>JBBDGP010002202.1:152500-752500 GCA_037952835.1 Lithobates septentrionalis
CTATAAAAGGAACATTCGCATTTGTGAAGATAAAATAACGATTGATGCCGGGACGGGCTCTGCTGATGCCACTGCGTCATATTTTATACCAAGTGCTTTTTTAGCTTCACAAATGTGAACCCATCCACTTATGGACTCTGAATTACTTTTGGATTTTTGCTTCATTGTCGTTATGTTCATTCGTTTTATTTTATTCACTTGACTGTGTATAGATTAGAGATATGTCACTTTAATGCCGCGTACAGACGATCGGACATTCCGACAACAAAACCGACAAGTGTTGGCTCAAACTTGTCTTGCATACACACAGTCACACAAATGTTGGTCGGAAATTCCGAACGTCAAGAACGCGGTGACATACAACACGTACGACGAGCCGAGAAAGATGAAGTTCAATAGCCAGTGCAGCTCTTCTGCTTGATTCCGAGCATGCGTGGAACTTTGTACAGAATTCGATTTACCGATCAACTTCTGTACAACCAGCTTATCGGTCGGATAAATGCCACTCAATCAGCATTGCAGGCTAAAGCTGGCAGCGCTGATCAATGTACTCTACAAAATAGCTCAGCAGGAGTGATTCCTCCATCCACTTCGAATGTGTGGATGGGGGAATCAGGTCAGCCTTTTCCGTTCAACCTGCTGGTTGAATGAAAAAAGTAGAATCCTCTATGGGCTGAATTGGGGTCACCATACCCTTACAACCTGACTGTACACTCTTTGCACGATCAAGTTTAGATTTACCAAAACTTTGTGAATTGAGGACCTACCCAAACTAACCAATTTATATCCAATCAGGCAGGCCCTTGCACTACATACTTGTTGGTAGATCATAGGCCCCATTCAGACGGAGCAGACTCCCTAAAGCGCATCCACCTGCTCAGCAGAGGATCTCTCCGCTGATCCCCGTTGAGCAGGCGGATGACAGGTCTGTGTCCACTCCGCTATGCAGAGCGGATATAAAACACAGCCCCGCTGTTCTGTGGGGCAGTCGAATAGAAATGGACTGCCTGTCTATTTCCATCTGACTGTCATCCGATCTGCCGGACAGCTGGGGAATGGATCCCCCATCCATCTGTTTTTTGGCGGACAGGATCAGATGCTGGCAGGTGTGAGCGGACACATGTCTGCTGACATTCACCACTCCATAGAGAACAATGGCTGGATCGGATCAAGTCCACCTGAAAAAAATGACAGTTGTACCTGATCGGATCACCCATAGACATGTGCACTGCCGAAAAATTAGTTTTCGTTTCATTCTAATTTTTTTTTTTTTTCGTTTTTCAGATCATTCATTATGATCGCGATTTGTACATTGGAAAATCCGAAAATAAGAAAAAAAATCAGAAAATTTAGAAAGAATAACTAATAATTAAATTATAGGTATTGGAAATTCCTTTTAAATTTGGCTGTTGGTGAACGTAACGAATACAAATGTATCCGAAGTTACGAATGATCTGAAATAACGAATGCCGCATCTAAACAAATGGAACGGAATGAATTAATAATAACAATAAAAAGTTTTTATTATTGTTATTTATTAATATTAATTTGTTACGTTCCGTTTGTTTAGATGCGGCATTCGTGATTTCAGACCATTCGTAACTTCGGATACATTTGTATTCGTTACGTTCACTAACAGCCAAATTTGAAAGGAAATTCCAATACCTAGAATTATTTGTTTAATTATAAGTTTAGTTATTTCAGATTTTCGAGTGTTTTGAATGTACGAATGTTTAAATTTACAAATATTCAGAAAAATTTGCTAAACGGGTTTTCGTTAATTCGGATATTTCCGAATTAACAAATTTTGTCAAAATTCGTTAAACGAATTCGGAACTAAACGAATTGCACATGTCTAATCACCCGTGTGAAACCAGCCTAAAGGAGTTTATACAATCAGATTGTAACAGGGCCAGCTATAGTGTTAGTGTAGTGTTATACGGAAAGCAAAAATTTGCAATGCAAGCTCAAATGACTCAAGCTGGCTTTAGATTGATTGCGCTGTCTGTGTCTATAGATGCAGGCAGCGCAACTTTGTGAGCAGGTGTGCCGCGACAGACGGGATCGCTGGCGGGGAACTCAAAGAAGGATTGGGACCGCTCTGTGCAATACCATTGCACAGAGCAGGTGAGTATAAGCCTGCTTGTTTACAAAAAAAAAAATTGAGTTCACAATCACTTTAAGCAATGATCTTTATCAGTATATCTATTGGTTGGTTTTGAGAGAGATAGAAAAAGCAGACTCTGCCCTACAGACAGTAAGGGAAGCCTTTCCTAGGGAATGCATGTTTGTTAGCAAATTCCCTTTTTATAAATTGATTGATATGATTGATCTGAATGATGTCTCCTCTGTCACTGTCTGCCGGTGTCTTTTTCAAGCCTGGTACACATTATTAGAAAATCAGATGATCATTCACATTTTTCCCTATCCTCATGTTTAAAACGAGAATGCCTAAAATGGTAAAAAAAAATTATCGAACAACAGAGGACAAAGTATATAGCTATAGTTTATGGTCATACATGGTTTCCAATCATGCACAGACTTGCTCATTTTATTTTTATAGGACGAATACTGTACTAATTAAATGAAAATTGGATGTAACTAAGCGGAAAAAAAATCCAACATGTCCCTTTGGAAATTTTTATCTGAATAGTCCATATTGGCTCTTGAAAGCAGTGTACTAATGAACAGAACGATTGTTACAAATACAGATCTTTTCATCCTGTTTTCCAATAGGGCTCATTTACACTTGCTTCGGCTTCAACACACATTAACTTGCTTCAAAACAAGGCTTCGGACAGGCTTTGTTAAAGCTCTCTGAACGCTAGTCAAAGCTCCTGTCACTAAATAAAATGCTTAGCTTACAGTCCTGTTTACACCTTGCTTTTGCTTTGCTTTGGCTTCGCTTCAAAAATGATCCCCCATGTAGCTTTAGTGGTGCTTCAAAGCGTCTTCATAGCCTCCATAGAAGTCTATGGCAAAGCTCGCTTGAAGCCTCACCAAAGGCCCATTGAAGCCCCCACCAAAGGCCCAAGCAAAAGCAAGGTGTAAACAGGACTGTAAGCTAACCATTTTATTTCGGGACAGGAGCTTTGAGCACATTTGATCTTTTTAGAGAAATCCACGATAAAAGATCAGAAAAAAAAAGAGAAAAGGGATGGAAGGCACAAAAAATATAAGAGTATAAAAGAAATAAAACTATTTCATTACTAAAAGCCATGTTTTGCATGTGCTTTTATGCGCATTCGGTGTCAATACATTCTGTTGGCTAGAATATTAATTTATTCTGGTCATTACAATGCATTAATGTAAAGCGCATCGCAATCCCTGTTAATGCACATTTGGCATTTTTTCATCCCAACACTCCTCTTCTGAATCTGCAAGTGATTTTTTCTCTTCTGCCTTCATGCCTGTAAATGCATATATGTGCGCAGACACATAGGCCAACATAGAAGGGCGTTTAGAGGCAGAAAAAAAAACCTTGAATGCCTGTAAAAGTGCTGTTTTTGATGTCCTGTGTGCATGAGGTCTAAGTGTGAATGGGTGGTCTGCAGCTCTTGGGTGGCATGTTGGGCACCAGGGGGTTTATAGCCTTATCAACCAATCATGTGTTGTCTAAGACCAAAACTATTCTTTTTTTTTTTTTTTTTTTTTTTTTTTTTTTTCCTTTTGGATAGAGTGGGGGAGAGTTAGAGCCTCTATCAGGTTTTGGACCAGGGTGGTGCTGTGGACATAGCCCATCTTGATCTTAGCCAGGGCTTTTTTTCAGCGGGAACGCGGGGGAACACAGTTCTGGCACCTCCACCACTGAATGTATGTAATGGCAAGGAGTGCTGGGTTGTGCTACAGTGTCTATTGATGTTGGCTGCTGGTGGATCTATTGTTGCTTTAGGGGATCTATTTCAGCAGAAGGGTTGATTGCTGCTGGGGAAGTCTATTGTTGCTGGTGGGGGATCTATTGTTGCTGGGGTGGGTCTTATGTTGCTGGGGGATTAGTTGTCGCTGGGTGGGATCTACTTTGAGGGAGCAGTCTATAGCTGGCTGCTAGAGGGTCTATTGTTGCTGGGTGGCATTTTGTTGTAGGTGGTCCATTGTTGCAGGGGGGGGATCTATTGTTGCTGGTGGGTCTATTGTTGTTTGGCTGTGGGGGGGTCTATTTTACTGCTTTTCTTGTTTTCAATAACAAATTCCATACAAATTACTTAGTACCACAAATGTTACTTGGTTCTGTATTCTCTAAAAGGGGCAGTGCTGGGAGGTGGGTAGGGGGTGGAACCAAGGACTGGTGCTCAGAGGTAGGTAGGGGCAAAGACTATGGGTAACTCCCAAAAGGGGGAGTTCCTGCACCTATTCTCTGAGAAAAAAAGCCCTGATTTTAGCAAAGCATTTAATACTGTTCCAAATATTCTAATAAAAAAAGTTGTACAAGCTAGGACCTAACCCTATGGGTGGTTCAGTGGATATGCAGTTGGCTAAAGGATAGATAACTTGGTGTGGCTCTAAATGGGGTTCATTCAGAACAAAGACCAGTCACTAGTGGTGGACCACAAGGTACTAGGTCCTGTTCTATTTAATCTGTTTTTAGGTTTGGTGGGTAATGTACCGTATATACTCAAGTATAAGTCGAATTTTTCAGCACATTTTTTTGTGCTGAAAGTGCCCCCCTCGACTTATACTCGAGTCAAGCACTTTTCTGCAGCAAAAAATATCATTTTCCGAACCGAATTTGGGGCCCCGTATCTCAGGGCCACTTAGAGCTAGGAACCCCACATTTGGTGTGCAAACCCAATGGAACTGGTACCACAACATATCTAAAGCTGAAGTTCCTAGCACTAAGTGGCCCTGAGATACGGGGCCCCAAAATCGGTTCGGAAAATGTCATTCTCTGCTGCAGAAAAGTGCTTGACATTTTCTGAACCGACTTTGGGGCCCCAAATCTCAGGGCCACTTGGTTCTAGGAACCCCAAATTTGGTGTGCAAACCCAGTGGAACTGGTACCATAATATATCCAAAGCTGGGGTTCCTAGCACCAAGTGGCCCTGAGATACGGGGCCCCAAAACCGGTTCGGAAAATGTCATTCTCTGCTGCAAAAAAGTGCTTGACATTTTCTGAACTGATTTTTGGGGCCCTGTATCTTGGGGCCACTTGGTGTTAGAAACCCCAGCTTTGGAAATTTTATGGTGCTAGTTCCACTGGGTTTGCACACCAAATTTTGGGTTCTTAGCACTAAGTGGCCCCGAGATACGGGGCCCCAAATTCGGTCAACCGTGTCCATCTGCAGCAATGTCATTTCGGGACCCTTTGGGTTCAGAGACCCCAAATTTTGGCTGCTGCTAGGAGGCATTTAGGAACCCTTAACTACCGAGTTTGAAGTTCAGGGGATCTATGGCTGCAAATGGGCACAGTGAGGCATGAAAATGGGAACAGTGATGCTGCAAATTGGCATTGTTGACCCTCTTTTCCACTTACAGTAGCTGTGCATTTCTCACCCTCGTCTTATACTCGGGTCAATACGTTTTTCCCATTTTTTTTTTTGTGGTAAATTAGGGCCTCGACTTATACTTGGAACGACTTATATTCGAGTATATACGGTATGTCTTTTTTCTGATGATACAAAGGTGTGAAATGGGGTTGATATCCCTGGAGGTGTCTAACATGGAACATGATTTGGCATTGTTGGAAGATTGGTCAAAGCAGTGGAAACTACAGTTCAATGTTTCTAAATGCAAAATAATGCATTTAAAGAAAAATAATCCCTTAACAGAGTACAATATTGGGGGTTCAGTGTTGGCCAGCACTACAGAAGAAAAAGATTTGGGGGTACTTATTTCAAATAATTGCATAATGAGCGAACAGTGGGAAAAGCAAATAGAATTCTGGTATGTATCACTAGAGGAATCCCCAGCAGGAGGAAGGGGGTTCTAATTCCCCTAATATAGATCTTTATATCATTAGAGGGATCACCAGCAGGTAGGAGATCGTGATTCCTCTATAAAGGTCTTTATATCACTAGAGGGGGTGACCATCAGGCGGAAGGAGGTCCTAATGATTCCTCTATAACAGAATAACTGCGGCCGTTTGCTTGCCTTTATCTGGCCCTATTCATCCCACTGATGTGAGACACTATTTTGCCCATTGACACCAAAAATGGGGCATAATTCCTGCCACTGACCAACAATTGGGCACCATTTATCCCACTGACAGCAACAATGGGGCACTATTCCTCCCCATTATACCAAAGATGAGGCACTGTTTATTCCCACTGATGCCAGAAAAATTTTCTTTTCCCGCTGGCCACAGTCCGGCCCCCTTAAAGACTGAAGGACAGTAAACTGGCCTGTGATGGATCCGTCGCACACGCCGCTTAAGTGCTTCCGTCAGTACACCGCTTCCTCCAGTCTGAACATATAGATCAGATCTTATAGCTGATCATACAAGACTAGCCGACAATAGTTTGTATGAACCTGGAGTGTCTTATTGAACAAGGATACAGGCTTTTTATACACTTGAAAAGTATGTCAGTCCCCCACGTACATAAAAACCCAAATATTTACCCAAAACCTCACACAATGGGTTAGATAACGAGGTAGGGCTGACTCATGGCTACTCCCACCTTCTCTAGCAACTACTAGCTGACAATGATATAATTAACATACTAATTAACGCAGCACTTAAACCAGCCTAGGTGAACAGACTGCCCGGCAACCAGGGTAAAACAAAGTACATTACACATTATGCTAAGTATAAACACAGAACACCTTATTAAACAGACAACGTAAAGAAAGGGGGGGTTTTGGGACTTTGAATGTGGGGAGTACACATGGCTATAAGATGAGTCGATATCAAAAACACGTTTTTATTGGTGAAACAAGGAACATGGCAAAATGAAATGATACATGCAGCAATAAATAAAATTGTCAATCACATATTACAGACCATATATGGAAACACACATTAGTAGCAACCAGCCAACCAAAGTGTGGTGTGGAACAAATCCTGGATGTAATAAAAACACTTAAAAATACATAGTAGGTGGTGAACTCGAGATAATGTAATGAGTAAAGGAGTCTGCAGGAGAATAAGTGCATCCAAATTAGTCCGATGCGTTTCGTGGATAATACCACTCTTCAGGGGCGGGTGCACACAAATCTATAAAACAAAACATGAGTAGACCAGTATGATCCAATGTTATACCCCTCAACGGGGAGGATATGTACAAAAAGAAATGGAGAGAGTTACTCATCCCTATAAGTACTTACATCGTAATAAGTCCGGAACATGGGAGACAGGAGTCAGAGGCTCCCTAAATTGTCTATACCGGGAGCTGTGGAAGGGACCCGCAGAAGAAAGACCAGGCACACAAAAATGGTCCCCAAGAAGAAGACAAAGGTCCAGATGGTGTGAATGGGCTTCATATCTAAAAGTATATTGGGTATACTGTAAATACTCTGTATTGTGGGAAGTTACTAGAGCCCAACACCAAAGTAAAAGTGAGTGGAAAGGAAAATAGCATGTGAGGAGGAAAGAGCAGATCAGAGATAAAAAGAAAACCATGAAACAGATATAAATTACAAAAATGAAAGGAAGATGGGAGTAATGCAGCGTACACACGGTCAGACTTTTTCGATCGGACTGGTCCGACGGACCAAATCCGCCGAACAATCCGATCGTGTGTGGGCTTCACCGGACCTTCAGCGGACTTTTCCAGTCACAAATCTGAGGGACTTTAGATTTGGAACATGCTTCAAATCTTTACGTCGTAACTCCGCCAGACCCAGAAATCCACTCGTCTGTATGCTATCATGATGGACAAAAAACCGATGCTAGGGCAGCTATTGGCTACTGGCTATCAACTTCCTTATTTTAGTCCGGTGTATGTCATCACGTACGAATCCGTTGGACTTTGGTGTGATCGTATGTAGGCAAGTCCGTCCGGTAAAAAGTCGAAAGTCCGCTGGAAAGTCTGCCGGACCAGTCCGGTCGAAAAGTTTGACCGTGTGTACGCAGCATTAGCCTCTGTGAGCTTGAACAGAAAAGGAATGACTATGTAATTACCTGTAGTGATGTAGAAAAGTAGATTCCAAATAGTGTGCACAAAAAAGGTGCTGCCATAAGGACTGGCTAGCACAGAGCACAGTACCTTTGTCTTTCTTCTTCTTGGGGACCATGTTTGTGCGCTCCTTCTTCTCTAGGTCCCTTCCACAGCTCCCGGTATAGACAATTGGGGTAGCCTCTGACTCCTTGTCTCCCATATTCCAGACTTATTACGATGCAAGTATAGGGATGAGTAACTCTCTCCTTTTCTTTTGTACATATCCTCCACTTTGAGGGGTATAACATCGGATCATACTGGTCTACTCATGTTTTTTGTTTTATAGATTTGTGTGCACCCGCCCCTGAAGAGTGGTATTATCCACGAAACGCATCGGACTAATTTGGATGCACTTATTCTCCTGCAGATGTCTTTACTCATTCCATTATCTTGAGTTCACCATCTACTATGTATTTTTAAGTGTTTTTATTACATCCAGGATTTGGTTGGCTGGTTGCTACTAATGTTTGTTTCCATATAAGGTCTGTAATATGTGATTGACCATTTTATACATTGCTGCATGTGTCATTTGCCATTTTCCATTTTTCCATTTTCACCAATAAAAACATGTTTTTTTGATATTGACTCATCTTATAGCCATGTGTACTCCTCATTCAGAGTCCCCCAAACCCCCCTTTCTTTACACATATTCAGGGAGAGAGACATGTGACCCACACAGGGCTGAAACTAGGGGAGGGGGCGGGTGGCAGGGGGTTTATGTGCCCCAGGCGCCTGACTGGAAGAGCGCCACTGCAACCTCCACTCCCTGATATGTTGATTCTCTGCCATTTGACAGGTTCCTGATGTCTCTGCTCCAGCTCCACTCTCTTCCCCAACAATCCTTCCCCTCCGATGCAGTCCAGCTCATCTTTTCTCCTCCTTTCTTTGGTCTCTTTTTTTTTTTTTTTTTTTCTCTCCTTTCCCACCACACCTGTTCTCTGATTTCCTCTCCTCCGCCACCAACAGTTCCACCTATGCGACTCCTTTCTCTAAAGTCAGGTCCGCAGCCCTATTTTCTAGCTCTTTCATGCAAGCAGTAACTTAATGGAGCTTCTCCGGGTGTCGCTGGTGTACTGTATAAGAGAGGGGCACCGATTACATCGCTAGCACCTGCAGCATCCCCGCCAGTGTTCTATCTGTCACCCCAGCATAACAGAGCAGAGGCAGCTTTCCCTAGGCTCCTCCTCAGCTCTGTTTTGACTTATGACAGATCACCACGTGGAGGAGCCTGGGAGGAACATCTCTCACCCTGCATGGAGATGCTCTGTATTTGAGGTCTGTTGGGAGGGGAGGGAAACAGAAGGATGTATGTTTGCATTTGTACAGCTAGGGGGATTGGGGTGGGGGGTTGGGTAATGTGCTGGTTAGGGAAGAGGTTTTATACCGGGAGGGGGGCTGGAGGGCTTGTTCTAAAAAGAGGCATGCCAATCATGTCAAGGATGGGAATTTGAAGGCAACAGGCAATTTGGGGGGGGGGGGGCATTTTTGGTTTAAAGTGAGAGATATGCAGTCCAGAGCTCTACCTTCTGCACATAGCACATGCACCTCTGCACTCCTGACCACCACGCACTCCTGACCACCACGCACTCCTGACCACCACGCACTCCTGATCACCGCGATCTGTACACCACGCACTCCTGATCACCGCGCTCTTTACACCACGCACTCCTGATCACCGTGCTCTTTACACCACGCACTCCTGATCACCGCGCTCTTTACACCACGCACTCCTGATCACTGCGCTCTGTACACCACGCACTCCTGATCACTGCGCTCTGTACACCACGCACTCCTGATCACTGCGCTCTGTACACCACGCACTCCTGATCACTGCGCTCTGTACACCA
The DNA here is from genome assembly GCA_037952835.1 of Lithobates septentrionalis. Lineage (NCBI taxonomy): Eukaryota > Metazoa > Chordata > Amphibia > Anura > Ranidae > Lithobates > Lithobates septentrionalis. The sequence goes on from JBBDGP010002202.1 coordinate 162,441, forward strand.
CGCACTCCTGATCACTGCGCTCTGTACACCACGCACTCCTGATCACTGCGCTCTGTACACCACTGACATACCGTATATACTCGAATATAAGTCGTTCCGAGTATAAGTCGAGGCCCTAATTTACCACAAAAAAAAAAAAATGGGAAAAACTTATTGACCCGAGTATAAGACGAGGGTGAGAAATGCACAGCTACTGTAAGTGGAAAAGAGGGTCAACAATGCCAATTTGCAGCATCACTGTTCCCATTTTCATGCCTCACTGTGCCCATTTGCAGCCATAGGTCCCCTGAACTTCAAACTCGGTAGTTAAGGGTTCCTAAATGCCCCCTAGCTGCAGCCAAAATTTGGGGTCTCTGAACCCAAAGGGTCCCGAAATGACATTGCTGCAGATGGACACGGTTGACCGAATTTGGGGCCCCGTATCTCGGGGCCACTTAGTGCTAAGAACCCAAAATTTGGTGTGCAAACCCAGTGGAACTAGCACCATAAAATTTTCTCAGGTCCTGACACAGACCTGTGCTTTCCGTGGCTCTCTGGGCAGCTTTAATGGAGCTTCTCCGGGTGTCGCTGGTGTACTGTATAAGAGAGGGGCACCAATTACATCGCTAGCACCTGCAGCATCCCCGCCAGTGTTCTATCTGTCACCCCAGCGTAACAGAGCAGAGGCAGCTTTCCCTAGGCTCCTCCTCAGCTCTGTTTTGACTTATGACAGATCACCACGTGGAGGAGCCTGGGAGGAACATCTCTCACCCTGCATGGAGATGCTCTGTATTTGAGGTCTGTTGGGAGGGGAGGGAAACAGAAGGATGTATGTTTGCATTTGTACAGCTAGGGGGATTGGGGTGGGGGGTTGGGTAATGTGCTGGTTAGGGAAGAGGTTTTATACCGGGAGGGGGGCTGGAGGGCTTGTTCTAAAAAGAGGCATGCCAATCATGTCAAGGATGGGAATTTGAAGGCAACAGGCAATTTGGGGGGGGGGGCATTTTTGGTTTAAAGTGAGAGATATGCAGTCCAGAGCTCTACCTTCTGCACATAGCACATGCACCTCTGCACTCCTGACCACCATGCACTCCTGACCACCACGCACTCCTGACCACCACGCACTCCTGACCACCACGCACTCCTGACCACCACGCACTCCTGACCACCACGCACTCCTGACCACCACGCACTCCTGACCACCACGCACTCCTGACCACCACGCACTCCTGACCACCACGCACTCCTGACCACCACGCACTCCTGATCACCGCGCTCTTTACACCACGCACTCCTGATCACCGCGCTCTGTACACCACGCACTCCTGATCACCGCGCTCTGTACACCACGCACTCCTGATCACTGGGCTCTGTACACCACGCACTCCTGATCACTGCGCTCTGTACACCACGCACTCCTGATCACTGCGCTCTGTACACCACGCACTCCTGATCACTGCGCTCTGTACACCATGCACTCCTGATCACTGCGCTCTGTACACCACGCACTCCTGATCACTGGGCTCTGTACACCACGCACTCCTGATCACTGGGCTCTGTACACCACGCACTCCTGATCACTGCGCTCTGTACACCACGCACTCCTGATCACTGCGCTCTGTACACCACGCACTCCTGATCACTGCGCTCTGTACACCACGCACTCCTGATCACTGCGCTCTGTACACCACGCACTCCTGATCACTGCGCTCTGTACACCACGCACTCCCGATCACCGCGCTCTGTACACCACGCACTCCCGATCACCGCGCTCTGTACACCACGCACTCCCGATCACCGCGCTCTGTACACCACGCACTCCCGATCACCGCGCTCTGTACACCACGCACTCCCGATCACCGCGCTCTGTACACCACGCACTCCCGATCACCGCGCTCTGTACACCACGCACTCCCGATCACCGCGCTCTGTACACCACGCACTCCAGATCACTGCGCTCTGTACACCACGCACTCCAGATCACTGCGCTCTGTACACCACGCACTCCCGATCACTGCGCTCTGTACACCACGCACTCCCGATCACTGCGCTCTGTACACCACGCACTCCCGATCACTGCGCTCTGTACACCACGCACTCCCGATCACTGCGCTCTGTACACCACGCACTCCCGATCACTGCGCTCTGTACACCACGCACTCCCGATCACTGCGCTCTGTACACCACGCACTCCCGATCACTGCGCTCTGTACACCACGCACTCCCGATCACTGCGCTCTGTACACCACGCACTCCCGATCACTGCGCTCTGTACACCACGCACTCCCGATCACTGCGCTCTGTACACCACGCACTCCCGATCACTGCGCTCTGTACACCACGCACTCCCGATCACTGCGCTCTGTACACCACGCACTCCCGATCACTGCGCTCTGTACACCACGCACTCCCGATCACTGCGCTCTGTACACCACGCACTCCCGATCACTGCGCTCTGTACACCACGCACTCCCGATCACTGCGCTCTGTACACCACGCACTCCCGATCACTGCGCTCTGTACACCACGCACTCCCGATCACTGCGCTCTGTACACCACGCACTCCCGATCACTGCGCTCTGTACACCACGCACTCCCGATCACTGCGCTCTGTACACCACGCACTCCCGATCACTGCGCTCTGTACACCACGCACTCCCGATCACTGCGCTCTGTACACCACGCACTCCCGATCACTGCGCTCTGTACACCACGCACTCCCGATCACTGCGCTCTGTACACCACGCACTCCCGATCACTGCGCTCTGTACACCACGCACTCCCGATCACTGCGCTCTGTACACCACGCACTCCCGATCACTGCGCTCTGTACACCACGCACTCCCGATCACTGCGCTCTGTACACCACGCACTCCCGATCACTGCGCTCTGTACACCACGCACTCCCGATCACTGCGCTCTGTACACCACGCACTCCCGATCACTGCGCTCTGTACACCACGCACTCCCGATCACTGCGCTCTGTACACCACGCACTCCCGATCACTGCGCTCTGTACACCACGCACTCCCGATCACTGCGCTCTGTACACCACGCACTCCCGATCACTGCGCTCTGTACACCACGCACTCCCGATCACTGCGCTCTGTACACCACGCACTCCCGATCACTGCGCTCTGTACACCACGCACTCCCGATCACTGCGCTCTGTACACCACGCACTCCCGATCACTGCGCTCTGTACACCACGCACTCCCGATCACTGCGCTCTGTACACCACGCACTTCTGATCACTGCGCTCTGTACACCACGCACTCCTGATCACTGTGCACAACTGGTTACTCACGAATTGCTGCTAAGTCCTAGTGGCAACCTGAGTCTTTCCCCCCGGGTGAAAGTCAGTCTAGTTACGCCACTGGATCCACATCTCTCATTCAATGTCCCAAACTCCCCCTTTTTAGTCCATATTAAACAGTCAATAGCAGGAGACCCCAGTAGCAGACTCTCTGGCTCCTACAGTGGCTTGCGAAAGTATTCGGCCCCCTTGAACTTTTCAACCTTTTGCCACATTTCAGGCTTCAAACATAAAGATATAAATTTTTTATTTTTTGTGAAGAATCACCAACAAGTGGGACACAATTGTGAGGTGGAACGAAATCTTTTGGATTTTTGAAACTTTAACTAATAAAAAAATGAAAAGTGGGGCGTGCAAAATTATTCGGCCCCTTTGCGTTAATACTTTGTAGAGCCACCTTTTGCTGCAATTACAGCTGCAAGTCGCTTGGGGTATGTCTCTATCAGTTTTGCACATCGAGAGACTGAAATTCTTGCCCATTCTTCCTTGCAAAACAGCTGGAGCTCAGTGAGGTTGGATGGAGAGCGTTTGTGAACAGCAGTTTTCAGCTCTTTCCACAGATTCTCGATTGGATTCAGGTCTGGACTTTGACTTGGCCATTCTAACACCTGGATACGTTTATTTGTGAACCATTCCTTTGTAGATTTTGCTGTATGTTTGGGATCATTGTCTTATTGGAAGATAAATCTCCGTCCCAGTTTCAGGTCTTTTGCAGACTCCAACAGGTTTTCATCCAGAATGGTCCTGTATTTGGCTGCATCCATCTTCCCCTCAGTTTTAACCATCTTCCCTGTCCCTGCTGAAGAAAAGCAAGCCCAAACCATGATGCTGCCACCACCATGTTTCACGGTGGGGATGGTGTGTTGAGTGTGATGAGCTGTGTTGCTTTTACGCCAAACATATCGTTTTGCATTGTGGCCAAAAAGTTTGATTTTGGTTTCATCGGACCAGAGCACCTTCTTCCACATGTTTGGTGTGTCTCCCAGGTGGCTTGTGGCAAACTTTAGACGAGACTTTTTATGGATATCTGTGAGAAATGGCTTTCTTCTTGCCACTCTTCCATAAAGGCCAGATTTGTGCAGTGTACGACTGATTGTTGTCCTATGGACAGACTCTCCCACCTCAGCTGTAGTTCTCTGCAGTTCATCCAGAGTGATCATGGGCCTCTTGGCTGCATCTCTGATCAGTCTTCTCCTTGTCTGAGCTGAAAGTTTAGAGGGACAGCCAGGTCTTGGTAGATTTGCAGTGGTCTGATACTCCTTCCATTTCAAAATGATCGCTTGCACAGTGCTCCTTGGGATGTTTAAAGCTTGGGAAATCTTTTTGTATCCAAATCGTGCTTTAAACTTCTCCACAACAGTATTACGGACCTGCCTGGTGTGTTCCTTGGTCTTCATGATGCTCTCTGAGCTTTCAACGGAACCCTGAGACTATCACAGAGCAGGTGCATTTATACAGAGACTTGATTACACACAGGTGGATTCTATTTATCACCATCAGTCATTTAGGACAACATTGGATCATTCAGAGATCCTCGCTGAACTTCTGGAGTGAGTTTTCTGCACTGAAAGTAAAGGGGCCGAATAATTTTGCACGCACCACTTTTCAGTTTTTTAATTGCTAAAAAAGTTTAAAATATCCAATAGATTTCGTTCCACTTCACAATTGTGTCCCACTTGTTGGTGATTCTTCACAAAAATTTAAAATTTTATATCTTTATGTTTGAAGCCTGAAATGTGGCAAAAGGTTGAAAAGTTCAAGGGGGCCGAATACTTTCGCAAGCCACTGTACATTGGAATCCAGAGGCCAATGTGACCAGATTTTTCTATTAACATGTATAGTTCAGAATAAAAAAAAGGAATAGTCTTTTGGGCAAATCCAATAAAACAGTCTCTCAAAAATGTAACAAAAAGAGAACTATAGCAATAACAAATAACAGGGTGAATGTGGGCAGAAAAGGACCCTGCAGCCAGTGTCTGCGAGATGGCCCTTTGTTTAGAAAGTTTGGAGACCCCTGGTCTATATAGATCTTTATAATCACTAGAGGGAACACCAACAGGAGTAAGGAAGGCCTCTCTATATAGGTCTTATCTCCTAGAGGGGTCACCAGCAGGAGGAAGGGGGTCCTGATTCCTCTATATAGACCTTTATCTCACTAGAGGGGTCACCAGCAGAAAGAAGGAAGGCTTAATTCCACTCTAAAGATCTTTTATCACTAGAGGGATCACCAGCAAGGAAGGAAGTCCTGATTTCCCTATATAGATCTTTAGTGAGACCTCATTTAGAATACTGTGTTCAGTTCTGGAGACCTCGCTTACAAAAAGATATTGATAAAGTAGAGTCCAGAGACAGGCAACCAAAATGGTGAAAGGTTTTATCCCTCGGACCTTCCTATCAGGAGGGACTTTTAATATGTACAGTCTGGAGGAAAGAAGGAAAAGGGGAGACATGGCTGAAAACTTAAAATACATCAAAGGGGTTAAAAAGGTCAAGGAGGGCAGTTTTTTTCAATATGAAGCCAAGATCAAGAACACTGCGACTTGACTTCAAATTAGCAGGAGGTAAGTTCAAGTGTTATTTTACCTAAAGAGTAGTTGATGCTTGGAATAGACTTCCAGCAGAGCTAGTGAGTCAGTCAATAAATGGATTCAAACATGCTAGGGACAAACCTAGATCTATACTCAGCCAAAAAAAGTTAATTAAAAAACAAACCACCTGTATATAAATACAAACAAAAAAAGAGGGGCAGACTCCATGAACCAGACTGTTTTTTTTTTCTGTCGTAATGTCTCTATATTTCTGTGTGATCCTCTCCTCTTTATGTACTAGAGATGACAAAGTGAGGGGAAAGCCAAACTTTTAAAGTTATCAAATCAAAAGGTGAGGAAATTTCCCAATGGGCTATTTTGTCTCTGTGACTGTTCAAGGATAAAAATTCTCCACGTGGAGACTTTCTCTCGTTTCCTGTTGTGCCTCCAGGACAGGAAGTGAAGGGAAATCTTTCAGTGGGACGAGGCAGCAAAACATAACCACACAAGGATTTTTAACCCTTCTCTACTCTATCCAAAACTAGAATGTGGCTGTACGTACACTTTCAAGCGTCATTGGATCTCACTGGTTGTTTCAGCCAACAGCAATTTGCTTTTGTTCTAATATTTTTAATATTTATAGTAAATTTTGATTTTTTTTTTTTTAAATGTTTATTTTCCTTCTTTTTCAGGACTTGTTAATCGATGTACTCCAGTCCGATATCACTACACATCATCTTCACTGCCAACAAACCTCCCACTCAATGTCACCAAGACCATCCGTCAGGATGAATGGCATGCACTCCGTAAGTATCCCCTTACCCGGCTTCATGAACTGGATAATTTATGGTCTTTTTGCTGTCAGGATTTAGGGTGTAAGGCTTTGTCTAATAAATAGGTCCAGTGTATATATAGCCTAAGGTTTTTGCTAAACTTTATTTCAGGTGCCTGCTTATTTCTTTTTAAAAGATATTAAACTTCCTTTCCTATGGGTTAGCAACATCTATCACAATGGCAGATGAGCAGAAAGAAAACTGAGGTCAGTGCAGGGCTTGTAAACCGGCACAGCAAACTAGCCACATGCCTGTTTTCCTCAGTGATAACTCATGACTGGAACAAATAGGAGGCAAATACTATTGCCCAACAGAGGCACAAAGTGCAATAAAAAATAAACAGAGGCTCTAGCCACACTGAAGCCCACAAGCCAAATGCGGCTCTTTATCTGGTCCTTGTAGCACAATGCCTACTACTTATGCACTAAGGAACTATTCCTTCTACTGACAAATGATCATAATCCCTCTCACTGATTCTGCCCCTTGACGCAACTCATGGGGCACTACTCCTCCTTTTAATGCCATTGATGGGCTACAATTCCTCCCACTGCCACAATTAATGAGGCACTAATCCACCCCACTGATGACTTTGATGGAGCACCACTTCTTCCACTAATGCCATAGATGGGGCACAATTCCTCCCACTGATTTTTTTTTTTTTTTTTTAATCAGTGGTGGTGCTGAAAACGAAAAATAAATATTTTTACATGTACAAATAAACGTACATATGGACACACACTACGAATATGCACTTAAAGCAGTTGTAAAGGCAGAAGGTTTTTAATCTTAATGCATTCTATGCATTATATAAAAATATAAAAAGCCTTCTGTGTGTAGCAGCCGCCCCAGCACCCCCCTAATACTTACCTGAGCCCCATCTCTATCCAGTGATGTCCACAAGTCCCTCCGGCCATCAGGGACTCTTCCCTCCTGATTGCCTGAGACACAGCAGTGGCGCCATTGGCTCCAGTGGCTGTCAATCAATGTCAGCCCATCGGGAGAGAGAGGGGGCGGGGCCGAATGGCAGCTCCTTGTCTGAATGGGCACACAGAGCTGTAGCTCGGCTCGGGTGCCCCCATAGCAAGCTACTTGCTGTGGAGGCATTCGACAGGAAGGAGGGATCCGAGAAGAGGGGGATCCAGGCTGCTCTGTGCAAATCCACTGCAGAGAAAAAAAAAAAAACAAGACTTTACAATCACTTCAAGGGTGTGATTTGTCCAGCCTCCGAAGGGGTAGGACCTCTCCCTGATTCCCCCCGGGGCAAAGCTCCTGGCAGGGAGATAGGGTATGACTTAGTCCACCTAGCCAAAAGGCCTGCTTTGTGTACTGGTCCAAATTATTTGGTGGAGGGGGGGATTACGGTGTGGGGTTGTTTTTCAGGGTTTGGGCTTGGTCCCTTGGTTCCAGTGAAAGGAACTCTTAAGGTGCCAGCATACCAAGACATTTTGGACAATTTCATGCTCCCAACTGTGTGGGAAGTTTGGGCATGGCCCCTTCCTGTTCCAACATGGCTGCGCACCAGTGCACAAAGCAAGGTCCATGAAAACATGGATGAGCGAGTTTGGGGTGGAGGAACTTTACTGGCCTGCACAGAGTCCTGACCTCATCCTGATAGAACACCTACTGGGAAGAATTATAGTGGAGACTGTGAGCCAGGGCTTCTTGTCCACATCAGTGCCTGACCTCACCAATTTGCTTTTGGAAGAATGGTCAAACATTCCCATAGACACACTCCTAAACTTTGTGGACAGCCTTTCCGGGAGAGTTGAAGCTGTTATAGATGCAAAGGGTGGGCCAACTCAATATTGAACCCTACGGACTAAGACTGGGATGCCATTAAAGTTCATGTGCGTGTAAAGGCAGATGTCCCAATACTTTTGGTAATATACAGTGAGAGAAAAAAAGTATTTGACCCCCTGCTGATTTTGTATGTTTGCCCACTGACAAAGAAATGATCAGTCTACAATTTTAATGATGGGTTTATTTTACCAGAGAGACAGAACAACACAAATATCCAGAAAAACGCATTTAAAAAACGTTTTATGAACTGATTTGCATTTTAATGAGTGAAATAAGTATTTGACCTTGTATGTGGCTGCGTGCTCGGATAAGGGTCTGGTATGGATTTGGGGGGGGACCCCCACGCCGTTTTTTCAGCGTACGGGGTTCCCCTTAAGGTCCACACCAGACCCAAGGGCCTGGTATGCTCCTGGAGGGGGAACCCATGCCAGTTTTTTATTTAAAATTTGGCACAGAGTTCCCCCCTCAAGATCATATGAGCACAAGTCGCATCCTGAAGTCGGATCATGCGAGACGGCGATCCGACTTTGATCCGACTTCAATGATAGTCAATGGGCTGAAGTAGGATCAAAGTCGGACCAAAGTAGTACAGGGAGCATTGCTAAAGTCGGAACGACTTGTGTCGGACCAGTTAGGACGGCTCCCATAGGGAAACATTACATTTTAGACGACATGCGACATGAGCTCCCAATGTCGGAGCGTTTGTCGGACCAGTGTGAACCCAGCCTGATAGGGGATCAAATACTTATTTCGCTCAAAATGCAAATCAATTTATAACCTATTTGAAATGCTTTTTTCTTTTTTTGTTGTTGTTGTTCTGTCTCTCACTGTTAAAATAAACCTACCAATAAAATTATAGACTGATCATTTCATTGTCAGTTGGCAAACGTACAAAATCAGCAGGGAATCAAGTACTTTTTTTCCCTCATTGTAGTGTATCTGCTAGAATTTATTGTTGAGATCTCTGCTCTGAGTTCCTGCACACCCACACTGCCTGCTGAATCTTTCATTATATGATGGAGCAGGAACACACAAAGTGTTACAGGAACAGTCGGAAATTATGTCAGGGAGATCTTACCACTGAACTGTCAGAGATGCCAAGGGTGCCCGCATCATTGGATTTGATTGACCGCAGCGGGAGCCAATGGCTGCGCTGCTATCAATCTATCCAATCAAGAGCCGAGACAATGGGCAGAGGGGAAGAGCGTGACTCTGGCGGGGGAATACAGGACTCAGGTGAGTAAAACAAGGGGGCTGGGGGGCCGGTCAGTGACAGAAGTTTTTTCACCTTAATGCATAGAATGCATTAAGGTGAAAAAACATGAGGGTTTACAACCCCTTTAACTACTTGCCTACCAGGCCAATTCTAACATTTCTCTCCTACATGTAAAAATCATAATTTTTTTTTGCTAGAAAATTACATAACCCAAACATTATATATGTTTTTTTTTTTTTTTTAGCAGAGACCCTAGAGAATAAAATGGCATTCGTTACAAATTTTTATCTTGCACGGTATTTGCGCAGCAATTTTTCAACCACATTTTTTTTTATTTAATAAAACAGTAAAGTTAGCCCATGTTTTTATGCATAATGTTAAAGATGATGTTACACTGAGTGAATGGATACCAAACATGTCACGCTTCAAAATTGCAAACACTCATGGAATGGCGCCAAACTTTGGTACTTAAAAATCCCCATAGGTGACGCTTTAAAATTTTTTACTGGTTACATGTTTTGAGTTACAAAGAAGGTCTAGGGCTAGAATTATTGCTCTCACTCTAACGTTCGCGGCGATACCTCACGTGTGGTTTGAACACCGTTTATATATGTGGGCGTGGCTTACGTATGCGTTCGCTTCTGTGTGCGAGCACAGGGGCACTTAACAGTAAAGTTCAATTTTTTTTTTTTTTTTTTTTTTTAGTTTGACACTTTTTTAAATTCTTTTTTAATCACTTTTATTTCTATTACAAGGAATATAGACATCCCTTGTAATAGCATGACAGGTCCTCTTTACAGTGAGATATGGGGTCAATAAGACCCCACATCTCATCTCTACACTGGGAAGCAATGCAAAATGGGAGGGGAAGTGGGAGACAGTTGCTGAGGCTGTTTTCCCATGTCCACACAGGATATCTCGATACCAAAAATGGGAATAGATTTATAAAATAATTATTTATTACATATAAAAACGTACATAATTTTACAGAAATCAAAAGCATGAAAAAAAAAAAAAAACAAGGAAGATCGATTCAGTATACAGGTACTTGTAGACTTTCAAAGGGTTTACTGATTATGTATATGGCTCACAGATTTATACATTCCTCTACCAGTTTCAAATGACCGCTTCTTCAGGACCTTCTCAGCTGAGGCGGCGCCATTTTTTCGAATGCAGAGGCCGGGCGTAATGTCATAACATCGCGCCCGGCCTCCGAATGATCATAGAGACTCCGGGGACTATCTGGTACACCGGAAATCTTTATCGTCAGCATCCAGGGCCAGCGGATCCCTTCTCCGACTCACTGATGGCAGGGATGAGTCGGTAGAAGCACTGGACGGTGGCGGTACGTCCCCTCTCGCCGCCCGTAAGAACGATCAAGTGGCTGAACAGCCACTATGATCATTCTTATGGTGTAGGGAATCGCCGGCTCTAAAAGACGATATCTGAATGATGTCTGTAGCTACAGGCATCATTCAGATATCACCGCTCAAAGTCCATGATGTCCTATGATGGCCGGCGGGCAGGAAGCCATTAATGTGCCTCTGATTGACCCCAAATAAAGTTCTGCTGTTCTAGTAGGTCTTTCCTGACATTTTCTTAGTTGCATCCTACAGCAAAAGCCATGGTCCGCAGAGAGCTTTCAAAGCATCAGAGGGCTCCCATTGTTAAAAGGTATCAGTCAGGAGAAGGGAGAAGGGTACAAAAGAATTTCTACGGCATTAGATATACCATGGAACACAGTGAAGATGGCCATCAAGTGTAGAAAAGATGGCACAACAGTGACATTACCAAGAACTTGACGTCCCTCCAAAATTGATGAAAAGACGAAAAGGAAACTGGTCAGGGAGGCTGCCAAGAGGCCTATAGGAACATTAAAGGAGCTGCAGGAATATCTGGCAAGTACTGGCTGTGTGGTACATGTGACAACAATCTCCCGTATTCTTCATATGTCTGGGCTATGGGGTAGAGTGGCAAGACAGAAGCCTTTTCTTATGAAGAAAAACATCCAAGCCCAGCTAAATTTTGCAAAAACACATCTGAAGTCTCCTAAAAGCATGTGGGAAAAGGCCTTGTGGTCTGATGAAACCAAGGTGGAAACTTTTTGGCCATAATTCCAAAAGATATTTTTGGTGCAAAAACACTGCACATCACCAAAAGAACCCCATACCCACAGTGAAGCATGGTGGTGGCAGAATCATGATTTGGGGCTGTTTTTCTTCAGCTGGAACAGGGGCCTTAGTCAAGGTAGAGGGAATTATGAACAGTTCCAAATACCAGTCAATATTGGCACAAAACCTTCAGACTTCTGCTAGCAAGCTGAACATGAAGAGGAACGTCATCTTTCAGCATGACGGTGACCCAAAGTATACATCCAAATCAACAAAGGAATGGCTTCACCAGAAGAAGATTAAAGTGGCCCAACCAAAGCCCAGACCTGAATCTGATTTGAAAATCTGTGGGGTGATCTGAAGAGGGCTGTGCACAGGGGATGCCCTTGCATACTGACCAAGTCAAGATGTGCCATACTGATAGGCTCCTACCCAAAAAGACAGTGCTGTAATAAAATCAAAGGGTGCTGCAACAAAGTATTAGTCTAAGGGTGTGCACACTTATGCAACCATTTATATTTTAGTTTTTTTATTTGTATTTCCCTCCACCTAAAAGGTTTCAGTTTGTTGTTCAACTGAGTTGTTTATAGGTTACATTCAGGCTTGGTTCACAATTTTGCAAGTTGGATGCGGTGGTTTTTATCGCATCCAATTCGCATAGCAGGAGATTGTGACCAGCTCTCTATGGAGCCGGTTCACACATCTCCGCAGCGGCTCCGGTGCAAATTGCAGAGGAGCCCTGGTCGTCTTTTGGTCCATTTCAGGTCCGAATTCAGTCCTCAATTGGGGCTGAAATCGAGCCTGAAACAATGAATGGAGAAGCACCGGACTCCTGCTGTGAGCCTCTGCTTTCTCAAGTGTGAAGCCAGCCTAAAGGTGGAAAAAGTTCTGAAATGATTTATCTTTGTCTCATTTTTTTTTAACATCACAGAAACCTGACATTTTAACAGGGGTGTGTAGACTTTTTATATCCACTGTACATTTGAACATAATCACCTAGATATAAAAATCTGATCAATGTGTTGATGTTTTTATAATCGTATAGTATATCTGGTTGTAATTTGCAGCTTGTTCCATATGCAGATTATGCTTCCTGCTTAGTAGCAGAGCACAGTGATTGTGTTGTACTTTCCTCCTTCTCTGCAAACCTGTCAGTCTGACCAGGGTGATTTGAAATCCGTGTAGTGTCTAATTGCCTATAGATTTTTTTATTTTTGTTAATTGTTCAGCAACAAGTTAATTGCGTTGTCTTCCACAAAAAAAAAGCCATTAGAGGGTAGAGGAAAAATTGACATATCCATCTGTTTAATAGCCCGGGGGGTGAGCTGGGAACTTTTGGTCCAGGAGGCAAACACAGCCAACCAATTCTTCCATAGGAGAAGGACACTAAAGAAATCGCACCATACAATGTGTTCCAGGGAACCGCAATGATGCCCATTATATAAGGTGGAAGCAGTCTTAAAAAATGTGGTTTATTCTAACAGACCTTTTTACATACAGTGGGGAAAATAATTATTTGATCCCCTGCAGATTTTGTAAGTTTGCCCACTTACAAAGAAATGAAGGGTCTAAAATTTTTTATCATTGGTGTATTTTAAATGATAGAGACAGAATATTAACCAAAAATCCAGAAAAAAACACATAATACAAATGCTATAAACTTAGTTGAGGTTCCGTGAGTAAAAGAAGTATTTGATCCCCAAGCAAAACCTGATTTAGTACTTGGTGGAGAAACCCTTGTTGGCAAGTACAGAGGTAAGGAGTTTCTTGTAGTTGGTGACCAGGTTTTCACATGTCTCAGGAGGGATTTTGGTCCACTCTTCTTTATAGATCTAAATCCTTAAGGCAGGGGCATTGCTAGGTCTACAAAAGATCTGGGGCTAGAGCCCATAGCAGCGTAGTAAAGAAAGTCATACGCTTGGGCGGGCATACACATGTATATACAGCAATATATGTGTGTGTGTGTGTATATCCCCAGAGAGCCCCCCCCTTACATTAGGGTCCCCAGAGAGCCTCCCCCTTAAAATCAGGGTCCCCAGAGAGCCTCCCCCTTAAAATCAGGGTCCCCAGAGAGCCTCCCACTTGCATCAGGGTCCCCAGAGAGCCTCCCCTCCCCTTGGGGACCCCTACAGAGACTCGGGGCTATGGGCCCCAGATTCGGGGCTATAGCCCCAAAAGCCACCCCCTAGCGACGCCACTGCCTTAAGGTTTCTTGTCTGTCTCTTGGCAACTTGAAGTTTCAGCTCACTCCATAAATTTTCTATAGGATTAAGGTCTGGAGACTGGATAGGCCACTCCATGTGCTTCTTCTTGAGCCACTCCTTTGTTGCCTTGGCGGTATGTTTTGGGTCATTGTCATACTGAAAAACCCATCCATGACCCATCTTCCGTGTTCTGGCTGCGGCAAGAAGGTTCTCATCCAAGATCTTACAATACATGGCCCCATCCATTGGTCACTCAATGCGGCAAATTCGATCTGTACCTTTTAACAGAGAAAAAAGCATCATGTTTCCACCTCGGTGCTTGACTGTAGGGATGGTGTTTCTAGGGTCATAGTCAGCATTTTTCTTCCTCCAAACACGGCGAGTCCCCCTCCTTAAGAAGGCACATGTAAAGTCATATCAATGAACATCTAAATGATTCAGAGAAGAATTGGGAGAAAGTGCTGTGGTCAGATAAGACCAAAATTGAGCTCTTCGGTATTAACTTGACTCGTCGTGTTTGGAGGAAGAAAAATGCTGACTATGACCCTAAGAACACCATCCCTACAGTCAAATACAGAGATGGAAACATGATGCTTTGGGACGGTTTCTCTGCTAAAGGTACAGACCGAGGGGCCAATGGATGGGACCATATATTGTAAAATCTTGGATGAGAACCTTTTTCCCCTCAGCCAGAACACTGAAGACGGGTCTTTCAGTGTGACAATGACCCAAAACATACCGCCAAGCCAACAAAGGAGTGGCTCAAGAAAATGCATATTCAGGTCATGGAGCAGCCTAGCCAGTCTCCAGACCTTAATCCTATAGAAAATTTATGGAGGGAGCTGAAACTTTGAGTTGCCAAGAGACAGCCAAGAAACCTTAAGGCTTTAGATCTATAAAGAAGAGTGGACCAAAATCCCTCCTGAGATGTGTGCAAACCTGGTTACCAACTACAAGAAACGTCTGACCTCTGTGCTTGCCAACAAGGGTTTCTCCACCAAGTCATGTTTTGCTTGGGGATCAAATACTTATTTTACTCACTGAACCACAACTTAATTTATAGCATTTGTTTTCTGTGTGTTTTCTGGATTTTTGGTTGATATTTTGTCTCTATCATTTAAAATACACCTATGATAAATTATAGACCCTTCATTTCTTTGTAAGTGGGAAAATTACAAAATCTGCAGGGGATCAAATTATTTTCCCCACTGTATATACTGTTTACTAAAAAAGCAGAATTTAAGAAGATGAAATACAGTATAAAGCAAAAAAGTACTTTTTTGAGCTGAACAAAATGGTTCTCTGTGAAAATATAATAGACTCCCCTTTATAAATACTTAAAGCCCGGGTAAAAAAAAAACCTCCCCATGCAGTTGGGCTGTGCCCACACTGCACGTGTCAACTGTTCATTTTTGTCTAGGGCAAGGGTCTCAAAACTTTATAAACAAAGGGCCGGTTTACTGTCCTTCAGACTTTGGGGGGGGGGGGGCTGACTGTGGTCATCGAGAGGACAAAATGTCCCCCAGGGGAGGAATTGTGCCCCATCATTGGTATCATTGGGCCCCATTGTTGGTGTCATTGTGAATTGTGCCCCATCATTGGTATCATTGGGCCCCATTGTTGGTGTCATTGTGAATTGTGTCCCATCATTGGTGTCACTGGGCCCCATTGTTGGTGTCATTAGGAGGAATTGTGCCCTTCAGTGGTGTCAGAAACCCCAATGGCCGGATAAAAGCAAGTAAAGAGCTGTATCTGGCCCCCGGGCTGCAGTTTGGAGACCACTGGTTTAGGGGATTGGAGAAAGCTTATACTCGCCTAATGCTCCGCTCCACCTGCAAACCGTACTCCCCTACGATCCAGCAGTGGACTGTTCCTGACGTCCTCTCATACAGAGCAGGTCTATGGGCATGATAGTTGATGTTAGGATCAGTCCACCGCACAAGACCGCTAAACTGTAAGGGGGAGGGGGGCAGGAGCCACAGGGACTGCTCTTGTGCAGGGCAGATCAGAGGATTAGCTAAGTAGATCTCTGTTCTCCCATCCCCTAGATCAGTGGTTCTCAACCTCAGTCCTCAAGTACCCCCAACGGTCCATGTTTTCAAGTTTTCCTTTACTTTGCACAGCTGCTTCAAATCAATATCAATGACATGGTATTGATAAAAGCTATTTTGTCTAAGGGAAGTTCCCAAAACATGGCCTGTTGGGGGTACTTGAGGACTGAGGTTGAGAACCACTGCCCTAGACCAAAATGAGCAGTTGACTCCCAACCCCACTGCATGGGACAAATTTTATTTTCTCAGCGTTGTGCTTTAATTTAACACCATGCCATTAGTACAAACTATCCTTATCAATAAGCTTTGTTTAATAAATGAGAACATCTTCCAGCATTGATTTCCTTTGCAGCTGTCTACATCTCAGAGCTCATAAAGGAAGTCAGTGTTGGAAGATCATTCACAGGTCTGAAGAGGGAGCAGATTGCTCCATGACCAGGAAGAGGCATAATAGACATCTGCCTTTGGTGCTGTCCTTGGAGGAACCTCTTTTCCTCCATGTTGCTCCAGTTATCTCCGGCACTATGCAGGGCCAAGGTGTCCGCCTACACTGGAAGGGCGTGACTCTCCCGATGTAATCAGAGGAGCTCTGCTGTCAGTTTGACAGTCACCAGCTCTGTATCTTGAGCACTATGTACTCCTGGAGCACAGTGAACAGCTGTCAGTGGCAGCAGAGCTCAGTTGATTAGAGAAGGTGAGCCACCCTCTCCCCATGTTATCTGTAGGACTGAGCTGTCAGTTTGATGGGTGGACAGTCGCTATCACTTTTGCACCGTCTTGGACACGGTTTGTGCGGCTGAACAATCTCCATCCATCTTAGGTGGGTGGTTCGTACTTTGATATCCATGATTTGGTCAGCAGAAGATCTTCTCCCAGTACTGGATAGCTATATATAACACCCAGCATGTGACTGCGGCTCTGATTGGGGTCTAAATGGGGTAGTATCTCCATTCACAGACACCAACCCAACATACTGTAAAATAATTGTAGTGGCCTGGGAGGAAGAAAATACTGCACGCCCAGTCCTCCTAAAAAATAACGGAACAGCAAATGTAAAGGTTGCATCTATTAAACTTCACAGTAATAACTCAAAGTCTTCTAGCTAAAAATACACATTTTTTCTTTTAATGAAGAACAGCTGACTCTGCAGATGCCCCCTGATTGATAATACAGTGACAATGTACTTGCAATTAACTCTCCTGTGTCTTTTCTTTCCCTCCCCCCAGACCTGCGGCGGATGACAGCTGGCTTCATCGGAATGGCGGTGTCTATCATCCTGTTTGGGTGGCTGATAGGGGTGCTGGGCTGTTGCAAGCAGCATGACCTAATGCAATATGTGGCCGGGCTGCTATTTCTCATGGGAGGTAAGAGTTTTCGCTGCTCTTCAGGTCAGCCAGAAGAAGCTAATTATCAGCTATTGACTTGTCTTTTAACAAAGAGATCATAGATGGATGGCGGCCCCTCCAGATGAGCACAGGGGAGGGGGCACACCACAGTCAATTATTAAACCCCTTGGGAGACCATCTTCACAGCTTTACTTGTTACACTGGCTTTTATCTCATTGGCCATTTGTATAGAGAGAAAATATTGCCCCCCTTCCAAAAAAAAAAAAAATACAAGGTACACTTTTTTGTTTAGGGCCCTGCATACACCTTGCGCAGGGGTTACATAAACAGAATTACAAATCATATCTCTCAACTTTATAAAGTATTATTATTACAATAATAACAAAAATAAATTCCCCTTTGCAGTATTCACCTTCTCTCCAATGCTCTCCCACATGGGCCCCTTTCAAACTTGTGCGCCTGCAAAGTCACATGACAAGTCATACCCCATCATTTCCAACGAGTACCATTCATATCTGTGCTACTTCAAAGTAGTCCCTGCACTACTTTGGTCCGACTGATGTGACTTGAGGTCCAAAGACTTCAAGATTACACAGGCATTGCTTCAAGTCATGGGAAAATCGCAGCAAAATTGCATGACTTTCAGAGGTCGCACAAGTGTGAAAGGAGCCTAAGAAAATCAGCTTGTCCACTAGATGGCTCTCATCTTCGGGGTCTGGTTGTCATTTAGCCCACTTCCTGTGAGCCCATGTCACCAAGAGCACACCCCCTGGGCATTTGTTGGGCTTCAAAAGAGGCATTATAATAGAGAGAGAAACCTAATCTTGTTTCTATAGAAAGCATTAGTAAGACCTCATCTTAAAAGAGAAGTATGTGGTTCTTTAACCGCTTCAGTACTGGGCACTTGTACGCCCTTCCTGCCCAGGCCAGTTTTCAGCTTTCAGCGCTGTCACAGTTTGAATGACAATTGCACGGTCATGCAACGTTGTACCCATATGAAATTCTTGTCCTTCTTTTCACACAAATAGAGCTTTCTTTTGGTAGTATTTGATCACCACTGGGTTTTTTATTTTTTGCGCTATAAATGAAAAAAGACCGAAAATTTTGTATAAAAATTAATTTTTCTTTTTGTTTCGGTTATAAAACTTTCCAAATTAGTAATTTTTCTTAATAAATTTTGCCAAAAATTCATACTACTAGATATCTTTGGTAAAAATAACACAAATAAGTGTATATTATTTGGTCTTTGTGAAAGTTAGTCTACGAACTGTGGTGCCAATCGTGGAAAATTGATCACACCTGATGTACTGACGGCCCATCTCCTTTCTTGAGGCCCTGAAATGTCAGGACAGTACAAATACCCCCCGAATTACCCCTTTTTGCAAATTAGGCATTCCAAGGTATTTAGTAAGAGGCATGGTGAGTTTTTTGAAGTTGTAATTTTTTCCCCACAATTCTTTGCAAAATTAAGATTTTTTTTTTTTCACAAAATTGTCATAATAACAAGTTATTTCTCACACACAGCATATGCATACCACAAATTACACCCTAAAATACATTCTACTACTCCTGAATATGGCGATGCAACATGTGTGAGACTTTTTCACAGCCTGGCCTTATACAGGGGCCCAACATGCATTAGGCGATCTAGGGACATAAATTGCACATTTAATTTCTTCTTTTCAAATATTTTATTGGTAATTTCACATACAACTGTTACATTAAGTTCCATACATAGTTTCTATCGAATAGGTGACAATGTACATAAAAATAATGTAAGAAAACATTGGTTTAAGGAAAACTGAGTATTAAGATAGCATGTATATTTTTAAATCGGGCAACATGCTGGAACTATATACGTAGATATATGAAAGATTAAAGGGAACTATGATCCCATCTTTATCACTATAAATTTGGGCCATTCCCCAATAACAGTGGTGGGGGGGCCCCTCAGAAGTATTGCATGTAACAGAATATATTACCTAGTTTTAAGTTTGGAGGGTAAGATGGAGTAGAGAGGTGAAATAAAGAAAAGAGGTAGTAAAGAGGGGGGTATAAGCGAGAGAGTTGTGGGTAGGAGAAGAAGAGAGGAAGGGGGTGCCGGCTGGCTCGCACGGGCACAAGAGCCATTATAGAGTCTCGGGGTGGCGCCCGGGCCTACTTAAAACGATACTAGACCTTCATCAATGTCTACTGGTAGAAAGTGTTCAACCCAGGGTCGCCAAACTCTGTTGTGTTGAGTGACTTTATCAAGAATTTTTGCTTCTATTTTGCCATGTATCATTGCTTGGGTAATCCTATTCTTCGTTTCGACTATGTTAAGAGTGGGTGTTTTCCAAGCCTTAGCAATCGTCTGTTTGGCCGCGGTGAATAAATGTAGGAGAAGTCGGAGTTGTGATCTGGTGTAGTCTTGTGGGAAAAGGTTGAGGAGGGCTATTGTGGGGCTAGGAGATAAGGTAATTTGGTGGAGGGTGGTTGCCATCTGAAATATCATTGCCCAGAAGCGTTGTACCTGAGGGCATGTCCACCATATATGTAAGTGCGTGCCCCTGTCTCCACAACCTCTGAAACAGTTCGGGGAGGATTCAGGTAGAAATTTAACAATTCTAGCTGGGACTAGATACCAGCGCATTAGCACTTTATAGTTCGCTTCTGAGGCAATAACATTTTGGGATGAGTTTTTTGTGGTAGACCATATGGTCGACCAGTCGTCTGGCTCAAGGGTAATATCGAGGTCTCTTAACCATCTCTGTGCATAGGTGGGTAGATCTGGGGGTGGTAATGTAAGGTGGGAGTATAGATGGGAGATAATACCTGGGGTATGCGGATCCGACTCGCACATATGCTCAAACTCGGTTAGAGTATCCAGTCCAGAGTTAGATTTTATGATTGTTTGCACGAAGTGTTTCATTTGGAGGTAGCGGAAACATTCTCTGTGGGGGAGTTGTGCTTGCTCTTGGATAATTGGGACGGGTTTCACAGAGTCTCCACTAACTAGATCACAGATGCGAGTCAGACCCGCCTGGGCCCAGGTATGGAATGAAGCTGGTTCTGTGTGGGCTGGGAAGAATTGAGGGTGACCTAAATAAGATAGAAGTGGGGAATGTGGAGAGATTAGTTTAAAGGGGGTTTTTAGTCTGTCCCATAGTTTAAGTGTGTGGAGTGTTAATGGGTTAGCTATGGGTCCTCGTGTTGATGTAGGGAGCCATAGTAAATTGGCTATATTAATCGGGTGTAGATCAATGGCTTCGAGGGCAACCCAAAGTGGAGTCTCTGTTTTGGCGTGGTATAAGATGGACTGAGCTAGGCGGGCTGCGTGATAATAGTGTGAGAAGTTGAGAATGCCCAGGCCGCCGTAGAGCTTGTTACGGAGGAGAACCGGTCTCGCCACTCTGGGTCTAATAGGACCCCATATATATTTAAAAACTTTATTTTGTATAATCCTATGGTAGTAAGGAGGGACTTTGATAGGGAGCACTCTGTATAAGTATAACAGTTTTGGTAATAGGGTCATTTTCACAGCTGCGATACGCCCCAACCAGGAGACGCATAGCGGTAGCCAGGAATTAAGTAAGGAAGATATTTGTGAAAGCATTGGGAGGTAGTTAGATTGGAACAGGTTGGAGGGATGCACATTTAATTTTTTGACTACCTCTTACACTTTTGAAGGACCTGGAGCACCAGGACAATGGAAACTCCCCAAAAAATGACCCAATTTTGTAAAGCAAACAACCCAACGTATATTCTATGAGGCATGATGAGTCTTTTGAACATGTCCTTTTTTTTCCACAAGTTTTTGGAAGATGTGGAAAGAAAATGAAAACGTATTTTTGTTTTACACAAAGTTGTCAATTTTATAAGATTTTTCTAACGCATACCAAAAATTACGCTTAAAAATGCATTCTGCTTCTCCTCCTGAGTATGGCAATACCACATATGTGAGACTTTTACACAGCCAGACCACATACAGAGGCCCAACATGCAGGGAGCGCCATCAGGTGTTCTAGGAGCATAAATTACACATCTAATTTAACTACCTATTACACTTTTGTGAGACACTGATGCGCACTGATGTGGCGCGAAAGCGCACTGATTCTGGGTGGACGTAATATGACGGCCTCCAGAGTTATCCAACCGTTATTCGGCTATGGCCCAGTTGGCAACTGGTTAATCACCACTGGGATTTTTATTTTTTGCTAGGAGACACAAAAAAAACAGACTGAAAATGTTGAAGGAAAAAAAAGTTTTTTTTCTTCGTTTTTGCCAGAAAATTTTGTAAATTAATTTTTCTCCTTCACTGATGTGCCCTGATGAGGCTGCACCGATGGGCACTGATAGGCTCTTGATGAGGCGGCCGTAAAGGGCACTGATCAGGCGGCACTAATATGCAGCACTTATGGGCACAGATTGGCCTCACTGATGGGCACAGACTGGCATTACTGCTGGGCACTGTTGGGGCTGCACTGATGATCAGTGCCCTGATTATCTGTACAGGTCTGCCCTGTGAGAAGATTCCGCTGATCGGCTCTCCTCTCCTCACACTCTGTCAGGGTGAGGAGAGGAGAGATAACTAGCATTTCCCTGCTTTACATGTGATCAGCTGTGATTGGGTAAAGAGAAATTGGTCCTGCCGTGTCCCAGTGGGTTAGACTGGGACGAAGTCATATGATGTCGTCCCAGAACAGCAGAGCATCCCCCTGCCGTTATTTGTCTGTACAGGGGGCGGGAGGTAGTTAAATTATACTTACCTAGGAGAATGAAGTATCGATCCGATGCTGCATCTGTCCGTCCCCCCCCCCCCCCCGCCAGCTCTAACACTGAGAACTGAGCAATCAAAGACCGCTAATCACTCAGTTCTCAGTCTTCAGTGAGCAGAGAGCCAGGGACTGTCAATCACCGGCTCTCTGCTCTGTCCCTCCAACGCTCAGTGGAGCAGCTGGCTCAAGCACTCAGCTGCTGGTCCAGGTATCTGGGTGGATCCCAACTGTAAAGTCTGGATCTTTCCAGAGCCTAAAAACTGGTAACAGGAGTGTAGAACGCAATCCTGTGATCCAAAGGAAAAGTAGGGCCAAAAGAGCTTTGGACCTACTTCTCCTTTTTAATTATACAGTTCAGTTTATGGTAACAGTTTACATAAAAAGGATTTTGCAGAGCTGGAACGTGTGCAGAGAAGGGCAATTAAAATAATGATTATGGAGAACCACGGGTATAACATACAGAAAGGCTTCTTCACAGTAAAAGCTGTAAAAATGTGGAATGTCAAATTGTGGGTACAATGAGTGTTTTTTTACACTTAGTTTTGTTGGCACCTTAGCTATAAAAGCATACAAAAATAACTGTAGACTAATGATCTGTTAAATATTAAGCACATTTCAAAAGATTAAAATAAGAATCATCTCCCATTACTGTCTGCAGCCTGTATGCTTACTTACCAACACTATGGTCCCAGATCCCTGTCCATAGTCCGCATTTCATCAGCCCACTTTCCCCATGGGGGAGCCCAAATCACACGTACTATTGTGGATCCCACCCTGACCTTTTTCAAATTTGCGGGAACTGCCCATCACACCCACTTTATGGGTTGGTCTCACCCAGACCCTGCCTCCTAAATATGCAAGGACCATCCACTCAGTGCATGTCTTTTTGAGTTACTGCTCGAATAGTAACTCAAATAGGGTTGATGCTGTGATCCCAGGACATGGCCCAGGGCATCGTATGGGTGGGACAGAGGGCCAAGAAGCCGGAGTGTCATCTATGGTCATATCATGTATACCTCCTGGCCGCACAAGTAACGAATGACCAGCACATCCAAATGTAAATCAATATATAAGGACAGGTTTGCATGGAAAGGTTTAAATTAGTGCATGGCCCATGTCCCAGAATCTGTCAAGGTTCACTTAACAAGGTATCAGAAATGTATGTTCATTCCAGCAGCATGTTATGTAATCCTGGGTATGTCAGTCATTAGAACACTTCTGTACTGAGAAGTGACACTTAAAGTGAAACCTGTGTTTTTCCAATGCAAAATGACAGCTTTACCTAAAGCAGAACAAAAAAGTAGAAAAATGGCAAAAGTAGAAGCAAACGCAAAAACGACATTTAGCATTATGATGCAGTCATTTAGTAGAATGAACACAGCAGTTTTGTTTTTCTTATTCCCCCTTGTAACATAGTTCTATTACATGTTGGTCCTGCCAGGAGATGTTGTTTTTTTTTTCACTTTTTGTAATTGGGTGACACCTCTGTTCATTCTGCAGTGACAGCAGCATTATCGCCCAATGGACAGAGTAGCAGAGTAGTCTTAAGCCCCCGTACACACGATCCGAAAATCGGACGAAAAATGTCGCATTTGAATCGATCATACGATAATCTGATCGTTAGTACAGAGCTTTCGAGAGCCGATCAGGACAGTTCATCTGATTTATTATTCTATCGGACATGCACGGCAATTTTTTTGGTATGATGCCAGATCGTACGATTTTCGTCTAGCCTCCCTGGCGATACGATTATGTCCGATTTTTGCGTTTCAAATCGGTACAATTGTTTTGCATAGAAATTTGGCGTTTTATATTGTAGGCCTGTAATTCTTAGCAATAACACACTTAAATCTGTCCACCAAGTGTCTAGTAGATATCCCGGGTATGATAAAGTTTGAAACACAAAATCATAAAATATAATATAATAAATAACTATAAATAATTGTAAAAAATAATATAATAATAAAATTTCCCCACGAGTCACTATCGCGCAATTCTGCAAGTGTTCTAATTTATTATCGCTGTTTTCTAGCTGGTCTCAAATCACTTTTGACGTAAAGGGACACTTTTTGGTTGCTATGGACAATCTCCAGTTTCCAGGAAGAAAGAACAGTATATATAATATAAAACTGCATGCAGGGCACTGGACAGACCACTAGGGACAAAAGGGATGTGAAATAATTTCATACAGTAATGTAATCTGTAAGATTACAGTGTACTGTATGTGTTATGTATTTTCAATTTTTTGAATTTGCCGCCAGGCTCCGCCCCCGTGCGTCGCAACGCTCGCAGGGAACGGAGCCCGGCACACAGAGGCTTCGGGCGGAGGACAGAGCCCGCAGACACAGCGGGGGGACATCACAGGATTCTGGGGACAAGGTACGTAACCTGCACCAGGATCCTGCAATGCAATCCCAAGTGTGGCTCAGGGTTACCACTAATGGTACTGAAACTTAACCCCGAGCCACACTCGGGAAAACCACCAGGGAGGTTAATCAGTACACCGATCGTTCGAAAATGCAATACAATTGCATTGCAACAGGTGACATAACTTCCGAATTTTTATTCTGTCGTACGAGAATTTTTGTGACTTTAGTAAACTCGTAAGATTCGACGTGAGATTAGCATGCAAAAAAAAACGGACGATCATTCGTCCGATAATCGGATCGTGTGTACGGGGCATTAGATAAAAAGCTTGTTTGTCGCTTTACCTAAAGTCTATCTGAAGCATATTAAAGTGTTACTAAACCCAGGAGCCTGCATTCACTATATCTGATCTCCTACAGTACACAGAACATGGAAATGCAATTATTTTAGTAAATATAAACTGCTCAATACCTTTTTCTCATCAGCAGTATATAGCAGTCCTGTGACTTCTATCAGTGTCTGCCCAAGCACAGGTTAAAGCTTGTAGGAGGAGTTTTCATTCTCCTCTGACGGCCCTATGAAGCTGCATGACCCCTGACCCTCTATCTGGACAGTGCTGATTGGCCTGTGATAATCGCATGCACCCTCCCCAAAAAAAAAAAAACTAGTAATACACGCCAAACTGAGCATGTGCAGAGTGCCTCCTAGGGCTCCAATCTATGAGCAGATGGATTGGAAATTGTGGAAGAAGGGGAGGATCAGAGAAGACGAGCTCAAACAGCCTTTTTTTACACAATGCGGAGGATTAACTCATTAGGTTCTGCATTGAGCATAACAAGCATGCTTTACTGCATATACAGACTGAATTTACTGTTGGGGGTTTAGTAACACTTTAATGTTACTACAGCATTTGTGGAAAAGGGGGTTTAACAGTATGATTAGGAGCTGACCGGTGTCTGCTTTGTCCCAACCCTGTACCTGTCACTTTTGCTTGGCCTCATGTAAATGCAGGTAAAAATATAAATAAAGAATTACGAGAAAGTTTTATATATGGGATGCTAACATTTCAGGTACTAATACCCAACAGTATTGTTACCAGCTCACAATAATTTTCACTATAGTGGTACTTTAAAGCAGAACTTCACCTGGAAGGGGAATTTTCATGCATCCTCCTTCTTCCCCTCTCATTATTGTGAGCATTTTTTTTTTCTGGGAGCGGGTACCTACCTCTGACCTCCCAATAGGTGAGCAGAGTGGAAGTTTGGGCTCAGTATTTGTATTTCTGACCAGAGCTCCTCTTTAAGGTTGCAGGCAAAAACAAAGCACATAGTGTGTTTTTACAGTTTAACTGAACCCAACCTTACTTTTACCATTTAATTATCAGTCACCCTCCATTCTCCAAGTGTTTGCAGAGCTGGGGCTGTGAGTGGGGAGAATTCTCAGCACACTGTCACCTTCAGTAGACTCCGGGATTTCTGCTCCCAGAGTTCTTTTGCAAAAGGCCATGAGAACACTGCTGGGAGTTACAAGTAGGGCCACCAGTAAGGGGTATAGGCGGGCTTTCTGTACCCGATGAGGCTTCAACCCAAATCTAGAAGACGGAAACAGCCTAAGTATGACTGGAAGGGGGCGCTGTGTGTCAATCGGATGCAGTGTGTCGTGTAATGAGGGTGCAAATGGAGGAGTATTGGGGAATTCAGAGAGTAGGTAATGGGGGATAAAGGGGGTACAGAGTGTGGGGTAATGGGGGAAGTTGAGTGCAGGGAATGAATGAATGAGGTACAGTGTGTGGGGTAGTGGCACATGCAGGGGCTACAGAGTAAGCAGTACAGAGTGAGTAGTGGGGGGTGCAGGTAGTGCATTGAGGTGTGGGGGGTGGTGCAGAATGTGGAGTTGTGGGGATGCAGAATATGAAGTAGTGGGGGGGGGGGGGCAGGGTGAGAAATATGAGAGGCACAGAACAAGTAGTGGGGGTGCACTGAGGCATAATGGGGGGGTACAGAGCGTTGGTGTATTTTGAATACAGGGGATGCAGAGTATTGGGGTAGTGAGGAGCGTAGGTCATGCAAAGTGATCTGTAATGGGGGATAAAGAGAATGCATAGTGTGGGGTAGTGGGGGGTGCATGTGGACTGTATGGGGAAACATTGGGAGGCCCCTGTTGGGCAGGCTGATTTCCAATGGCGGTCCTGGTTACAAGGGGTGTTGACTGCTGGACTGGGGTGACAACACAAATACTATCAGGAACGCTTTGCATGTGGTTGCCTGTTATTCACTTTGGAGGAGTGCACGCAGGAGGGTGACGAGGCTAGCAGTGGGAAACTGCAGTTTAGCTTTGTCACTCAATAACTGGTAGTAATCAAGAAGCTATAAAAAAATTAAAAATGAATTCAGTTTTTTGGTTTATATGTGAATTACTATCTATATAGCCAGATTTAATGCTAGGTTTTCCATACATACAGGGGGCATGTGACTCTGTTCCCTTCCTTCCACGTTAGAGATGGTGCTTGGTCACCCCGGACCAGGGTGTCATGTAAGGGAGAGGAGAGAGTCCTCAGCCCTGTGTAAGCTCCAAGGTCAACAACACACCTAAGACATTTTTTTTCTTAATGCTTAACAGCCATATAGAATGGTATGGAATGAAGGAAGACTATGTTTGTACAGTTAGGGAGGGATACAATTAAAGTAGACCTTGTATGAAAATTAAAGGTCCACCTATACTATACCTCTGCCTCTAAATTAACAACAAATAAAAAATCACAAAACCTTAGAAGAATTTCAAAAAATCATTTACTATGTTCCCTGTTTTCCATCTGCTTCCCATAAGCGTGGTTGTTGTCACTGGACCTCACCACTATCTCTTGGGAATGCCGGGTACTCCAAATTCCACCAATATGAACTCCAGTAGTTCTTCCTTTGGGTTGTTAAGCTTTGAATCTGTTGCATTTATTGGGGCTGGGAAGCTCAGTATAAGCTCACCATACACACTAAGATCTGATTGTACATTCTTCTTTATATCTACCGATAAGTATGTAGGGAAAGGGTCTCTCATTGGTGGGTACAGCTTGATTGGATGGGTTAGGTAGGTCCTCATATTACACCAGGGGTCCCCAAACTTTCTAAACAGAGGGCCAGCTTAATGCCCTTCAGACTTTAGAGGGGCCGGACTGTGGCCAGTAGGAGTAAGACATGTCCTGGCGTCGGTGGGAGTAAACCATGCCCTATTTTGCGTATTAAACGTGCCCCATCGTTTTTGTCAGTGGGAGGAATAGTGTCGCATTGTTGGTGTCAGTGGGAGGAATAGTGTCCCATTGTTGGTGTCAGTGGGAGGAATAGTGTCCCATTGTTGGTGTCAGTGGGAAGAATAGTGTCCCATTGTTGGTGTCAGTGGGAAGAATAGTGTCCCATTGTTGGTGTCAGTGGGAGGAATAGTGTCCCATTGTTGGTGTCAGTGGGAGGAATAGTGTCCCATTGTTGGTGTCAGTGGGAGGAATAGTGTCCCATTGTTGGTGTCAGTGGGAGGAATAGTGCCCCACCCATCATTGGAGCACAGGTGTGTCAGGAGGAGGCTGTCTCTCTGGAGCTGCTGCAGATCCGTGTGAGAGGGGACTGGTGAGGAAATCTATCCCAGCTCTCCTGGCCCCTTTCTGGGGAAGCCATGGAGGCCAGCAGGGCCTCTCCTGCTGGAAGCTCACAGCCATCTCCTGGGCCATCAGGTAACATACCTGCCCCTATACAACCCATGGTTGGTGATCTCTCTGCCCCTGGTGAAGATGAAGGTTCCGGGGCCATCCGGGAGCGAGTGGTGGCCGGGATTAAGGTCCTGAATAGGGAAAGAGACAAGCTGTACAAGCTCAGAGCGGAGCTGAAGCGCCTGAGAAGGCAACGTGAGGGCTTACATAGCCAGAAACGTGGATCCATGGATCCGGAGATCCAACTGGCCAAGGTTCGGGTGGAACACCAGGAGACCATTGTGGCCATGATGGAAGGCAGAGATGGGCCATTTAAAGAAAAGTTTTGTAATGATAAAAGATTTGCGAGGATGACAAAGATGGAGGTGGAGGAGGAGACCCCCAGTTCTGACCCCCTGCCCCCTCAGGGAGAGGTAAGCAGCCCCATGCCTTCCCAGGACTCAGGAGGCATGCTCAGGGCCATCCAGGTAATGGAGTCTCCTATGCGGGGGGATCAGCTGGCATTTAATAATGAGGACATTACAGACAATGTGCCTGACAAGGTAAAGCCTGTCAAGTCCCATATTGTGGATAAAACAATTTTTGTGTCATTCAACACTGTGACTGATACAGACAATGTGCCCAGTGAGAGTCAGGCTGCTAGTCCTATCTGTAGTAATGCTGTGCCTGCTGATGCTGCAGTACAGCAAAGTTTGCTTTTAAAAAATGACATTCCTGCAGATGCACTACAAGATTCAGCAGAGCCTATTAACCCCCCTTTGGCTGAAGCTGTTTGCCCCACAGCTGCTGAGGACTCTACAGCACAGCTTCAGGAGACAGCTGATATTGCAGCAGAAACTGTGATTATTTCTGATGGGAATGTGAAGTTTTGTGTGACTGATAAAAATCATCCCAGTACCAGTGTGATGAACAATGGTCCCAGTTCAAGTGTGGACAGTCCTACCAACTCCGTTCAAGCAGTGAATAATAATAGTAATGTACAGACTGCTATGACTTCAGTGTGGGGCCTTGGCCCTGAAAAACTTACCTTTGCTCAGGTGGTACGCTCTGCTCCTGGTAGCTCTGCCCCCAAGCGGGGTTTTCCCCTACAGGCTACCACGTTGAGCACCCCAGGATCTGGTCTTGGGTCTCTGGCTTCTGCTGGGGGTCCCAGACGTAATGTTGTTATTCTGAAATGGGAAGGTGGTGCGATCCCTCCAGCACGGCGTGCAGTGGTGGATTTGATTTTAGAGATGGGTTTTGGGGCAAATGATCTGTATGCCTTTATACATGTTGCTGGGACACGGGATTATACAGTTAGCTTCACCAGGCCAGAGGGTCTTGACCTGTTCTGGGAGAGATATGAGGCTCGTTGCAGGTCAAGACCTGAATGGGAAGGTCTGGCCCCAGTTGCAGTTTCTCAGAGGTCTACAGTAAAAAAAATCACAATTATCCTCACTAATGAGAGTGTCCCTGCCCGGGATCTAGAGGTTTGGTTAAGGAACTATGGGGAGGTTTTGACCAAGCCCAATAAAATCCTTGATGAGCGTAACATCTGGACTGGGGGTTGGTCAGTAACAGTCAGGTTGGCCAGGGATGGGAATGTTGTCCGTCACCTGCCCTCCTCAGCTTTTATAGGGAGGGATAGGATGACTGTTTTTTACCCTGGTCAGCCGAAGCTGTGTCACCGCTGTGGAGAAAAGGGGCATTTGAGTTCCTCCTGTTCAGCCTTGATATGTTCAGTGTGTCGGGGTCAGGGTCATATGGCTAAGGACTGCACCGAAATGATCAGGTGCAACCTGTGCCTGCGCCTTGGCCACCCCTACAGCAGATGTCCTGAAGCCTGGCACAATATGGAGAAGGAGGTAATAGATGACATGTCAAGGCTGGACAGGATGGAGGGTGAGGCCCCTGGTGTACCATCCTCCTCTGCGGTGACCGACTCCCCTGGTCCTGCTCAGGATCCCTCCCCAGTTCCTGTGGCCACCCCTCATGTGTCTGTAAGTATTCCTTCTGTATCTGTCTCCCCCCAGCCTACTGTATCCCCTCCTCTTGTGTCAGAACCTTCCAAGTCTGTGCCCCCTGAGTCAGTTACCCCCCAGGAGTCTACCCCTCCTAAGTCTGATTCAAAGGGAGCACCCCCCCCACCAGCAGTGGTAGTGGGTACTAAAAAGGTTGCTTCTTCCTCTGTAAAGAAGTCTTCTGTAAAGACTTCACAGAAAAAAGTAAGAGATGAGGGCATCTCTGAAGCTGACCTGCAGTACCTGGAGGAGAGAAGGAAGGTTGGGAAGCGGAAGAAGCAGTTGGTGAGGACAGAACAGGCTCCAGTGCCTGTCTCCAACCGTTATAGGTCCTCTAATTGGGATATCTCTTCATCTGGAGCTTCTTCGGAGCGAAGTTCTGATTCCGAAATGGAGTTTGAGGCGGCCTCAAGAAAGAGAGAGGCTTCTGGTGATGAGCAGCAGAGGGGAGCTAAGAAGCAAACCACCCAATAACCCAAATGGCGGTTCCCCCTCCGTTAAAAGTGGTGACAATAAATGTCGCCAGCATTAAGTCAGTAAGAGCTCGTTCTATGGCCTTCTTTTTGTTCAGCCAATTAGATGCTGAAATTTTATTTTTGCAAGAGACTAGGCTCACCTCCTTGGCAGATATTCATATGGCCAAGAGAGAGTGGAGGTATGGTCCATCTTACTGGTCTCTTGCGGCCGAGCCTTACGGCGGTGTGGCGGTGTTGTTTAAAACCGGCATGGTAACTGTCCGGCGGGTTATTGAGGTGGAGATTGGGAGATGTATGGTCTTAGACGTCCTTGTGGGAGGGCAGGACCTGCGCCTAATTAATGTTTATGGACCGCACACAAAGTGGGACAGGAAATGCCTTTTTACAAGGATCAAGCCATTTCTTTTTACATCCCGGCAAGTGGTCTTTGGAGGTGACTTTAATACAGTAACTAGGCCCAAGGACAGGAAGAACTTCAAGGACAGGCTGGGATATGATAGCGTTTTTTTAAATAGTATGGTTAGGGATGCTGGTCTTGTGGATGTGCACATTAAGCACCTCCCGGATGACACTGGGTTCACCTTTCATCGAGGTAATAGTCAGAGTAGAATAGATAGGTTTTTTTTTTTGAAGGAGACCTCTGCTTTCTCACCCCCAGTGGTGCAGGCAGTAGAGTTCTCTGATCACTGTATGCTATCTGTGGTCCTGAATGCTTCAGACGCCCCTCAGAGGGGTAAGGGCATCTGGAGATTGAATTCGACTCTACTCAAGGAAGAACATGTTAGACAATCCTTTCAGGAATTCTTTCAGGCACAGGTGACCATCCTGGACTTTTGTAGCAGCAAGGCTGAGTGGTGGGAGCTGACCAAAAAGAGGATCGCTGGATTCTTCAGGGGCCTAGCCAATAGAAAGCAGTTTAATAAATACATGACCTACCAACGTTTACGGAGGAAGCTGGATATTCTTGTCTCGAGAGGAGGAGATCCTGGGGCAATCTCCGAAGTGAAACTCCTTCTCAGGAATTGTCAATATGACCAGCATGCCTCTTTGGTTCTGGAGAGGGACTATGGGAAGTACCACTCGCCTGACCCTTACCAGAACTGCAAACAAGGTGTAGCTGTTAAAACGGTCGTTGGCCTTAAGGACAGTACAGGTTCCTTGACAAAGTCCAGGTCAGGGATTCTGGAGGTCGTGAGGTCCTTTTATGCTGACCTTCTTGGGAGGAAAGAGCTTGACCGTGACAAGATGGAAAGCTTTTTGGACTCTACTCCAGGTCTAAATGATGAAGATGTCCCATTGATGAATTTGACAGAGGAGATCACAGTTGAAGAGGTGATAAGGGCAATTGAACAGCTTGCCATCAAAAAGTCACCTGGACCGGATGGCTTGACGGCTGAGTTTTACAAAGCTTTTAAGTCTATTCTGGCCCCACATTTGGTAGAGGTTTTTAACAGTTGCCTTGCTGAGGGGGTACTTCCCTCTTCCATGAGGCACTCAGCTGTGATTCTTCTTTCAAAGGGTAAAGATCCTTCGATGATTGAGAATTGGCGCCCCATCAGCCTTCTTAATGTCGATAGAAAGATACTGGCAAAGATCATTTTCTGGCGCCTATCGTCAGTAGCAGAGTCTTTGCTTTCTCGCCATCAGCACTGTTCGGTCCAGGGTAGGTGCACCTTCACAGCAGTTTTAGCTGTCCGGGAGGCCTTGGAGCGGTGCAGGGCTGCAGGCTGGGGAAAGTATTTGCTGACATTGGATCAGGCAAAGGCTTTTGATCGTGTTAACCATGAGTACCTGTGGTTGCTCCTTAGTAAGTACGGTCTGCCGGGTGGTTTTGTCGATTGGTTAAAAGTCTTGTATGAGGGGGCAGAGAGCTTTCCTCTTGTTAATGGTTGGGTTGGGCAGTCCTTTGAGGTTGGCTCCGGGGTGCGCCAGGGTTGTCCCCTGAGTCCCCTGCTCTATGTGTTTGCAATCGACCCCTTCATCAGGAGGCTAGAGAGCGGCATGTTGTGTGGGGTGCCAGTGGGGCTTCCGGGTGAGCCGCCTTTGAGGGTTGTTGCCTATGCGGACGATGTGTCGGTGATTGTCACTGGGGCGGATGAAGCAGAGGAGGTGGTCTCTCTGACATCACGGTATTCTGAAGCATCAGGCTCCAAGATCAATCAGGAAAAGAGTGAAGTTTTCTGGATGGGAAAGGAAGGTGAGGGGTTTGATCTCCCGGACACCTTTCCAGTGCCCCAGGAAAGAATTAAGATTTTAGGCATTGAATTTGGACCTGGCGATTATGGCCTCAAAAACTGGGAAGGCAGACTGGAAATTGCCAATACTAAGGTGGTCAGCTGGAAGAGATGGAAGTTATCTATGAGGGAAAGGGTTGATCTGATTAAGACTTACCTGATTCCGATCTTCTTATATGTCAGCTTTGTCTGCATCTTGCCAGTGTCTCTCTATGCTAGGGTCAGTAGTGTGTTCTTCCAGATGTTGTGGGGGAACAGACTGAACCCCATCAAGAGGTATGTCACCTATCTATCCAGGAGGGAGGGTGGCTTAGGTATGGTCAACCCAGTTCTTTTCTTTTCACTGCTTTTTCTCAAGTTTAATATTGGTAATATGCTTGCAGTGGAACCTCCTGGATGGGCAGGCATATTTAGATCTTGGTTTAGGCCTTTTCTACGACTTTGGGAAGAAGGTGGCCAAGTGAAGAATCTCAGGGGTCATCGTGGTCAGCTACCAGCCTATGTCGCTCCGTGCCTGAAGTTACTACGGCAGTGGCGATTGTCAGCTGAAGATCTCAGATT
Source organism: Lithobates septentrionalis (assembly GCA_037952835.1). Classification (NCBI taxonomy): domain Eukaryota; kingdom Metazoa; phylum Chordata; class Amphibia; order Anura; family Ranidae; genus Lithobates; species Lithobates septentrionalis. The sequence goes on from JBBDGP010002202.1 coordinate 195,911, forward strand.
GGTTCCGAGGAAAGTCCTTATGAGTCGAGTCTTGAGCGAAGTCTTTCATGACCCACTGGCCTTAAGGGATTGCCCAGGCCCAGTTTTGAGGGCAGGGTTAAGACTTATTAATTTGGACAGAGTACCCCCTAAATTCAGGGATCTGGCCTGGTTGTGCTTCCATGGGAGACTCTATGTTAGGGGCAATTTGAAATTCCGCAGTGGGGTGGATCGTAGCTGTCCTCGGGAGGAGTGTGCAGGTGAGGAGGAGACTATGGACCATTTTCTGCTTCATTGCCCTTTTAACATAGAGGTGTACAAACAGGTGGGACGGGCCCTCGGTGTCCCTTTCCTCTCCAGGCTGGGTTATGCTGAGAGGGTGTACGGAGCATTCAATACTGGTGGGGTTTTTTGTTTAGATACACTTTTTCTAGTTAGCCTAGTAGTCCGTTATTTCACTTGGAACGCACGGTGTCAGGTCTGCATTCGGCGTAAAATCCTTCCTGTTCAGGTGGTGGTGTATGACATTTTGCATGAGGTGGAGAAGATTCGGGTACTTGAGAGAGACAAGCGGAGTCAGGGGGCTTGGTTGAAGGCGTGGAGGGGTTTCAAGCCTCCCTGACTGCCAGGAGTCTCTTTCCCGGGTGTGGCTGTCTGTCTCTTATCACCCTAGATTATTTTTTTTTTTTTTGGATTAATTTTTGATAAATGGCTGCGTACATAGGTGATGGGTTGTGCCTCTTAGGCCCTCTCTGCTGCTTTATGTAAATAATTTTGGTAGTGGATTATGTATATATTGTATATATTCTGAACATGGATGTGTATTCCTTGGATTTCTGTTGAAGTTTTGTACTATGGTTTTGTTTTTTACTTTTGTATAAAATTGGTTGCTTGATTCTTTTAATAAAAGATCAATAGTGTCCCATTGTTGGTGTCAGTGGGAAGAATAGTGTCCCATTGTTGGTGTCAGTGGGAAGAATAGTGTCCCATTGTTGGTGTCAGTGGGAGGAATAGTGTTCCATTGTTGGTGTCCGTGGGAGGAATAGTGTCCCATTGTTGGTGTCAGTGGGGGAAAATGGTGTCCCATTGTTGATGTCCATGGGGGGGGAATTATGTCCCATTGTTAATGTCAATGGGAGGAACCGTGCCCCAAGGTAAGCAGAAGGCCGCATCTGGGCCGTGGGTCGCAGTTTGGAGACCACTGTATTACACAGTTTTGGTAAATCTAAAGTTGAATATACAGTGATTGTATGGCCAGATTGTAAGGAGTATGGCAAATCTTAAAGTGGTTGTATTGCCCGCTTGTTGATTTTTACCTACAGGTAAGCCTACAATAAGGCTTACCTGTAAGTAAAATTAACATCTCCTAAACCTGCACGGTTTAGGAGATATTCACCCTGCATGTAATCGCTGATGTCAGCGGCATATGCGCTCTCTGAAGGTCCGCCGTATTGTGCCGGAACTTCAGAGCTCTTTGCCAGAATGAAGGGCTGCCGTGCGCATGCGCCGGAGCCAGCGAACCTGGAAGAAACATGTCCGCTCCCCTCAGCGGTGACCGGGCGCCGCTTATGGGGCTTCGTTCTAAGGTAAGTATTTCATAATGTGCTAGTATGCAATGCAGCCCCCTCCACCACCACCTTACACAAGGCTCTGGAAAGTCTAGCACCTCCTTCCAGCCCAACACTGCCCGAATTCTCTGTTCTCAAGGCAACAGTAGTAGATGCTGCCAATTTAGTCTTGAGATCTGGATAGTAATTGGTGGCAATTTAGAGGTCAGAGAACCGGTACAAATCAGGTCAATTCTGAAATTAATAGAACAAAGCGAGGGGAACAGCAGGGCCCCGGGATATGAGTTGAAATCTGTGAATAGTCTGCAGTACTCTGGAAAGGTTGTAGAGTATCAGTATGCAAATAAATTTGGCAGATAAAACATTTCACTTACCTGTATTTTAACTAAGCAGTCGGCTATATGCCTTTAATAAAAATGTGATTTTACAGATATATTAATAATAGACGTAGGTCTGTGTAATGGCTGGGAAGAGCCACTTGGCTCTCCACCTATTCTTCCAGTAGTGTCACTGGAGAGTAAAAATTTGATTTTCTTACATAATCTTTTTTTTTTTTTTTACCTTTTTTCTTTTTTTTTTTGAAGATCATTGAAAGATCATTTTGATGTATATAATCGAACCACTAAGTGCAAATGATTAAAGCGCTCCTCTACTGAATTTTACACTTTTTAAAAGATCTGCTTGCTATTACATGTATATTCAGAAACCTTTAGTATGCGACTCTGATTTCATATCACTGTGTTACTGGGGCCTGGTATATGACTTGCTAACTGACATTTTTTCACTGGAATTGCTTTAATGGCCACTAAGGGCTCTTCCACACCAGTGGGCATGTGTTACACGGCATAGAACACGCACCCACTTGTGTGCTCTGTGCACATGTGTACACGCAACACAGAGCAGCCATTTTTGTTTATTATTCAGACTCTGTTTTGTGCTTCTAGAGTTGCATGCCTTTTGTTTTGTTTTTTCACCTCATTGCACATCTACCAGACTGGATCTGTCTGAAAACTAGATTATCGTGAGCCTACGTTCACATTGGAGCGATATGGTATGTCAAATCACATGCCAAATCGGCGGCAGCGGCACAATTTGCGGCGCCGGCTCCCAAAAATAGCTTCTGTACTACTTTTGACGACTTTGGGGTGCGATTTCCATAGACATCTGTGCAGCAGCCCGCACAGATGTCTCTGAAATCGCCCCTGAAGTCGGGACTGACACGTGGGAGTGAAACTGCGAGTTCAGCTGAATTTGCACAATTTAATTTCTGCTGTCAGTGTGAACCTGGGCTCAATCTCGAATCATCGCATGAAGCACCCGACATTGCTGGTGGGTAACCATGTGATCTATGCTTCCCAAAAGCATGAGAGCAACTGTTTTATTTTCATGGCAACTGGCAAGCATAGGTGCTTTTAACTTAAAATAACATGATGTAGTAATTTTAACATTTACCCCATCAGTTTGTGTTTGTGAAAATGCAAAGGCAGATCTACGCAAGTCAAGCCAATAGAGGAGATGATAGTTATGTAGATAGAGATAGATATCTATCGCAACATAACGATCATCTCCTCTATTGGCTTGACTTCTAGATATATAGATAAAGAGATAAAAAAAAAATGTATGTATATATATATAAATTATAGAAATGTTAGTCTGCACATCCAGCTTTTGTCTGACGAAAATGCGAAATCGGCTGTCGAAAGCACCGTACTAACGAACCAAAAATCGGCAGACTGCTCGTCGTACGAATTTTTCCATCCAATTTTCGTGTGTACGGGCCTTAAGGCTAAGTTCACACTGGCATTAAAAGCAGGCGTTTTGAGAGGCTTTAACCACTTCAGCTCCGGAAGGTCTTACCCGCTTCCTGACCGGGCCATTTTTTGCGATACAGCACTGCGTTACTTTAACTTACTTGGCGTTATGATTATTTCATATTTTTGATGCTGAAAGCGGTACAATTATTTTGCATGGAAATTTGGCGTTTTATATTGTAGGCCTGTACTTCTTAGGAATAACTCACTTAAATCTGTCCAAACAAGAGTCTAGTAGACATCTCAGGTATGATAAAGTTTGAAACCCAAAATCATAAATTATAATATAATAACTATAAATAATTATACCAAATAATAATATAATAAAAATTATTCAATAATGTAATCAAATCAAAAACACTGAAATTTGCTCAGTTGCAGAATTGTCGCTGTCATTACTTTTCAGTGTTTGATGACGGATCTCCCCACAAATCGCTCAATTCTGCGAGTGATTCTAATTTATTATCGCTGTTTTCTAGCTGGTCTAAAACCCCTTTTGATGAAAAGGGACTGTTTTGGTTGCTATGGGCAATCTCCAGTTTCCAGGCAGAAAGAACAGTTTTTATAATATAAAACTGCATGCAGGACACTGGACAGACCACTAGGGACAAAAGGGATGTGAAATAATTTCATACAGTAATGTAATCTGTAAGATTACAGTGTACTGTATGTGTATTGTGTGTGTTTCACTTTTTGAATTTGGTGCCGTTCTCCGTCCCTGTGCGTCGCAACACTCGCAGGGAACGAAGCTCGGCTCCGTGATGAATGGAGCGGAGGACAAGCTGCTCACACTGCGGGGAGACATCGCAGGATCCAGGGGACAAGGTAAGTAAGCTCTTGGATCCTGCCATGCAATCCCAAGTCTGGCTCGGAGTTACCGCTTTTGGTTCTGAAATTCCACCTCGAGCCAGACTCAGGAATACCACCAGGGGGGTTAACTGACAATTTAAAAAAAAAAAAAAACTATATTTTTTACTTTCTACTATAAAACATATCCAATAAAAAAATGTTTAATCTCTTCTTCATCAGTTTAGGCCAGTTTGTATTCTGCAGCATATTTTTTGGTAAAAAATTCCCAAAAAGCGTATATTGATTGGTTTGCGTAAAAGTTATAGCGTCTACAAACTATGAGATAGATCTTTGGACTTTTAATTTTTTATTATTGTTTTTACTAGTAATGGCGATCAGCGAGACGACTACATTGCGGCGGACAAATCTGACGCTAAGTGACACTTTTTGGGGGCACAGTGCTCAGTGCTAAAGTAAAAACAAAATCACTGATCCATGTATAAATGACACTGGCAGGGAAGGGGGTAACATCAGGGGCAATCAAAGGGTTAAAGGTGTTCCCTGGGTGTGCTTTCTAAAGCCAGGTATACACAATCAGATTATGTGTCCAATAACAGCGGGAGCGCTGCTCCAGTGGCGCGCGCCCCAGAGCCGATGGAAGAAATCGGGTATCATGATTTTGCGCATAATATGCCGCAGTATATGTATGTGGGGCGGTCCTTAAGTGGTTAAAAATGCCTCTCAAACACCTATGCAAATGATGCAATAAACAGGATAAAACTTTTTCGCAGAAGGGAGTTTAACAAGATTCGTGGCCAGTGGCCACTTATTAAAATTAGAAGAAAAGAGGTTTAATCTTAAACTACGTAGAGGGTTCTTTACTGTAAGAGCGGCAAGGATGTGGAATTCCCTTCCACAGGCGGTGGTCTCAGCGGGGGGGGGGCATCGATAGTTTCAAGAAATTATTATATAAGCACATTAACGACCGCAACATACAGGGATATGCAATGTAATACTGACATATAATCGCACACATAAGTTGGACTTGTGTCTTTTTTCGACCTCACCTACTATGTAACAGAACACAGTACTGTTCACACTCTCAAAACATGAAGCATTGCTTCAAATTTGAAGCCTCATGTTGAGTCAGGAGGTGTTTATGAAGCCTTTCAACGCCTCCCTCTCAAGTCCCTGCTCCGGTGACGTCACTCCTAAGCGCTGCGGACCGCACTGCGTTCCGGCACCATCAGGGCTGATCAGTTTCCCCCGGAATACTTCCACCCGGCCTCCACGCGCGGCAGTCCTTCCATGGACATCCAGCACTGACATCCCGGATTCCCTGCATGATGAGCCTTTTTTTATCCTGTTCTATGCTGAACTGCCCGGCAACCCTACCATATCTGCCGTTCTTGGATAAATGGGAACAGGACCTACAACGGAAATTTACACCAGCTCAAATTCAGAATATATTTAGATTTGCTCTGAAGACCTCAGTTTGTCCAAAAATACAAGAATCTAATTACAAACTATTGACGAGATGGTATTTCACTCCCCACCTCTTGCACCAATACTATCCTGATACTACTGACCTTTGCTGGAGATGCCTGGGAGACAGAGGTACATTACTTCACATATTCTGGTCATGCCCCAAATTGACTAACTTCTGGACGACAGTCCGGGAAGTGACTCAAAAGTATACGGAATATAAGATACCTGGTGATCCGGCATTTTTCTTACTGCATGTTTCTAATATCCCTGCCAAATGCTATCAAAAATCAATCTTGGGGCACCTCCTCAATGCTGCAAAGTCCTGCATCCCACTTTACTGGAAAAAACAATCACCACCAACGGTGGCCGATTGGCTGTGTAAGGTGATAGACATCAGTAGAATGGAGGACCTGCTGGTGGTTGAGCGAAACCAACAGGACAAGTACTCCATGACTTGGAGTGTCTGGAAACAGTTCATCCTGTCTATGGAGGGAGTAGCCCTCCTTGGACAGGAGAGTCATGTATGAATATTATTCTTTATACGCCTTGGCTATTTTTTTTTTTGTTGTTTGTCTGTTTGTTTTGTTTTGTTTTTTTGTTAATTGATTAGAAATAGGAAAAAGGAAACGCGCGACGTCAGGTTTGCTACCTGAATCCCTTTTATATACCTCTCCTAGTAGATAACAAGGGGCGGCGCCGGTCGGGGACTGGCCCTATAAATAACTATACTGATCTGCACCGCCAGATATAGACGAATAAGGTTATATTGCAGTTGTAATCTGTATGTTATATTGTTTTCTTTCTGTTGTATTGACCTGACTTTGCCCGTTGTGGGTGTTAATAAAAGTTATATTTGAAAAAAAAAAGGTGAAAAACCTTCTGTCATGCAGCAGCCCCCCAGACCCCCATTTTTCTTACCTGAACTCGTTCTTTCTCGCCCCGGGGACGAGCACACCAGCTCTGTGTCTCGTGTCCTTATTGCATAGATTGACAGCAGCAGGAGCCAATGGCTGCGCTCCTGTCAATCAAATCCAATAACGTGGGGGGTGGGGCCGAGTCCTGCTGTCTGTGTCAATAGACGCAACAGCAGGACACGGGAGAACACCCGCACAGGTGTCCCGAAGGAGAGCGCTTCTCCGGCAGGGAACTCAAGAAGAGGAGGAGCCACGAGCGCCACTGAGGGACCCCAGAAGAGGAGGATTTTGTGCAAAACCAACTGCAGAGGAGGCAAGTATAACATGTTGTTTTTTTTTTTTATATAAACAGAGGGTTTAGTAACTCTTTAAAAGAAAAAAAGAACAAAACCGCTTTAGCCATAATGAAGTATGTTACATAGTTACATAGTAGGTGAGGTTGAAAAAAAGACACAAGTCCATCAAGTCCAACCTATGTGTGTGATTATGTGTCAGTATTACATTGTATATCCCTGTATGTTGTGGTCGTTCAGGTGCTTATCTGATAGTTTCTTGAAACTATCAATGCCCCCCGCTGAGACCACCGCCTGTGGAAGGGAATTCCACATCCTTGCTGCTCTTACAGTAAAGAACCCTCTACGTAGTTTAAGGTTAAACCTCTTTTCTTCTACGTTTAATGAGTGGCCACGTGTCTTGTTAAACTCCCTTCCACGAAAAAGTTGTATCCCTATTGTGGGGTCACCAGTACGGTATTTGTATATTGAAATCATATCCCCTCACAAGCGTCTCTTCTCCAGAGAGAATAAGTTCAGTGCTCGCAACCTTTCCTCATAACTAAGATCCTCCAGACCCTTTATTAGCTTTGTTGCCCTTCTTCGTACTCGCTCTATTTCCAGTACATCCTTCCTGAGGACTGGTGCCCAGAACTGGACAGCATACTCCAGGTGCGGCCGGACCAGAGCCTTGTAGGGCGGGAGAATTATCGTTTTATCTCTGGAATTAATCCCCTTTTTAATGCATGCCAATATTCTGTTTGCTTTATTAGCAGCAGCTTGGCATTGCATGCCATTGCTGAGCCTATCATCCACTAGGACCCCCAGGTCCTTTTCCATCCTAGATTCCCCCAGAGGTTCTCCCCCCAGTGTATAGATTGCATTCATATTTTTGCCACCCAAATGCATTATTTTACATTTTTCTACATTGAACCTCATTTGCCATGTAGTTGCCCACCCCATTAATTTGTTCAGATTTTTTTGTAAGGTTTCCACATCCTGCGGAGAAGTTATTGCCCTGCTTAGCTTGGTATCGTCCGCAAATACAGAGATTGAACTGTTTACCCCATCCTCCAGGACGTTTATGAACAAATTTTAATAGAATTGGTCCCAGCACAGAACCCTGGGGAACCCCACTACCCACCTCTGACCATCCCTATGGTCCATGCCAATGGACCTTATTTTGTACAGTAAACGTTTATGGGGAACTGTGTCAAATGCTTTTGCAAAATCCAGATACACCACGTCTACGGGCCTTCCTTTATCTAGATGGCAACTCACCTCCTCATAGAAGGTTAATAGATTGGTTTGGCAAGAACGATTCTTCATGAATCCATGCTGATTACGGGTAATGATACCGTTCTCATTACTAAGATCTTGTATATAGTCCCATATCCCCTCCAAGAGCTTGCATACTATTGATGTCAGGCTAACTGGTCTGTAATTCTCAGGGATGTATTTTGGGCTCTTTTTAAATATTTGTGCTACTTTGGCTTTTCTTGTCCCATGATGTGCAGACTGCTGGAGTCTGTAGAAATCTTCAGTGTCAATCTGCCCTGTCCCCTTCCTGCTGCTGAACTTCCGGTGCTGTGGGCTCAGCTGCACTGAAGATGATCGAACGGGGACAGCCCCCCCCCCCCCCCCCCGTAAAGGTGGTTGTTTTTTTTATTTTTGTTGTTTTTTACTAAAAACATGTTATACTTGCCTGCTCTGTGCAATAGTTTTGCACAGAGCGTCCCAGAACCTTCTCTATTAGGGTTCCCCGTTGGAGCTCTCCGCTCCTCTTCCCATGCGGGCTGCCCCCGAGCTGGGCTATGTGCGGCCATAGACTCACACAGTGCAGCTCAGCCCCACCCCCTCCTCACATGATTTTATTGACAGCAGCTTGTCTTCTCTCAGCCAAAATTGTAGGAGCGGGGAGAAGGGAAAAAAAAATAAAACCGGGATCTATACAGAGAATGAATTAAGGCAAAACATTTTTTTTCCTTTACAGCCACTTAAACTTTAGCTTTAAAGGGTGTGTAGACTAGACTGGCAGAGTGGAAGGGAATGTGAAAAGTAGTCACCCCAGCAGTGGTCCCTGCAAAAACAATGGACTGTTAGGCCCAAGCAAAATAGAAGTTTTGGTACCTCCAGAATTGCTTACAAAATCACTAGCCAATCATTTGTAAGAGTAACGAACAGTAGCTTCACAGATCGAACAAATGGCTCCCTAAAGTGTAAACTACAAAAGTATTATGTAGCAGCGATGACTCTTCTGTGATTGCACAATGCTCCAATTGTGTTTGATTGATCGCTACTCAATGTTATTACATGCTTCTGTAGCTTATTCTATAGAGGCCCATTTCTTCCAGCTGTGTAGCGATCTATTACTAGCGATTTTAATGGCGTAATTAAAGCGGACCTTCAGTCATTTTTTTCATCTTTCCATCTATTAAATCTTCTGCCCTTGTTGTTTTAACTTTGGATAGTAAAACATTTTTTTTTCTGCCAATAAATACCTTATACAGCACACTTCCGCTTTCTTGTCTGGAAAAAAGCCTAGGCTTATGACATCATGCACAGCTCTCTCTCTCACTCTTGTGAGCGTTTGCCAGGAAGGGAGGGGGGGGGGGGGGGGGGGGGTGAGTCATAAGAGGGCCAATGAGAGCTGCAGAGCTGGAAGTGTGTCTGTGTAAATCCAGGAAGTTAACAGGCAGCAGCTTCAGCTGCCCACAGATTTCTGCAGCATATTTGGCAAGTACAGAATCACAGTATATATAAAATATGCAAAGTGGTTGGAGGGAAGCTTCGGAATGGCAAAGATGTTTTTATTACAAATTTATGTAAACAGACTGCAGTTCCTCTTCGAGCTACTAAAAACCTCCCGTATAGCTCTAGCCTTAAACAAATCCAATGTGGTAGGCTGCATTCGTTTTTTTTTATGTTTTTTTTCTCTTTATTTTAAACTGCTGCTTTGGTCAGTAACACACCATCAGTCTTAGCCCCTATACATTTTTTTTTTTTTTTTTTAGCCAAGCTTCCCAAGCCTGACTACACTCAACACACAGAATCCCATTCTTTCTTCTTGTCCCTATTTGCGCAAAAAATAGGCACAAGCATTATAGACTGGGTAGCCCTTTGTTTTGTTTTTTTGTTTTTTAAACCCTCCCAACGCAGTGTCCTCTGCTGCCCCCCCTTCCCAACGCGGTGTCCTCTGCTGCCCCCCCTTCCCAACGCGGTGTCCTCTGCTGCCCCCCCTTCCCAACGCGGTGTCCTCTGCTGCCCCCCCTTCCCAACGCGGTGTCCTCTGCTGCCCCCTCCCCCCAATGCAGTGTCCTCTGCTGCCCCCTCCCCCCAATGCAGTGTCCTCTTCTGCTCCCCCCTATGCAGTGTACTCTGCTGCTCACCCCCAATGCAGTGTCCTCTGCTGCCCCCCCTCCCAATGGAGTGTCCTCTGCTGCCCCCCCTCCCAATGGAGTGTCCTCTGCTGCCCCCCCTCCCAATGGAGTGTCCTCTGCTGCCCCCCCTCCCAATGGAGTGTCCTCTGCTGCCCCCCCTCCCAATGGAGTGTCCTCTGCTGCCCCCCCTCCCAATGGAGTGTCCTCTGCTGCCCCCCCCCCAATGGAGTGTCCTCTGCTGCCCCCCCTCCCAATGGAGTGTCCTCTGCTGCTCCCCCCCAATGGAGTGTCCTCTGCTGCTCCCCCCCAATGGAGTGTCCTCTGCTGCTCCCCCCCAATGGAGTGTCCTCTGCTGCTCCCCCCCAATGGAGTGTCCTCTGCTGCTCCCCCCCAATGGAGTGTCCTCTGCTGCTCCCCCCCAATGGAGTGTCCTCTGCTGCTCCCCCCCAATGGAGTGTCCTCTGCTGCTCCCCCCCAATGCGGTGTCCTCTGCTGCTCCCCCCCCAATGCGGTGTCCTCTGCTGCTCCCCCCCCAATGCGGTGTCCTCTGCTGCTCCCCCCCCAATGCGGTGTCCTCTGCTGCTCCCCCCCCAATGCGGTGTTCTCTGCTGCTCCCCCCCCGATGCGGTGTCCTCTGCTGCTCCCCCCCAAGTGCAGTGTCCTCTGCTTCTCCCCCCAATGCAGTGACCTCTGCTGTCCCCCCCCCCCCCCCCAATGCAGTGTCCTCTGCTGACCCTCCCCCCCCCCCAAGGCAGTGTCCTCAAATATATAATAAAGTCTACTGGGGCCAAGCCTGGTGCATCAAGCCAACTCCAACAGCTTTAATTTGAAGATTTTGTTGCAGGAACAATGACTGCTGCCAATCAGCTGCATACACTGTTTGGGTATTTTGGCTGCAAGAGGTGCCGACTATCCATATACAGTAGCTGACATGGGGAGATTTATCCATGCACGCTTTTTAGCATGTATGGGGTATATACGGTAAACAAAGGTAGTGCGATATCTCGGCACATAGCTCTGGTAAGTAATGCAGTCTCTTCCATATATGCAGGGAAACCATTATTGCAGGCAGCGTGTTTTTCTTGTGCCAAGATTTCATCTTTAAAGCCTTTTAAACATATGGCAGTTTTAAGGGATGTAATAATTTGCTACGTACAGTTACCATAGCAACCAATCAAAATTCAGTTTACATAAAAATCACCGTGCATTAGAATTCTAGTTTAAAGAAAAAAAGGTTTCATGCCTTTCTATATTCTCTTTTCAGGAACTTGCTGCATTATCTCCCTCTGCACCTGTGTAGCTGGCATCAATTTCGAGCTGTCACGATACCCACGCTCCGTATACGGTTTACCCGAAGACATCAGCCACGGGTATGGCTGGTCCATGTTCTGTGCCTGGGGTGGGCTGGGACTCACCCTCCTCTCCGGATTCCTCTGCACCTTGGCACCATCCCTCAGTGCTTCCCAGTCTGCCGTCCACAAGCCACGGCAAGAGAACGGAGCAGTGTGACCGAGAAAAGCGGGAGCAGACGTGACCAGCCGTCCCCCCTAATCCCAAAAAAAAAAAAGAGACCTTAAAAACTACAAAAAAGGGCACACACTATCAGACTGAGGTACCCGTATCCTGCCGAGGAAGTTGTCCTGTTCAACTTGTGTTTGGTCTGACCGTGTGGTTTGCTTGTGATAAGTTGCTGAAGTTTGAACCTCATGTTAGCAAAAAAAAAGGGAACTGGTGGGACAGTGCGAAACAAGGACATGTTGTTCACCAAAGATGGAACAACCCATCACTTTTAGTGTTTGGACTTGCAAGAGAAGTTGAAGGGATAAGGGACATCCATCAGATGCAGATGTCAGAGTTCCAGAACTTGGAGAAGATTCCAGTCCGTAACTTCTACAGAAGCTCCTTTTGTACAGAGACGTTAATGAGTATGGAGCGGGCCGCAGTGTTTTGGGGAATTTTATATTCAGACACAATACACATACAAACACACCTATTTAAATATATATATACGTATAAGAACAGGTAACCGATTTTTACATGTTTTAATACTATCCACAAAAGCAAAGATCACACATTCATAATTTAATTCCCTATTACTCCATTTCCGTTCTAAATTTCACCCAGAGTGCAGTGCCATGGCACTCAGCAGGGACTTGGTGACATTAAAAGCATATACGTAGACCTCCTGCCGTGCCTTCAAGTAGGTCCCATGAACCTACGACTGACTCAGGCTCCACCAGAGATGCTATGGGAGGAAATTAATATATACATTGCGGTAACAGGGCACTCAAGCAGACACGTCACGACCAGATGGTCCAGACATTGTAAATGACCGACATGCCACGTGGGTTGGGAGTTCAGAAGGTTAAAAAAAGGGGGAGGTGGGAATTTTTAGTGGTTCCAGATCACCTTGCTTGGGGTGATGTGATGTCATGTACATGTTGTCCCATCACAACTTATAAAAAGCACATAATAAAAATTGTTTATTGGCGTTTTTAATACAACTACAGTATGCCATGTATCATTTATTTCATTTGTTGAGTTCTACAGCAGTGGTTCTCCACCTCGGCCCTCAAGTACCCCCCACTGGCCAGGTTTTGGGAATCTCTCTTAGATGAAATTGTTGTCCAAAATACCATTTAAAAAAAAAGAATTTGTTGCGCTATAGATCTTTAATATCAGTTGGTTTCAATAAGATATCAGCAGCCAGCACAATATTGAAGGAAGTCAATAACAAGATATATGTGGTAAGTGTGCAGCGCTTTAAATGCCAAAAGGACAATCCAGGAGCAAAAGTTCAATAGTAGTTCAATCTGCGATAGACAGGGAATAGGGAGACCCGTCACCAGCTCCCGACAATACAGCCTCTTACCCCATGTGGTGGACCCTCATCACAAAGATCGCATCAGCTTATGTAAAGTAAACTCAGGTAAGAAGGAAGCCCATGAATCTCCATAAACTTAGTGGCAGTAGACCGGATAGTGGATGCAGCGAACCTGGATGTGACTCTCCTTGTTCAAAAATTACTCTCCAGCGGTTATCATCAAATATGTCATTCCGTGCAGACAAAAGGAGATAAACCTCATTTCGCAGTACATCATAACAGTATTTATTAAGATACAAATGATTTGGATTTGCACTCACATTTCTGACAAACAAAAGCAAGCTCTGTTTGTATGTACACAGCCTCTCCCCACCAGAAAGATGGCCGCCGTGTCCCAGCATGCAGTAGTGTCCTGTTGCCGACTCCTCCCTACGTCGTTTCATGAGAGAATTACGTCATCAGGGGTGATTCTCTCATGAAACGACGTAGGGAGGAGTTGGCTACTGCATGCTGGGACACGGCGGCCATCTTTCTGGTGGGGAGAGGCTGTATACATACAAACAGAGCTTGCTTTTGTTTGTCAGCAATGTGAGTGCAATTTCAATAGTTTGTATCTGAATAAATACTGTTATGATGTACTGCGAAATGAGGTTTATCTCCTTTTGTCTGCATGGGATGACATATATTTGATTACCGCTGGAGGGTAATTTTTGAACAAGGACAGTCACATCCAGGTTTGCTGCATCCACTATCCGGTCTGCTGCCACTAAGTGTATGAAGATTAATGGGCTTCCTCCTTACCTAAGTTTACTTTACATAAGCTGATGTAACCTTTGTGATGAGGGTCCACCACATGGGGTAAGCGGCTGTATTGTCGGGTGCTGGTGATGGGTCTCCCTATTCCCTGTCTATCGCAGATTGAACTACTATTGAACTTTTGTTCCTGGATTGTCCTTTTGGGATTTAAAGCTCTGCACACTTACCATACATGTCCAAAATACCACTCTGACTCTAATTTAAAGCAAAACCTGGCCTGTTGGGGGTATTTGAGGACTGAGGGTTGAGACCCACTGTTCTATAACACCTAAAGTGATACTTAAGTCTCGTCCTTTTTTTCTTTAAAAATAATAAACATTTTATACTAACCTGCTCTGTGAAATGGTTTTGCAGAGAGCAGCCTGGATCCTCCTCTTCTCGGGACCTCTTCGGCTCTCCTGGCCCCTCCCTCCTGTTGGGTGCCCGCACAGCAAGCAGCTTGCTATGGGGGCACCAGAGCTGAGCAGGAGCTCTGTGTGTCCATTCAGACACGGAGCTGCAGTTCAGCCACGCCCCCTCTCTCTCCTTATTGGCTAGCTGACTTTGAAAGCTGCGGGAGCCAATGGCGCCGCTGCTGTGTCTCAGCTAATCGGGAGAGAGAGTCCCGGAACGCCGAGGCACTGGTGCACATTGCTGGATAGAGATGGGGCTCAGGTAAGTATTAGGGGGGCTGCTACACACAGGGGACAGGGGAGGGGCCAGACATGGCATAGATCGCCGTGGATTCTGCGGCGATCTATCGCCAAAAGTGGGAGCGAATACTTGTATTAGACAGGTATCTGCTCCCCCCCCTCCCCCCTGAAAAGGTGCCAAATGTGACACCGGAGGGGGGGGGGAGGAACCGGTATAGTGGAAGTTCCATTTTTGGGTGGAACTCCGCTTTAATGCATTCTCTGCAATAAGATAAAAAAAACCTTCTGTGTGTAGCAGCCCGCTAGGCTTCACTTCCCGATTCCCTTACTGAAGATGGCGGCGCCTCCACCCGAGAGCCGAGGGACAGATTGGCTTCGGGTGAGGACATCGCGGGGGCCCTGGACAGGTAATTGTCCATATATTAAAAGTCAGCAGCTGCAGTATTTGTATCTGCTGACTTTTAATTTATTAATTTTTTCGGTGGAACTCCACTTTAAGATTAAAAAACCTTCTGACTTTACAATCACTTTAAGAGCAGTCTTTTATCATTTAGGGTTCCTCCATAGGGGTTGCTTGAGCAATGTCTGCCTCTAACCACTGACACCAATGATCTTTTTAGTGATCTGTAAGGCCTCTTACACACGGCGTCTCTGCTATGCGGATTCTGCTTGCTCAGCAGGCAGACTACAGGTCCCTGTCCGCTCCACTATGCAGAGTGGACACAGACACAGTCCCGCTCTCCTCTATGGCAATGGTTCTCAACCTCAGTCCTCAAGTACCCCCAACAGGCCATGTTTTGGGAATTTCTCTTAGATAGAATAGCTGTCCAAAATACCAAGCCATCGACTTTGTTTTAAAGCACCTGTGCAAGAGAAGGGAAAACCTGCAAACATGGCCTGCTGGGGATACTTGAGGACAGGGTTGAGAACCACTGCTCCATGGGATAATGAGATGGAAACGGACCGAATGTCCATTTCCATTCGATCTAATCCACTGGAGGGATGGGGAATAAGACCACCATCTGCCTCTTTTTGACAGACCGGATCGGATGGCAGTCGCTATGCTGACATCCGCCGTTCCATAGAGGAGACCGGAGACTCCGATCAGGTCCACCTGAAAAAACTGACAGGCGGACCTGATTGGACAGCCCGTGTGAAAGGGGCCTTAGTCCAGGGAATTCTTCCCACTGCCCACCAATGTAAAATAATTCTTTCCACCGACCATCACCCTGGTGTACTATGAGCTGCAGATATGATAAATTATTAGCAGGGGTTCCTTTATGTTCAAAAGGTTGGAAAAGGCTAATTTAGAGGGTTCTTTATCTACAGAGCTGGATAATCCCTAAGGCAACCCAGGCAGGAGCCTAGGGCACAGTAGGCATTTAGGGAGCTCAGCTACAATCTTGTTCCTGCAGCAAACCAAGGAGATACCGTAGCACAATTAGTCAATGCTGTTAAACCGTTGTGCCACTGGCTTCCTGATCTGCCAAGAATGTACTCGGCTCTTATATTCAAATGTGGGCTGACAAAAAGTGTGCAGGATATTTACAAAGGCTGCCGCAGACAGAATCTGGAGCAACCAATCAGCCTCTAGATTTCATTTTCAAAGCTTACCTGAACAAGCTCTAGCTATAAGCTGATTGGTTATTATGCACAGCTGCTCCATGTGCTGTCTGCTCCAGTGTAAAGCTGGCTACACATTATACAATTTCCCATTCGATTTACCAAAGCCAGATAACAGGAGGTCAAACCTAAACACTTTCACTTTGTATGCAGTCAGGTAGGCCCTTGCACTACATAATTGAGGGTAAATCTAAATTGTATAATGTGTAGCCAGCTTAAGTAAACCTCCCCCTTTCAACACGAGTGGGGGAGATTTACTAAAACTGGAGCACACATAATCTGGTGCAGCTCTGCATGGCAGCCAATCGGCTTCTAACTTCAGCTTGTTCAGTTAAGCTTTGACAATAAAACCTGGAAGCTGATTGGTTTCTATGCAGAGCTGCACCAGATTTTGCACTCACCAGTTTTAGTAAATCTGCCCCAGTGTCTTTTGCTAAATTAGTCAACCACTCCCACTCTCAGATTGCTAATACATAAGGCTAATCATTCTGTAGTCCAAGATGAGAGCTAGAACAGGGGTAGGCAACCTGGGGCCCTCCAGCTGTTGCAGAACTACAAGTCCCATCATGCCTCTGGGAGTAATTGTAACTGCCAGCCTTGCAATGCCTCATGGGAAATGCAGTTCCACAACAGCTGGAGGGCCCCAGGTTGCCTCCTACTGATCTAGAAGGACTCCTTGAGATAACACAGGAAGGGTGTAGAGCACACAGGACTGCTCTGAATTTGACCCACATCAACAGATACAACAAACTGCAGCTAATGGTATATTTAACAGACCAAAAGGGAGTAAATGAAGTTCTTTGTAGGGTTTACATATACTTTAAAGTGGTTGTAAACCTCAGACATGAAATATGAACAAAGCATATCCCTCTATAGTGTGTACTTGTCTCAATCCAGAGCACTAAGTGTCATTTCTGTCTGCTGCTTCATTCCTCCGGTATCACCATGAATCACTTCTAACAAGTTTTACCTGGAGGCAAATACGGTGACAGGGGAGGGAGCTCCAGCACACAGCCTGTGATTGACAGACTCGGCGCTCTTGCTGAGGGAAGGGAAGTGTGTGTGTGTGTGTGTGTGTGTGTGTGTGTGTGTGTGTGTGTGTGTGTGTGTGTGTGTGTCCCGTCCTTCTCCCCGAGCTCTGCAGAGTGTAACTTCAGCTCACTGTCACCTCAAGCTCAGACAAGCGGTATAAATGTTGCACTTTGGCTGTAGAAAAGAGAGGCTGCAGATAAACTGGTACAATTTATACAGGAGGATTTGCTTCACCTACGGTATGTGTTTTATCACTTCACTTGTTATATGAAAGAGTTTACAACCACTTTAAACCAATAGGGTCAATCTAATTCTAGAAACATTAACATTCTCCATGGGCCCATACACACGGTTGCATTTTAATTCAGGAGTGCCAACACCCTAAAACGCATAATTCAGGGTTCCTCATAATAAAGATGGTATTTTCTTCCCAGCTCAGTGATGCAGTGCAGCATGTTTTTTTAAACTGACATGTCCAATCTTTTCTAGGTTTTTTCGAGCTCTTTCAGGCTCCATTCACATTTGGCATTTTGGGATCTTGGGCAGAATCACTGAAATTGTGCCCACGATGCAGTAACTCTGCCCGTGAATTACACTAAATCGCACTGCAATTGCAAAACGCATGTTTGGGTGGCATTCCTTTTTAATGCAACCTAAACACAATGCATGATTATCGTGTAATAAATAGCGCGGCAAACCGCAACCCACAAAGCTTGTTGCCCGAAAGATGTTTATGCCCCTTGTTGGGTGACAAGCTTCACGTGATGTAGTTCTGCCGCGATTGCAGCGCGATTTATCATGGCAAGACTGCATTTAGGTGCCATTGAAAATGAAAGGCACCTGAACACGCATGCTGTTTTGCCAGCATTGCGGTGCGATTTGGAACTGTGGACAGAAGCGTGGCGATTCCACACGTGATCTAAAATATCCAGATGTTATAATAATAAATACTTTTTTTTTTTCTTCAAATAACAAACCTGTTATACTTCCCTCCTCTGTGCAGTGGTTTTGCAGAGAGCGGCCCCAATCCTCCTCTTCTTGGGTCTCCAGACGGCGCTCCTAGCCCCTCCCTCTTTGCAAGAGCAAACCACTTGCTGTGGGGGCACCCAATCAGGCTTGCTCCCGAGTCGTTGCTTTGCATGTCCATTCAGACACAGAGCCATGGCTCAGCCCTGCCTGCTCTTTCTTCTCATTGGCTCACTGGCTGTGATCGACAGCCAATAGTTCCCACTGCTGTCTCAGCCAATGAGGTGGGAGAGTCCTCGGAGAGCCTCGGCTCTTGTGCACATCGTTGGATTGCGATGAGGTTCAGGTGCAAATTAGGGGGGCCGCTGCACACAGAAGGATTTTTTTTTCCTTCATGCACAGAATGCATAAAGGTGAAAAACCTTGAGCCTTTAGAACCACTTTAAGTGGGCCTGGTGGCTGAGCCACGGTTTTGACACCCACTGGAATCCTACCCTGTTTCCACGAAAATAAGACCTAGCGTGATGGCTGCACTATAAGCCCTAGCCCCCAAATAAGCCCTACCCTGTTTCCCCGAAAATAAGACCTAGCGTGATGGCTGCAATATAAGCCCTAGCCCCCAAATAAGCCCTACCCTGTTTCCCCAAAAATAAGCCCTACCCTGAAAATAAGACCTACAAGGACTTTAGCTAGGGCTTATTTGGGGGGTAGGCCTTTTATTGCAGCCATCACCGACAATCACGCTAGGTTTTATTTTCGGGGAAACAGAGTAACATTAGCCTGGCAGGGCTATACACATGCCGCTGACACGATCCTTTGCTTTGCGGCCGCAGCATTTTTAACTTTGGCTGTGCCACTGCCTACCAAACTCGCCCATTGATATCAATGGGACCGCACCGCAATTGTGAGTTAAGCACTTGGCTTGAAGTAGCGGCACAATCCTGCAATGTAGAATTGCCATTCTGCAATTTAACCCCTATGCGCTGGTGCCTCCCGAGGTTTCAGATGCTAGGAGGCGGGGTGACCGTCGTGATCGGCTATCATATCGGTCACATGACCGGAAAGCTCGCGAGCTTTCCGTTAGCCGCCGGTAACTGTGATGGATCACCCCAATTCATGAAAATGTGCGGCCGCTCAGTGCCAAGGCCCACCAGCCGGTGCCAAGGGGTTAAAAAAACAAAAAAAAAAAAGTAAAACATCGGCATCAGGAAGCAGCAGTAGCCTAAAACTTGACACTTACCTTAAAATCACCGGAAGTGCTCTATGCCAAGTCCGAGCCCCTGAAATATTTCCCGGCTTACAAAGGCTCTATGCCACAACAGGGCTGACCTAGGAAAGTCTCGCACGCAGACTCTGCCACCTGACATATCAAAAGCAAGCGGTTCATTAAAGTTTTTCATAAAAAATTTGTTTACGAGAATTGGCTCTTAATATATAAACTATGTAAAAAAAAAAAAAGCACATTTTCAATCTTAATCACAATACTTCCTCTTTAAAAGTAATTAGTCATGGCATATGCGTCCGTTGAATTTTTTTCTCAACGTTATTAGCGAGAATATATTTAATTACTTCGAAAGTTTTGCGCGGCCTATCTGTTCTCTACAGCTGGCGAGGTCCCCCGAGGATGATTTACTGAGACAGAATGGTAAATTTACAACACAAGTGGAAGTAGCAGGTGTGCGACTCATTAAATCCACCAATGTACAGCGCATCAATTTATAGCACGCCGCTTTGTGCCGCGAAGTGGGTGAAATGCCAGCAACGCGTGTGGGAGTTTCTTCCAACTTTAAATTGCTCTTGATGAACGACCATTAATGAACGCACAAATTCAATCAAATTTATAGGCCATTATGATGCAGAGAGCCGTGGAAGCTCACACACCCCTTAGTTGCTGCGTGTTTACAATCGTATAGTCTGTATATTTATAATTAAAGATGCATACCACGTGAACGTACAAAAATACTGTATTCAGACTGACCAAGGGGACATAGTCTGCAACTTGAGTGGATCTTAAAGCTGAGCTCGACCCAAAAGTGGAAGCTCCTCTTATCTGCCTCCACTTTTGGCACCTTTCGGGGGGGAGCGGGTACCTGGTTTTAACAGGTACCCGCTCCCACTTCCGGGTGATCTCGACGCAGCAAGATCGCCCAGAAGTTTGGGCCCCCCTCCTCCTTTCCCCCACCACCATTCACAAAGCGCAATGTGCTTTGCGCATGCGCAGTAGGGAACCGGCTATGATACCCCAAGGCTTCACTGCCGGTTCACCTTACAAGCAATGGCGGCGGCAGCAGCAGCATCCGAGAGCCGACGGAAAAAATCAGCTGGGGTGCCAACATCATTTTTTATGAATGAGCCTGGAGCTCTGCTTTAAAGTGGTTGTAAACCCTTACAGACCACTTTGTGCTACAGGTAAGCCTATAATAAGGTTTACCTGTATCTACCCAGGATATCTCCTAAACCTGCACGGTTTAGGAGATATCCCCTGTATTTGCATGTGTCGACATCATCAGTACATACGCACTGACACAAACTGAAGCAATGGCACGTATGTGCTGTTGCTTCAGTGAGTGTGCTGTTACCGTGTGCATGCGCGGGAGTGACGTCATTGCAGCTCCGGCCAATCACAGCGCGCCGGAGCCGCGATACCCGGAAGTAACACCAGGAGTGATGTCACCGGCCGGTGCTGTGTACGGGCACCGCAGCGAGGGCTTCGATCTCAGGTGAGTATTACATAATGAGCTAGTATGCCATGCATTAAAACTGACACCTGCAAGGCAAAGGCATAATGAGCTAGTATGTATACTAGCTCATTATGCCTTTGTCTTGCGGGTGTCAGGTTTTTTTTTTCTTTTCAAAGTGGGTTTACAACCACTTTAAGTCTGCTTAAAAAATAAAAAATAAATCGTACAAACATTCATAAAACTCCCAGTACATTCGATGGCTTGATGAATGTCATTCAAAAATAGTTGCACATCCAGTGTTAGAAATGAGTTTCCTGCCCCTCCTAATTTTCTAGCCACTGTTTTTGAAAATGAATGCCGATTTGACCCACTAACGAATAGAAAATTAAACGAATGATCTTAAAACAAAAAATTCTACTAGCGAATACCTGGCTTTAATTTGGGAACCAGAAAAAAAAAAACATGCACCAATGCAAGGAACACCAGACCAAAGGGTAATGCCCTGTACACACGGTCGGATTTTCCGATGGAAAATGTGTGATAGGACCTTGTTGTCGGAAATTCCGACCGTGTGTAGGCTCCATCACACATTTTCCATCGGATTTTCCGACACACAAAGTTTGAGAGCAGGCTATAAAATTTTCCGACAACAAAATCCGTTGTCGGAATTTCCGATCGTGTGTACACAAATCCGACGCACAAAGTGCCACGCATGCTCAGAATAAATAAAGAGATGAAAGCTATTGGCCACTGCCCCGTTTATAGTTCCGACGTACGTGTTTTACGTCACCGCGTTCAGAACGATCGGATTTTCCGACAACTTTGTGTGACCGTGTGTATGCAAGACAAGTTTGAGCCAACATCCGTCGGAAAAAATGCTAGGATTTTGTTGTCGGAATGTCCGATCAATGTCCGACCGTGTGTACGGGGCATTAGAGTCCAAATTCATTTATTGGCTTCTATTTAAAAAAAAATAATAATAAAGCAGCTAATGCGTTTCAGGAAGCAGAGAAAAGCTCCCCCTTCATCAGGTCTTCAGTTGGAAAAAAACCTTCATTCCTGGGTTCACACTGATGTGATGAGGGAACCAATGTGATTCCAGTGCCGGTTCCCGCATTGCATCTCTCCTGCAGGCAGTTCACACTGCACTCTGCGAACCGCTGTGGGTGTCAATACAATGAACATTCGTTCACAGATCGCAGTGCAAATTGTGGATTCGGATTGCATAGTTGAAAACACCCATGCGATCGGATTCCAGTGCGGGGGAAAAAAAAGTCCCTGCACCTTTTATTTCAACTGTATGGCTGAACTCGTATCGCACAGTCATCGCATGTGATCGGCACCTGCGGTGGGGGTGCGATTAACATGCGATACCTGAGATCGCTATAGTGTGAATCCGGGCTGAATAGATTTATAAGACTTTTCCTGTGTGAATCGGTGTCTATGTAGGAAAGCTAATTGCTGGATAAGGAGAGTTAAAGTGGATCCACACTGCATCTGAGAACCACAAACTAAAAACACTATTTAATTTATTTTGAAAGCAAACTCCCCCATCCATCCATTCATGTCTCTATGTTGCTGAGAAGTCACTTTGAAAAACAGAAAACCCCCTAGAATTTCTGGCCGTGGCCATCTTGAGTAAGGGCAAATGATTCACGTAGCATTTACTTTCTAGAATCCATCTCCCCTTAGCTCAAGCATGCATGCTTAGTGTGTGGTTAGCTGGGAAAATCCCTCCTTCTCTCCTCCCCTCCTGAAAACTCCTGGGGTATCTGACATAATTTGCCTAGGCAAGAAACAAGGAAGTAACTGAAGAAATGCAAATGAAAAAGTTTAAAACAAGTAAATATAATATACCTTTTTATCTTTTTTACTAATGCTAGCACCATAAGGATTAAAACTTAAAAAAAAAATAGTTGATTGGAAGAGTGAAGTTCCACTTTAAGTCGGCCATAGATGGATCAAGCCAAGTCTCGGACAGTTCTGTATAGAGCTACCGCAAATTTGATCCATCTGTGAGCAGGCTGGTTGCACTAAAGTCAATCCATCGATCAATTTCAGTACAACCAGCCTGTTGGATTTTTTTTTTTTACATGCAATCACTGCCTGCAGTTATAGCCGCCAGCAGTGATTATTGTGCTCTGCCAACAGACAAGGCTCCCCGCCGGCAGGACACAATAGCATTGTGGTAGGGATTCCCCCATCAACACCGACTATGTTGGTGGGGGAATCTAGCAACTTTCATTCCTTCCACATGTGGTGGAAAGAAAGAAAATTGCATAATCTATAGGCTACTTTTTTTTTTTTTTTTAAAGTACATATATACAGCGCCTGCAGAGATTAAACATATGCTACTATAAAGTTCCTAAGTGCTTAAAAAAAAAAAAAAAAAATATATATATATATATATATATATATATATATATATATATATATATTATAAGTTCTGAAGTGCTTCAAGTATAACACACTCAATGTATAATAAAACAATGAACAATAAGAAAACAGTCTCTAGTATAGTGCTAAGTGCTCCAAACAGATGAAGTGCTATAGTGCTCCAATGATTATTCCAGGTGCTGTGTGCCACTCTCCCCTCTTGTGACCCCACTCACCAAAATGAATGGACCCTCAGCTTTGCAGTCTGTGGGTCATACACACTGTGATCTATTGATCTGGTAGGATGGGAAGAAGACCCCAGAAACTCTCCATACACAGCAAGGGGGTCTTGGGGATGGCCAGAGAAACACAGATCCACCAAGCTCCAAAAACAGAGAAGCTAATAGTGAAGTACTGCAGGGTAAGGCAATAAGCACAATCTAGGCGCCACTTACTAGACAATGGAAGAAAACAGGCATCAGTGTAGAGAAACTATATAGGATGTCCTTGATGATGCCCTTGGGTAGGGGGCGAAACGCGTTGATGTATTTCCGGCTATTTGAACCATTGACGTCAATTCTGCCCTCCGTGGAACGCTCGCCGTGCAATGGCGAACCCGGAAGGGTAGTTTCTCTACACCGATGCCCGTTTTCTATATTGTCTAGTAAGTGGCGCCTAGATTGCACTTATTGCCTTACCCTGCAGTACTTCACTATTAGCTTCTCTTTCTGTTTTTGGAGCTTGGTGGATCTGTGTTTCTCTGGCCATCCCCAAGAACCCCTTGCTGTGTATGGAGAGTTTCTAAGGGGTTCTTCTCATCCTACCAGATCAATAGATCGCAGTGTGTATGACCCACAGACTGCAAAGCTGAGGGTCCATTAATTTTGGTGAGTGGGGTCACAAGAGGGGAGCGTGGCACACAGCACCTGGAATAATCATTGGAGCACTATAGCACTTCATCTGTTTGGAGAACTTGGCACAGTACTAGAGACTTTTTTCTCATTATTCATTATTTTATTATACGTTGAGTGTGTTATACTTGAAGCACTTCAGCGCTTGAGATATATATACACTTCTTGAGCACTTAGGAACATTATATTAGCATATGTTTCATCTCTGCAAGCGCTTTTTATATGTACTTTTATATTCTGGGGTTGTAGCACTCTGTGGACAGCTGCTGCAGGTTTAGTTTATCATTTTTCTTTGTCACTTAGCGCGAGTATTTATGTTGTAATTACGTTATTTTTTTAGGCTGACCATACACGAGTCATTTTCTTTCGTTCAACCAGCAGGTTGCACAAAACAAAAGTGACTTGATTCCTCTTATACACACACTCCGTGTAGATAGGGGAATCCCTTCCACTGACTCTTTGTATTCTGAGGGCAGAGAGATTTCCCCACCCGCTATATTTTCCAACAGCCTGGTTATACACAATTCAGTCGATATATTAAATTGTGTACAACCAGCCTGCCCATACAGGGATTGAAATTTGGCCAGGCCCTGCTGAACCCGCTGAATTTCAATCCATGTATCGCTGGCTTAACTGGCCAGCAGTATCTGGACATGGGCAATCAAGATAAGAACAAGTGTTTTTTTTTTTTCCTTCATATGTTTGTTAATATCTTTATCTTCTGAAGGTCCCTCTAGCTGGCCATACATGTGGTCATTCAGTGGAACAATTGAATGCTTGATTATACCTTTCGTCAAAGAAAATGGCGATTTTGATCGGCCACAAGGTTGATGGGATTGAAAATGGCCCCGACTGATTCTAATGGAAGAATCACTTTTAATGAAATTGCAGTTTTTAATAAACTGTACCGAAGTTGTGCGATCATTGTCTAATTTCGACTTCACAATCCACCAAATTCAGGTGGTTGATCAAAGCCATAGGTGGTAGATTGTTGAGTTTCGGCCAAGTACCCTGTTTCCCCGAAAATAAGACCTAGCGTGATTGTCGGTGATGGCTGCGATTAAGCCCTACCCCCCAAATAAGCCCTAGTTAAAGTCCTTGTAGGTCTTATTTTCAGGGTAGGGCATATTTTCGGGGAAACAGGGTAGGGCTTATTTGGGGGGCAGGGCTTATATTGCAGCCATCACCGACAATCACGCTAGGTCTTATTTTCGGGAAAACAGGGTATGCATGTTGGATGTCTGGTGGATAGAAAGTGTATTACATTACCATGTATTACATTACCATGTGTATGTATGGCCAGTACTAGCTTGTAAAGAAGCAGGGCAGTTGGTTCTAGCCTGTTACATACTAAAACAAGAGAGATTGTATAGCAAAGAATCATGTACAAAAATGCTTCTTTGTAATGCACTCTGAAAGGCCTGCTGAATCATGGTGCAAGGATTTAAATAATCCATGATATAGTTAAATAATTGATAAAGTTAAAAAACAAAAAACAAAAGGTACATCCAGTCCAATGCGCTCATCAAGTTTGTTTTCTAATGGTGGCCAAAGGATTCAATCCTTTGGTAGATCATAAGCTCAATAATAACATGCAAGACCAAGCTGCGGTATCCAAAGTGGGCAAAGTTCTTTCTTGTATTAAGAGAGGTATGGACTCCAGAGAGAGAGATATCATTTTGCCTCTGTACAAATCATTAGTAAGAACTCATCTGGAATATGAAGTTCAGTTTTGTGCACCAGTTCTCAAAAAGGATATCAGGGAACTGGAGAAAGTGCAGAGAAGGGCAACCAAACTGATAAGAGACATGGAGGAGCTCAGCTATGAGGAAAGATTAGAGGAAGTGAATGTATTCTCTCTTGAGAAGAGGAGATTAAGGGGGGATATGATCAACATGTACAAATATATAAGGGGTCCATAAAGTGAACTTGGTGTTGAGGTATTCACTATACGGTCATCACAAAGGACAAGGGGGCACTCTTTACATATAGAGGAAAAGAGATTTAATCTACAAATACGGAAAGGTTTCTTCACAGTAATGCCGCGTACACACGGTCGTACTTTTCGTCTACAAAAGTCCAACGGACGCTGACGGACTAAAGCTGGCTGGTAATCCGATCGTGTGTGGGCTTCTCCGGACTTTCAACGTACTTTTTTAGCCTCAAATCCGACGTACTTTAGATTTGAAACATGCTTTAAAACTTTACTTCGTAACTACGACGGACCCCGAAATCCGCTCGTCTGTGTGCTAGTCCGACGGACAAAAAGCCACGCTAGGGCACCTATTGGCTACTGGCTATGAACTTCCTTATTTTAGTCCGGTGTACGTCATCACGTACGAATCCGACCGACTTTTGTGTGGTCGTGTGTAGGCAAGTCCGTTCTTTAGAAAGTAGGCCGCAAGTCCGCCGCAAGTCCACCGAAAGTCTGCCGGAAGTCTGTCGGACAGGCTGTCTGACTTTTGTAGACGAAAAGTACGACCGTGTGTACGCGGCATAAGAGCTGTGAAAATGTGGAATAGACTCGCTCCAGAGGTGGTTCTGGCCAGCTCAGTAGATTGCTTTAAAAAAGGCCTGGATTATTTCCTAAATGTAAATAATATAACTGGGTATTAACATTTATAGGTACAGTGGGGACGGAAAGTATTCAGACCCCCTTAAATTTTTCACTCTTTGTTATATTGCAGCCATTTGCTAAAATCATTTTTTTCCTCATTAATGTACACACAGCACCCCATATTGACAGAAAAATACAGAATTGTTGACATTTTTGCAGATTTATTAAAAAAGAAAAACTGAAATATCACATGGTCCTAAGTATTCAGACCCTATACTCAGTATTTAGTAGAAGCACCCTTTTGATCTAATACAGCCATGAGTCTTTTTGGGAAAGATGCAACAAGATTTTCACAGCTGGATTTGGGGATCCTCTGCCATTTCTCCTTGCAGATCCTCTCCAGTTCTGTCAGGTTGGATGGTAAACGTTGGTGGACAGCCATTTTTAGGTCTCTCCAGAGATGCTCAATTGGGTTTAAGTCAGGGCTCTGGGTGGGCCATTCAAGAACAGTCACGGAGTTGTTGTGAAGCCACTCCTTCGTTATTTTAGCTGTGTGCTTAGAGTCATTGTCTTGTTGGAAGGTAAACCTTTGGCCCAGTCTGAGGTCCTGGGCACTCTGGATAAGGTTTTCGTCCAGGATATCCCTGTACTTGGCTGCATTCATCTTTCCCTCGATTGCAACCAGTTGTCCTGTCCCTGCAGCTGAAAAACACCCCCACAGCATGATGCTGCCACCACCATGCTTCACTGTTGGGACTGTATTGGACAGGTGATGAGCAGTGCCTGGTTTTCTCCACACATACCGCTTATGCCGCGTACACACGGTCCTACTTTTCGTCTACAAAAGTCCAACGGACGCTGATGGACTAAAGCTGGCTGGTAATCCGATCGTGTGTGGGCTTCTCCGGACTTTCAACTGACTTTTTTAGCCTCAAATCCGACGTACTTTAGATTTGAAACATGTTTTAAAACTTTACTTCGTAACTACGACGGACCCCGAAATCCGCTCGTCTGTGTGCTAGTCCGACGGACAAAAAGCCACGCTAGGGCACCTATTGGCTACTGGCTATGAACTTCCTTATTTTAGTCCGGTGTACGTCATCACGTACGAATCCGTTAGACTTTTGTGTGGTCGTGTGTAGGCAAGTCCGTTCGTTAGAAAGTAGGCCGCAAGTCCGCCGCAAGTCCACCGAAAGTCTGCCGGAAGTCTGTCGGACAGGCTGTCCGACTTTTGTAGACGAAAAGTACGACCGTGTGTACGCGGCATAAGAATTAAGGCCAAAAAGTTCTATCTTGGTCTCATCAGACCAGAGAATCTTATTTCTCACCATCTTGGAGTCCTTCAGGTGTTTTTTTTAGCAAACTCCATGCGGGCTTTCATGTGTCTTGCACTGAGGAGAGGCTTCCGTCGGGCCACTCTGCCATAAGGCCCCGACTGGTGGAGGGCTGCAGTGATGGTTGACTTTCTACAACTTTCTCCCATCTCCTGACTGTATCTCTGGAGCTCAGCCACAGTGATCTTTGGGTTCTTTTTTACCTCTCTCACCAAGGCTCTTCTCCCCCGATATCTCAGTTTGGCCGGACGGCCAGCTCTAGGAAGGGTTCTGGTCATCCCAAACGTCTTCCATTTAAGGATTATGGAGGCCACTGTGCTCTTAGGAACCTTAAGCGCAACAGAAATTTTTTTGTAACCTTGGCCAGATCTGTGCCTTGCCACAATTCTGTCTCTGAGCTCTTCAGGCAGTTCCTTTGATCTCATGATTCTCATTTCCTCTGACATGCACTGTGAGCTGCAAGGTCTTATATAGACAGGTGTGTGGCTTTCCTAATCAAGTCCAATCAGTATAATCAAACACAGCTGGACTCAAATGAAGGTGTAGAACCATCTCAAGGATGATCAGAAGAAATGGACAGCACCTGAGTTAAATATATGACTGTCACAGCAAACGGTCTGAATACTTAGGACCATGTGATATTTCAGTTTTTCTTTTTTAATAAATCTGCAAAAATGTCAACAATTGTTTTTCTGTCAATATGGGGTGCTGTGTGTACATTAATGTGGAAAAAAAATGAACTTAAATGATTTAAGCAAAAGGCTGCAATATAACAAAGAGTGAAAAATTTAAAGGGGTTCTGAATACTTTCCGTCCCCACTGTAAAGTTGATCCAAGGAAAATCTGATTGCCTCTTGGGGGATCAGGAAGGATTTTTTTCCCCTGCTGTAGCAAATTGGATCCTGCTTTGCTGGGGATTTTCGCCTTCCTCTGGATCGACTGTGGGTATAGGATTGTATATGGGATTGTATGAGGATTTTTTTTTTTTTTTTTTTTTTAGTTGAACTAGATGGACTTGTGTCTTTTTTTCGACCTGACTAACTATGTAACTATCTTTTTATTCGATTGCTGTGCAACTCGTTCAAAACAATTGAATAGAAAAAAGGGCAGAATTAAATTGCCCATTCTCCATTAATTGGCAGCATTAAGACATGATGGGGGTTTACTAAAACAGGAGAGTTCAAAATCTGGTGCAGCTCTGCATAGGGACCAATCAGCTTCCAGGTTTACTGTCAAAGCTTAGTTGAAGAAGCCGATTGGCTACCATTCACAGCTGCATCAGATTCTGAGTGCTCCAGTTTTAGTAAATCTCCCCCTGTGCTCAATAGATCGACTTCAGCACAACCAGCCTGCCCATGGATGTATCGAAATTCAGCCGGTTCCTGCTGAACTGGCTGAACTTCGATCACTCTATGGCTGGCTTAAGAATAATTTTGTACTACATACTGGCACTGACTGTGTCGATGGGGAAAATCAAGCAATTTTCTGCCTATGTGGCGCTGTGTTCTGGTGCTGTGTGACGTCCTATCTGCTGCCAGGAATAAAAAAAAAGGGTCAGGCTGAACGCTTCTCCTCCGTTCAGGAGAAGCCTTGTAATTATTTATTTTTATCAATGAACACAAGGCTTCCACTGATTGGCTGGAGTGGAAATTGTGATGTCATCCACCCACCTCATTGATAAAAACACAAAGCTTCTCCTTAATGGTGGAGAAACACTTATGCCGCGTACACACGGTCGTACTTTTCGTCTACAAAAGTCGGACAGCCTGTCCGACAGACTTCCGGCAGACTTTCGGTGGACTTGCGGCGGACTTGCGGCCTACTTTCTAACGAACGGACTTGCCTACACACGACCACACAAAAGTCTAACGGATTCGTACGTGATGACGTACACCGGACTAAAATAAGGAAGTTCATAGCCAGTAGCCAATAGGTGCCCTAGCGTGGCTTTTTGTCCGTCGGACTAGCACACAGACGAGCGGATTTCGGGGTCCGTCGTAGTTACGAAGTAAAGTTTTAAAACATGTTTCAAATCTAAAGTACGTCGGATTTGAGGCTAAAAAAGTCAGTTGAAAGTCCGGAGAAGCCCACACACGATCGGATTACCAGCCAGCTTTAGTCCATCAGCGTCTGTTGGACTTTTGTAGACGAAAAGTAGGACCGTGTGTACGCGGCATTAGTTTCCATCTTCCTCCAAACACCAACTAAATTGAAATTAAACCCGGAATTCTACTTTAGCAGAAAGCACCTCAAAGTGCTTGTAAATGGGCTCTTAATGAATTGATGGGAGGTCATGGGCTAAGTGGATGTTGTGGCAGAATAACCAGAGGAAGCCATCTCTGTCTTCATCAAAAAAAAAGTGATTCCTATATAATTGCTACACAAGAGATCTTCTAAATATGGTCAGTAGTAAAAAAAAAAACAACATATCCATTTACTGTAATAAAAGCCCGCCGTCTGCTCTACTCTGTACACTGCGATTTGGAATACTGCCGGGGGGAATACTTATAGCAGCTCCAGGTGCCTCTCCTGGGGAGAAGATCCTATTGGGGTGAATTGAGGAAATTGGATCATTTACAGCATTGCTTCTGGCGATGTAAGTGGGAATGAAAATCATTTTACATCGTAAACCACTATATGTTTTTAATGCAGACAGCTTGTCACTGCGCAAGCTAAACGCATATACTGAGGACAGTATAGAGCATCTTAGAAAAAAGTACATGCTGCTATAAGGTTTCATGCACACTGTGGCTGGAACTACAAGTCCCTGCATGCTAAGTGCAGCCTTTTTTATTTTCATTATCATTATACAGGATTTATATAGCGCCAACAGTTTGCGCAGCGCTTTACAAAATGAAGGCAGACATTACAGTTACATTACGATTTGGTAAAAGAGGAATCAGAGGGTCCTGCTCATTAGAGGTTACAATCTAAGAGGGAGGGTCAATTAATACAAAAGGTAATAGCTGTGGGGGGATGAGCTGATGGAGAAAGTAAAACAGTGTATTAGTTAGAAGCAGGATCGGCTTCTTTGAAGAGAAGGGTTTTCAGGCATCGTCTAAAGATGGATAGCTTAGGGCAGGGATGGCGAACCTTGGCAGCCCAGATGTTTTGGAACTACGTTTCCTATGATGCTCAACTACACCGCAGAGTGTATGAGCATCATGGGAAATGTAGTTCCAAAACATCTGGGCTGCCAAGGTTCGCCATCACTGGCTTAGGGAATCGTCAGGCAGATTGGGGTAGGGAGTTCCAAAAGATGGGAGAAGCTCTGAAGAAATCCTGGAGGCAAGCATGGGAGGAGGTGACAAGGGAGCTAGAAAGCAGGAGGTCTTGGGAGGACCGAACAGAGCGGCTTGGTTGGTATGTAGCTGGGGGCAGAGTGATGGATGGCTTTGTAAATTATTGTTAGTGCTTTGAATTTTATTCGTTGGGTGAGTGAAAGCCAGTGGAGGGATTGACAGAGAGGGGTGGAGGACACTGAACGGTTGGTAAGGTGGATGAGTCTTGCAGTGGCATTCATTATGGACTGAAGGGGGGATAGTGTATGTAAAGGTAATCAAATGAGGAGGGAGTTGCAGTCTTAGGTCTTTATACAGTAAATTGCTGCTTTTGGGGACTTTTCACACTGTAGCTCTATGGGAAAATAATGGTCAAGTTTATGAAATCCCTACAAAGATCCATAAAATGTCTTATATTAAAACACATCAGCCTGGATAAAGTTGACCAATTCTAAATTACCTTCTGAAACTGCTTCCTTGCTGGCATTGCTTCCATGACTGACAACCCGTGATCCAGCACCGCAGTCTGTGACTGCCTGGACCAGTTCCCTCTTCCTGAGATCATCACTGTGGGGTTGGTTTACTATAACCGGAGAGTGCAAAATCTGGTGCAGCTCTGCATGCTGGCCACTCAGCTTCTTACTTCAGCTTTTTCAATTAAAGTGGAAGTAAACCCTCCTATCAGTTTCAGCCAAGAAGGCTGCCATCTTGGCCTCTGTTTAATCTTCAACTGCCATGCACATGTGATCAGTTATGACACCAGCCATCGGATGGTTTGACAGTTTGGTTTAGAGCACAGAGTTAAGCAGGCCATACACGGTCGAATTTCGAACGAATTTTCTTTTCAAAATAAGAAATTTCGTTTTTTTTGTGATCCGATGATGCCACCATTGATTTTCGAAATTCGGCCGACCAAGCCTTCAATTTCACCTCATATTGCTACAGAAAAGAATTTTCTTGGCCGGGAATCTTCTTTTCTCTCCGTAAATTTTCTTTTCTTATTACATTTCTCGCACGATTCTCCCATCATTGATTAGAAAATCGTTAGTTTTTCGGAAAATTTCCAACATGTCCGATTTCTCAAATTCGATTGCCGCACGAAAATCGGCAGTTGTTGCAGCCCACTAATGATGCGAAATTCATACGAAAATTCTTTCATATGATTTTCGAAAGAAAATTCTTACGAAATTCGAACCGTGTATGGCCGGCATTACATTCACGGCAAGTGCTGCAAATGTAACTGTTTTTGAAACTGTTAAATCTATTGGTTTACGTCCGCTTTAAGCTTTGACAAAATAAAACTTGGAAGCCGGTTTCTATGCAGATTTTGCACTCTCCAGCTTTAGTAAATCAGCCCCACTGTTCAGTCTTCATCAGCCTGAGAGAACCCGAATTGACAGTCAATAGGAAATGTCCACACCTGAGGAAGGCCAGAGCAATATTCTGAACGCACACATTCCTCAATATGGCTGAAGAGTGAGTGGGTGCTGAAGTGGCCACCGGCTGGAGACTGGAACGACTGCAAGGCAAGAGATATGTCACCACCACACCAAGGAACTCCATCAAAGGGTCCTATGTTTTATTGAATAATCACAGTGACATTTCAGAGCCACGCAGGACCCTTTCATCAGGGCATACCTGATGAAGGGGTCTTGCGTGGCTCTGAAATGTTGTTGTCTTCTGCTTTGATGTGATTTGTAAAGTGTTGGATCCTTTTAATGGAGTTCCTTGGTGAGCTGGTGACATCTCTTGCCACACTTGAAGAAGGACCCTTCTACTCTTCAGATAAGATAACTCGGGATCTTGGTACATCACAGGACCAGAGATTTAGAGAAGTAAACCTGACACTTAGATGGATTTTTTTTTGCATGCTAATCTAATATTGAAAATGAAGATGATGTCCCTTAAAGTTATGAAAATTCTGGTATGACAGAATAGAACTTTGGAAGTGATGCAATTATTATACACGATTTATATAGCGCCAGTTTGGGCAGCGCATTACAATATAGAGGAGGACAGCACAAGTACAATAAAGTTCAATACAGAAGGGACAGGAGGGCCCTGCTCGTGGCGTGTACATTCTAAAGGGAGGGGGGAAGGTGGTACAAAAGGTAATGGCTGCGGGGGATGATTTGATGGGGGTGACTCGGGTATGGTTCTTAGGTGGGTGTGGGATAGGCTTCCCTAAATGAAAGAGTTTTCAGGGATCTCCTAAAGGTGGACAGGGTAGGGGCTGATCGGACATACCGGGGGCAGGGAGTTTCAGGAGGATGGTCGAGGCTCTAGTGAAGTCCTGTAGGCGAGTGTGGGAGGAGGTAACAAGGGAGCTAGAGAGTAGGAGGTCCTGGGAGGTGCGGAGGGGACGATTTGGGCGATATCTGTAGATGAGGTTGGTGAGGTGGCTGGGGGCGATGTTGTGGATGGCCTTGTATGTTTTGGTTAGTTTTGATGTGATGTATTGTATGCTTGTTTCCAAGTATGCGTGGTCTTGGTCTTACGATTTTTCAGACGAATACTGTACTAAATAAGTGGAAATCATTTGTTCTGGTACCAGAGAAAAAAAAATGTGTGTTTGTCCCCATGGATAATTTTGCATGAACAGTCGTGCTTGGCTCGTGAAAGCTGTGTACTATCAGATTGTCATACGATCACTTTGAAAGTGGTATTTTTCATCCGAGTACTAGGTATAAGAATTTTTGTTCAAAATTATACCCATCTATGGTCATCTTTAGAGTAGGATATTTTTTTCAGTATTAATTCAAAATGTTGTTTTTCCTTTGGACTTTTGTTTAATTTACAGCAGTAAATGGTATGGGCATAGGTGGGCAGATATGGTGACATTCTTGCCTCGCAGTGATGTTGTAGCGGGTCTGACTCCCACTTGGGATGCATTCTCTACAAATGTATGTTCCCCCTTAGACTCCCTGGATTGCAATCAAAAACAGAGTGGTAGGTTAATTGGACTCTGTCAGATTGTCCCTAGTTCTAATGCGCCATAGCTGGTCCCTAGCTTGTGCAGACAACAGATAACATGGTGCTTCTCTAGCAACCTATCTTTTTATTCACTTGCTTACTGGGCACTTAAAGCGGTTGTATACCCGTAATTTTTTTTTTTTTTTTTAACCCTGTAAAGCAAAAGGCATAATGAGCTAGTATGCACCGCATACTAGCTCATTATGAAATACTTACCTTAGAACGAGGCATCAGTATCTTACCTGGTCCACGCCGAGGGAGCTGTCATGTTGCCTCGGCGTGTCTTCCGGGTATCGCGGTTCCAGCGCTGTGAGTGGCTGGAGCCGCGATGTCATCACTCCCGCGCATGCGCGCGGGAGATTTCTTACTCGGCAAGGTCCGGCAGCTGCCGGGCTTCAGCCGAGAATCCCCTGTGCACATGCGCCGCTGCAGTCAGCGGCGCATAGCAAGGGGAATATCTCCTGAACCGTAAAGGTTTAGGAGATATTTTTTTTACCTACAGGTAAGCCTTATTATAGGCTTACCTGTAGGTAAAAGTCAAAATAAAGACTATACAACCGCTTTAAACCCCCCTCCTGCCCAGACCAATTTTCAGCTTTCAGCGCTGACGTACTTTGAATGACAATTGCGCGGTCATACAACACTGTACCCAAATGAAATTTTTTTCCCCCACAAATAGAGCTTTCTTTTTGTGGTATTTAATCACAGCTTGGATTTTTATTTTTTGCTAAATAAAAAAAGATGGAAAATTTTGAAAAAAAAAAAAAAAATCACGTTTCATAGTTTGTTATAAAATTTTGCAAACAGGTAATTTTTCTCCTTCATTGATATGCGCTGATGAGGTGGCACTGATGAGCACGGATAGGCACAGTTAAGACGGCACTGATGGGCACAGTTAGGAAGGCATTAATGGGCACAGATAAGGCGGCACTGATGGGCCCTGATCGGTGGCACGGATGGGTTGCACTGATAGGTACCACTGATGGGCACTGGTAGGTGACACTGATGGGCACTGATGTGCAGCACTGTTGTTGAGGCATTGATTGTGGGCATGGATAGGTGGCACTGTGGGCACTGATGGGTGGCGCTGGTGGGCACTGGTAGGCAGCACTGCTGCCTATTGCTAGGTGGCACTGGCAGGGGGCACTGAGGATCTTTAGCAGCCTGTCGTGATCGGGACGGATGTCCCTCTCACGGCCGCTGGTGATCGGCTTTTTTTTCCTCCTTATGCTGTCAGCGCAAGGAGAAAAATAGCCAATTACTGGCTCTGTTGACATCACATGATCATCTGTCATTGGCTGACAGCTGATCACGTGTTAAGGGGTTGGGATTGATCCCTTACTCCAATCTGTGATCAGGCGAGTCTCATAGACTAGCTGATCACAAAGCGCGCCGCGCGAACCCTGCAGGGGGCGCGCAGGCCGCTCGTGCACGGGACGACATTAATGGATCTCAAGTGGTTAAATAAGAGAAGTACCTAAAAGCAACAAATGTTCTGTATACAGAGTAAAGTAATACCTCGGTTTGTGAGTAACATGGTATACAAGTGTTTTGAAAGATGAGCAACATTTAAAAAAAAAAAATTTGACTTGATACACGAGCAGTACAAACCATGTAGTAAAGCCACTGGTGTATGCAGTACTGCATGTGGCCAGAGGTCCGGGGCTGCTGGTGGCTCCCAGCACTTCGTGGAAAACTCAGAGAGGCTCAGAGACACTCCCAGCTGGGTGGGGCGGGCATTACATGGGCTGGAGCACCCAAAAGTGTTAACAGTTCCCAAGCGTCTCCGAGTTCTCCAGGAAGAGCTGGGAGCATAGGCGTGCGCACAGGGTATGCCAGGTGTGCCCAGGCACACCCTAATCACCATGTGCAGCACAGATTTCCCCTTCTGCCCCCCCCCTTCCCCCTGCAGAGCTGCTGGTTTCCCTCCTCTCCTACCGGCTGCAAGGATGTTTTAGGATGAGTGGGGGAAGGGGCCCGTAAATAGGTAATGTACCGGCTCCTTCCCTTTCTGAATGAACATTGTGAGTGATGGATAGTGTGTGTTTGAGCTTTGGGGTGCACACTCTAATGCAATAGGCTGCACACACCTATGGCTCGGAGCCACCAGTGCCCCCGCACCTCTGGCCACATACAGTACTGCATACACCAGCAGTGGTTGTGGAACAAATCATCTGAGTTTTCATTATTTCCTATGGGGAAACTCGCTTTGATATACGAGTGCTTTGGATTACAAGCATGCTTCTGGAACAAATTATGCATGTAATCCAAGGTATTACAGTACCTGCAAGTTTATGTCATTCAGTAAAGCTGACCATACATTATACAATCTTATTGTACAATTTTCCAAAAACCATATAATAAGTCGAACCTAAAAAAATAAAATAAAAAAAAAACTTTCAATTAGTATCCAAACAGGCAGGCCCTTGCACTACACACAAGAAAATTGTATAATGTATGGCCAGCTTTAGCAGGTTTTATGCCTGCTATAACCGCACAATCAATCCCAACATTATCAAATCACAAACCCACATACCAGTGGATGCAGTGGAAATATCTGAGCAAAGGAGAAATACTCAGTGAAGAAAACATAAAAACAATGCTGGGGATGGCAGATGTTTTACTACAAGCTCTGTGCACACTCCCTGGAAAGGCAGTGAATCAATCACACACGTGAAAAACAGGATTTTTGGGCCGTGTAGTGTGGAGCTCCAATGTTATGGTTGCAAGAAAGGGAAAATCTGAAATTTCTAGCAGTGAAAAAAAATAAAAAATCTGGTTGTTGACTGAAATGGAAAGGCAAATCCATTTTTTTTTTATATCCAATTAATTATATATGTTGAGATTGGTTTCCTGGCACGGGTGTTTTTAACACATTAATAAATCCAAATATGTCTCAGTATAATAAATAGTAATTGTCTCGACAGCATGGTGTCAATTGGTATTAGATGAGCGAGGTGCGGGTGAGTATAGTTTACATACTCTTTCACCTGCACCCCTATCTCCTTTATGCATTGTCCTGAAGATGACCTGTAAATGAGGAGTGGTGGGTGTATGAGATATCATTTTTATAACCACACAACAGAGGGAGAAATCTGCTAATCCACTGTAAATCTGTGTTACAAGGACCGGAATTACAATCAGACAGAAAAGTAATAAATCATTCGGCTCTGATCTGCTAGGGGCACAAAAGGTTCAGCACAGATTTACCAGAAAAAAAGAGACATACATGCTGATAGCAGCACATGAATTAACCATATCCATCCATCAAATAAAATAAACACTTCTGTTTTCCATATAAACGACTGTTCAAGGGTTCCCCTTGCAGCTGACAGGCACTAAGGCTAGGTTCACACTTGTGTGGGACAATGTGTGTAAATCGCACCTGTTCCCGCACCAGCAACCACCCGCAGCCAAACCGTGCCGCTCCTCTGCAGACGCGCGGGACCGCCATTCATTTTTAATGGCACCCCCATGCATCTAAAAACCGCAGCACGTTTTCAGTTGCGGGAAATGGCATGGTGCAATAGCACCGTGCAGTTTCCCTCCAGCTACAACCTAAAAAAGGTGCAGGAACCTTTTTCCTGTGTGAAATGCAGAGCCGCTTAGGTGTGAACTTAGCCTAAAGGATAGTGCAGAGAAGGGCAACCAAACTGATAAGAGGCATGGAGGAGCTCCAGGAGATTAGAAATAAAGTGTTACTGGATCTACTGTTTACCAACAGACCTGATGACGGATGTGGAAATACAGGGCAATTTAGGTAACAGCGATCACAGGTCAATTGGCTTCAGTATAAGTCACACAAATAGGAAATACAAAGACACTGAATTTCAAAAGAGCCAACTTCCCTAAACTACGAACCTTGCTAGAAGATATAAATTGGGATAAAATCTTAGGAACAAAGAACATGGAGGAGAGATGGGTTTGTTTTAAGAGCATATTAACCACTTCACCCCCGGAAGAATTTACCCCCTCCCTGACCAGAGCGCTTTTTGCGATTCGGCACTGCGTCGATTTAACTGACAATTGCACGGTTGTGCGACATTGCACCCAAACAAAATTGACGTCCTTTTTTTCCCACAAATAGAGCTTTCCTTTGGTGGTATTTGATCGCCTCTGCGGTTTTTATTTTTTGCGCTATAAACAAAAAAAGAGCGACAATTTTGAAAAAAAACACAATATTTTGTACTTTTTGCTGTAATAAATATCCCCATTTTTTTTTAAAAAAAAGCAATTTTTTTTCCTCAGTTTAGGCCAATATGTATTCTTCTACATATTTTTGGTAAAAAAAAAAAAAAAAAAATCGCAATAAGCGTATATTGATTGGTTTGCGCAAAAGTTTTAACGTCTACAAAATAGGGGATAGATTTATAGCATTTTTATTATTATTTTGTTTTTTTCTACTAGTAATGGTGGCGATCTGCGACATTATGGCGGGCACATCGGACAATTTTGACACATTTTTGAGACCATTGGCATTAATACAGCGATCAATACTATAAAAATGCATTGATTACTGTAAAAATGTCACTGGCAGTGAAGGGGTTAACACTAGGGGGCAGTGAAGGGGTTAACTGTGTTCCCTGGGAGGTGATTCTAACTGAAGAGGGAGGGGACTGACTAGAGGAAGTGACGGATTGTGGTCCCTAGCTAATAGGAACACACGATCTGTCACTCCTGTCAGAACAGAACAGGGAAGTGTGTGTCAACACACACATTCGTCCCTGTTCTGTGTCTCCTGCTCACGATCGCTCATGGCCAGCGGTCATCGCGACCGTCGGCCATGAGCATCGGCACCCCCTGCTGT
Organism: Lithobates septentrionalis; assembly: GCA_037952835.1. Taxonomy (NCBI): domain Eukaryota; kingdom Metazoa; phylum Chordata; class Amphibia; order Anura; family Ranidae; genus Lithobates; species Lithobates septentrionalis. The sequence goes on from JBBDGP010002202.1 coordinate 234,925, forward strand.
GCCGCGGCGCGTGCCTCCTATCCCAACCCCGCAAGCTGACGTATAGCTACAATATAACTGCGGCGGTTGGTCAGGAAGCGGTTAAATAAGGGCATTAGCCAGTGCATCCCATTGGGTAATAAATTTAAAAGAGCGAACAAAAGTCCTGGATGGCTTAACTGCAATGTAAAAATGCATATAAAAGCAAAGGAGAAGGCCTTCAAAAAAAAAAATACAAGGTTGAGGGATCATCAGCATTCAGACTTTATAAAGAATGCAACAAGAAATGTAAGGGTGCAATTAGGGCGGCTAAGATAGAACACAAAAGACACATAGTGGAGGAGAGCAAAAAAAATCCCAAGAAATTCTTTAAGTATGTAAACAGTAAAAAAAGGAGGGCTGACCATATTGGCCCCATAAAGAATGAGGAAGGACATCTGGTTACAAAGCATGGGGAGATGGTCGAAGGTATTGAATTTATTCTTCTCCTCAGTCTTCACAAGTGAATAGGGGGACTTCAGTAACCAAAACTGCAGTGTTTATCCTCATGACACAACACAGGAAGCACCTCCATGGTTAACAGAGGACAGAATTAAAATTAGACTTGGGAGACTTAACATTAATAAATTACCGGGACCAGATGGCTTGCACCCAAGGGTACTTAGGGAACTCAGTCAAGTAATTGCCAGACCGTTGTTTCTAATTTTTACTGAAAGTCTACTGACTGGAATGGTACCAGATGATTGGAGAAAAGCCAATGTAGCACCAATATTTAAAAAGGGCCCAAAACACATCCCTGGGAATTACAGACATGTTAGCCTAACATCAATAGTATGTAAACTCTAGGAGGGGATGATAAGGGACTATATACAAGATTTTAGTAATGAGAACGGTATCATTAGCAGTAATCAGCATGGATTCATGAAGAATCGTTCTTGCCAAACCAATCTATTAACCTTCTATGTCAAGAAAAAAGGGGGAAGGGGGAAGTGGGACTTTAAATGAGGCACCGGAGGTGCCTCCATCCCTGTATGCGAAAATTAATAGGAGTTGGGACTTTGAATGAGGTCATGGAAGAAATGTAGGTACCAGGGGTAATAATGCAATTTTATTGGTCAAGTAACATGCATAAAAACAATACAAAACAGGACCACATGATGTAAAGAAGGACATTGTGATAAATATCATTCCAAAATCACAGCACATGTATTTGTGCATAAGCGATCGGCATCAAGGATACAATCAACTTGGCGCCACATGGTGATCTCGTTGAGCGATTTAATACATGTACAAAGAATGCATAAAATATACAAATAACGATACCACAGCACAACAAGAAAAACAAATATGTAAAAACCATGTAAATTGTTCCTGAGATGTTGCAATGTAAACATATGTTAGTGTCCCAAATGTCCGACGCGTTTCGTGTGGAATACACTCATCAGGGGCCAGATGGTCAGGGATTTCTACAAAAGTGATGCAACAAAAAGTGAGATTAAATGGTAGCGCATACTCACAGCGAAAAAGGGGTTGATGCACCCTAAAACACTTACATGTGAGTATTGCGGTAGGACATGACAAGTACAGAGCCAAGACCAACAAGCATCTCTCCCGGGAGCTGAGGTGCAGCGGCATGCGCGCTGGCGAGCCGGATACACAGAGTTCCCCCCGGAGAAACAGCGCGGGACCCCCACAACCGACATGGATAGGATATCAGAGAGGAGTGCCAGTATAGTCTGCCTGGGGAGAAATTGATGGAAGCAATGTGTCAGATTTGGTGTGGGTAAAAGGACCAATACTGTCTCTCTAAAGAGCATGGTGAAATAAGGGAGTCTATGCCAAAAGAGATAAATAAATGTACTAAAGCTGTCACAAGTATCTACATCCAACCATTGTGGACTGTGCTATATAATACAAAAAAAAAAAAAGGAAATTAAACAACAAAGGCAAGACCAATTTCAACCAGCCACATGGATGGTAAAAAGTGACAATATATGAGCTTACATGTATCCCAGGCAGGAGGGAAGGCACTGTGGATGGAAAGTAATAAAGATGAACCATCTCGGAGCAGAGGCACCCACGCTGTGTCGGGGGAGACCAGATATACCCGCCGAACACCACGTGCACGCTGGTCGCGTACACCAGCGTCACCCGAGCACGGCAGAGAAAGGGGAGGGGCTCTGGTCCTGACGACCGATTGCGTCAGTGAACAGCGTCCGCACTCCCCATCTGACTGGCTAACTGGAGGAACTCAAGCACCACGCCGTGATGCCAATATGGCATCCGACGTGGGGCAGGGGGGGGTTGACGCCGATGCGCCGTGGGCGCCCGCCCAATCCCCCTAGAGGCAACGAAGTGCACTCCCTCCCGCACACGAGACGGAGCGGGGGGAGGGGGGACACACAGGGCGCATCGCAGCTCCCGAGTATAGGATACAGAGTCAGTAATGGATGTAATATGGTCACGTCACATCCCGAAGGGATGACATGTCAAACAGCTGTGCTGCCTGATCTCATGGACACCTGAGGGTGTCAAGGATCAGCAGAACCTGAATATGGAAATTAGCCATTCAGGTGCGAGGATACCTAACATGTGGGCGGCAGGGGAACACTGCCGGAGCCTATCCAAAAACCTCCATCCCTAATTGGAGTCAAGAAAAAAGGGGGAAGGGGGAAGTGGGACTTTAAATGAGGCACCGGAGGTCCCTCAATCCCTGTATGCGAAAATTAATAGGAGTTGGGACTTTGAATGAGGTCATGGAAGAAATGTAGGTACCAGGGGTAATAATGCAATTTTATTGGTCAAGTAACATGCATAAAAACAATACAAAAACAGGACCACATCATGTAAAGAAGGACATTGTGATAAATATCATTCCAAAATCACAGCACATGTATTTGTGCATAAGCGATCGGCATCAAGGATACAATCAACTTGGCGCCACATGGTGATCTCGTTGAGCGATTTAATACATGTACAAAGAATGCATAAAATATACAAATAACGATACCACAGCACAACAAGAAAAACAAATATGTAAAAACCATGTAGATTGTTCCTGAGATGTTGCAATGTAAACATATGTTGGTGTCCCAAATGCCCGACGCGTTTCGTGTGGAATACACTCATCAGGGGCCAGATAGTCAGGGATTTCTACAAAAGTGATGCAACAAAAAGTGAGATTAAATGGTAGCGCATACTCACAGCGAAAAAGGGGTTGATGCACCCTAAAACACTTACATATGAGTATTGCGGTAGGACATGACAAGTACAGAGCCAAGACCAACAAGCATCTCTCCCGGGAGCTGAGGTGCAGCGGCATGCGCGCTGGCGAGCCGGATACACAGAGTTCCCCCCGGAGAAACAGAGCGGGACCCCCACAACCGACATGGATAGGATATCAGAGAGGAGTGCCAGTATAGTCTGCCTGGGGAGAAATTGATGGAAGCAATGTGTCAGATTTGGTGTGGGTAAAAGGACCAATACTGTCTCTCTAAAGAGCATGGTGAAATAAGGGAGTCTCAACAAGATCACCATGTGGCGCCAAGTTGATTGTATCCTTGATGCCGATCGCTTATGCACAAATACATGTGCTGTGATTTTGGAATGATATTTATCACAATGTCCTTCTTTACATGATGTGGTCCTGTTTTGTATTGTTTTTATGCATGTTACTTGACCAATAAAATTGCATTATTACCCCTGGTACCTACATTTCTTCCATGACCTCATTCAAAGTCCCAACTCCTATTAATTTTCGCATACAGGGATGGAGGCACCTCCGGTGCCTCATTTAAAGTCCCACTTCCCCCTTCCCCCTTGACTCCAATTAGGGATGGAGGTTTTTGGATAGGCTCCGGCAGTGTTCCCCTGCCGCCCACATGTTAGGTATCCTCGCACCTGAATGGCTAATTTCCATATTCAGGTTCTGCTGATCCTTGACACCCTCAGGTGTCCATGAGATCAGGCAGCACAGCTGTTTGACATGTCATCCCTTCGGGATGTGACGTGACCATATTACATCCATTACTGACTCTGTATCCTATACTCGGGAGCTGCGATGCGCCCTGTGTGTCCCCCCTGCCCCCCTCCCCCCGCTCCGTCTCGTGTGCGGGAGGGAGTGCACTTCGTTGCCTCTAGGGGGATTGGGCGGGCGCCCACGGCGCATCGGCGTCAACCCCCCCCTGCCCCACGTCGGATGCCATATTGGCGTCAAGGCGTGGTGCTTGAGTTCCTCCAGTTAGCCAGTCAGATGGGGAGTGCGGACGCTGTTCACTGACGCAATCGGTCGTCACGACCAGAGCCCCTCCCCTTTCTCTGCCGTGCTCGGGTGACGCTGGTGTACGCAGCCAGCGTGCACGTGGTGTTCGGCGGGTATATCTGGTCTCCCCCGACACAGCGTGGGTGCCTCTGCTCCGAGATGGTTCATCTTTATTACTTTCCATCCACAGTGCCTTCCCTCCTGCCTGGGATACATGTAAGCTCATATATTGTCACTTTTTACCATCCATGTGGCTGGTTGAAATTGGTCTTGCCTTTGTTGTTTAATTTCCTTTTTTTTTTTGTATTATATAGCACAGTCCACAATGGTTGGATGTAGATACTTGTGACAGCTTTAGTACATTTATTTATCTCTTTTGGCATAGACTCCCTTATTTCACCATGCTCTTTAGAGAGACAGTATTGGTCCTTTTACCCACACCAAATCTGACACATTGCTTCCATCAATTTCTCCCCAGGCAGACTATACTGGCACTCCTCTCTGATATCCTATCCATGTCGGTTCTGGGGGTCCCGCGCTGTTTCTCCGGGGGGAACTCTGTGTATCCGGCTCGCCAGCGCGCATGCCGCTGCACCTCAGCTCCCGGGATAGATACTTGTTGGTCTTGGCTCTGTACTTGTCATGTCCTACCGCAATACTCACATGTAAGTGTTTTAGGGTGGATCAACCCCTTTTTCGCTGTGAGTATGCGCTACCATTTAATCTCACTTTTTGTTGCATCGCTTTTGTAGAAATCCCTGACCATCTGGCCCCTGATGAGTGTATTCCACACGAAACGCGTCGGGCATTTGGGACACCAACATATGTTTACATTGCAACATCTCAGGAACAATCTACATGGTTTTTACATATTTGTTTTTCTTGTTGTGCTGTGGTATCGTTATTTGTATATTTTATGCATTCTTTGTACATGTATTAAATCGCTCAACGAGATCACCATGTGGCGCCAAGTTGATTGTATCCTTGATGCCGATCGCTTATGCACAAATACATGTGCTGTGATTTTGGAATGATATTTATCACAATGTCCTTCTTTACATGATGTGGTCCTGTTTTGTATTGTTTTTATGCATGTTACTTGACCAATAAAATTGCATTATTTCCCCTGGTACCTACATTTCTTCCATGACCTCATTCAAAGTCCCAACTCCTATTAATATTAACCTTCTATGAGGAGGTGAGTTGCCATCTAGATAAAGGAAGGCCCGTAGACATGGTGTATCTGGATTTTGCAAAAGCATTTGACACAGTTCCCCATAAACGTTTTACTGTACAAAATAAGGCCTGTTGGCATGGACCATAGGGTGAGTACATGGATTGAAAACTGGCTACAAGGGCGAGTTCAGAGGGTGGTGATAAATAGGGAGTACTCGGAATGGTCAGGGGTGGGTAGTGGGGTCCACCAGGGTTCTGTTCTGGAACCAATCCTGTTTAATGTGTTCATAAATGACCTGGAGGATGGGATAAACAGTTCAATCTCTGTATTTGCGGATGATACAAAGCCAAGCAGGGAAATAACTTCTCCGCAGGATGCGGAAACCTTGCAAAAAAATCTGAACAAATTAATGGGGTGGGCAACTACATGGCAAATGAGGTTCAATGTAGAAAAATGTAAAATAATGCATTTGGGTGGCAAAAATATGAATGCAACCTATACACTGGGGGGAGAACCTCTGAGAGAATCTAGGATGGAAAAGGACCTCGGAGTCCTAGTAGATGATAGGCTCAGCAATGGCATGCAATGCCAAGCTGCTGCTAACAAAGCAAACAGAATATTGGCATGCATTAAAAAGGGGATTAATTCCAGAGATAAAACGATAATTCTCCCGCTCTACAAGGCTCTGGTCCGGCTGCACCTAGAGTATGCTGTCCAGTCCTGGGCACTAGTCCTAAGGAAGGATGTACTGGAAATGGAGCGAGTACAAAGAAGGGCAACAAAGCTAATAAAGGGTCTGGAGGATCTTAGTTATGAAGAAAGGTTGGGAGCACTGAACTTATTCTCTCTGGAGAAGAGACGCTTGAGAGGGGATATGATTTCAATTTACAAATACTGTACTGGTGACCCCACAATAGGGATAAAACTTTCTCAGAAGGGAGTTTAACAAGACACGTGGCAACTCATTAAAATGAGAAGAAAAGAGGTTTAACCTTAAACTACGTAGAGGGTTCTTTACTGTAAGAGCGGCAAGGATGTGGAATTCCCTTCCACAGGCGGTGGTCTCAGCGGGGGGCATTGATAGTTTCAAGAAACTATTAGATAAGCACCTGAACGACCGCAACATACAGGGATATACAATTTAATACTGACATATAATCACACACATAGGTTGGACTTGATGGACTTGTGTCTTTCTTTTTTTAACCTCACCTACTATGTAACTTTTTCAACCTCACCTACTACGTAACTATGAGCGCTCAGCTATGAGGAAAGGATTAGAGGAACTGAATTTATTCTCTCTTGAGAATAGGAGGAGATTTAGGGGGGGGGGATATGATCAACATGTATAAATATATAAGGGGTCAATATAGTGAACTTGGTGTTGAGTTATTCACTTTACGGTCAACACTGAGGACAAGGAGGCACTCTTTACGTCTCAAGGAAAAGAGATTTCATCTCCAAATACAGAAAGGTTTCTTCAGAGTAGGAGCTGTGAAAATGTGTAATAGACTCAGTAGATTGCTTTAAGAAAGGCATGGATACTTTCCTAAATGTAGCTGATCCAGGGAAAATACGATTGCCTGTCTGGGATCAGGAAGGATTTTTTTTGCTGTAGCAAATTCGATCATGCTTTTCTGAGGGGGGTGGGGGGTTGCGCCTTCCTCTGGATCAACTGTGGGAATAGGATTGGGTATATGGGATTGTATGATATTTTTTAATTTTATTTATTTTTTATGGTTGAACTAGATGCACTTGTCTTTTTTCAGCCTAACTATGTAACTATATTGCATGTGATATTTGGGTTGAGTGACCCATTTTTTCCAAATATTGCATGAGATATTAAAAATGTAAATTCACTAACCCTTTATGCGGTATTTACTTCAAAAAGAATAAATGCTTGAAAAATGCCACAAAAAAGAGCAATAAAGTAGAAACACTAAAGTAAATAAGATGCATGTATGCGTTAACCACTTGCCAACCGCCTTATAGCCGAAATACAGCTACAGTGCAGTCATCCAGTTCTGGAAAGGTGTCTGTTGACCCAACACCCCATCCCATGGGGTGCACTCTGTCATCGCTGTGTCCTTTGGACACAGCGGATCACAGATCGAGATAAAGAGCAAATCACAGCAGGCATTTACAAAGTGATCCAAAAAACAAAATAGGTAATTCCGCGCTACTCTAGTGATTCTGCAGCTAACACACCAAATTGAGTAAATTGCAACAAGAAAAACATATAAATAAATTGTAGCGCTATATATGAATGAGTGCAAACCCAAAAGCAAAAATAAAATTGACAAAAAATAAAAGATTATACCTTGATAGTACACAAACACGGTGAGTAAATAAAAGTGATATCCATATATAAAAATTACAATGAAATAATTAGTAATGGTGCCACAGATAAAGTGACATTACAGCAAAGTGAACACAATGTCCATATACAAATGATGCGAATAAAGTCGCAAAAATGCAGTTGGACGTGATCCAAATATGTGAAGGTGAAATGGTGAGTTATAACACCAAACAGTTCCAATCAGAGCACGTGTAGATCCGTTGGAAAATATAGGTGACTGTAATTAAACCACCACCATAAACAGAGGGGAGGCTTACCAAAACATTTGAACACGCCAGGGCATACGCTCTGCGTGACAAACAGGCTTGTATGTGGTAAATGAAGGTAATACTGGTTTCTGTGGGTTGGAGATATCCCGCTCACACTTGAATGGTCTCTCAGAAATCCATAAGGGCAAGGAATGGTCTCTCAGAAATCAAGTTCCTTTCAGGTTTTGGTTAATCAGATGGAGGTCCCTCCCCTGTCACCTTTCTTCTCGGTGTCAGGAAAACCGGGAAAATTCTTCCTTCCTCCAGTCATGTGACAAGGGCATAGAATAAGCGAGAACGGGCAGACTTCCCTCACTACACAGCGGGTAATGAAGTGGTTAAGGAATATACAAAATTTGTTTGGGAAGGAGGCAGCCCACCTTTAGAGCCCTTGCACACTGGGGCGGGGGGTGGCGTCGGCGGTAAAACGCCGCTATTATTAGCGGCGTTTTACCGCCGGTATGCGGCCGCTAGCGGGGCGGTTTTACCCCCCGCTAGCGGCCGAGAAGGGGTTAAATACCGCCGCAAAGCGCCTCTGCAGAGGCGCATTGCCGGCGGTATAGCCGCGCCGTCCCATTGATTTCAATGGGCAGGAGCGGTAAAGGAGCGGTATACACACCGCTCCTTCACCGCTCCGAAGATGCTGCTGGCAGGACTTTTTTTACCGTCCTGCCAGCGCATCGCTCCAGTGTGCAAGCCCTCGGGGCTTTCACACTGGAATGCAAGGAGCGGCACTTTCTGGGCGGTTTGCAGGCGCTATTAGCGCAATAGCGCCTGCAAACCGCCCCAGTGTGCAAGGGCTCTAATAGGCAAAACATGGGTGTGTTATAAAAAGCACCATTTGTTCTACAAGATCCAGGACATTGGGCTTTTCCTCCAGACTCACCTTCATTGCTCCTTCTACAAAGTCCCTCAGAAGTGTCCACTGGAAAAGAAGTAATGCCTGATAGATAGGATGTCATGCGATAAAAGTACAGATTGGTTTCATGCAATAAATACCGCACATATCGAACGAATAAAGCTGTCTAATGTCTTATTTTACAAGTGTTTTTTGATGAAAGGCAAAAAAAAAACTTTTGGAAAAATGTTTAAAGCTATTTGTCTGCTAATTCTAAAGCAATAAATACCATTTCATGATTTGAGCCCATTGTCTCTGGTTTATAGCACAATTGTCGCTTGAATTGGAGGAAATTCAATGACAATTATTTCCAAAAGTTGTCTGAATTACAACATCGCTGCAGCTCAAAGATAATAGGATTTTTTTTGTCACAGTAAAATCCTTTTCTTGGAGTCCATTCAGGGACACAGGAAGTCTTTCACCTTTTGCTTTTACTGCTGCCTATAGAAGGATTACGCAATGGAAAACAAAAATTATTGTAGTCCAGCCCAGGATAACCTCAAATCAAAACACAGAGGGGTGAGACCAGAGATTCCTCAACAGACTCTAAGAAATGGATTTTATGGCGAGTACAAAAATTGTGGGTTTTTTTTTTCCATCTATTGGAGGGACACAGGAAGTCTTTCATCCTCTGGACATCCAAAAAAAGAGTCCAAATGAGTGGCAGGCAACAAAGCAATCACTAAGAGGCTAGCCGTAAACAATAGAAAAAAAAAATTGAGACTGCTTGCAGCTAGGGAGCTGCTTGAAGCAGATATCATATGAAGCCACAACCTCTACCTGGTAGAAGAATATTGTAACAGAAGACGACCAGGTGGCAGTCTTGCATAGGAAAAAAAAGTTGCTTGATGCCAGAAAGTGCAAGAAACACTCACAAAACTAGTGGTCTTGAAAGCAAAAAGGAGGAAACCAGTCCTTAAAGTGGAAGTAAACCCCCCTATTGTTTACAGCCAAGGAAGCTGCCATCTTCGCCTCTGTTTAATCTACAACTGCCATGCTGCTGCACATGTGATCAGTTTAGACACCAGCCATTGGATGGTTTTAAAGTTTGGTTGAGAGCACAATCAATGGGAGTGTTACATTTCCGGCACATGCCAGAACTGAAAACGGTTTTATGGATAGCTTTGCTTCCGCTTTAGATAGTTAGTTCACCTTTCCAGAACATTCTCATGCATTACAGCATCCCCAGCTCAAATATAAAACACTTCTCAGATATTAAAAAGGTGCTCCTTTCCACACCATTTCCATAGGCCATGCGCTGTTCAGGCCGGTATCATCCCACCGTATGTGGAGGATCCTCCACATACGGCAGGATGATACCGGCCTGAACAGCTGCATGATCTGATCTACTTCTTTGCCATCTACCAAATATACATCCATGAACATCAACTGTTGAGCCACCTCCAGGAGTTGCCTTTTGGCCTCAGTGGAGCCTCCAGTACTTATTTTATGACCATTTTTTTGGGGCTTTTTCTTTTTGAAGAGAACAACATGTATATACTTTTTGTGGAATAAACCCCATTTCCACCTATATACAGACCTACACCACCCTTAATACATAGATGTCTGTTTGTGTCGGAGTCAGGAACATACTGGGTAGACAGACTTTGTCACTGTTGCTGTTTTTAATCAAAAAACTTTATGGAATGTCAAGTCAGCCAACACAGTGTTTAATAACTATCTCAAATGTACATCACCCGAGGAAAGAGTTTAATTGACTCCGAAACACGTCGGATGCAAGAGTACTGCCTCAAAACACTGTATACGCATTACCGCAACACTGATTGACCCACATTCCTAACAATAGATGCTATAGTTTTGTTATATTTTATTGTGTCAATTTAATAAACTATATTTGTACCAAGTATACTTTTCTATGGTTTTTACATGTGCCTAAAAAGTCCACCAATAGGGGACCCCTTTTGTTGTTGTTTATTAAAACTTTGGATGTGGCACAAATTTACAGTCAGATGCTGATCTACATTATATATTATCCTCAAACGGAAGGTGGAGGAGCGCAAGGTCTCTAACATCCACCAGCTCTGTGATGTCATCATGGAGGAGTGGAAGAAGACTCTAGTGGAAACCTGTGAAGCTCTGGTGAACTCCATGCCCAAGAGGGTTAAGGCAGTGCTGGGAAGTAATGGTGACCACACAAAATATTGACAGGGGTGTACTCACTTTTGTTGCCAGCGGTTTAGACATTAATGGCTGTGTGTTGAGTAATTTTGAGGGGACAACAAATTTACACCGTTATACAAGCTGTACATTCACTACTTTACATTGTAGCAAAGTGTCATTTCTTCAGTGTTGTCACATGAAAAGATATAATAAAATATTTACAAAAATGTGAGGGGTGTAATCACTTTTGTGAGATACTGTACATATATTAAAAAAAAGCAAGTGCATACAGAAGTGAGTAAATATCCTCAACAGAACGGTCGGTAAACACTGCAAAAGTGCAAACAAATATTGTGACACTCATAATTACCACAAAGTCCTTATGCATTTCTTAAAAAAGTGCTTGTTGGAACAGAAACTAGTACCAAAAATAAGAAATGCAGCACACCCCTGGTAGATGCTATGCAAAACAGGGGCCCCAACCAAGGTGGATGTTTTCTTTGAGAAAGAACAGTGAACAGCTTGGAGTACAACTCCTGAAACTTTTCTGATACAGGAATTGGAGCAATAGCACCCTGGTTCAGAAAACCTCTATATGGAGCTCTGCAAATCTGTGTGGTGCCACAGAAAGGCTGGAAGTGAGAACAACTGAAAATTTGATGGAATACAGCTGCCTAAAAGCAAACTATCTAGGTGTCTACAAGGATTTACAAAAGGTCCCTCCACTTTGAAATGAGGGCACACATTTATTCTGATGAAGGTTTTTCTGAGTGTTTAGCAGGCTTTGCATGTAGCCAGTAAATCAAGTTTGGAAGCCCTAGATGTGCATACCCCAGGAGTAAAGAAATGAAAGTGAGGGAACTTTGCAAAAAACTTTCCCTAAGCTTTGTGCGCTGAGACAGGCATGTGCTCCTGCCTCCAGTGATATCCTTAATAATAATATCAAGGGCTGGTTCAAGAGACGTCAATCGAAGACCGCATGGGTCAGGTGCTCCTTGGATTCATGATCTATATACAAATAAACTGTGGGTTAATTAGGGCAAGGCTCGACTTGACTACCATCAAGCTAACTTCTGCTGGCTTCCCCCTAAACTGGTACGTAAAATTTAGTGGAGTGCAGGAAACAGAAATACGGTCATGCTCCTTCTAGTGGATACTCTAAGAAACAACCGGTCTGTCACAGCTGAGCCAGAGTAGGGGATACCTCTATGTAGTGTCCAGGACAGCAGCGGGGGGGGGGGGGGCCTAGATCAGTATTAAACGTTGTCTTTAGTCTCTCAAGAAAGCAATGCACTATATGGCCAAAAGCTTGTGGGTGCCTGATCATCGCGCCTATCTGAGCTTGTAGGACACCCCATTCCAAAACCATGGGCAGGAATGTGAAGTAAACCACCTCTTCATAGTTATACCAGCCTTCACTCTTCTGGGAAGGCTTTACACAAAATTACGGAGTCGGAATTCAGCCATAAGAGTATCTATGAGAACAAATACTGATCTTGGATAAAAAGATCTTGCTTGATAACCTCATTCAAATTTACCTGAAAAGGTGTTCAATAAGGTTGGGGTCAGGTCTCTTTGCAAGCCGCTCAAGCTCCTCCACACCAAACCCATAAAACCATGTCCTCTTGGAGCTTGCTTTGTGCATGTGGGTGCAGTACTGCTGGAACACGAAAGGGTCTTCCCCTTCATCACAAGGTTGGAAGCACACAGTTATGTAGCATTATGCAGTAGCATTCATAGTTGCCTTCACTCAAAACAAATTAACTAATTTTACGTTGAGACACAACTGCTCAAAAATGTATTTGGTGCCAAATATGAAAGGATAGGACAAAGGAACGGCCACAGCTGCTGGGGAAAAAAAAAACCGTCGGAGATGGGTAGACACACACAATCCACAAAATTATCCCAAATAAAGCACTTAGGACTGATGGGAGTTGTGGAACTGGTTCTTGAAATATCCACTGTCATGTAATAAAATCCCACTGGAGGTTATTCATAAATGACAATAAAGTTTAATAAATGGCTAAAAAAAACAAACAAAAAAAACAAAAACTTATAAGTGTCTTGTAACAATACATTTGTCCATAAGCAACTAATATTAGTATTAATTTATTCCTTATCCCATTATTGGTTATTTATCTCCCCTCCCCCTTTCTTTAATTTTTATTATTTTTTGAGTTTAACTGGCGATTTCTAAGATAGATCAAGGTACAAAAAAAAAAAAAAAAAAAGTATAACTTTTTTTTTTTTTAATTAAATGCTGATAGTACTATTAATGATTGATGTGAGGGAGGGAGGTGGTGCCATCATACCTGAGGCATTAATAATATGAGCTCGCCCATTCTCCTCTCTAAGATTTCCCTATATATTTCTGTGTCCATGACCAGGGTCATATGACTTGATAAAGTGCATGCGTGCGAAACATGGTGTCTCCACTGCACTGCTGCAGCATTTACTGACTGTCCCTCGGTTCTCTCCAGCATCAGTTGATTGGCCCTTGGCTGTCCTCGGCTCTCTCCGGCTGCTGGGGAGGTTGCATGTCGTCATCCGCTCCAGCAGGGGTGACAGCCAAGTGTTAGGAGTCGAGCCGCTTATCACACGCTCCTCCTATCATTTATCCAGAGACACCGCCTTCAGCACAGGTCCTGTGCACACTGACATACAGTCCCTGGGAGGCGGTTTCTTGAGCCAAAAGGTATCATACACCATCACCATTGCTGTTGTGTTACATGCAAGTGTCAGCACCTTAGAAGCTTCACACAGGGGCTTGAATTTATTCTTATTTTTATATTCAAGATGGACAAATTGTATTGTTAAAAGACATACATTTTTTTTTAAGCCATTTAATAAACTTTGTGATTTATGAAGAACCTCCAGTGGGATTATATTACATGTCAATGGACACTTCAAGAGCCAGTTTCACGATTACCATCAGTCCTAAGCACTATATGTGGGATAACTTTAGATTGTGTGTCATTTTAGGTTGAGCTGCTCTCACTCCAAACCTTCACAAATATCCTTTATAAAAAAACAAAAAACAAACAAAAAAAACTAATTATCTAATGCAAAATTCTTGTCTAGGATAGTAGTAATGATTCTTGCATTGGAAAAACCTGCCATTTCAAAACAGAGCCCTGCGTGTTTTCTGTCACAGTACAGGAAGAGCGATCACTGAAGAGAATGTCTTGCAGCAGAGCTTGATACAGAAACAGACACGGTTTGTGGAAAAAGATTTTACAACTAAAGAGGCCAGGTTTATTTCTATCTTTCTGTAACATAAAGCAAACAGTCCAGACACAACAAGTAGTGAGTTTTCCCACCAGATCACCCCTTCTGGGCTCTACGCATAGTACTGCAAATTGGCTTTTTTCTTAGCCTGGACTTCCAAGATGCCTTCCATATAATCCTCATGTGTCAGTTCCGTAGCTCCTCTGCGCAGAGCAATCATACCCTGGATTGGAATAAAAAAAAAAAGAGAATGCCACAGGTCAGGTTACTAGCACAGGCTGATTAAATCAATAAGTACTGCAGTGTAATGCTGGTGTAATCAGGTGACAAAGGAAACCCAGGCATGAAATGTTCCAAAGGAAGGTTTGTGTGTCCCTTAACAGACACCTTCTTTATCTCACACTCCAAAAATACTGGAGAAATAATGTGAAGCTCAGTGGTTGCGGTATTTCAGAGTGTCAGATCTCAATACTCTAGTCTGGGTGCAATTTGCAACTCATTAAGAGACGACAGGATTGCCTTCTATATTCATTATTCAAAAGGGGTTCTAAAAGGAGTTATTACAGTAATATTTACCTTAATTTTTTTTTCCAAATAACTTTTTATGAAAGGTTTTGTCATTTTTATATACAACTCAAACAAAAAAGAAATCTGTACATTTTCTATAGTTACACAATAAACAATACATGTAGCCTCACACGTCTGGTGTTATTTATCAGTTCCAATAGAGTTAATTAAATTACCTTAATTTTAGACATGACTTTTTGTACATGCTTAATGCACAGGAGTCCTTTAATTAATCAGAAGTCTGACTGCCTAATAAACAGATAACTGTAGTGTACTGTACAGTACTGGGGTAAATTAGCCTAGTGTAACAGATATGTCCCCATTTATGCAGTGACTACACTTCTGTTTAATATCCTCATGTCTAAGGCTCTTCTGCATGCCAGAAATGATCAGGATTGCAAAGCTGCTGTCTATTTTTACAGTATTTTGTTTTTATCGTCTTTTGTATTTTTTTTTTGTATGCACGTCATTTGTAAGTGCCGGATAACACTGGGGTGACCTGTCAGGTGACTTAGCTGCCTGACAAGTCACGCTCCATGCAGTGCAATGGAACCGTTCTAATCAGAGCTCCGACTTAAAAAAAAGCTTCCTGTACTACTTGAGGGCGACTTTGGAGCCACTTGAATTGACTTCTACAACAGAAGTTGTTTGAAAGCCGCGCTTAAGTTGCGCTGTATGTAGCGGCTTCAGAGACGCACGACTTTGAAGCCGCCCCAGTGTGAACCGGCACTAAAACCTACAAAACGTTCAATAAAATTGTTTTAAAATAAACAGATAACTACAAGAATTTACATGTTTGTATATGAAGTATTCCATATAAACCTGTACATATTTTCATGGATCTCTGTAAAGTAGGCAGCAAGCCTCCCTGACTGAAGCCTAGTACACATGGGCTGAATGTCAGGCAACATCAGCCGGTTCAATAAAAAAAACAGCCAACATTTGGCTTGTGCGTACTGCAGCCGGGCCAGTTTTTACTAAAAAGAGGGCTCCTGATCGGCTCCATTTGCTGAGAGCACTGACCAAAGTGTTCTGGTGGGGGGGGGGCGCCCCTGTTAGAGCACAATAGCACAGCAGGGGAGATCGCTGTACCAACATCGGATAGTGGTCAATTTTTTCCCCCCATGCGGCCCTGTTAGGTTGAACTAAAAAAAAAAACCCACCAACCAGTAGTGTGTACCAGGCTTAAAAAGGTGGGATTCACACTAGTGTGGTTTGATGCAATGCGTTCGAATAGACTGCCAATATAACACAATGGTCCAAAAAGTAGAGCTGCACTATTTTTGCAGACACAGTGTACCACAACACAGGTGTGTCAGGTGACTGCTGGTTTAGTGTGTTGGGCTGCTTATTAAAAAGGAATGAGCGGTGCAGTAATGTACTGCAGAAGCAAATGTTAAAACGTGTGAATTAAAATGTGCTACTGCAATGCACAGTTCTGAACGGGCACTAATGAATTTTAGGGGGGTTATCTTTTTTTCATATCCCCTCCCCAGCACAAGTTGAGCGATCACTTGACATCTAGTCAGTCAGGTCTCTGCAACTTCAGTGCTCACTGGAGTGATAAGCTGGGTAAGGGGCTGAGCGCCAGTCAGTCAGTCAGGTGCCTTCCTGATAATATTGCCAGAATCCTTCCTGAACTTAAAGCCCACTATCAGGTGACACTGTCACAGGAGAACATTAATAAAATGTACTACTGTGATCCAAAACAAAAAGTATTGCCAAAAAAAGTTGGGGGGGGGGGGGGGGGGCAAAGAATCAAACTTACAGAATAGTCAAAAAAGGGAAAAAAGGAGAATAAGAGAAGAGTGAGGGGAGAAATGAGGGTCCCCAAGGGGAAGAGAATTTGGGAGAAAGGGAGAGCGTTCACACCAGGCAGGAGTCCCTCCATCATACTTCTATTTTAATGGGGGCTGCAGTGAATATGCACAAGTACCACTCTGCAGCATTCTGAAGATTTCAAACAGAGGCGGTGAGCCTGCAAGCAGTAAGTAAACACCAGGCCTAAGTCCAGCGGCCTACATAGCTCTTGTGAACGGCTATCCCATACCAGTGCTGGACTTATAATTGCTCGGACTCTCCTCTAAAAAGTCTAGAGAAGATAACCAGCCCCACTTCAAAGGTTTTAGTGATATGGCAAAAAACTTTGTTTCCCGAGGAGTACAAAATTAAACCCCACCTGGAACCTTCCAAATATATTTCACAGGAAAAAAGCTCAATTGTAGAGATAGTATCTGTAGGATTATGTCTGTTTCCAGATGAAATGCAAATTCTGCATACCTAAATGAGCAGATACATATACAGTACAAAACTATACCTACTAAAAAAGTTTTTGGGGTTTTTTTTCCCACACACACACACATTAAAATTGGAGCATATAGAATCTGCAGCAGCTGTGTATTGCAACCAATCAGCTTCTAGCTTTAGCTTATTCAGTTAAGCTTTGAAAATGAAAGATGGAAGCAGATTGCCATGCTCCAGTTTTTATCAATTCCCCCTTAGGCTAGGTTCACATTGATGCGGTTCTGCGAGACACGTTTTGTGCAGGCACGGCAGCCCATTCATTTGAATAGCTTGCAGTTTCTCCTGAAAAGCAGGGAAAAAGGTCATTGCACCATTTCTGGAATTGCAGCCCATGCAGGAAGTACAAGTGCAGTGCGATTCCCAGTGCGGGAGAGATTTCAGGCACGTGCGTGTCATTAGGATTAATGGCACCCGCACACATCTCCTACGTTTTTCTGTGTGGGTGGTTGTGGCTGAGGGAACAGGTGCGGACCAGCAGCGGAAACAACCCATACAGATGTGAACCTAGCCTTATAATGTTCATTTGTTCTGATCTCTTTTATATATTTAAGAAAAAAAATTACTATATTTTGCTTTTTAAACTGTAAAGAAAAGGCTGAATAACTACTAAACAGACATTTCAACAATCAAATAACACTATACTCACCGCCTCTACACAAACGGCTTTACATTGTGCTCCATTGAAGTCATCAGTACAGCGAGCAAGCTCTTCATAGTTTACATCGGGGCTGAAAAAGAGACCGGAATAAACCAATTAAACCTTAAATCACTTCTAGCTGTATTCAATAGCTCCATCTCAGGCAGTGGTAGACAGGCAGATAGATTACTGTAAAACAATAGGCAGCGATGTACAGGACTGTTTTTGAAACATTGCATTTTGAAACATTCCTTGGACACACCATGATCAACAGTTCAACTGATGGGAGTCAAGTGGCCACCTGCAGTAAAACTATGATCTCTTTACTTCACATTATTAGGCCATCAGCTGCAAAAATGTTTGGCAGTCAGAATTACTGGTTACCACAACTTTATACAGTTCAGTTATAGAAAGCAATGTTTGCATCAACTTTTATTTACCTGCAGCATGACGGCCAGAAAGCTAGCATTTCCAGGAGGAGGTCCGCAATGGAAGCCCCTTGCATATCTCTCTTAAAGTGAAGTTCCACTCAGAAACGGAACTTCCACGGATCGGATTGCTCCCCCCTCAAGTGCCACATTTGGCACCTTTCAGGAGGGAGTGGATACCTGTCAAATACAGGTATGTGATCCTACTTCCAGGAAAAGATCGCCACAATCTTGTGCGGCAAACTACGCAATGTCCAGCCCCTCCTCCTTCCACACAGGTCCCAGAAGACAGCAGGAACCATTCAGAAAGCACAGTGCAACTCACGCATTCGCAGTAGGAAACAGGCTTCACTTCCTGTTTCCTTTAGTAAGGATGCCAGCGCATGCACCCAGAGCCGAGGGACGGGTCGACTTCAGGGGCCGACATCGTGGGCTCCCTGGACAGGTAAGTGTTCTAAAAAAGTCAGTACAGTATTTGTAGCTGCTGACTTTTAATTTTTTTTTTTTACCCAGGCGGAACTCCGCTTTAAGAGAGCATTACTTTAAGGGCTTTACAATGTGACCATAGGAGTATGTATAATGCAGAAATACAGATGGCAAAAATGGCCAGATAAAAAGGAAAGTGATGAAAATCTGCTGAACACTTTGAATAACATTTCTCTTTCAGAAAGAGATAATCAAAAGGCAGCCTCCTAGTTTGTCTTGACAGGTTTCTTTAAAAGCTGAACACACAATGAACACACTTTTGCAGATATATTAACTATTTTACCAGCAAAATAATTTTAGGTTTCTGTTCAGGCACTCTGGTGATCTCTTGTCATCTCTAAAACTAAGCCCCATGGGTGGGGCGGAACATGTCAGAGGAGTGTACTCAGGAGGAGCCTAGGCTATAGCCATATCTTCCCTTCTGTAGAAAGGCTGGGTTCTGGTGTTCGGCGTTTCCACCTTCTGTTGCTCATTTGCTTCTGCTAGCCTGCATTAGCTTGTTTGAAAACCCTTTTACCTAGCACCCTTTCTATGCTTTGGACTGCAGGGAGGGGGGGCTTTGCAGTGCTTTGAGGGGCGTTTCAACGTCTTTGTATATGGGTCACTTTTGTGATCTAGTTTCTTCTGCTGTAACACACATCCAGGTCCCTGATCTCCCATGTCTTCACTTCAGTTAAGCAATACAACATAGTCCAGGAATCACAGCAGTCTGTCTGAAGAATGACGGAGTTGCAACAGAAACCATCTCTGTGCTTTCCCCCTTCCAGTAAGCAAGTTAATTGATGGGATCAATTCTGATTCTACCCTCTCCTGGCTTGAGTGCTGTTGTACACATGTGCCAAAAGGCAGAATTCAGGTACTTATACCTACTTTTATATAAAATATCTGCTGGAAGTTCAGCTGCAGTAGAAAAAAAAAAAAAAAAAAAAAACACACATTCCCCTATAAGACAATTGCATAATGTATTAGTATGCATTGCATACAGAGAAGGAAAAAGTATTTGATCTCCTGCTGATTTTGTATGTTTGCCCACTGACAAAGAAATGATCAGTCTACAAATTTATTGGTAGGTTTATTTGAACCAGTGAGAGACAGAGTGACAACAAAATATCCAGAAAATGCATTTCAAAAAAAGTTTAAATTTATTTGCATTTTAATGAGTGAAATAAGTATTTGATCCCCTATCAATCAGCAAGATTTCTGGCTCCCAGGTGCCTTCTATACAGGTAACAAGTGAGATCAGGAGCACTCTCTTAAAAGGGAGTGCTCCTAATCTCAGCTTGTTATCTGTATAAAAGACACCTGTCCTTGTAGACCTACACAAGGCTGAAGTGGGTTACAAGACCATCGCCAAGCAGCTTGGTGAGAGGGTGACAACAGTTGGTGCGATTATTCGTAAACGGAAGAAACACAAAATAACTGTCAATCTCCCTCGGTCTGGGGCTCCATGCAAGATCTCACCTCGTGGAGTTTTAAAGATTATGAGAACGGTGAGGAATCAGCCCAGAACTACACGGGAGAATCTTGTCAATAATCTCAAGGCAGGTGGGACCATAGTCACCAAGAAAAACAATTGGCAATACACACCATATCGCGAAGAAATGAAATCCTGCAGCACCCATAAGGTCCCCCTGCTCAAGAAAGCACATGTACAGGCCCGTCTGAAGTTTGCTAATGAACATCTGAATGATTCAGAGGAGAACTGGGTGAAAGTGTTGTGGTCAGATGAGACCAAAATCAAGCTCTTTGACATCAACTCATCTCGCCTTGTTTGGAGGAGGAGGAAGGCTGCCTATGACCCCAAGAACACCATCCCCACTGTCAAACATGGAGGTGAAAACATTATGCTTTGGGGGTGTTTTTCTGTTAAGGGGACAGGACAACGTCATCACATCAAAAGGGACGATGGACGGGGCCATGTACCATCAAATCTTGGGTGAGAACCTCCTTCCCTCAGCCAGGGCATTGAAAATGGGTCATGGATGGGTATTCCAGCATGATAAAGAATAAAATAAGTGTAGCGCTAATATGACAAATAAAATGACCATAGAAGACCATTACATCCTCAAACAGACAAACCCAAAGAAAAGGGGGCAACAAAAAAGTACATCCAAAAAATTTAAGTCCTCAGTGAATATGTGACTCATATAAAGGTAATAACAGTCCTCAATGTAAATGAGACTTTATAAATGGATCAGTGTGCACGTGACATCTTGAATAGAAGAAACACCACCACCTAGCAGCATGACAATGACCCAAAACATATGGCCAAGGCAACAAAGGAGTGACTCAAGAAGAAGCACATTAGGGTCCTGGAGTGGCCAAGAAAGTCTCCAAACCTTAATCCTATAGAAAATATGTGGAGGGAGCTGAAGGTTCGAGTTACCAAACGTCAGCCTCGAAACCTTAATGACTTGGAAAGGATCTGCAAAGAGGAGTGGGACAAAATCCCTCCTGAGATGTGTGCAAACCTGGTGGCCAACTACAAGAAATGTATGGCCTCTGATTGCCAACAAGGGTTTTGCCACTAAGTGCCAAGTCATGTTTTGCAAATGAGTCAAATACTTATTTCATTTATTAAAATGCAAATCAATTTATAACTTTTTTCAAATGCGTTTCTGGATTTTTTGTTGCGATTCTGTCTCTCACTGTTAAAATAAACCTACAATTAAAATTATAGACTGATCATTTATTTGTCAGTGGGCAAACATACAAAATCAGCAGGAGATCAAATAATTTTTCCCTCACTGTACTAGCACATTATGAAATACACTCCTTAAAATTAAGCACTCCATCGGCGCGCTGTCATTGCTGACAGGGCTTCCATCTTCCCCTTGTCTTCCTTCCAGGTTTGCAGACTCCGGCAGTGTGAGTGGCCGGAGCCACGATGATGTCACTCCTGTGCATGCGTACAAGAGCCCTCGGTTCCGGTACGATGCTCTGAAGGTCCGGCACGATATGCTGGACCTTTGGAGTGCCTGCGCTGGTAAAGTCACCGGCTGTATCCAGTGTGAATATCTCCTAAAACGTGCCCATTTAGGAGATATTCATTTGAAGCCTTATGATAGGTTTACCGGTAGGTAAAAATCACAAAGTGGACTTTAAGCATCCAAGTTAGGGGCTGCAAGTAAGATTTAATAAGTGGCAGAAATAAAAAACAGCAAACCTTAGTGCATTCTTTTTCATACCTGACATTCATCTTTCGGGAGTGAATCTGCATGATTCGAGCACGGGCCTCTTCATTGGGCATGGGGAATTCAATCTTGCGATCCAATCGCCCTGACCGAAGCAATGCAGGGTCTAGAATATCTACTCGATTGGTAGCAGCGATAACCTGCAGGAAAATATGAAAAACATTGAATACATTTACAGGCACATGTGAGACTGCAAAACAAAGAGTTAATAAGAATCCGTCAGGGTAAAATATAGCAGCAGTCACTGATGATTTTATTTTTAAAAGCAAAATAAAAGTTCCGCTGTTGCATACTGACAGCAGCCAACTTTTTCTAAAATACACATGCCTGCTCACAGGGATCCCCAGAATATAAACAAAGCTTTGCATGTGCAGTTCAGCTTACAGTGGCCAGCTCAATTCCTGTGTGCCGGAATGGCTACCTCCTGTGAATGCGCAGGAGTGATGGTATTCCGCACCTGCCAATAAAAGATGACCGAAAGCCACCACACAGCAGAAGATGCTGGTGAGGGACCATTGGAAAGGTGATTGATCCTTTTAGTTTGTTTTAAAGTGCACCAAGGTCATCATCATCATCCTCTTTTATTAATACAGAGTGATAGACCTAGAACAAGTATGCAGCCAGCGGAGCCAGAACTCTGACCAGATTGTTTGATTCAAGTCATTTAAGCGAAAATCAGGAAGACCGTCCCCCAAGCCTGAACCATTAAAAAATAAAAGTCAGCAATGGCAGCTCCTATATCTCTACCTTGGCAGGTTTCTCTTTATTGGTAGTTACTGTACATACTGTAAACTTATCCTGAACCAGACAGGCTAAACAGGCAGTCTGATGGTATAGGATCAATACATCAGAATTACAACTAACTTCTATTAACACAAGTATAAAAATCATTCGGGTAGCCCAGTGTCCTAGTGGCTGGCACTGCTGCCTTACAGCACTAGACCCTAAATCAGGGCAAATCCCAACCAGGAGTTTCCATATCTCCCTGTGTTTGCATTGTGGGCTCTCTCTGGGTACTCTGGTTTCCTCAAACTTACCACATCCATATAACACTATTTAAAGATGAAATGGCAACAATAATGAACTTTTAAAAAAGGTACCCAAGCAAAACTTCACATGTAAAAATCAATTAATTTTTACACAGCACTGGGTCCTTGGGTTTAAATCTCGACCAGGGCATTCTGCAATTGTCAGCGCTATATACATTAACCACAATAAATAACATTGATGATACAATCTACACTGATGAAAGGGGCCTTCATCTCTTTATTTGCCAAGAGGTTATGGTATTTCAATTTATATCTGTGTGTAACCTCTGATATTAAACATAACATTGCTGGGCAATTTCTGAACCAGGGAAATGAGCTCAGCTTCCATGATGCCGCATTTCAGATTTCTGTGCACTCTTGGCATATTGCAGGGGAATACTGCAGACATATTATTTTAGAGTCCTAATCTGCATATAAGCTGCTCTCTCATAGTGAGAAAACTGGTAAAGGTGTTATCACATTGTAGTTTCAACATCGTGTCACGTACAAACAAAATTTATTTATTTATGGAGAAGAGAGTTATTTAAGGCCTCACTAAAGTCACAACATTAGATACGCTGTCACACTGAAATAACACCTTTCATTTTCTAGGTCTTACAAGTAGCCAAGTGTTTAAAGCTAAGTTTAATATGCATAAAAGTTGGCCTTTCTCTCTTCAACAATGTGCTAATTAGATTTTTAAATAAACCTGTTATCAATACATAGCTTATTGTAGACCAAATCACATCATCACTAAGTGTCTGTGCTTCTCTATTCAATGCAGGCAGATCGTGGCTGGTGAAAGGGGCCAGCAGGGTACTGTACATGGCTTTCTAAAAACATTACAGCTCCCTGTGTCAGTAATCCTCTTAAAGGAGAAGTATGGGAATCCGTTTTTTTCCCATCCATTATACTTACCTAGGTGGATGCAGCATCGGTCCCCCGGCGTCTCTGCACTGAATACATGAAGGTAAAAAAAAAAAAAACTTCATGCTTTACAACAACTATATTAATAATAATGTCTGCAGCACAGTGAAGAGGAATACATACCTTAACTTGAGTATTGGGCTGGAAACCATCCAGCTGGTTGAGGAGCTCCAACATGGTCCTCTGTACCTCTCTGTCTCCAGCCTTCTCGCTGTCAAACCTGCAAGACAAAATAAAATAGAGCTCTAAACCCAATACAAATGAGATTGTTGATTTTAAGTGTTCATATACTAGATAGAAGCAAATAAACCTATAATAAACCTACAAAAAAAACACTTCATAAGATCATGTACCTAATTAAATAGCATAGAAAAAGGCTACATTATTTTATGAGAGCTGGCTAATGAAGAACTCCTGTGAAAACAATGTTCTAGAATTTCGAATTCTCCAAATATAAAACGCAAAGGTTCACCTTTTAGACCTTGCTTCATGGTACACCCATATTTATGGCATAAGATCAATCGTGGTCACACACAGCAGTCCCCTTACAGCCCCCTGGCTTACCTAAACCCCAATTCCAAAAAAGTAGGGACACTATGTGAAATCTATATAATAGAATACAATCATTTGAATACAAAGATTTTGCAAGTCTCATACACCCAAATTTTAGTCACAACAGAAATGAGAAAACATAATAAATGTTTAACCACTTCAATACCAGGCACTTACCCCCCTTCCTGCCCAAGCCAATATTCAGCTTTCAACGCTGTCACTTTTTAAATGACAATTGCGCAGTCATGGTACACTGTACCCAAACTAAATTTTTATTATTTTGTTCCCACAAATAGAGCTTTCTTTTGGTGGTCTTTGATCACCTCTGCGGTTTTTATTTTTTGCTAAAGAATTAAAAAAAGACTGAAAATTTTGAAAAAAAAAAAAAAAAAAGTTTTTCTTTGTTTCCGTTATATATAAAATTTTGTAAAAAAGTATGTTTTCTGCTTCACTGATGGGCACTGAAAAGGTGACATCGACGATGGGCACCGATAGGCAGCACTGATGGGCATTGATAGGCGGCACTGATGGGCATCACTGGTGGCACTGGAAGGCATTTTTAATGGGCACTGATTGGCATACCTGGTGGTCCTGTGTGGTGGCCATCCCTGGTGGTCTGGCGGCATCCTGATGGTCCTGGGTGGCCATCTGCGGGGGGGGGCTGCGCTGATAATCAGCACAGACCCCACCTGTCAGAAGAGCCGAACGGCTCTCCTCTACTTGCATCTGTCAGACGCGAGTGAGGAAAAGCTGATAAAAACGGCTCTTCCTGTTTACATCGCAATCAGCCGTGATTGGACAACCCCACATGCCCGAGACTGCCAGGAAGCCGACACTGCACAGTGCTAATCACAGGCAGTGAGACATTTCCCAAGCTGTGCAGCCGCAGATCAGGAAATGTCTCACTGCTTGTGATTAACACTGCGCATCAGCTTCCTGGTGGGCTCAGGCGCGTGGGGTTGCGAACACGCCCGAACCCATCCTAACTTCTGAGACACTCTGACTCTCGAAGATGCTCTTTTTATACCCAATAATGTTACTGACCTGATGCATTAACCCAATTAGTTATAAAATGTTTTTCCAGCTCTTCCTTGTTAGTACTACTTGTTAGTGCCAGTTCTTTGTTGCACTCCCCCAACTTTTTTGGGATGTGTTGCTGCCATCAATTTCAAAATTATCTTTTTTTTCTTAAAATAGCAAATTTTCTCAATCTGAACACTTGATATGTTTTCTATTGTGAATAAAATATAGGTTTATGAGATTTGCAAAACCATTGCATTCTGTTTTTATGTAGTTTTTTTCACAGCGCCTCAACCTATTTAGAATTAGGGTTGTAATTTACGGGTTGCACCTTCAAAAAGCAGTTTGTCATTTGAATTCAGCATGGCTGTGCATTACTACTCCATGCTGAACAAGAAAACTAACCTTTTTGTTCCAATAGCATCCAACTCATCAATGAAAATAATGGACGGTGCCTTCTCCTTGGCTAAAGCAAAGGCATCCCGGACAAGCTTGGCTCCATCTCCGATAAACATCTGAACTAACTGAGGTCCAGCAAGCTTTAGGAATGTAGCCTATAAGACAAAGGCAAGTGTCACAACCCCCTGTGCCTCCCAAACTTACTGTGTCCTAGTGATACTCAACAACCACCTACCTTGGTCTGTGCTGCACATGCTCTTGCTAACAGGGTTTTCCCTGTGCCAGGAGGGCCGTACATGAGCACCCCTTTAGGGGGCTGGATGCCCAGATTTTCAAATTTTTCCTTGTGGTTCATGGGTAGTACAATAGCTTCTACCAGCTGCAAGAAAAAAAAGTTATATGTAGAAAATGTAGAAGATTGCAATGAAACAATGAATGCTAAAGAAATGCAGACAAGGTCTGGCGTACTTCCTGAATCTGCTTATCCAGTCCTCCGATATCGCTATATTGCTCAGTAGGCCTTTCATCCACCTCCATTGCTTTAACACGAGAGTCATATTCTGTAGGAAGGGTCTCCAAGATAAGATAGGAGTCCTTGTTCACACCCTGAAGAAAAAGACCAGATTATAAATTAAAAGGAAATTCTACAACCATTTCCCAATCTAAGGCAGTGGGAAAACTAAAAAATCCTTTACATATCATAAATATGGATGTTGCAATCTTACTCATTGCTGAACCTATGTCAGCACTGTGTCCTCAGTATATTACTCCAAGTGACAAAGCATAAATAAACCCAAAAACAAAACTGTAATATACTGCAGCTTACCAGTACTTTTTTCTTTTTTTTAACAACAAGGTTGGTCTTTATTGGAGAAGACATAATTTAACAGTTAACATCGACAATTGAGCTCTCATATACAAAACAAAAATAAGATCAAAATACAGAAGGATTCAGTATAGACAAAATAAAGTGCAGATTCAGATAAAAGAAGGAAAGTCTGTGTTAGCCAGTGCATTCAATCCATATATAGCTTTCCATATGCTTAGATTCTAGTTTGTCAGGCTACAAGGTAGTGCTTGTCCGGTGGGGGGGGGGGGGGGGGACACATTACGTCACCACATGGTAATGCCATAATAACCACATTTAATGTCTCATTCAGTACAGCATGGAGTATTAAAATTGTTCAGTCCAGGGCAGCCATATGCGATCAAACTTCTGCGGACAGCCTCTATTGGTGTAGGTCATCTTATACAGGGGCAACACAGCATTCACAGTGGAGTCCCACGCCTCCACCCCAAGGGGGGGGGGGGGGGGGGGGGAGGGGACGCCCACTTCTTAAGAATTTCCTTCTTGGCATAAAACAATAACAACAAGATTAGTATTTTCGTATATCTAGGCCTCTGATCATCCTCATGGATACCCAAGAGAGCCAGCTCAGGCGTTATTGGCAGTGTTATTTGTAAGCGGATATTAATACTTTCAAAAATTGCTGTCCAGAACTGTATTATGAGAGGCAGGTCCAGAACATATGCAAATACGTACTGTCTGGGGATTGACATCTATTACAGTTCGGTGATCTATTAGGGTAAATCTGGTGCAGTCTCTGTGGGGTGTAATATACCCGGTGCATGAACTTAGTATGCAGCAACCTGTCTCTGCATTTATTTTAACCCCTGAGAACCTCCCGAACCTATTAAAGATCTATAATGCTGCTTGTAACGACGGTCCAGCGTCATTTAAATACAGTAATGCATCATCTGCATATAAGGAGATTTTCTCCTCCAGAGGGCCAACCCCAAGTCCCCGCACAGCATCCGCTTCTCGTATCAGGACAGCTAACGGTTCAAGAGCCAGGGCAAAAAGGCTAGGTGACAGCGGGTAACCCTGCCTCGTGCCCCTCTGGAGGAGAAAATAGTCAGAGAAGGTGTCATTTACACGGATCCTGGCCTTGGGCGATTTATACAATAAGTCTATCCAATTAAGAAATTTAGGACCAAAGCCAAATCTTTTTAGTACCTCCCATAAATATCCCCATTCCACGGAGTCAAAGGCTTTCTCCGCGTCCAGGGAGGCAATGACCCTGGTGCCCCTATTATCATGTGCTGTATCAAGATTGAGAAAAAGTCTACGTATATTGATATCGGTGCCCTTCCCCGGCATGAACCCCGTCTGGTCTTGATGAATCAGATCTTCAATCACTGTGGCTAATCTAAGAGCCAGAATCTTGGCCAGCAATTTGGCATCTGCATTTATGAGAGATATGGGCCTATATGAGGCACATACCTCAGGGTCCTTACCGGGTTTGGGCACCAGCACCACTACCGCCTCAGACATAGATTCTGGAAGGGAGCCAAGGATAAAGAACTGCAAGAGGAAGGAGGTCAGCCTAGGGGCCAATAGTTCCTGCTGTTGTGAGTAAAACTCTATGGGAATACCGTCTGGGCCAGGGGCTTTCCGGCCTGCATGCTACTCATGGCCGTTTGAATCTCCTCCAGGGTTATGTCCTCCTCTAGGATCTTACTTTGGTCTAAAGTCAGTGCAGGTAATGGTATAAGGTCTAAGTAATCATAGAGGTCGGTGGCCGTGTAGTCTACCCTAGTGGAGTATAGTTGTTGGTAAAACTGTAGAAATCTGTTACTAATCGCTCCAGGGGTGGTTAGGAGTGTACCCTCCGTATCCTGTAGCCTCCCTACATGAGTCGTTTTAAACTGTCCTTTTGCCAACCAGGCCAGAAGTCTGCCATTTTTGTCACCGTACTCAAACACCCTTTGGGCACAAGCCAACATGGATTTTTTAGTGATGTCCACTCTTAGCAACGATAGTTCCCTAAGGGTGTGTTGCCAGGAGATATAATTATCTGAGTTTGGGGCGCTAACATATAGTTGCTCCTGTTCACTGGCCTGTTCTTCCAGTCGCCCAAGAGACTGCACAGATACCCTCTTCCTATTTGCAATTTTCCTGATATACTCGCCTCTCAACCATGCCTTAAATGTGTCCCACAACACAAGTGGTCCAGATGAGTCCGCATTTTTCAACCAGAAGGTGCACAGATCCTCCGGCATCTCCTCCTGGATCTCTGAGTCCATGACCCAATATTTGGATAATCGCCACAGCCTTGGGCCCCCAGGGGGACCCGTCTGAACTGTAACTAATAATGGAGCATGATCCGATATGCCTCGGGAGAGAATCTCCGTGGACACCGTCTCCCGAAGCAGGTCAGATGAGGCAAAGGCCATATCTATACGGGACAGCATCCGATAGGTAGTGGATAGACAAGTGAACTGAGTATCTGAAGGGTGGAAATGGCGCCAGAGATCCGTCATATGAAAGGAGGATGCCCAATGAGATAAGCCGCCACCAGTGGAAGAAGAGGGTCGAAGCCTATCTAATTCGTCAGACATGACCAGATTAAAATCCCCCACTATCAGCACCTTACTAACATCATATTGTACAACGATTTGCATCAGTGTATGGAGTAAAGTAATGCCAGAGGGGGGAGGCAGGTATACCCCCACAATAATGTATGGAGACCCAGCAATCAATGCATGTACTAAAACATACCTGCCCCCTGGATCAGCCTTAACATCCACCAATTGAAAAGATAGGGATCTGTGCACCAAAATACTCACTCCTCTAGCATAATTTGAATAGGAGGCATGATAATGGGCAGAGACCCAGGCTCTCTTTAACCCCATTATCCTGGCCCCAACCAAATGGGTTTCTTGTAAGATACATATTTTGGGGTTATGCTGTCGTATATATTTATGCACTAATGACCGCTTGAGTTAAGACCCCTAACATTCCAAGACATCACTGTAAAATCAGCCATACTGCCTGTGTAACCATAAGTGAAGGATAACTGGATATTGAAGTTTGTGATCCTCATCCGAGGGCGCGCAGCCCCTCATCCCCCATTGCTGCCCAAGGCACGCCAAACTATTGGGGAATGGGAACAGCACACCTCCGGATGACCACGTGAAGCATACATTAATGAGAGCACTTAGACCAATCATATATGTTTGTGACCATATAAAGAGCAAAACAGATAACTTTGTGATGACAACGGTCATCCAACTCCCCCCCCCCCCCCCCCCCCACCCCGTGTACCTTTTACCATCAAGGGACACATAATCCCAAACGAACTTAACAAGTCCCAGATATAAAGAATTTGGTATCGGGGAACGTGGGCCCGATTTAGAACATTTCAATGTTCGTACTTTGTAGTTACTCAAAGGAGAAAAATAAAACCAGAAAAATAGAATAAAAAAAAAGGAGGAAAAGGGGAAAAAACACCTCACTGCCGTGAGTTGCTGGAGAGTTAACATATGAATGAAATCTTGATGGAGACGATCTTAATATGTTCCAGACCGGCATCAAAATTGTGTCAAAGCGTTCGCTGGAAACTGCGTCATAGGGCCATCATCTGATGTTATAATTCAGGGAGGAACATAGATAGTACGTAGAATTGTGGGATCTAAGGAGCCCAAATCTCTGTAAGTTCAGATATCCACATCCAGAGCGAACAAAGCAGGACAGCGTCTGTACCTCTTCAATGCAGGAGTCCTGTTGAAGACTTCAGCAGTCCCAGGAAGTGAGCAGCAAAATGTGAGACAAATAAGGGGTTAAAGCAGAGGCTCGGATCAGCATATTGTAGGTCTTATGGAGGCAGTGTTTCAAGCCAGGCATTGGCGTCTTTAGGGCTGGTGAAGATCCTTACTGTTTCCCCATCCACCACTCGAAGCTTAGCGGGGAATAAAATACTGTATCGGATCCCTACTACACCCGGCACAGTGGTGTAGTGGTTAGCACTCTCGCCTAGCAGTAAAAAGGGTCGCTGGTTCGAATCCCAACCACGACACTACCTGCCTGGAGTTTGCATGTTCTCCCTGTGCCTGCGTGGGTTTCCTCCGGGTGCTCCGGTTTCCTCCCACACTTCAAAAGACATGCTGGTAGGTTAATTGGCTTCTGTCCAAAATTGGCCCTAGTATATGATTGGGGACCTTGGATTGAGGGTAGGGACTGATGTGAGTGTGCAATGTACAGGGTTAGGGACAAGGGTCAGGGTTGTAGATACACACTCACTCAGGTTGAACTGGATGGACTGGTGTCTTTATTCAACCTTACTAACTATGTAGTTTTCTTATTTTCAGGCAAAGAACATTTTCAAAAAGTACAGAAAATACTCGTTGACCTAACCAGAAACGCAGTGTCCTTGTTATTTCCAGTGGGCTAAACTGTAAGCACAAAAGAAGCTTATCTTTGTTGTGTAAAATACTAGTCCCATCAGGCCCTATGTAATAGAGATGAACAAAGGGAGAAATGTTTAAGATCCAGCCTGGGTGGCTACAATAGACCCGTCGATAAATACAATGTCAAAGTAAAATATAGCCACCAGGTACAGGGAGTATGTTTTTCACAAGAATACCAGGTGAAAGTAAAAAGGAAATCGTCTGAGAAAAGTAAACTAATGCAGACACCCTCTTGAAGAACTGGTAAAATGCAACAAAATACATTTACACAAAGGAACATACAGTATAGTGCCCACTGACCTCACAACAGTCAAATGTGTGGGATTAATTCCTATTCTAAAATATATACACATTTCCCTATGTTTTGTCTAAAATACAACTACAGAAAAAAAATAAAAATAAAAAAAACTTTTGATATTACAGAAATCCAGGTAGCCATTAACTTCCATTGTGAGCTGACAGCTTAGCCTCAGATGCACTGAAATCCCAAGCAGTGTTGTCAACGCTGCCTAGTTCTCACCTACTGGACTACAGAATATCTCACACTTATGTTATTGAGAAGAGGTAAGGAGGGGGTGTTTTGTATTCTGGGAAAAGTGCACTAGGGAGGCCTGACAAAACTGGCTGGGTTTTCCGTGCAGAAGTGCGTTTTCAGCTTACATGGGGAGTTAGAAGCAAGATGGATTTCTTGGCTTCAAAATAGACATATAGCACATACCATCTATGTAAAATACTTACCACCAAATCTCCAGGCTTCAGTTTTTCTGCATCAACCAACCCAATGACAGGCAAGAAGTATGTCTGGTGAAAGGAAGGACGGAGTGTTATTCAGAAGCTCTATGTTTTTTCTTCAAACAGAAAGCATTGCTGCACAGACAACATCATCATGTCAAATGGAATGGATAACCCCAGATCAGAACAGGGGTTCGCTTTTCATGAAATCAGAAAAAATAAGTTAAAGTCAAAATCCAGGCAAACAGTTGAATACACACATGGGAACTTTTTTTTACCTGCCAAATGAGCTCTGCTGTACAGAGATTGCCAGAGGCTGGTACCAGGTAGAATACCGATATTTATACAGCTTGTATTTTTAAAAAAATACATTAAATGAAGCATTAAAGACTACAATAACCTGGACAGAGCAGGTGTTGGGACCACTGCTTTTTTTTGGGCCAAGGGAGGGAGTGATGTCCTGCATATGCACAATGTGTACTTTCTCCTGTTGTGGCTGCTGAACTCATCATAGGAAACAGGAGAGTGTACATCTGGCCATGTGTGACCTGAATGAACAAGACGGCACTACTATACCCATATAAAATTAGAGCATAGTGTGTGTTTTTTGTAAAGCTGAATTTACACTTTTACTACAGCCAAGACCTCAGTGAACATAGTCAAGTGTTAGAGATGAGTTTTACTCACCTTTACCCCGGCTCCACCAATGGCTCTTACACAAGGGCGACATTATCCTCCTTTGGGCAAGATCTGGGGAATTTATAGTACTCAATCTCACCGAGAATATGCTTCCAGTACTGTGCTGCAGGGTCTGCTTGCGAGATTTGGAGTACCCAGCATTTGCTGTGCTTTCATCAGAGTATGATCATTTCATCCCCTTTTCCACAGAACCCAGGGGAAATGCAAGTCAAATATATATTTTTTTCCCCTACAATGACTTAGCATGGCAGGAGGCAAAAGTAAACAGTGGCCCTGCAAGTAATGCAACATCTGCTTTAACACCCCTTTTTACAAGGCAAAGCAAAACAGGTCATATTTGACATTAAGCAACCGTTCACACCAGTGTGATCTGATCTTTCCAAATTGCATGGCAAGTCGCACCTCATTGCTGGCAATAGAACCCTTCAAATAACCGCGACTCATGTCACGGTGACTTTGAAAAAGGTTCTTGCACTACTTTTTTCCCAATTTCACTGCAACTTGCATTGACTTTGGTTTAATGAAGTCACAACCCGCAGTAAAATCGGCAGTGCAAATCATGCTAATGTGTGCCTTTGAAATCGAGCTGAAAAAGCGTGAATTCTAAGTTGCACTGGTGTGAACGGGGGGCTCAACAACATTGCAATGCCCATATAAACTAGAAGCTGCACACAAAACTTGCACTGTAACTTTTTTTTTTTTTTAGACATTTAATGTAAACTTATGCAGCAAAAAACACAAAAGCCAGTATAGTGGAATTTTGCATTTTACCTGTCGAGTAGATGTTTTAATAACGGCACACTTTCCCTTTCTCTGGGAATCTAGATCAATGTTGGCACCGTCTTCCTCTTGGTCATTGGGGTCCACATCAAGCAGCTAAAAAAAAAAAAACAGGAGATGACAGGATTTTTACATACATTACAGTTTAAAAGAAAACAGATCAAAGAGCCCTGCGAGTATTATAATCACATCACCAGTAGCCAATGTCTCCCAGCATTATAGCCTCTGTAAGACTATTTGGCCTTCAACACTTCCACAAATGTTGTATACCTGTGTCTACACACCCTGTTTCCATTCTCAAACCCCTAAGGCACTAGAGAGCTCAGGAGTAACAAAAAAGGGGCAGGAGGACAGAACCACAGCACACAGCGGGAGAAACAGACATCAGAGACTCATGGAAGTTTCAAATGCCAAAGACACCGACAGAGCTGTTAGTCAATTACCCGATTGTCTCGAGAGGTAAATATGAAATAATGGGGAAAACCACAGCCACCACCTTAGCAGCAGTCATAATAAGAGTCCTACCAAGGTTTTAAAAACCTCCTCTGACTGGCCCATTCCTCCTTCATTTGTGTGTCATGCACGCTCCCTCCCTGACACTGCAGCTCAGAGTGGGAAGGTTTTAGTTATGGAGGTAGTGCTGTCAATCCAGAAAACAGTGGGCAGGACTAGTTACGGCCAGGTGCTGATTGTCAAGCTACAGTCTAGAGTACAGACTTGAGCATAAGTAATGCCAATAGCTATGCCTCTGCAACCTCTTTTTTTTTTTTTTAACCTTCACGCCTAAGGGTAAAACAAATCTCAATGCCTAAGCACAATTTTGCAACTTTGACATGAGTTAGTAAAACCGTACATATCATCACAACTACTTTGTGCATCCAGGTGGATACCTTGTTTTTTCAGGACAAATTGGGCTTTCATTTGGTGGTAAATGGTAATGGATATCTCCGGATTTTCTTTTTTTTGTTATTATCAAAAGGAAAACTGGTCCAAAAAATAGTAAACTATTTTTTTAATCAGTTTTAATTATTTTAAATGTAGCTGTATATTTCTTGCTACTACCATAACCTACTACCAAAGAACAACCCAAAATACATTTTTTAGCCTACCTAAAAAACACACTAATACTAATTAAAAATAAAATACTGACCAGGTTTGATCTAGTTTTTTTATTTATTTTTTATTTTATTATTTTATACACACACACTTTTTTTTTATTTTTTTTTTTATTTTTATGCAAGGAGAGAGATACCTCTCTCCTCCATTCACAGAAAAAGAAAACCACAGGAGGCGGGCTTCACAGTGACTGATCACTGTGATAGCCAATCAGAGGCTATCACAATGATCAGGTGACCTGGAATCGAGCGCTCCGGGTCCTGATCATTAGTACAGGGCCCGGGGCTCTGTGCTGGGAGCGCACCATGCGGCATCCTCCCAGCATGAAGGAAGATGCGCAAATATGGGGCCCCAGGCCAAAAAAAAGCCCAGTTCAGTGGGGCTGCATATTTGTGTATAGTTGGCATGAAGAGGTTAAACTCACTGTAGTGGAAGGAGGCGGCGCGTACTTAAGTGAGTGGCACCACTGCTCTAAATTCAGCAGAAGTGCAGCATCATTGCCACACCATCACAAGGCTTCCTCTGATTGGCTGAGGTGCTCCCATCTCTCCACCGCAGACAGCAGAGGAAGCCTTTTAATTTATAAATGAAAATACAAATGCTTCTCCTGAAAGGTGGAGAAGCACTCAGTTCAAATCTTTTTTTTTTAATTTTGGTGAAAGACAGAAATGGCCGGAACTGCTGCCAGAACACAGCACTGCTTTCTACTAGAGCTGCACGATTCTGGACAAAATGAGAATCCCGATATTTTTGCATAGAATAAAGATCACTCGCGACATAACATCATCTTTCACATTATACAAAAAAATTGGGCTAACTTTACGGTTTATTTTTTTTTTTGTATTCATTAAAGTGTATTTTTTCCCCAAAAAATTGCATTTGAAAGACCGCTGCGAAAATACAGCGTGACATAAAATATTGCAACAACCATCATTTTATTCTCTATGGTCTCTGCTAAAAAAAAAAAAAAATATATAGTGGTTAAACTTCACTCATGTACACACCGAGGTTCATTCCTTTGATCTAAAGGACAAAAACGTTACAATGTTTATAGTTTGTTCTGCAGCTAAGGAATGTTGTGATACTTGTCAGACTGCCCGTTTTTTTTTTTTTTTTTGACAGCTGTCAGCTTAAGCAGAGAATTCTCGCAAGGGGGAGAAAATAAAAAAAAAATCATCTCTACTTTCTACGTGCAGCGAATGCTACTATAGTATGATACAACACTTACAGCAGCTGCATTATTATGGGATAGGAGCGTTATGCTTGTGCCATCTGAATTTTACTTTCACACTGGCACATTATTTAAACCTGTTGGGAAAGAAAACAAACAATGAGACACTCACCTCAATGACGTTGGATACCAAATAGGGAAGAGTTTTATTCACTTTGATCTTCTCACTATTTTCTTTAATTTTATCTTTCATGGCTTGTAACTCGTGTGTGACTCGCAAAACCTCGCTCTTCATGATCTGAAATGCAGTCAAATCATTCATTACTTGGACAACGCACTAAAATATGTCATCTGTATAATAGAAGAGCCCTTATTTTTGTGTGGAGGAGGGATAAATGTTAAATAACTAAACTCCATTAAAATCTCTCTTTAGTAGGCAGGCTCCTCTCTATTTCTCTTTAAGTGACACCCTGATATAAAGAATGCCCCTTGAACAAGAAGTGAGAGGAAACTTGGGGACACTTGTTCCGGGGACCATTGTCTAAGAGGGGATTTATCCTCAACAAGCAAAGCTTAAAAAAATAAATAACCCCCCCCCCCCATCTATAAATGGCTTAGACTTCATGTACACGGAACGTTTTTACAACCTCTCCTGAACGCTTAAAGCAGGAGTCCCGCAAAATAAATTTTTTTAGATGATGTCAGCAGCTGCAAATACTGCAGCTGCTGACTTTTAAAATAAGGTCACTCACCTGTCCCGGGGTCCAGCGATGTCGGCACCCTAGACCGAACCGTCCCTCGATCCTCGGGTGCTGCTGCCGCCATTCTGAGTGAGGGAATCAGGAAGTGAAGCATTGCGGCTTCACTTCCTGATTCCCTACTGCGCATGCGCGAGTCGCGCTGCGCTTTCTCAATGGTCCCCGCTATCTCCTGGGACCTGTGTCTTTCCCAGGAGACAGCGGGGGAGTGCGGGAGGGGGCGTGACTCCCATGGGAGTCTATTCCCGGAAGTGGGTGCAGATACCTGTCTTAGACAGGTATCTGCACCCCCCTCCCCCCTGAAAAGTGCCAAATGTGACACCGGAGGGGGTGAGGAATCCGATGAGCGGAAGTTCCACTTTTGGGTGGAACTCCGCTTTAACTTGACAGATAGTAACCCACGTTTAAAACGTCTGTTTTGCCGTGTTTTTTTTTTTTTTTTTCAAAATATCCAAAAATGAAAAACGCCTGTAAACGAAATGCGACTAAACGCGAGTTACTGCGTTTAGCGTCTGAAACTTTAGAAACTTCTGCGTCTGAACTCATTTTTTTGCCTTCAAAGAAAAGCCTATAAACGCAACAGCCTAAAAATGACATGAAACAAACCCGTGTACATGTACACATAAGATAACATTGGATGAGTTTAGGGGCAGCTGAAAAAATCAGCCAACTGAACGTCCGTTTACCAGCAGCAGTGTACATGAGGCCTTACTGTGTGGGCATAAGTGTCCCAGCCACCCAGGTCATATCAGCAAACCTACAGGGTACACAACTCTACTCCGTTCTGCATGGCTGGGAAGGGGGGACAGACAAGTTACATGTTGAGGTTTAAGCTGGGTACACACAGACTGAATATTGGCCGGTTCAGCGGAAACCACCCGACAATCAGACCAGGTGTGCAGCTGTCCTATCAGAAGCCGGTCTAAGGACTGGCTGTTGTCGAAGGGACATGCTGGAGAATCAGCATCCGATCAGCGCTTAGCAGTCCATGTCTGTGAGCTCTGATCAGTGTGTTCTAGTGGGTTTCGGAGTCCCCCTGTCAGAACACAAAGGCCCAGCTGGAAAGATCACTGCACTAACACTGCTTACTTAGTACAGCAATCTGTCAGTTTTTTCGTTCAGCCTGAAAAAAAAACAAAAAAAAAATGTAATGGGTGTTCCAGGCTTAAAGTGGATGTAAACCTGATTCATGAAATTTGACCTAAGCACATATATCTGTAGTGTTTACCTCTCTCCAAAGCACTAAGTCCTGTGTCTTTCTGTTGTTTCGTTGCTCTGTTATCGGCATGATAACTTCTGACAAGTTTTCCATCAACTAAGATAAAACCAGCCTGAAATTTGTGTCATGGGAGGTTGCTATAAAATAGATTAGCAGAGATCTTGTCTTGTCACAGCACAGCTCTGCACATTCCTTCCTTACTCTACATATGTGGAGGGGGGGGGGGGGTTGTGTGCCTTTCCTCCAATCAGCTGTCTCCCAGTGTATGCCAAGAATCCACTCCTACTGCTGAATGAGGAAGTAAAAATTCTAAGCTGATGTTAGAATTCTAAAGAATATAGCAAGCTGAAGACAGCAGATATACAAGCAAAACTTATGTAGGGAGATTTGTCTCATCCCTGTGTATCATCTGAGGCTGTTCATTCCACTTTAAGTCCCAACCCCAAAATGGGCCATACCGAGCAGAATAAAAGA
This sequence comes from Lithobates septentrionalis, assembly GCA_037952835.1. Classification (NCBI taxonomy): domain Eukaryota; kingdom Metazoa; phylum Chordata; class Amphibia; order Anura; family Ranidae; genus Lithobates; species Lithobates septentrionalis. The sequence goes on from JBBDGP010002202.1 coordinate 272,937, forward strand.
AGTGGTCATGTGACCTACACAGAAGGAAGGGTTTAAAAAGGGTATTTATACAATTCATTCTAAAATGTTTCCATCTTTGTAAACTGATTGATGGTGGTTTGCCCTGGGATAGTGGAAGGAAATCTGGGGATTACAACCACTTTAAAGTGGTTGTAAACCCTGTTACACCACTTTTACCTACAGGTAAGCCTATGTTAAGGCTTACCTGTAGGTACTGTGAATATCTCCTAAACTTGCACGGTTTAGGAGATATTCTCTGTATCCGCAAGCACCAATATCATTGGCACATGCGCACTGAAGAAATGGCCTGCTCGTGCCGTGACCGGTGGTTCCTGCCAGCACACGCAGGAGTGACGTCATCGCGGCTCCAGCCAATCACAGCGCCAGAGCCCGCAAAACCGGAAATAACTGCGGGAGACATGACGCCAGTCACATCGGTGTACGGGGACCGGAACAGCTTCGATCTAAGGGAAGTATTTCATAATGAGCTAGTATGCAATGCATACTAGCTCATTATGCCTTTGTCTTGCAGGTTTTTTTTAGAGTTTACAACCACTTTTATACCCCATCTATCCAAAAAAAATGCCTTGAGGTAAGTAAAAATACACGTAGCCTTACTTCTACTCTATAGTCATTGTGGATATACTGTATATTATAGAGCACAGGATTCGGAATTTTTTCCCCACAACATATAAAAAAAACAAAACTGATTTTTATAAAAGTGTGACTCCGACCTTTATTTCACTGTCCAGGAGCCGCGTCCTCTGGATAATCTCTTCTGTGGACATTTTAAGAACCTCTTGTCCAACTCCATCCTGCTAAAAAATGCAAAGAACAACAATAATAAATACACACACTAATTAATTCTGTGGATAGTTATTTTTCCCAACACATTTGTGGTTAATTAGAATAAAGCCCAACTCTATTTATTTTAGTTTCAAATAGAATAAGCAAGGTTTAAAATCCCTTCTAGTCATTTATTTTCTGCCCCGCCCCCATCCCTCGGGGAGATTTTCCATCGCTTCCTTTCTATCTGAACATCCTTTCAGAAGACAGGCTAATCCTTATACACACACTAAACTTAAAAAAAAAAAAAAAAAAAAAAAAAAAAAAAAAAAAATGACAATAATAAGATGAACAATGACAAATAATAAGTCATAGCACACCAACACTATCGGGAGCTGGGCAGAAAATTGTCAGCCAAACTGCATCCAATGAAATGCAGTTACTGTTCAGGTATTCTGACAGGCGGTGTCTACAGCTGTCAGAATACAATTGCTGCAGCAGGAGATTCCTCAGTCTGCACTGTATAGCATGAATGGGGGAATCTGTCATATTATTTTCATTCAGCCTGCAGCAGGTTGAAGAAAAAGAATCTGTGTGTATCACCTGATTATCTCAAGTATCCCATAATAAGGGAACATATTTTGCAAGTTTAAACTAGGTTCAAAATCAGATCTCCTGACAAAAAGAACAGTCTGACCATCTGTGCAATCTTTAGATCTTCCAAACACTATACATGGTGAAGGGCAACCTGAATGCATCCGAAAACTGCATTGTTTTTTTAGGTAGGCCATCACACTAAGCAGCGGTAAGTATGAGGCTCCTTTATATAGACATCCATAAGCCTTGAGACTACTGCTGGGAGCCGCCATCTTGGATTTGAACAACCCCAGCAGACTCACAGCTGCCAGACATGTGACACCCTAGATTAGGGATTCCCAACCTTATGCCTGGAACACACCATGAGAAAACTGGATGGCTGCCCCCCTAAATAATTGATGTCGGTGGGATAGTGGCTCCAGGAAAAAATAGTCAATCGGATCATTGCGGTCAGTGGAATAATGGCACCTAGGGGAAAAGAGCTCCCTAAACCATTGGTGTCAGTAGGCAAGTTGCCACCAGGGGAGAACAGCCCCCAAATTATTGGTGTAAGTGGATAAGCTGCCACACGGGAGAACAGCTTCCCCAAATTATTGAAGTCAGTGAAATAGTGGGACCCAAGAGAGAATAGCCACCAAATCATTGAGGTTAGTGTGACGGTGGCCACCAGAGCAGCATAGTCCCCCAAATCCCACCCCCAGGGAACAATAACCATGTAAGGGATTGGAGGGGTGTGGCTCTGCACTGCTCTCAGGATCCTGATTGGCTGTCATTCCAACACAGAACTTTGGGAGTTCTCATCCATTCATGGAGGACAGGAAGCCACTCCCATGAGAGAGTGAGGTCAGGGGCCCCAGTGGCTGAGAACCACTGCTTTGTAGTATTCCCATTGGCTATATAAAAGGTTATGTAGGGATCTAAAATTAGGGGTGGAGGAGCTGGGCCAGCACTGAGAAAAACAGTAGACCCCAGAGGAGGAGAGGGCTTTGACGTGTAAGGGGGGGACAGGGCTGTGTTAGGGAACCAACTCTTCCTGGAGTATAATGGACAGATCGGTGATTAGTACGTCTGCCTTTCAGCACTGGGGTTCATATCCTGGTCCCCCCCCACACACACACACCACAGACACGCTGGTCAGTTAATTGTCCCCAATATGATATTCTACAGTCCCTGCCATGTGATCAGGTGGTGACAGGGTCTCTTTATGTTCTGTATACAGTGGGGTGAGGAAGAGTTAGATGTTGTATAGGGGGGGGGGGGGGGTAATGCTAACGGTGGCCCCTCACTTCTGTCCCTGGAAGATCCCCAATGTCAGGACACGACCGGGGTCACCAACACAGGAAGTGAGGGCAAACCTCCCCAATGGGGACACAGCCAGAGATAAACACCTGACAGAGGATCTGACTCCTCCATACATTACAATAAGAAGTCATTTCTCTGGCTGCTGGAAGAGAGAATAGCCAGGAAACTATTGAGGGTGGTAGGATAGCCACATATCATTGCTGGCAGTGGAATAGTGGCCACATAGTGGGTTCCAGGGGAGAATGTGAACCCCCCAAGTGATAGTATAATAGTGGGCCCAAGGGAAGATAGCCCCCCAAATCATTTAGATCAGTGGGGGAGATCTGCAGAAGAACCAACATTGTCAGCCTTGCTGGTGCTTGTAGTCCCACATGGCCATGCAACCTCCCTCTACAGCTCAGTGCCCATCACCCCACCGCCTCCCCTCACCTCTGCTTCATCCCACACAGACGACATCTTTACTCCTCTGCACAGGCCCGGTGAGTTCGCAATTCAGGAACCGGAAACGGCAGAATCTTAGAACACACCAACTTCCGGTGTGCTACGAAAACTCCTCCCCCGCTCCTTTGTTGAAAGGAAGCAGAGGGCAGGAAGTTCAGCATACCATGTGACCAGGGAGGGAGTGGTGAAGTCCTGAATTCCATGTGACTGGAGGGCGTGGTGTTCTTTCCCGAGGCGCCATTTTGAGTACTGGCAGAAGCAATAGACTGTGTATAGTAGAGTGAGGGCAGAGTGGTGGGGGGCAGGCTCACCTCTGTGTGTGGCGGTGATTATGTCTTCCTCTCTGCCCTCCATGAATGTACCATAATGGAGAATAATCCAAAAGTAAATAATAAAAAGTTGTATTCTATGTGTTAGGACTTCTGTTACAATGTCATCACCCAATACATCACATTGCAGAAGTGAAGGTTGCTGTGTTGTTGGGTAATGTCCCCCCATTGCTGCATCATTGTTATTTTAGGAGACATTCTTCTCTTCAGGGAAGTGACACTCCGGTCAGATATGATAAAAGACACGCAGGGTCTGCTGGGAATTAACCGTTTGGGCTTGTTCACACTTGCAGTGCTCTTTGAAGAGCGATTCGCATTTGGATTGCTCTTCAGAGAGTATCTGACAGTCAGCGAGTAGGTGTTGTATTGCCTTCTTACTGTCTGCTTTAACCCCTTCATTGCCACAGCAGTAAGCCGCAAGTGTATGCATTGCAGAGCAGCCCCATTCACTTGCATAGATTGTGGTCAGCCGGCAGCACAGCTTACCACAGGGGGAATAGTTCTTTCGTTGGCGTGTTTTTGTAGGGGGTGGCGGTAAAAGTGTGGCTCAGCCCTGAGGTTTTACCACCCCCCAAGTGTGGATAAGCCCTTTTACTGCCAGAGCCCTTATTGCATTTTTTGCACATATGTTAAAGCAGAACTCATTTTTGTAGGATCTCTGACCCAGAACTTTTGATTTGCATACAGTATGTAACGCCCCATAGAGCTACTGTTCTGTTAAATCTAGTATTTGGCCTCCCTGCAAGCAGGGGGAGCATTATTTGATTACTTAGGTCTGATCTGGACTTTATTACTTCCCCCTGTCTCCCAGGGGACCCTGGGACATGGATGGTGGGTGGGAGAATGGTAACCCCAGCCTGAATGGTAAAGTGGTTCTAAAGGCTCAATGTTTTTTTTATCTTCATCCATTTTCTGCATAAAGTTAAACACCTTCTGTGTGCAGCAGCCCCCCCCCCCCCCCCAATAAGCCCCATCTTGATCCAGCGATGTACCGAGAGCCTCGGCTCTCCAGGACTCTTCCCCCTCATTGGCCAGTGAGCCAAAAAGAAAAGAGGGGCGGGGGATTGAGCCACGGCTTTGTGTCTGAATGGACACACAGCAGCAGCTCGGAAGCGAGCCTGCTCGGGTGCCCCCATAGAAAGCTGCTTGCTTTGGGGGCAAGAGGGAGGGACCAGGAGCGCCGGCAGAGACCCAAGAAGGGGAGAATCTGGGCTGCTCTCTGCACAGGGCAGGTAAGTATAACAGGTTTGTTTTTGTTTTTTTTTAAAACCTTGCCATTAATATCACTTTAATATCTTCTCAGCCAATCTCTGGTCAATATTGCAGGTGACCAGCAGGAGGCTGAGGGAAGTATACATAGGCCAGAGCCCAGAGCGGAGCTCCCATGATCCTGGGAGGGTAAGACCCGGCCTGGGGACTGTGGCATCCCTGGGAGATTTGCCTAAAACTCCAAGCACTGTTAGGCTGGGTTCACACCATTGTGAATTGGATGCGGAATCACATATCTCCACAGTGGCTCCGGTGCGTTTTGCACAAAACACTGTGCGTCTTTTGGTTCATTTCAGGTCCAAATTCAGCCAAAAATTCGGGCTGAAATCGGACCTGAAATGGTGAACCAGCACGCACCGGACCCCTGCTGTGAGCAGCATGCGGCTCATATGTGAACTGAGCATTATGGGGTCCCGGCTACGGTTGGGTTTTGGGACCTCCGTTCTGTCCTCCTGGAGCATTCTTAGGAAGCTGCTTGATGTGATTGTAGCCGTATTGGTGCAATTGTGACAGAGAAGATTGAGTACTGTCTGTGATACTTTTTTTATTTGCACTAACATACAATTTTTCAGGACAAGCTTTCAGGGTGTGTCCCCTTCTTCAAGAGAAGCTGCTAAAAGATCCAGGACACATGCTGATGAAGTACAGAAGTTGATGACCCTGCACGTGGCTGCCTGGAGATCAGGAGACAGTGAGTACCAACCTTCAGTGAGTCCTGGGAGATCACTAGCTACTACTTTCCATATCCAGGACTGTGTTCCTGTTGAGGGATTCCTAATTGTTACTGTTCAGCTTTACACTTCAGAGGGGATGCCTTCACCCTGAAGTCGTAGTGCAGAATTAGAGTCCTCATTGTCAAGTATCTCTAGGCTCACCCTATCCAACTTCTAGCCAAAAAGAAAAACCACAAAAGGACATGCACTTTAAAGGGGTTGTAAAGGTTTGCGTTTTTTTCACCTTAATGCATCCTATGCATTAGGGTGAAAAAACACCTGGCAATGACGGGCCCCCCCCCCCGTTTTACTTACCTAAGCCAGTTTACCTGCTCGGCTCATCCCCGGCGTTCTCTTCTCCACAGAGTTTCGGCATTGATTAGATAGATTGATAGCAGCGCAGCCATTGGCTCCCACTGCTGTCAATCAAATCCAATGACACGGCCGCCGGGGGGGGCAGGACCAAGACATACACTCTGTGTCTATGGATGCAGAGTGTATGAGACGGGAGCGTGCCCGCAAGGTAACCCCCTCGGGACAGAGCTTCCCGAGGGGGTTAGCTATTGCGGGGAGGAGCCGAGAGAGCCGCCGAGGGACCCCAGAACAGGAGGATCGGGGCCAATCTGTGCAAAACGAGCTGCACAGTGGAGGTAAGTACGACGCGTTTCTTATTTTAAAAAAAATAAAAAATGTACGTTTACAGCCCCTTTAAGTGTCTGCTATGTATTTTGGGGGACCTTTGGGGGTAAAAGAATCGACTTGGGTACAGTCCGTATGTCAGATTTATAACATACGATTATTTCCAGCAGCTATAGCAGCTAGCAGTAATGATTGTGCTCTCCTGGCAGGGACGGCTCACCCTGCTCTGCACATGCTCAATTGCTCTCTTTTTTTAGGCACTGTGCCATATTTGTAGAGGCCGCTCTGCTGATAGCCTAAAGCAAGCATATGCAATTAGCGGACCTCCAGCTGTTGCAGAACTACAAGTCCCATGAGGCATAGCAAGACTCTGGCAGCCACAAGCATGACACCCAGAGGCAGAGGCATGATGGGACTTGTAGTTTTGCAACAGCTGGAGGTCCGCTAATTGCATATCCCTGGCCTAAAGAATTACTGCTGTTCAGGGGCTCTGGGCTTCAGCAAAATGGCAGCTTCCAGCAAAAAGAAACAGGAGCAATGCTGGAGGCAATTTACAGCACACTAATTTTGGTAGCATAAAATCCCCCCACTCCCTGCTGTCAATTACAAGAGAGGAGAGTCTCAGCTTCCCCATCAGGCTCCACCCACTGCAAGCATCACAGGTTGCTAGTAGGCTGCCAGCTGTGAAGGCGACAGCATCCTTACCAGGTGACAGGTGGGGAGGGGAACAGATAGTGGTGGGAAAAATGCAGCCTACTATACAGCGTACAGAGACAGGCACTCTGCCTGTTTCTGTACTCCATTTACTGTAGGTCTTAATTACCTCCAGCTTCATTATGTACAAACTGTAGGTAATTCTTTTTGAATTTGCAGTCATAGTGACATTTTGTAAAAGTGGTGCTAATAAAGTGGAGGTAAACTCCACTTTTGAACATGTACCTACAGGTAGGCCTAAAATTAAGTTTACCAGTAGGTACAGTGAATATCTCCTAAACGTGCACTGTTTAGGAGATATGCACAAGCGATGCTGCCGGTCAAGTACCTGACGGTTGAGCGTGACGTGCAGAGGCAAGGCCTCTCATTCAACCCCTGCTCAGGGACCACCGATGTTGTAACTGTGGCCATGAGAGCATGGCAGTGTATAAGTGTCTGGATCGTCCTCTGTGTGGTGGATGTGTCACCAGGGTGGACCAGTAAGTTAAATGGCAGGCTTTGGCAGGCCAGCAGATTCCAGGCTGGTGGCAGCAGGAAGCAGGGACCAGGCAGGTGCATGCAGAGCAGAAAAGACACAGGATGCGTGGTCAGACAAGCCGGGTTGGTAACAGACAATCAGATGCAGGCACAGACGGCAGGCAAAGAATAGTCAGGATGCACACAAGGTTTGGCAACAGGATATCAAGCAGCAGAAAGATTAAGAAAATTCAACAAGGCAAGCCGGCATCAGGATAATGGATAACAAGTGTAGTTAGAGGAAGCCGGGTCAAACACAGGAATCAGATAAGGATCATAGAAACAGGTATACAGGGTACAAGCTGCAGATCAGACAGCAAAGCACCAGTGAACCTGCTGCACTTATATATGGCATTTGGGCACCAACGTTTATTGGCGCGTGTGCACATTTGGGGGATTGCGCCTGCGCATGCATATTAGCATTCGCCCTAGAGCACCAGTAATGCCATGGCCAGCACGTCCCTGACAACGTCGCTGGCGCATGCGCTCTTAAGGGATGGCATACCCCTGCTGTACCTTCTGAGTTCTGTGCCCGAGCCAAGGGCTCCCGCACGCATGTGCAGGAGTGACGTCACCACGGCTTCAGCCATTCATACAGCCAGAGCCCGCAAACCCGAAAGGAAGTAATCATCATCACGCCAGGGTCACTAGAAAATGCAAAGAGGACACATCTGCAGCAAGCAGGTGAGTGTTCTCAACCTTCAAACTTATCCTGCTGCTGGCAAGTTTTCTCCAGTCATAGTCACCAGTGTGACGTGGTTCTTAGTGAGTCCCTGACCTGGAACATGAATACACATATCAAGTGTCTTGACACAGGATTTGCATATGCTTGTTCGTCTTGAGTGAATCACTGAGAGAGTTTAGGATGAAGCATGCACCTTCCAAAACAAGTCAGGAATAGCAGCTCCCAATTTTCTGTCATAACAAGTCCATGTACCTAATCCCAGCAAAACTTAAAAAACATTTAGTTCTCAACCTTTTATTTTTTTATTTTTGAAGCTCTGGATAACCTTCACCCTTTAATAAGGCTCCTCAGCATCCAATAGAGAGGTGCCATACTGGATTGTGGGATGGCGATGGGATTCTGGAGCTCCAAAGTTGGCGTGAAGCTGAGGAGGACTTCCTGATTTCAGACAGATTTGAGGATTCCTGAGTCTAACAAAAGATTTGGACCCAAAACATACGCCTGTACATTGTGACATCTACCAATTTTTTTTCAATCATTTTTGGATACAATCAGAACCCCTGTCTGGTTTTACTGCCATTGGAGGCTCTGTTGTAGAGATTCTTTGAGCTGTCTGGTAACAGTTGTCCCCAGGACAGTAAATGATGGGACATCTTTCTACAGAGCTTCAGATAGAAGTAATATTTGACAGGGGTACTAAACTTTACTCATCCTATCCACAACTAAAAATAACGTTTGGGGTATAGATACACTTAGTACTGGTCATTTAGAAAAGTTCAAGTCAAAGTTCCCTTTGAGGAGACACTCATAAAACAACTTGGGATTGATTTTTTTTCTGGGAAATTGAATAGCTGGAAGACCCATTTAAAGACTATGAAAATAAATATTGTACAAGTTAAAGTATAACTAAAGTCAAATATTTTTTTTCAGATTGTGACAGGGTGGAGAGGGATGTGAACAGCTGTCTGGGCCCCCATTTGGTAGATTCACCCTCTCTATTTGTCCTGTTTACCATTATCATCGAATGTGGAAGTAAATTCTAAATTTTGGGTTGACACCAGAACGGTAATAGAGTGAAATCTTTCAATGGGGAGACTAGTTCCGGTGACCTTGGTGACCACAATGAATTCCCCACTTTTGGGAGGAATTTGTCTCACTTCCTGTTTTGGCTATGAGACAGGAAGTAAGGGGAATCTCCCCAATGGGACATAGATGGGGGGACATTGGGGTTATAACCCTCCCTTACTTTATCGAAAAAAAGAGAAAAAAGCTTTGCTTTTAGTTATGTTTTAAGGTCAAACAAAACCAATATTTCTGCAGATTAGCTTTCTGTCCACTCACAAGGATTTAATGAAGGTGTAAATTTGGCACAGATAGTCTGCCCATTGATTTGCTTATTATGAAGATTTAATTGGAGTTATGCAAGACCATCAGTTGACTTCTCATTGAATACAGCTGTTTTAGTGGAACCCTATCAGGTCACAATATCTCACAAAGGGAGTCTTCAGGATATGGTAGGCCAGCCAGTGATTCTTCTTGCCACATAAATCGCACAAACATTGGCTTAACTTGTAGCTGGACTTTAGAAGATATGGCTAATGATAGTGGATCAGCGGGTTTAATTTATACATCAGGTTATACTTCAGTCTCAGTAATGGAAGGCGTGATGTACAATCATTGTTTATATCCATATAGGCACTTCCCGATTCATGCTACAAGGAAATATCACTGTGAAAAGGAACAGGAATGCTATCATCTGTAGAGGAAAATCTTGTCTATGGCCAAAATCCAAAGACGGAACAGTCAACGTGCCGTATACTTTGTCTGACAACTACAGTACGTGTTACTCTTCAGATCCCACTCATGTTATAGCAGACAGTTCTGATCATAGAGCTCCAAAGTTTTACATATGTATTTATGGTAGTTATATATATATATGTGTTTTTAACTAGCCTTGCAGGTTAAATGTAATTTTTGTATGTGTGCGCTGTAATCTGTTTTGTTCTGTTTTTTGGTCCTATAGCAGCACCATCTTGAATGTAAAGCATTTTAGGCTGTGCCCCCCAAGTATGTTTTTGTTTTAGCATTTTGGATGATGTTACTGCTGTAATGCTACAATAAACTTTTCTATGGAGAAGCTGTCGTGTTACCGGTTTGTACATGTTATGGATTCTCTGTGAACTCAATTAGCCAGATCATCGACCACTCTGCACACTAACTACATTATAGAGTGGTAGAGCTTGGGTGAGTTTTCTTTTGCTCTTGCACATTGGTGCCTGAGCCTCTACAACATAAATTCCAGGTATTTTTTCTGCCCGGGAAGCCCAGGTGCTGTGTACAGCTGCCAGCTGCCCATAGACATGAATGGCTGTACCGGGTATACGCCGTTGCTCATGTAGACACATGCAAAAAGTGGAAAATTTACTAATTTTGGCATATACCTGTACTCTATACTCATGTTTACAAAAGCTTTGACGTACACCCAGATACAGCCGTGCACAGTCATTGATGTCTATGGGCAGCTGTACACAGCACCTGGGCTTTCCAAGGTGCAGAAATATGCTGGAATTTATGTTGCCCAGGCTCAGCCGCTCAAGAGGCCTAAATATTTAAGGCTAAGTTCACACTGCATCTATCTTAACATAATCCGACTTTCAGCGAGATTACGTGGTGCAACTTGGATGCTAATTTTAAGTGGTTCGCATATCTATGAGGCCAAAATCATGCTGGAATTGCACCAAAATTGTTCTGTGCTGGGTTGCATTGATGTGAACGGGCAGCCTTGAAAACAATGGGATTTTCAATGTCCTGCGATTCTGGGCAACTCAAGCCGCATATAAAATCTCACTAGTGCGAATGAGGCTTAAAGTGAAGATCCAGTCTGCTGTCAAAACATATCTAAAGCCAAAGTTTTTTCTCGGAGTAGGGAATAGTCAAAACAATTGTTAGTTTTTGTTTGTTTTGCCCCCTGTGTCCCATGGTAAAGATTTCCCTTCACTTCCTGTATGTAAGTCTTCCAGCACCAACTTCCTTTTTGGCTCCGGGATGTCATGTGACCAAATGCCAAAAGCTGAAAAGGAAGCTTTCAGCATGCCCACCAATCAATGAGGCCCCTGGGTACATTTTCTTTAAACATTTGCTGTTTTTGAGATGCATAGGGATGCCATTAATTCTTAATGGCACCCCCACACACTTTGGAAAATGTTTCATGCAGGTACAGCAGCCCATTTCATTTGACTGGCCATGCACACATGGCACTGAGGACCCGAACAAATGTGAACAATAGTTTATAACTGTGGTGCTCCTATTCTTCATTCTTCCCCAGGTTTTTAGAGCTATCTGTGCTATGGTTGCCACCTCATCCCTTTAAACCCGAACACATATTAATTACACAGGTTCTGTGGCTGATTAAGGTGGTAATTAAACTCACTTGGTGCCTTACCTGCATTTAATTAGCCTCAGAACCTGTGTAATTCATATGTGTTCGGGTTTAAAGGGATGAGGTGGCAACTCTAATCTGTGCCCCCCCCCCCCCCCCCCCCCCCTTAGGGAGATTCACCCTATGTGTTTTTCCTGGATGCCACTGTCACTGGTACTACAAGTGAGAAGAAATTTTGAGTTGTCACTAGAACAGGAATAGAGGGTAAATCTTCCAAAGTGGATACTCCAGCGACGACTGTATTTAAAAAAAAAGAAAAAGAAAAAAAAAATGTCCCCTCCTTTGTAAAGGTCTCCTCTTACTTCCTGTTGTATGTGGAGACAGGAAGTAAAGGAAAGTCTACCCAAAGGGAGATTCCCTACTCTGTCTGAAAAAAAGTTGTGGCTTTAGATTTACTTTAAAGCAATTTTTAGTTTGACTATTACAATTTTACAAGTCTATGCTTCAATATTTTCGGAGTTTTATTAAGGTGGAACTTTATGGCCTAAGTTAAAAATGGGCGAACAGGCAGGATATTTAAAGCAGAAGAGGCATGCTATGTGTTTTCTGCATTAAAGTTACTTACCTGCCTGTCCGCCCCTGTACAGTGATCTGCACACACACAGCTTATTGTACAAATTCAGCAATGCCAAGCTGACTGAACTGAGTGACATCCTTTTGGCCCGGCCAAGGAAAGTGGCCGGTCATTGATACCCGGTGTTGATACCCAGAAGCTGGCCACCCAAAGATTTCAGCGGCCATCAAGGAGCTCCAGGATGCCACATCGCTGGACTGAATGTGAGTATAGTTCCAATTTAAAGGAAATGTGCCAAAAAATACACAGGTTGTTGGCTGTTATAATGATCCGCTGACTCAGGGCTGTATTTACCATAGTGTCACTCATGGGGCAGTACCAATGGTGCAGCTTTAGGGCCCATTCAGCATATCAGCACTGTTCCTCCCAGTACACGCCAGGGCCCCATGTGTTCAGCATGGCTACTGAGTATAGGAGCCTTTAGAGGAGGCACCACCAAGCTCATATTTTACAAATTTGAATGGCATCCCATTCCCAACACTCTAATACGATGTATCTGTTGTAGCGCACCACAGTGTTGTGCCACCAAAAAAAAGGCCATGTCTGGTTTTCTGCACAAGAGGGTGCTGCCTTGAAGCCAAACTCTACAAACATAAAAATGATCCCATACAGTGGGGCTGCACTGCAAGGGTCAATTGCTTATTTAGGTCCAGTGGACATAGAAAAGAACATCTACTTATCTTCTTCTTACAGGGCCCTATGGAGTCACCCTTGCAGGGCACACTCTCATCATGCATCTATTCTTTCGCATTACTTTTAATGGCAAGCCAGTCCTCAGCCCCCCCACCTGTGTCCTCTGGTGCCACGCTACCCAGAAGTTCACATAAGTGGTGCTCTTCTGCTGGGACCGAGATTTGTAGGATATGGAGATATTGGGTTGGGCACAGAGGAGAGCACGTTTCACTGCTTGGTAACAGTGTATTAACTGAAAAAAATGAGTGCTTAGTACTAAAAGTCTACATTTATTACGTTTGCCTTTGTTGCTTGTTATAGCATTGGAGGAAAAAGCGCTCATCCAGGCTGCCATGGAGGAGGTGACAGTTGTGACTTGCATACGGTTTGTTCCTCGCCGTTACGAATCCGACCTTATGATGGGTGAATTGGTCAGTCATCATGATCAGTTACACATGTCTGTTTAGCATGGCGTATACCCGTGTACTGCTAGCATACAGCAATTCATTAAGATGGGCTGGGAATTATTTTCCGGGGTGGGAAAATGTGCCCACAACTTACGTCAGATTCCGGAAAGTGTCCTTGAAGCATGAAGCCAAAGTCAGACAAAGCCAAGAAACAAGCTTTTTTCTTTTTTTGGAGTAGGAGGTCTGCAATGGCAGCCCCTATAAATCCTTCACAGGTTTACTTTAAAGTGACACCCAACATTGGTTTAAAAACATAACATCTGTTCATGTGTGTATTCCGAACTCCAAAAAGTCCCTTCTGTTAGAAGATGGCTACATTCCCCATCATCCCACTGTATGTAGGAATGTAGCCACCTTCTCCTGTTAACTTCCAAGATGAAGTATGGACTGTGGGATTTGTAGTGTGCATAATTATTACGTACTTCATTAAACCTTAGTGCCCAATATGGTATAGGAGAGTGTGTAGGGATGCATGGGGTGCACTATAGGGTATAGGAGAGTGTATGGGGTGGCATGCATGGAGTGTGCTATGGCGTATAGCAGAGTGTATGGGGCATGCATGGAGTGTGCTATGGGGTACTGGGGAGTGTATGGGGCATGTATGGAGTGTGCTATGGAGAAGAGTGCATGGGGCATGTTTGGAGCGCTCTACAGGGTATAGGAGAGTATATGAGGGATGCATGGAGATCCAGAGGATGGGAGAGGATCTTAATAGATTGGGGTAGTGAGTTCCAGAGGGAGGATGGCAGAGGTTCTGTATAGATTGGGGTTAGGAGTTCTAGATGATAGGAGGGATTCTGGACAGATTGTAGTAGGGAGTTCCAGAGGATGGGAGAGGCTCTGAATAGATTGGGGTAGTGAGTTCCAGAGGATGGGAGAGGATCTGGATAGACTGGGGTAGTGAGTACCAGAGGATGGGAGAGGCTCTGGACAGATTGGTGTAGAGTTCCAGAGGATGGAAGAGGATCTGGATAGATTGGGGTAGTGAGTACCAGAGGATGGGAGAGGCTCTGGACAGATAGGGTAGAGAGTTCCAGAGGATGGGAGAGGCTCTGAATAGATTGGAGTTGGGAGTTCCAGAGGATGGGAGAGGCTCTGGAGAAATTGGGGTAGGGAGTCCCAATGGATGGTAGAGGCTCAGGACAGATTGGAGTAGGGAGTTCCAGAGGATAGGAGATGCTCTGCACAGATTGGGGTAGTAAATTCCAGAGGATGGGAGAGGCTCTGGACAGATTGGGGTAGGGAGTTCCAGAGGATGGAAGATTATCTGGACAGATTGGGGTAGGAAGTTCCAGAGGATGGTAGAGGCTCAGTAGAGATTGGGGTAGGGAGATCCAGAGGATGGGAGAGGCTCTGGTTAGATTAGGGTAGTGAATTCCAGAGGATGGGAGAGGCTCTGGACAGATTGGGGTAGTGAGTTCCAGAGGATGGGAGAGGCTCTGGACAAATTGGGGTAGCAAGTTCCAGAGGATGGGAGAGACTCTGGAGAAGTCCCGGAAATGAGTATGGCGGGAGGAGACAAGGGGGTAGGGAGCAGGAGGCGTTGGGAGGAGCAAAGAGGACGGATTGGGTGATATTAGGAGGTTAGGTCAGGATTGGATGATATTAGGAAGTTAAGACCCCATACACACTATTAGATTTTCTGCAGATTTTTGTCTTCAGATTTACCAAAACCATGTAGTGCAAGAGCCTGCCTGATTGCATACAAATTGAAACTCTTATGCCGCGTACACACGGTCGGACTTTTCGTCTACAAAAGTCCAACGGACGCTGACGGACTAAAGCTGGCTGGTAATCCGATCGTGTGTGGGCTTCTCCGGACTTTCAACGGACTTTTTTAGCCTCAAATCCGACGTACTTTAGATTTGGAACATGCTTCAAATCTTTCCGACGGACTCGAGTCCGGTCGAAAAATCCGCTCGTCTGTATGCTAGTCCGACGGACAAAAACCCATGCTAGGGCAGCTATTGGCTATGAACTTCCTTATTTTAGTCCGGTGTACGTCATCACGTAAGAATTCGACGGACTTTTGTGTGATCGTGTGTAGGCAAGTCTGTTCGTTAGAAAGTCCGCCGCAAGTCCATCGAAAGTCCGCCAAAAGTCCGTCGAAAGTCTGTCGGACAGGCTGTCGGACTTTTGTAGCTGAAAAGTCCGACCGTGTGTACGCCCCATTAAGGTTTGACCTCATATTATATGGTTTTGGTAAATCTGAAGACAAAAATCTGCAGAAAATCTAATAGTGTGTATGGGGTATTAGGTTGGGTCGGAAATGTGTGTTATTAGGAGGTTAGGTCAGGATTGGGTGATATTAGGAGGTTAGGTCAGGATTGGGTGATATTAGGTTAACCAATCAATATACGTTTATTGTGATTTTTTTTTTTACCAAAAATATACAGAAGAATACATATTGGCCTAAACTGATGAAGAAATTTGTTTTTTGTTTTTTTTTTGGACATTTATTATAACATACAGTAAAAAATATTGTTTTTTTCCCCCAAATTGTCGGTTTTTTATGTTTTATAGCGCAAAAATAAAAACCGCAGAGGTGATCAAATACCACCAAAAGAAAGCTCTATTTGTGGGAAAGGACATAAATTTTGTTTGGGTACAAGTCGCACGACCGCATAAAAATGTCAGTTAAAGCGATTCAGTGCCGTATTGCAAAAAATGGCCTGGTCATTAAGGGAGTAAATCTTTCCGGTCCTTAAGTGGTTAACCAAAGTGGTATTCCGATGCGAGTGCTCAGTGTGGATAGGTGAGTACTCTTTTGCAGGTATTCCTTTAGAGACTTTTTTTTTTTTAAACACAGGTTTCTCAATTATAAATATGGCCACTCCAGTCCATATAATACAATCTATACACTGTAAGTGATAGAGAATATATATATATATATATATAAATATATATACAGTGCCTTGCGAAAGTATTCGGCCCCCTTGAACTTTTCAACCTTTTGCCACATTTCAGGCTTCAAACATAAAGATATAAAATTTTTATTTTTTGCGAAGAATCACCAACAAGTGGGACACAATTGTGAAGTGGAACGAAATCTTTTGGATTGTTGAAACTTTTTTAACTAATAAAAAAATGAAAAGTGGGGCGTGCAAAATTATTTGGCCCCCTTGCGTTAATACTTTGTAGAGCCACCTTTTGCTGCGATTGCAGCTGCAAGTCGCTTGGGGTTTGTCTCTATCAGTTTTGCACATCGAGAGACTGAAATTCTTGCCCATTCTTCCTTGCAAAACAGCTGGAGCTCAGTGAGGTTGGATGGAGAGCGTTTGTGAACAGCAGTTTTCAGCTCTTTCCACAGATTCTCGATTGGATTCAGGTCTGGACTTTGACTTGGCCATTCTAACACCTGGATACGTTTATTTGTGAACCATTCCTTTGTAGATTTTGCTGTATGTTTGGGATCATTGTCTTGTTGGAAGATAAATCTCCGTTCCAGTTTCAGGTCTTTTGCAGACTCCAACAGGTTTTCATCCAGAATGGTCCTGTATTTGGCTGCATCCATCTTCCCCTCAATTTTAACCATCTTCTCTGTCCCTGCTGAAGAAAAGCAGGCCCAAACCATGATGCTGCCACCACCATGTTTCACGGTGGGGATGGTGTGTTGAGGGTGATGAGCTGTGTTGCTTTTACGCCAAACATATCGTTTTGCATTGTGGCCAAAAAGTTTGATTTTGGTTTCATCGGACCAGAGCACCTTCTTCCACATGTTTGGTGTGTCTCCCAGGTGGCTTGTGGCAAACTTTAGACAAGACTTTTTATGGATATCTGTGAGAAATGGCTTTCTTCTTGCCACTCTTCCATAAAGGCCAGATTTGTGCAGTGTACGACTGATTGTTGTCCTATGGACAGACTCTCCCACCTCAGCTGTAGTTCTCTGCAGTTCATCCAGAGTGATCATGGGCCTCTTGGCTGCATCTCTGATCAGTCTTCTTGTCTGAGCTGAAAGTTTAGAGGGACAGCCAGGTCTTGGTAGATTTGCAATGGTCTGATACTCCTTCCATTTCAAAATGATCGCTTGCACAGTGCTCCTTGGGATGTTTAAAGCTTGGGAAATCTTTTTGTATCCAAATCCGGCTTTAAACTTCTCCACGACAGTATTACGGACCTGCCTGGTGTGTTCCTTGGTCTTCATGATGCTCTCTGCGCTTTCAACAGAACCCTGAGACTATCACAGAGCAGGTGCATTTATACAGAGACTTGATTACACACAGGTGGATTCTATTTATCACCATCAGTCATTTAGGACAACATTGGATCATTCAGAGATCCTCGCTGAACATCTGGAGTGAGTTTTCTGCACTGAAAGTAAAGGGGCCGAATAATTTTGCACGCACCACTTTTCAGTTTTTTATTTGCTAAAAAAGTTTAAAATATCCAATAGATTTCGTTCCACTTCACAATTGTGTCCCACTTGTTGGTGATTCTTCACAAAAAATTAAAATTTTATATCTTTATGTTTGAAGCCTGAAATGTGGCAAAAGGTTGAAAAGTTCAAGGGGGCCAAATACTTTTGCAAGGCACTGTATATATATATATATACACACACACACTAGGGCTGGGAAAAAAATCGATTTAAATCTTGAATCGAGTTGAGAGGTCAAATCGATTCAAAATTTAAGCAAATCGATTTATTTTTTTCACCGCGCCGGCCCCGAGGCGCTGCGGGCATGAGTTTTTAGGCCAGGCCGCTGCTTCGGCCTAGTCCGCGGCTACGGCCGGACGCCACGGACTAGGCCGAAGCCGCGGCCTCGCCTAAAAACTCATGCCCGCAGCGCCTCCGGACCGGCGCAGACACCACGCCGGGCCTGAAGAGCTGCGGGCAAGGAGTTTTTAGGTGAGGCCGCGGCTTCGGCCTAGTCCGCGAGGCCGGACGCCGCGGACTAGGCCGAAGCTGCGGCCTCGCCTAAAAGCTCATGCCCGCAGCGCCTCGGGACCGGCGCGGTTTCCAAAAAAAAACTCGATTCGAATCGTGAATCGAGGTTTTTTTAAGAGAATCGAAGATTTTTTTTTAAAGAAAATCTCCCAGCCCTAATACACACATATACACACATACATATACACACTTTTTTTTTCATATTTCAGCAAAGCAGGTCCAGGTGAGGGTGTGGAGTCTCATACTTCTAAAACCTCATCATCCTTGTAAGCGCACTTTTTTATATTACGCTTTGAGTTTGTACACTGATATTAGTGTGTTATTGGTGCAGCTATCAGTCTGTTTTTTCATATTAGGCTCTGTAGCGCGGGTTTTTCATTTTTGTTTTAATTTTGCGCAGCGATCACTGCCATTTTGCTAGGACACAGTGCGACCCCGATCTATGTAAAGAGCAGATCACGCAGCTCTTTAAACATGTGATCGGCTGTGTCCAATCGCAGTCAGTCACATGTAAACACGGAAGTGCCGGTGATCGGCTCTCATCGCCTCACACTGACAGAGTGTGTGGCGAGGAGAGTTGATCAGCGGCATCTCATCGCAGGGAACACCCGGACATGTAAGCAGGGCACTGATCATCAGTGCCCCAATTACAGTAAAGCCACCCAGTGCCACCAATCAGTGCCCATTAGTGATGCCAGTCACTGCTGCCTTTCAGTGTCCATCAGTGTCCACCAGTGCCGCATATCAGCGCCCATCAGTGCAGCATTTTAGTGCCTCCTCATCAGTGCCCACCGGTGAAGGAGAAAAATTACTCATTTACAAAATTTACTGACAGAAACTATGAAAAACTTTTTCTGTAAATTATAAAAAACCCAGCAGTGATTAAATACCACCAAAAGAAAGCTCTATTTGTGTGAAGAAAATGATTTAAAAATTCATTTGGGTACAGTGTTACATGACTGCGCAATTGTCGTTCAAAGTGCGACAGCGCTGAAAATTGGCCTGGGCAGGAAGGGGGTGAAAGTGCCCGGTATCGAAGTGGTTAATGTATGGCCTGCTTTAGGGCTTAGAATGTATTTCATAAAAGAAAAGTTAGTGTATGGATGTTAAATATTTTAGTATTTTGCTCTGGATACTCCTCGCAGTTTAGTGTTTGGTGTATGTGTTGAAATGCTTGAAGTCATTTTATAATTTATTATGTTATATAAAAACAATTTTGTACCTATGTAAGCTCTTTTGATAAAGTATTTTGACACAAATAGGTTTAGTTTTTTTCTTGGTTTTCATGGAAGTTGATGTTAATGTGACAATCCTACAACCCCCAGGAGTCCTTAGGGTGAGCTCTTTGGAGTGGGAGGAAGTGCTGTGTACAGGTGTGTGAGAGAGGTGACAGAAGAGTGGAGACCTCCCCTGTCATTGCCGATTTCTCCAGCGTCACTGTATGGAAAGGTCAGTGATTGTTCCTGCATAAGAGTGATACATTTGCTTACTGCAATGCTGTGGGCTAGTAAGCATTGGCAATGAGCGAGTTCTCATCCAGGGGTGCAATGTGCCAGTCCAGGTAAAACCCCCATTCCCCCCCCCCCCCCCCCATCTATGGAAGCTGTAAAGGAAAGATACAGACTAATGCAAGCTGAGTGACTCAGTTGAGGCCACCTATGGGTGAGCCACTCAGCTTGCACCCACCTGCGACCCACCCTTTACAGGCAACATGTTTGGAGATAGTCTCTACTAAATAGAAGAGGAGCCATAGGGGAACTAAAAGGTAAGCAGAAGATCAATGGATTCGGTTGCTTGGACCTGCTTCCTGTAGCTCAAGTGACCACTGCCGTTCCCCAATTTGGGACAACTCCATGTGATAAAAGGTGCCTATCTGTCAGGGCTGGGCTCAGCCCTTCCTTCTCTGAGTTGGCCGCTCAGCTGTCGGGCTAATTGCCAGCTCCCATCTCTCTCCACAGTGACTCAGCTGTTTAAGATCTGCTCGTCAGTCATGGCTACTTAAAGCCATCCAGCTCACTTCATCTCTGCCTTCGCTTTTGGTCACATCTCAGAGACTTTCTCCCGTTCCTGTTGGACGTCCCTTCTGGCTCCTGATCCTGCTTGCTGTACTACGACGTTGATCTCTGGCTCTCTGACATTAGCATTGGCTGACTACCCGATCTGGTTACTGAACTCTGGCCATGTATTGACTACACTTACTCTGTTTACCTTTTTATTATTATTTAACAAGTGTGATTAACTGTACTTCTGTCTCAGCCTGATTCATGGTTTCTGACACTATCTCAGTCTGATATCTGCTGCAGATAGGGGAGACAGTAGGGTTGCAATCTCTGGGGGTATAGTTAATCCTTGGTAGAAAGTTCAACTGAATAAATTGGTCTTTAGCAGAGATGATCAGTTTGGTTTATTGTGAGTACAAGAGGCTTTATTGTCATAATCAGAGACCATCTGGTAATCTGAGGCTCCATCTCCATTCTAAATCCAGGGCAGTCTGTGACTCCTGCTCCTCCTCCTGACCATCCGCAAACATACCGACTGTAAGCTAATCAATGAGATAGAACGAGTCCAGAGACAGGTAACAAAAATGGTGAAAGGTTTGGGGGATAAAACATATCGAGAGCGACTTCAGGAACTTAATATGTAAAGTCTGAAGGGAAAGGGGAGACATGATTGAGGCCGGATTCACATATGTGCGGCTGCGGGTTTCGTGCCTTTTCACTGATTTAGGTGAAAATTTTTGCCTGAATTTGCACCTGACCTGGACCCTAACACGCACAGACCCTTTTCCAATCAGCTCCCTGGCTGACCCGGACCTGTGTGAACCTGCTGCATTAAGAGCCGGTCTTACTCACGTCGTGCGAATTGATTGCGGGGAAACACTCACATATATGAAGCCGGCCTTAAACCTTTAAATACATCAAGGGGGTGAACGAGGTTCACAAGGGCAGTTTTTTCAATAAAATAACAAAATTGAGAACACGGGGACATGACCGCAAACTAACTGGAGGAAAGTTCAAAACTAATCTTAGAAACTATTATTTTACTGAAAGGGTAGTTGATGCTTAAAATAAACTACCAACAGATGTAGTGAGACAGTCAACAGTAAATGGCTTCAAACATGCTTGGGACAAACCTAGATCTATACTCAGGCAACAAAACAAAACAAAAAAAAAAGGATTGGTCTTTTTCTGCCATCACTATTTCTGTTTCAATCGTTTTTATTCATTTTACAAAAGACAGTAATACAATTTAGAAAACATTTTTATATTACTGAGGCTATCAAGAATGGTGAAGGTCTGCCTTCACTTTTTTTATGCAGCTACTAATGAGCACCCCCTAATCTGTGATGTTCACCCCCCCCCCCCTTACCTTTCTTAAGGATCACCCTGCAAACTGGGACTCCCTCTTCCATCCCCTCCTGTACCCAACAACCTGCAATGTATGATTCCCCATCCATTCCCATCATAAGGGGCACCCCACAATATATGTACCCCACCACCATACTGATGACCCTGTAATGTGACCCACCATTTCCCGATACCATTTCCCGATACCAGACGGCTCACAATCTATGTACTTGTGTAAGATGTAGTAGATCTTCTGTTTTTAATATCAAATAGAGCAGATTACATTCAGGTAATCATGCCAACTAGCTTCAGAGGTGGTCTCATATGGCACAGCAATCCTCCTTCCATGAGGGTCCTGGAAGAAATCCAAAAACATAAGAAAAGCAGTAAGTGCCACACCAATGTTTGTAGAGTCCAGAAAGAATTACAGAATTATAGAGAATTACACCCAACATACAGGACAAGAGAAGTGGTACTGTGCAGTGTACATACAGACAAAGAATAATGTGCGCTCGATGAGGCGACAATTATGGGCACTGATTAGGTGGCACCGGGGGGGGGGGGGGGAAGGAGGGGGGAGGGGGGAGGAAGGGGTCCACCAGGCTGAGGACGGACACACAGGGCACTGGGAGAAGCCTCGCTATGTGCAGAGCTGTGGAGCTGCCAAGGAAAGGACAGATCTGTGCCGGGGCCACACGGGACTCACTCTTGCTCCCGGCCAGACTGACGGAAATAGGGAGGGAAATCGCGAGGACATGTGATTGGTTGTTAAGGATGCGACGGCCCCGTTCCTTAACAACCAATAATTGCCAGCATTTTTTTTTTTTTACATTTCAACTGTTAGTGGGGAATTTCAGCTAACAGCTCAAAGTACAGAGCCCGCAGGTATCGGTTTCGGGTATCGGGGCATTTGCACGAGTACCGATACTCGTTCAAATGCTTAGTATCGATATAACCCTACTAGAAAATTACTTGGAACCCCCAAATTATATATATATTTATTTATTTAGCAGAGATCCTAGAGAATAAAATGGTGGTTGTTGCAATATTTTATGTCACACTATATTTGCTCAGCGGTCTTTCAAATGCAATATTTGGGGAACAAATACGTTTCAATGAATTTTAAAAAACGAAACAGTAATGTTAGCTCAATTTTTTTTGGATAACATGAAAGATGATGTTACACCAAATATAATCCTAACATGTCATGCTTTGAAATTGTGCACACTTGTGGAATGACGACAAACTACGGTACTTAGTACTTAAATGGGGCGAAGACGTCCGCTCCCGCTGCTTGTGATAACAATCGAGCAGCTCCTTAGCTGTGAGGGGGAGATGAGGAAGAGAGGGGGTGTCTGGGGGGGGGGGTAAGGAAGAGAGGGGGTGTCTGGGGGGGGGGGGTAAGGAATAGAGGGGGGTTGTTGGAGGAGTAGAGAGGGAAGGTGTGGGGTAAGTTGTCTCCCCTCCCCCCTCGTACTTACAGACACCGGGAAAGATCTTTCCTCCTCCAGTCATGTGACAAGGGGATAGAGACGGAGGGAGAACGGCAGCCTTCCCCCACTGTACAGCTCTCTATTGCCACCTGCAGGCTGGAGGGAGGAGTAACCCGAATCCTCTCTCCAGCTTTCTGTACTCCTCTCCTGTCTCTGTAGAAAGGAGCTGAGCTCGAGCTCGTGACTACCGGCGGGCGGGCGGGGGGGTCATCCACGCGCTTCCTCTGATTGGCGGAGGCGGCGGGTGGATGACTCATAGCAAGCACGAGACAGCTTAGCGGCGCCATTTCTATTGTCGCTGCGTCACGGAGTGGGCGTGTCTTCCGACAGCTCTTTTGACAGAACCGGCACAGCGCCCAATAGTGGAATAATCGGAAACTACATCCCCGGCTTTTCATCTCCATCTATCGGAGAACATAGTAAGTGTCATTATCAGTGATGTCACCTTATCAGTGAGGGGGGTCCGGTGGGGGGATGTGGGGGGGGGGGGGGGGACAATAGAGAGCTGGACCCGGCTTGTGTAATGATCTCTCAGTGTTTTCTCTCCTCCTTTCTGCTCTGAGGGAAGACTCCATAGGAGTGCACAGGGGGTGTGCCGGTAGTGTCTGAGCACACCCTAATCACCCGTGCTGTCTCCCGGAGATCTGCCCCGAAATGTTGTGTGTGACCCCCGCTGGCTGTCTATGGAACAGTCTGACAGGCAGCAGATGGTGAGTGTTGTCAGAGCCGCTGAGTGTGAGATCTGTCAGATAATGTCACGGCTTGTAGAGACAAAGATCAGCTGTCACTATTCAGAGGGGGTGTCGGGGGTGGGCGGGACCGAACAGTTATCACACATCAGCCAATGGGATGGAGTGTGGGCGGGCCGCTCCATTTATGTGGCTCCGCCCCCTTTCTTAAGCAGCCCAATCATTGGCTGGTGTTGATAGCTGCTTAGTCCCGCCCATCCCCGGCATCCCGGTGTCTTGTCAAATACAGTCCCCTATCATATAGTGTCCGCCCTGTACTGCGCAGGCGCAGTACGGAGGACAAACGAGACGCCGAAAGTCTCCGAAGTTTAACAGCTGATCATCAGCTGTACACGGCGCCTGCGCATTTATTCTCACCCTATGTCCAGGATCATTCCCTACTATCCAAGTGGACATAGAGTTAGAATAAATAGTTGCCGAGCGCAGCGAGGCTGTGCCGGAAGCGTGGCGAGCGAAGCGAGCCCGCGAGGGGCCCTCTTACACAGCCATCGCTAAGAACTGCCGAAGCGCCGTGTACAGCTGATGGTCAGCTGATCAACTTCGGACATTTTCGGCATCTCCTTCTGCTCCGTACTGCGCAAGCGCTGCGCCTGCGCAGTACGGGGCGGACACTATCCGATAGGAGGACAGTATATGGCAGAACACCGGCTGAGTTGTGATCTCTCCTGCAAGTAGTTCCATGATCTGCAGACAGTTTCACACACAGAGCGGATCTGACAAGTCTCACTGTCTGCTGTGTGTGAAATCCCCCCTCTGCCCTGCCAGTGCCAATCAATGCTGCCTATCAGTGACAACCTGTGCCAACCAATGCTGCCAATCAGTACCAATCAATGCTACATATCTGTGCCAATCAATGCTGCCAAAAAGAGCCCATCAGTGCTGCCTATGAGTGCCAATCAGTGCCCCTCAGAGCTGCCTATCAGTGCCCATAAGTGCCGCCCATCAGTGCCGCCATTTAGTGCCCATTAACGCTGCCAATCAGTGCCCATTAGTGCTGCCTATCAGTGCCACCTATCAGTGCTACCGATTAGTGCCCATTAACTCTGCCAATCATTGCAGCCTTTCAGTGCCCATTAGTGCTGCCAATGAGTGCCACCTATCAGTGCCAATCAGTGGCCAACAGTGCGGCCTATCAGTGCCACCTATAAGGGCTCATCAGTGCTATCAATCAGTGCCTATCAGTGCTGCCAATCATTGCCACCTATCAGTGTCAATCAGAGGCAGCTATTAGTGCCCATCAGTACACTGAGTGCAGGGATGGGGAGATGAACTCAGCAGCCAGGCACATTATCCATGGGGGGGGGGGGGGGGCGGCCACAACTGAAATCCGTTGATGTTATTAATGCCACATGCCGATCTTTAGTATAATAGGTAATCACCACACTACTATTTATAATAAACTACTGGAGGTAAAATAAAAAAGTGTCAGTAAAAGGTTTGCCGCTAAGCACTGTTATGTGTTCCCACATCAGAAAAAAATGTGCAGCACTAACTTACTAATCAATAACTTAACAATAATGGTGGAATCCTCCAATGTATGGAAATCTCAATAAACTTCAATATTACCACAATACCGATCTCTGTGATATTTATTGTAACTTCACATATAATACACATCACACTGAAAACAAGACATAACAAATTAAACTTAGCAGGGATGGTGGAAACCCCTCTACAGATAATTGCAATACAAACTATCTCATTGCAACTTTTTAGTTGGGAGGTTTCCTTCATTATAGCACTTTGTAATTTACATTTTTTTAGATAGTAACTAAAACATATAAAATTAAGTGTAACAATTATAATGTGAATTATTGTACTTGAAGTTCATTTCCCCCACCCCTGCTAAGTCCATGTCTTTATGGACCTTGCTTTGTGCTCTGGTGTGCAGTCATGTTAGAACAGGAAGGGGCCGTCCCCAAACTGTTCCCACAAAGTTGGGAGCATGAAATTGTCCAAAATGTCTTGGTATACTGAGGCCTTAAGACCCCTTTCACACTGGAGGCGTTTTTCAGGCACTTTAGCGCTAAACATAGCGCCTGAAAAAAGCCTCAGCTGCAATCTCAGTGTTAAAGCCCAAGTGCTTTCACACCGGGGCGGTGCGCTGGCAGGGTGTCACAAAAAATCCTGCAGGCGGCTTCTCTGCAGCGCTGTAGGAGTGGTGAATAGCCCGATCCTAAAGCGCCCCTGCCTATTGAAATCAATGGGCAGCGCCGCCGTACCATCCGGCAAACCGCCGCTGTGGGCAGTTTTAACCCTTTTTCGGCCACTAGCGGGGGTTAAAAGGGGCCCGCTAGTGGCCAAATAGCGCCGCTAAAACGACGGTAAAGCGCAGATAAAAATAGCAACGCTTTACCGCCGGCGCCTGGGCGCTGGCAGTGTGAAAGTGCCCTAAGTGTTCCCTTCACTGGAACTAAGGGGCCAAGCCCAACCCCTGAAAAACAACCCCTACAGCATAATCCCTGCTCCACCAAATGATTTGGACCAGAGCACAAAGCAAGGTCCATAAAGACATGGATAAGCGAGTTTGGGATGGAGGAACTTGACTGTCCTGCACAGAGTCCTGAACTCAACTCGATAGACCACCTTTGGGATGAATTAGAGCAGAGACTGCGAGCCAGACCTTCTCGTCCAACATCAAGGCCTGACCTCACAAATGCGCTTCTTGAAGAATGGTCAAACGTTCCCATAAACGCAACCTAAACCTTGTGGACAACCTTCCCAGAAAAGTTGAAGCTGTTATAGCTGCAAAGGGTGGACTAAGACTGGGATGCCATTGAAGTTCACGTGCGTGTAAAGGCAGACGTCACAATACTTTTAACAATATGTGTGTGTGTGTATATATGTATATATGTGTGTTTGAGCTTTGGAGTGCACACCCTAATGCAATAGGCTGCACACGCCTATGGGGGTTACAGAGATACCAGTCAGGGGGCGCACACCACCCAATGTGGGCACAGAGATCCCTGCCAGGGGGGCACACCTTGCCCATAGTTGGTAGTATAGTGTATGTGTGTCGGAGGAGGGGTATAGTGGTTCTGGTGTTTTCCAAGAGTGGGGGGTATAGGGGGGGTCTGTTGTTACTTAATTCTGGGAGGTATAATGGTTCTGTTGTTATCTAGGAGTAGGGATGAGCCGGATGTTCAAATCAAACATAAGTACAAGTCCAACATCGGGTGTTCGCCGAGTAGCGAACAATTTGGGGTGTTCGCGGCAAATTCGAAAGCCGCAGAACACCCTTTAAAAGTCTATGGGAGAAGTCAAAAGTGCTAATTTTAAAGGCTTATATGCATGGTATTGTCATAAAAAGTGATTGGGGACCCGGGTCCTGCCCCAGGGGACATGTATCAATGCAAAAAAAAAGTTTTAAAAACGTCCGTTTTTTCAGGAGCAGTGATTTTAATAATGCTTAAAGTGAAACAATAAAAGTGAAATATTCCTTTAAATTTCATACCTGGGGGGTGTCTATAATATGCCTGTAAAGTGGCGCATTTTTCCCGTGTTTAGAACAGTCCGAGAGCAAAATTACATTTCTAAAGGAAAAAAAAGTCATTTAAAACTACTAGCGGCTATTAATGAATTGTCGGGTCTCGGCAATACAGATAGTCATTGAAAAAAACAGCATGGGATCCCCCCTAGTCCATTACCAGGCCCTTCGGGTCTGGTATGAATATTAAGGAGAACCCCGAACCAAAATTTAAAAAAAAAATTGCGTGGGGGTCCCCCCAAATTCCATACCAGGCCCTTCAGGTCTGGTATGGATATTAAGGGGAACCCTGCGCCCGGCACATGTCAAAGTTGCAAAATTGTGCTTAGGCATTAAGATTTGTTTTACCATTAGGGTCGGTTCACACAGGGGCGGCACGACTTGCAGGTCGCCTCACCGAGGCGACCTGCACGCGACATGCACGGCGACTTGCAAAACGACTTCTGTATAGAAGTCTATGCAAGTCGCCTCAAGTCGCCCCAAAAGAAGTACAGGAACGTTTTCTAAGTCGGAGCGACTTGCGTCGCTCCGATTAGAACGGTTCCATTGTACAGAACGGGAGGCGACTTGTCAGGCGACTAGGTCGCCTGACAAGTCGCCCCAGTGTGAACCGAGCCTTAGGCGTGAGGGGGCTAAAGAAAAACTATAGTCTTAAAGGGGTTGTAAAGGTTCCTTTTTTTTTTTTTTTTTTTTTTTTTAAATAACAAACATGTCATACTTCCCCCCATTGTGCAGCTCGTTTTGCACAGAGTGGCCCCGATCCTCGTCTTCTGGGGTCCCTCGGCGGCTGTCTCGGCTCCTCCCCGTATCAGCTATCCCACCCTCTGGGAAGCTCTCCCCCAAGGGGGTTAGCTTGCGGGCACGCTCCCGTGATACAGTGGGCGGCTACAGCCTTCGTCTGTATCGCTCGGCCCCGCCTCCTGGCCCGCCGCGTCATTGATTTGATTGACAGCAGCGAGAGCCAATGGCTGCCCTGCTATCAATCATCCAATGAATGAGCCGAGAAGAGCCGGTTGAGAAGCCAGCGCGTTCACGACGCAGGACTTTCGAGGGCTCAGGTAAGTAAATTGGGGGGCCGCTAATCGTCGGATGTTTTTTCACCTTAATGCATAGAAAGTATTAAGGTGAAAAACATGAACCTTTACAACCCCTTTAATTTGAAAATTGCTGATAAGTAGGATTGTATTGCAGGAGAGACTCCCATAAACATGTGTAAGAGTGCCAACATCACAAACTGACCAATAAAGATATCTGAAGACACCTAGCATTTAAGACTGGGCAAAGATGGAAACGTCAACAAGGAAACTTGTGGACATCACATCTGGCGAGGAAGAAAGCCTTGCAGACTTTAGATCTGCTTATATTACCGCCTCCTCGCTGACAGCACCCAAATACGCAGCCTCTTGGTGGGCGGGCCTTGACGTTGAGCGGCCACATATTTGCATACCAGAATGTAAATACAGCTGCACTCCTGGGACAATTACTGGTGACTGACGGAAAGCTCCTGATCACTACTGGCCTACTACTGACTGGTTTCTTTCCGTTGTCCCTTGTTGTGACATCATTACGCTGCTGGATTTTTCAGGAACCTGGGAGGACCCGCCACAGGACACCCAATGGGAAATATCCAGAAAGAAAAGAAGACTCTTTAGCTTCTAGTTGAAATGTATGCACTGCCATTGCTGAACTTCTAAAAATGTTGCAAGAGCTCAGATTTTAGTAATTTCTCACCCAGAACAAAGACTTCTGACCTGGTGTCTTTATTCCACCTTACCAACTGTGTAACTATGGCCTTTAGCTTTATTATGAGCCAGTAACTCAAACACCTTATCGCCTGGTCATGTTCTTTCCATCCCACTATGCAATGCAGCACGGCCAATAGTGAGGCTCCCTATTGAGCAGCAAGATGTCAGGAGTGTGTCAGTGACCAAGAAAAGTGAGTTGAGTGCAGACACTCCAAAGTGCCTTCATTATCACCCCAATGCTGGTCCTGCGCGGTGGTGGAGCCTGCAAGAACACTTTAAGGGGTATGTTCTATGGAGATGGAAACAAAATGGCTGCATCGGTTTTTGGATAAACTTCAATAAATCCCACAAAAGAAATAGTATCCCTGGAGCTGATCTAGATCACTTCCTGTCCCAGAGATCCCACAGGAAGAGATTTACATATTTGCTGAGGTTTATATGTTTATATGTAGCGAAGTCTCTTACACGTAGCACGATAATTGAAGCCTGTATGGTGGGTAGAAGGACTGTGAAATGTGTGTGCTGTGTATGCAGTGTCCAGTCTCAGGCTCTATTTAGCTTTGCCTCTAAGTGCATCTCCCTGTCCGTAGAGTTTGGCCAAAGGGAATCATTGTCATATTTCTCCTTAGAGTGCCTGACAGGGGCCCCAGGAATTTCACACTCTAAGCAAAGCCCTGGTTATATCATATTCTAGGCAGAAATCCAATATTATACTAGACTCGATCAATCCCAGATCCTCTGGAATTTTTTATACTTATAGTAATGAAAAAGTTTGCTTTTCAATTAATTGTAACAAAATGTAAAGCAGAACTCCAGCAAAAAAACACAAGATAAAATGAACAGCACAAGGGAATTACGATTTCGCCTGCAGTACTATTTTTGCCACTAGATGTGCATCATTCAATCCACTTCCACTGAGCCCAGTTCATCCTGGACATGTCCCAGCCTGTGACTGAACAGTGGAGAGAAAAGCAGCAAAGTCATGACCTTATCTCTCTTCTTGCTTTCTCCTCTCATTAACACGCTTCTTATCAGCACACAAACTGGCTCCTTGTACTGCGGCTTCTTCTCAAACTCCAGCCTTGCTATAGGGACTGCGAAAGGCTGACGCCGGTTCTGATTTAGACAGAACAGGAATTTAGAAAAATATCTCTAGGAATGAAAGGTAAATCCCCTCTTAGAAAGTTGTCCCCAGAACTATTATCCCCTTTTGAAGATTTCCCCTCTATTCCTGGTGTGGAGACAACTGTAAAATTGTCTTTTTCACATCAGTATCATTAGCCAACAGGACAAATACGGAGAATAAATCTCCAAACGGAACAAGGGGTTTTAATAAAGTATTGGCTATACATTCACATTAATGATGTATTGATTACAGAGCTGCAAAGTTAGGGATACAGGGAAGCCTGGTGATGTAGCAGCTGGGTACAAGCACTGACACAGTCAGTCAGTGGCAGCACAAGAGGGGTTCCTGGGTATGGTGGTCCCTCCTGCAAAGCTAACACTTGATTCACACAACTATCCTGCACCTTACCCAGGGCTGTCTTTAATATCGATTGGACCCTGGGCATACATTTTCTTGGGCCGCAATAGCGGCTGGTGCTCAAAATTTTTTGGGGGGCAGAAACAAACTGAAAAATTCTGAAAAAAAACCCCATCAATTGCAGCCTCAATGTGCCTACCAAACGCAGCCACTGTGCCCATCAAACGCAGCCACTGTGCCCAAAATGTTTCCACTGTGCCCCTCGTCTGCCCAGCACTTACCTTGTCTCGGGTGGGCAGCTGGTGACGGCTGCGAGCGTTGTCCTCCATTTCTTCCCCATCTTCTCCCGCCCGCTCCTCCTCTGCTATGATTGGACGCCTGATAGGTGTCCAATCACAGCGCCTGTTGTTTCAGCCAATCAGGTGACAGGTAACACAGACCCGGCGCACCTGTTTGGCTGAAAGGGGGTTCAATGTTAGCAAAGCAAATTCCTTCGTTTTTCTAACATACAGCTGAGTGAGAAAGCGAACGCACAGCGTTGCGCCCGCTCCTCACATTTTTGGGCGCCTATTAGAGCCGAAGGCTCTAATCAGGTGCTTCCAAAAAACACCCCCACCACTGTAATTCAGGTGCTCGGTACCTGAAAAGGGGCCGGACACCTGAATAGGGGGTGTCAGCAGCGACCATAGATAGTTTCATGCAATGCATGAAGCTATCTATGGGGATTAGAGCGGTGCCAGGAGAGGTGGGGCGGCGCTCCTGCGCCCTTTATGGACGCACTGCCGCTGGTGCCATGCAATTTCACTCTCCACCTGCTAGGAGAGCAGCTAGACTCAAAATCAGTTTACTACAGCAGATCAGGCAGCAATTGAGATTGGTTGCCAGAGGATACAGCACATCATTACCAGTCAATAACTGGTTGCTAGAGGAAACAGCACACATTACGGCTGCTTTGTTGCTAAAAGTTACTGCACATTACCGCTCACAGATTGGTTGCTATAGGTTACTGTGCATCATTACCACTTAATGATTGCTAGAGATAAAAGCACATCATTAAAGCTCACTACTTGCCTGTGACATCTCCAGTAGGCACTGCAGCAAGGTCTATATCCTGGCAGTGGCTCAGCAACACGTCCTCTCACTGTTCCAGTCTCCCCCACATAGTACTCGCTTGGTGGTTTTTCAGCAGCTCAGTCTCTCACGGGGCAGTCCTGGTGAATTTTTGCCTGGGCAAATCTTGCTCCCTATTCAAAAAGCAGGGTCAAGTTCAGGCCCCATGGACTTCCGTGAATAGGCCATTCCTTGAGACTACATGTCCCCTCAAGTCTCTTCTGATTGGCAGCTCGTTCTGCTTAGCTGAAGGGAGGTGGAAGAGCGAGCATCAATTAGCTGGCTGCTGACAGGAGGGGGGGGGGGGGGGGGGGCAGCAGGTTGTGAGCACAAAGACAGCTGCGCCTTTTCCCTGTGATAGCACAGCAGACCCGAGACCTGTAGTGGCCTGTGTAGCAGTGTGAGGGGAGAGCGCTCAGCTACACTGATATGATAGGAGGCAGCATGGGACCCTGTAGCTATGAGCAACCCCTGGGCTCAAGGGGCAGCTGCTTTGGACCCCACAAAAATAACTGGGCCCGGGGCAGCTTCCCATTTTGCCCCGCCTTAAAGACGGGCCTGACCTTACCCCATACTCTGACTGGATCTCTTCGCACACACCTTAGCCTGCTCAGACCACATACCTCTGATACACTTTTCCCTGCTCATACCACATCCTGGCTTGGAGTTAGCAGAACACACTTTCACCCTGAATCTGAACGAGCCAATGCACCTCATTAATATGTGGCCTGCAGTATACCCTTTTAATGCTGCAGAGGATGCATGCAAAAGCCCATTTAAACAGCCTTGCAAATACCACACACAATGTCTGCTGGACTGAATACATTTTTTTTAAAAAAAAAGACACATTAACAAAGCCATAATTGTGTTGAAAAGTTTTATTTTTTTTAAATAAACATATTCAAATGTATTCAATATCAGCAAATTGAGATATATACTGTAAATAAATGGAGAAAAAAAATTAAGAGAGCAAGAAAATAAAGATTAATAAGAGTTGAAAATACTACTGGGGTAATGGGGGGGGGGGGGGGGGGGTTGAACCAAGAGTTTTACTATAGACGTTAGTCCTTTAAAAAACCAATTAGAAAAAGCTAGAAAAGGGGGGGGAGGGGGGGCAGAAATATGTCTGGGACGTCCATTTGTTTTCATTGAAAACAATCAAAATGAATCTGCTGATGTAATAAAGAATACACAAAATCTAGAGAAAATCTGGGTTTATAGCTGATTAATGAACAGAGTACTTTAAAAAAGGTAACCATGAGATTGTTTCACTTACAGCCACCTCCATTCAATATTGTAGTGCCTGCCCCAGATATTTAAGCTGAATAGACATTTAACCACTTGCCGACCGCACTATAGCTGAAGAACGGCTACAGTGCGGCTCGATAATTCTGGGAGGGCGTACTATGACGTCCTCCCAGAATCGCGCACACGGGAGTATCCGTGACCACCGGGTCCAGAGGACCCAGCGGATCACGGTAAATGGCCCTGGAAAGCCTCACACAATTTAGAAGTGACAGCGGCTGCGGGGGAGAGGTTACATTTGCACCATGTAACACCCTAAATATGGGTTTAACATGTAACATGGTGCAAAAGGTGAACTTTAACCGCTTGCGGACCGCCCACCGTAGATAGACCATGGCAGGGCGGCCGCTCTAGTAGGGTAGAGAAAAAACACGTACGTTGCCGATGCCCTTGGCTGTGCTGCAGTACCAACCAATCAGAGGGTGCAGCCGGACATTACCGAGGAGAGCCCGATGTAATCTCTTCTGACAGCAGCAATGTGCGCTTTGTTTCTCTCTGCAAAGCAGGAAGTAGAAAACAGCACAGAGCACACACAGTAACACATGTTGGTCACACATTTAACCCTTTGATCACCCAAGATGGTAAACCTTTCCCTGCCAGTGTCATTAGTACAGTGACAGTGCATATTTTTAGCACTGATCACTGTATTGGCGTCACTGGTTCCCAAAATTGTGCTAAAAGTTTGTAAGGTGTCCAATTTTAAAGCTGCAATCTCGCAGTCCCGCTATAAGTCACTGATCACCGCCATTACTAGTAAAAAAAAAATTAAATTCCATAACTATATCCCATAGTCTGTAAACACAATAACTTTTGTGCAAACCAATCAATATTCGCTTATTGGGATTTTGTACCAAACATATGTAGCGGAATACATATTGGCCTAAACTGATAATGAAATGTGATTTGTTTATATTTTTTATTGGATGTGTTTGGCTGGGTTCACACTAGTGAGATGTGGAAACCCTGCGAGTTCCTGCATCGCACCCGACTCACACGGCCGTTCACATTGCCATATGCCAACCGCTGGGAGTGTCAATACAATGTTAATGACACCCCCATTTCAGCTCGCATATCGCACTGCGAACTGTCAGTTCGGACATGAATCGGATCCCATAGGTATGAACACCACTGCGATTCGATTCTGGTGCGGACCAAAAAACGGGTCCTGTGCGAGATTGGTCCGAATGTCATACTATCCGTATGGCTGAAATTGCATCGCATGTGATTTGCACTGCAGTGCGGTGGGAATCACATGCGATTTCGCCCAGCGCACCAGTGTGAACCACATACAGTCCAGTGCGTTTTTTTTCCCCAAACGCATTGAAAAGTAGGTTATATGGTTTCCAATGACAGAGGTCACACCAGTGCAGTGCACCGGGGCTTTCCAGTTCCAGAAAAAAAGAAAATGCTGCATTTTTGCTACACTGGAAGGCAATAAAACGCATAAAAAAACGCACTGGAATGCATCAAAAATACACCGGACCCCAGTACAGTGAAAAACTGAAAAAAAGAAAAAAGCATCTGGAAACGTGTCAAATACACATCAGAACGCCCCAAAAATGCACTAAACAAATGCATGCAAAACACATCCGGAAGGCGTTTTTGCGGAGTGAAGCAGCCCTAAGTGTTCCTGACATCTCCTTACATATGTCGCCATTATTTCCCACTTCAATCGTCTTCTCCATTGGAATAGAACATGAAATGTACTGAAGAGTAAATAGAGGAACTCGGGATGCACACAAACATTTCAGCCCCTCCCACACGATCGGCCTCCCATTGACTCCTATGGGGAGACGGATGTCAGCAGAGATGTGTCCCCCGACACCCGCCTGCCATCCGATCCGCTACAAAAACGATGTATGGCGACACGTTCAGCCAGCCGTCTGATTGGATGTCATCTATTGCAGCTTAACAATCATTAGATGTGGTGGCTGTATTTGTTTTCTTTTTTAAGGGCTCTTTCACATGGATGTGTCCGGACTCCGCTTTGCTCAGTAGGGATCGCTCCGTTGATCCCCGCTGAGCAGGTAGATGACAGCTCCATCTCTACACACTGTGCAGGACCGACCTGTCAGAGCTCCGCTCTCCCCTATGGGGGATGGGAGCAAGACGGACCGTAGAGTCCCTTTTCATCCGATCCGATCGGCGGATGGAAAATAGGTTTTCCATCCGTGTGACTTTAGCAGGTCGCATATCAGCGGACATGTCACCGCTGACATCCGTCCCTCCATAGACCTGTATGGAGCGTCCGTTCAGATCCACCTAAAAAACTGACAGGAGGACTTGAACGGTGAAAGGGGCCTAAGGCTTTTCTCCCTGGTAATCTGCCCAGTAACACACCTCCTGTACTAGAGTGCCCCCACTCTGGATGAAGGAGCACAGGGGGCACACCTTAGGACAGAAGCGTTGTTGGTCTGGGGGGAGGGGGTATTAGATGTACTAGCAGATTTACATACACTACCAAATTGAAGCCAATCTCCAGGTCACACTTTAGACTCACAAGCAGTTAGAACAACAGATTTTTTGGGATAAAGGTTTTACATGAATAAATAAAAGAGCTGATCACTGCAATCACCTATCAGTGGCAAATGGTTTGGCTCAACCCCCTAACTGCTACATCTGCATGACAGCTTGTTCTGCTGATAAAAAAAAAAACAGACTTCTCCCAGGAGGATCACATGGAGGGGATAGAAATGTCCAGCTGAACGCACGGGGGGGGGGGGGGTGATTAGTGAACACTGCAGGGGGGGGGGGTGATTGGAGGTCTCCAGCTCTGTCCCCCACTTTCCTCCTCACCATTGCCGCAGGCTCCTCTCCTCCCCTCGGCTCTCCTCCTCACCTGCACAGCTCTGCTCCCCCCAGCCACCATTTCTGCCCCCCCGGGACCGTTCCTCTCAGCTCTCCCCTCAGTAACAGTCTGCCCTCCGGTGACTTGCCGAGAAAGTTCCCTAGGCGGATAAGTTCCCCCCCTGTACTGCGCAGGCGCAGCGCCTGCGCAGTACAAACTACTGTCAGCCGCCGGAGATAGCCAAAGCTCAAACGCTTCAATCAGCTGTACACGTAGGGTGACCACATTTCCAAACTGCCATTCAGGGACAATTTTGCCAAGGACCGGGGGGGGGGGGGGGGGGGTGGGGGGGCGCAGAGTCTTTGTGTTGAATGTAGTCTCCGGGTTGACGGGATTTCGGCGGCGCGTGATTTGTCGGGTGAATGGCTGCTTTTAGCACTTATATCATCCCAACACCATGCTTGAAATGTATTTTTATTAATACATTAAGTATAGACGCCCCTCCCTCAGTACGGACCCCCCTCTCCACTAAGTACAGACCCCCCTCCTTCAGTACGTACCCCCCTCTCCATTAAGTACAGACCCCCCCCCCCCCCCACAGTACTGACCCCCTCCCCTTCCACTTGTGCTATTAGAGAGGTGGAGGTCAGAAATGTGCTGGGGGGGGGGGGGGGGCGCTTTTTACCTTTTTCATGATCACTGTCCCTGTCCCCCTCCTGAGTCCATCTATATACATATAATATAAGCTTAACAAAAGAGCTCAGATCAGAGAACAGCACAGGTGGGACCAGAGGACAGCAGAGGGTTGGAGAAGGGTGGGGTGGGAGAGAGCAGAGAAGTTGCTGGGGAAGATAAGATCAGAGGGGCCAGGAGAGCGTTGAGGGACTTGTGGGCAGCAGAAGTAAACTGTATAGGAGGGGTGGCATATATAGGAACTGATGCCCTCCATGTTCTTCTTGCAGCCACTGAATGCCCGCTTTTCCTCCTTTACCACCTGCAGGCATTCAGTGGCTGCAAGAAGAACATGGAGGGCATCAGTTCCTCCATATGTCGCCCCTCCTATCCAGGTTTAGAGGGAAGCTGCATGGGCCCCCTGGAGTATGAGGCTGGGTTGCAATGGCAGGTTGAAGGAGCAAAGACTGGAATGCTGGCAGGATTCTGAAGCCGTGATAGTTGCAGATGAGAGATGGGCCACTGCTGAGAGGATTGCTTAGCATACAGAGGACTAGTAGGTGAAAAAGTGGCAGAACATGAAAGGCTGAGGATAAAGCTGGCCATACACCATACAATTTTCTTATTCAATTTTCTTTAGATTTACCTTCAACTATGTAGTAGAAGGGCCTGCCTGATTGCATACAAATTGAAAGTGTTTAGGTTTGACCTCCTATTATATGGTTTTGGTAAATCTAAACCAAAGTTGCACAAGTAAGTTGTATAATGTATGGCCAGCCTAATGCTGGCCATACACTATACGAAAAATCGGCCGAAAAATCGTTCGAATGGACACTTCGTTCGTTTTTCGGCAAGTTAGTGGGTACAAATCGATAATCGTTTGTGACGTTTTTGTGGAAAAAAAACGAACGGCATGTTTGGAAAATTTCTGCCGAACGTACGATAAATTGCAAGGTTAATGTGTTTCCCGTCCGAACTTTCTGCACTAGGTATATGTAAAAAAACGAACACAAAATTATTTATTCATGTCCACTGAACAGATTATCGGTCATTATATGATGGCACGATCGTTTGCGGTCACGGTCGAACGTTCGTTTTTCGAAAAGGGGTTCGGACGATTTTCTGTATAGTGTATGGCCAGCATAAGACCCCTTTCACACTGCCGACGCCCAGGCATCAGCGGTAAAGCGGTGCTATTTTTAGCACCGCTTTACCGTAGTTTTAGCGGCACTACTCGGCCACTAGCGGGGCTGTTTTAACCCCCACTAGCGGCCAAAAAGGGGTTAGATCCGCCTGCAAAACGCCGCTAGTGCAGCATTTTGCTGGCAGTATCGCAGCGCTGCCCCATTGATTTCAATGGGGAGGAGCGTTGGAGGGGCAGGGAGTTCATCTCTCCTTCACCGCTCCAAAGAAGCTGCTGGCAGGACTTTTTCTGACGCCCTGCCAGTGCGGCTTTCACAGGGGAATGAATGTAGCAGCTGTTTTGGGGCATTTTGAAGGCGCTATTTTTAACGCTATAGCGCTTGCAAAAAGCTCCAGTGTGAAAGGGGTCTGAATGGGGGGGGGGGGGGGAGGGGCTGCTGCAGGTGTAGTGAGAGCCACACAAGTAGTGGGAGTGGCGGTTCACACTGGTGCGATGCGAGAACACTGCGAATCCACTGCGTGTTCCCGCATCGCATGTCACTTCACACTGCCATATGCGAATCGCTGGGGAGTGTCAATACATTGTTAACGACACCCCCAGTTCAGCTTGCATATCGCACTGCGAACTGACAGTTCGGACATGAATCGGATCGCATAGGTGTGAACACACATGCGATCCGATTCTGGTCCGAACAGAAAAAAGGGTCCTGTGCGTGTTTGCACCGAATGCGGTGCGATATCAGCCATACTATCTCTATGGCTGATATCGCACCACACAGACTTCGCATGTAATGTGAACGGCAGTGCGCTGCGAATTACATGCGATGTCTGTGCGATGTTTGGCATCACACCAGTGTGAACCGGCACGGAGAGAAGAGACAGTGAGCAGCTGGACAGAAGGGCCTGGTGTGAGGAGTTATTATGTGCGCAATGATGAGGGAAACATCTTCAGCTCTGAGGGGTTCATTGGGATCTGTAGTTCTTCACTGGGGGGGGGGGGGGGTCATTTCCCCCCAAAAGTGAAGGATTTCAAGTCCCAGCATGAACCCTGCCCTGATATCTAAGGATGTGTCCTCCTTCCATCCAGGGTGTAATGTCATCTGTCAGTGTCCTCTGCTGCTGACTCTTATCTGCCTGCCATCCCTTGTCTGCCTGCCATCCTCTCTGCACAGTGCACTGAGAGGCTTGCTCGCTCCAAGCTGACACACACTCCGTTTTTGTGAAGTGCTGACAGTTCAGCACAGAACTCCGGCTGCTGGGGGAGAGCTGACAGGATTTTAACCCCGATGGATCTGTCATGTTGGTGGATGTTTAGAAGTTTACTTGCCTTTCTATCACCTCTCCTTTCGTGTGTGCCCTGCAGTCTGTCTTAGAAGTCTCTTCTGCATGCCGCTGCCTGGCTGGACTCGAACATGCAGGGAGGAGGTGGGTGGAGCTAAACAATAGGCGCGGAGGAGGAAGTTAAATCTCCTCCGCTGTAATTGGTCTCTGCCTCTCTCCTGCTCATGACGTCACTGGTTGCTACACGCCAAGCGGGCGGCAGGTAGCAACCAGTTTGGGCACTGAGCCAGCGGCGGTGATTAATTAAGTAAAAAGGGTCTCTGCCAGCAAGGGGTCCACTACAGGCAGAGACAATGAGGGACAGATACAATGCAAAGGCTATTTTAGGTGGCATTAGATCGACCCAGGGCAATTCCGGGACACTGTATTGTCCCGGAATGAGGGTACCCGGGACCCGGGACACACCTGCTAATTGCGGGATTGTCCCGGGCAATCCGGGACATGTGGGCACCCTATGTACACGGCGCCTGCGCCCTAGGTCCAGGTTCCTTCTCCACCATCCAAGTGGACCTAGAGGGGGAATCTAAAAGAGCCGAGCGAAGCGAGGCCGTGCCCGAAGCGCGGCGAGCGAAGCAAGCCTGCGAGGGGCCCTCTTACAGGCGCCGTGTACAGCTGATTTTCAGCTATTCCGCTTCGGCTATTTCCACCGGATCCTACTGCGCAGGCGCAGCGCCTGCGCAGTAGAGGGGGAACTTATCCGCCGAGCGGAATTTTCTCGGCAGAACACCGGCCTTAATAGAGATTTCCAATACTAAAGATGGCCAACGGGTGATGATGAAACCAATGAATGCATTCAGCTGTTAGGGATAGGAGACACCTATGGCGGGGATCGGTGTTACAGCCGGAGAAGACAGAGATTGCCATCTTGTGGCCAAATTCAAGAATAACCATTAAAATCACCCAATACTGTTGAATTATAAGTAAAATCAATAAAATGAT
Organism: Lithobates septentrionalis; assembly: GCA_037952835.1. NCBI lineage: Eukaryota > Metazoa > Chordata > Amphibia > Anura > Ranidae > Lithobates > Lithobates septentrionalis. The sequence continues at coordinate 312,567 of JBBDGP010002202.1, forward strand.
ATAAAATTGATATGGGTTTGTGTTATATGACATAATTGGTGTGAGGCGCATCAGGTTGTTTACTTCAGTCTGAGGCGCTGTGATTGGTCACATGTTCTTGTTTACTCCAGTCTGAGGCGGTATCAGGTCACTTCTCCTTAGTGAGTTGACGGAGTGACATTCAGAGAGGATAGCTCCTGTATTTCACAGCGATTTTCAGTGACTGACGGCAAAAAAACGCAATTTTTATCATTATTTATTGCTATTACTAAAAAATTGGAGGATTGTTAGATCTCATCACAGAATGGGCTGTGGAGGTCTCATATGTAGAGCAGTGCCAACGTCCTAATTTACAAGTCTTAAAAGAGGGGGGGGGGGGAGAGATACCCAGGAGAACAAAACAAATGGACTTTGTAGGCACCAATCATAAAAATCAATGTAAACTTTTATTTATACAAAAATTTAAAAAGAATCACATAGATAAACATTTTCTAAAAAAATTGCAATACAATGCGGAAAATGGTAATGTATGTCACCACATAAATATGTGAGAACGGATCGGGGAATAGCCCCTACACCAAAAGAAGGGATACACCCCTTCCGTTCCCACTAAATAACCTCAAACTGATATAGCTCAGTATGGCTCTACATGTTTCGCAAATTTGAATGCTTCTTCAGGAGCTTGTTTGGGTTACCTGTAATGGGGAATAATAAAGAAAGACACACACCAAAAAACATAGAGTAGTATATTAATATCATTTTTAAATAAGGACTTTTTAAGAATGCGTCTCAATCAAAACCACTGAGTACCGTGAGGAAGCAATCCCAAGGGCCCAAGATTCAACACGCATATGGTGACATGTGATCACATGCGGGGACGTGTCTGGTAGAAAGAATCATACCACCGATAGACTCAAGAGAAGTAGTGAACTAGAGAGTCCCAGCTGTCCGAAAAAGGATAATGACCGCTGTATCTATGTGGTAAAACTAGGACTGTACATTCATATGTAGGAAAGAGCACAGGGCACAGTTAGATGGGGGGTGGGAGTCAGGGGGGAGGAAAAAAGGCAAGGGGAGGGAAAGAAAGGAAGGGGGGAGGAAAACCAGGGGGGGGGGAGAAAAAAGAAAAGAAGGGGGGAAGGAGGGAAAGGGAAAGACAGGGGGAGGGGGGGAGGGGAAGGGGGGGGGGGAAACACATGGAGGGAGGGGACTGGGGAGGTGTAAACAAATAGGGAAATGAGAGGGGGGGAGAAGAGGGAAAGGGGGGAGAAAACAAAAAAAAAAGGGGGGGTTAAAAGAAAAGCTAGGATATAGGGAATAATGTACCAGCCAGAGTAGTTGGATCCGTCTTCAGATCAGGTAGAGGTTATGGATAATTGAAAAGCCATACACTCGGAGATAAAGCCTCCAATGGCCAGGGTGCATAAGGGAATCCAGAGACTCTAATCTGGAGAATGTAAGTAATGTCCAATTAGCCAATATTGAGACCAGCTCCTTATAAGTGTGCCGTCATACTGATAAATCAAATGGCACAAACAGATCCTAATATAAATACTATTTACATGTATGCCTGTAGGGCTAGATAATTGCACATAAAAGGCTGCTCCTACCTTGTAGGGTGATACAGGTTGAGCAGGTCTTGCAAACAGCATAGATCAGCTAATTACTTGTAAACCTGGCACCAAATAGATCTTCACTGACATGGCTGCAATAGAGCTCTGATCCTATCCCAACAGAGAGCTATCTAATAAGATCCCAGAATCGCCATCTATATAGGGAGTGAGAGAGACATCAAAGATTCCATCTACTTGCACAGACAGAGTACAACTACAAAGCGTTTAGTTAAGTTTGTATGAACCCAGCATAATCTTACCAGACAGCTTGTGCTGTTCAGAGGTAACGCCCAGGCATCAGAGCACCATGGAAGGTAGTGGCGTGGTACAAGGCTGTTGCTGACAGCCTTAAGTACACGCCCCAATCAGGTGTGCAAGCCATGCATCACCTGATTTGGCCGAACGGAGCTGCGCACGCGCGCACTCACATCCCATCGCACATGCGCAGTGGTCAATAAGGCGTCTGTCATGTAAAACGATGTGAGGAGGGAGAGCAGTCCTATAGGTGACAAATCTGTGGGCTCCCCCCAGTGGTTCCTCCCAGGTACAGCGTGTAAAGCGCTGTAAAGGCCGGGACCAACAGATGGAGTGAGTCTGGAGATATCAATGCACATATCAAGAAGTGTACATTGTAAATCCAGGGGGAGAGGGATAGATCTGGACCATACGCCGCAGACACCATCCCCTAAAGGGCAGGGGGGGGGGGCAGAATGCGGTTACCCGGCCGCACATGTGATACAGACACCAGCAAGTTGATAGGGTCCCGGGGTCAGCTTGCCTCAGTACTTATAACAGGCCTGTATACATAAGAATGTTAATTACCATGAAGAGAATAAATTCATTCATGGTGGTACAAATCACAAATGCATACCCATAATTAATACTGGTAAAAATAGACAATATGCATATACATTTTGCAAATAACAGTGTGATTACAAATTTGCGATTTCCTGCAACTACACAATACTTTAGCTCGGCGAAATCACTGTATATCTATACATTATACCAGCAAGGGGTATAATAGACTGTGTTTAACTACAGGAGTGCCTGCAATGGGCGGAGCAATGGACAGGGGGATCTCCTATACCAGAGAGGAAGAGGCCAGTGGATTGATGGTGCGAAATTCTAAGAAAAATAGACTACGATAAACTGCGTGTTAACTAGTTGCTATAGATCATTGGACCTTAGTTGGTTATCATATAGATCAACCTTCAATTTTTTATCCAAGAAAGGATTTATAGGATTGTACTTCGTTAATGCCTGGCCACCGTGTGGCATTCAGGCGTTCAATCCACTTGGCCTCCTGTTGGAGTATCCTCCTGTCCCAATCGCCCCCCCTTGAGTCTTGAGGGATTACTGCTAGGACAATGAAAGTCGCAACAGAGGTGTCAAATCTGTGGCATAAATCGAGATGCCTACTGATAGGACTGAGCATCTTCCCATTAGCTGAGTAATATACGTGGTCACGTATCCTTTGCCATAGGTGGCGGATGGTCTTACCCACATAGAATATCCCACATCTACACGTCATCAAGTATATTACACCTTGGGTGTTACAGTCAGCCCAAAAACGTGGACAGAATGTCTCACCGTTGGGTAATTGGAATTTATAGCCTGTAGATACCCAGGGGCAAAAAGAGCAGTGTCCACAAGTGTATATACCCTCTCTATTGGTCGTTTGAGCCTGTGAAGGTGCAAAATGGCTCCTAGTCAGCTTGTCACGCAGAGATGGTGCTTTTTTAAAAACGATCTCAGGGTGGTCACTGACATATTTCTTTAGGATGGGATCCTCAGATAAAATATGCCAGTGTTGCTGCAATATATTGCGTAGTTGGTACCAGTGCTGGGACAAGGCCATTTGGTGCCCAGGGCGAAGATGGCAAACTGCGCCCCCCCCCTCCGTTTTTCATTCAGATATCCCCGCACAAAGTCAAGGACGTCGTATGACAACCGGCGGGCGGGAAGTGGTTAAAACGCATTTTTTTTTTAACACAAAGTTGTCCATTTATACAATATTTCTAACACATAACATGTACATACCAAAAATGACACCCCAAAATAAATTCTCCTACTCCTCCTAAGTACGGCGATACCACATGTGTGAGACTTCCACAGCCTGGCCACATACAGAGGCCGAGCATGGCTGGGTATAACTAGCATGGCTGGGTATAACTGAGCATGGCTGGGTATCACCGAGTATTGCAGACTATGGCTGGATATGGAAGGGTATGGCTGGGTATCACAGAGTATTGCAGAGTATGGTGGGGTATTGCAGAGTATGGCAGGGTATTACAGAGTATGGCAGGGTATTACAGAGTATGGTGGGGTATTGCAGAGTATGGCAGGGTATTACAGAGTATGGTGGGGTATTGCAGAGTATGGCAGGGTATTACAGAGTATGGCAGGGTATCGCCGAGTATCAGAGGGTATTGCAGGGTATTGCATGGTATTGCGGGGTATTGCAAAGTATTGCAGAGTATTGTGGGGTATTGCAGGGTATTACAGGGTATTGCAGAGTATTGCACAGTATTGTGGGGTATTGCACAGTATTGTGGGGTATTGCACAGTATTGCACAGTATTGTGGGGTATTGCAGAGTATTGCACAGTATTGTGGGGTATTGCACAGTATTGCACAGTGTTGCAGGGTGTTGCAGAGTATTGCACAGTATTGTGGGGTATTGCACAGTGTTGCAGAGTATTGCACAGTGTTGCAGGGTATTGCAGAGTATTGCACAGTATTGTGGGGTATTGCAGAGTATTGCAGAGTATGGCGGGGTATCGCCGAGTATATCTGGGTATTGCAGAGTATTGCACAGTATTGTGGGGTATTGCAGAGTACTGCACAGTGTTGCGGGGTATTGCAGAGTATTGCGGGGTATTGCAGAGTATTGCACAGTGTTGCGGGGTATTGCAGAGTATTGCACAGTATTGTGGGGTATTGCAGAGTATTGCACAGTATTGTGGGGTATTGCAGAGTATTGCGGGGTATTGCAGAGTATTGCACAGTGTTGCGGGGTATTGCACAGTATTGCAGAGTATTGCACAGTGTTGCGGGGTATTGCAGAGTATTGCGGGGTATTGCAGAGTATTGCACAGTGTTGTGGGGTATTGCAGAGTATTGCGGGGTATTTCACAGTGTTGCGGGGTATTGCAGAGTATTGTGGGGTATTGCAGAGTATTGCACAGTGTTGCGGGGTATTGCAGAGTATTGCGGGGTATTGCAGAGTATTGCACAGTGTTGTGGGGTATTGCAGAGTATTGCGGGGTATTGCAGAGTATTGCACAGTATTGTGGGGTATTGCAGAGTATTGCACAGTATTGTGGGGTATTGCAGAATATTGCACAGTATTGTGGGGTATTGCAGAGTATTGTGGGGTATTGCAGAGTATTGCGGGGTATTGTGGGACATTGCAGAGTATTGCACAGTATTCTGGGGCATTGCAGAGTATTTTGGGGCATTGCAGAGCATTAGGGATGGCTGAGCATGGATGGATGGCTGGATGTCACTGAGCAGCGCTGTGGGCACTACACATCCAGCCCACAGCGCTGCGAGAGGGGAATTCTGGGAGGACGTCATAGTACGTCCTCCCAGAGTTAAGCAACCGCCCTGTAGCCGTCATTCGGCTATGGGCCGGTTGTTAAGTGGTTAAACAGCAGCGGTGGTCATTGGTCATTAACCTCCTCTCAGCCTCCTCCCCTCCCCCAATCCAGCCATTTATTAATCTGTTTTTTAGTGTTTACTTACACAAGTTCAGACTCAGAAGTTCTGAGTCTGAACTTGTGTAAGTAAACACTAAAAACAGATTAATAAATCTGAGGCTGAGGCGAGGTTAATGACCAGTGACCACCACTGCTGAAGATCTGAGTCAGAACACTGGCATACATGACACTGGCACTGCACTCTTCTACCTTCGCTTCCTTCCAGATTGAATCCAGCAGCAGCTACTAGAGCCAGCCAGCCAGCCAGGTAGGCAGCAGCTCCTCAGCTCCTCTCCTCTCCTCAGCTCAGCTCAGCTCAGCTCAGCTCGCTCGCGGTGACAGCGCGCCGACACAGCTCACAGCTCACAGCTCCCGGCTCCCGCCTCCCGGCTCCCGGCTCCCGGCTCCCGCCTCCCTGTGCTCCTCTGCGTCCTCCCACCTCGCCTCCGGCCGTGTGTGACGTCACGGCGCTGGCAGAGACTACGGCACTCCTCCATAGGGGAGTAAACTGTAACAGAGTAGTTTGTGCTGAGGGAAGGGAGGATGCAGGAGCACACGAAGGCAATTTGTACAGTGCCGCTGGGGACTGTAAATGCACTGGACTGTTGTATTATTGTACACATTGGCGGGCGGCGGCCGTGGCAGAACGTCACTTGCAGGCTGCGCCCCCCCCCCTATAGCAAATGGTAGCGCCCAGGGCACGTGCCCCTTCCGCCCCTGCCTTGTACCGGCCCTGGTTGGTACTGTTGGTGCGAGTATTGTGTAATAAATTTAATCGTTGAATGTTCCTCTTACTAACCCTTATTATAATATTATTATTAACATTATAAGTTTTTGGCCTTTTTGCAGTTATAGAGGTTTTCATTACCAAGAGGATGCCTCGGTCTTCACGTCCCAGTTCCCGGCGAAGGCGCTCACGTCAGGACGGCGACGATTCACCAATCGCCCACCGGACGCGATCCAGAGCCCCACATCGGCAGAGACGCGAGGACCCACCAAGGAACAGGAGCCGTTCGCCAAGAGACCGCGACAGGGCAGCTGAACATCTCCCAGCACCGCCGCCGGCCATGGAGCCGCTTGGCGAGGAGCAGGTGAGCTGTGAGATTTGTTTTGCAGGGTATGAAGATGGAGAAGACACGACCATTCTGACCTGCAATCACCAATTCCATACGAGCTGCATCCAACGGTGGATCGAGCAAAACGCAACCTGTCCACTGTGCCGCGCTCCTATTCCCATCCCCCAACAGGACCATGGAATACACCTTGACCATCAGATGATCAACAACAGGTTTGATGTTCAGGTTGATGATTATGGTAATATGTGGTTAATTGACATTGAACAGCACAGGGTCCTCAGGTTACGCTTTCAGGTTAATGAAGATGGTAATGAGTATCTGGTAATGTGGCAATGATCCCTATAGAGCAACATATTTTTTCTTTATATATAAAGGATTTTGTCGTAGTAAATGATTTGAAAAAGGAAAATTGTATAAATGTATAGAATAACATATCTTTTATCATCTTGATATAACAAAAAAACATCACATTAACATCTTACAAAGAAGGAGAGGCATTGGCCCGCTATAGCGGTGGAGGAGGCCTGGATTTATTTTGACACTAAACAATATCCGAAAAGGAGTCGCTTCATCCTGATGCAGCTTCTAGCTTCCAGGTGAGCGCTCGAAACAATTACTACCGAAAAGGAGTCGCTTCATCCTGATATAGCTTCTAGCTTCCAGGTGAGCGCTCCAGGAAATTACCACCGAAAAGGAGTCGCTTCATCCTGATGTAGCTTCTAGCTTCCAGGTGAGCGCTCCAGGAAATTACCACCGAAAAGGAGTCGCTTCATCCTGATGCAGCTTCTAGCTTCCAGGTGAGCGCTCCAGACAATTACTATCGAAAAGGAGTCGCTTCATCCTGATGCAGCTTCTAGCTTCCAGGTGAGCACTCCAGACAATTACTACCGAAAAGGAGTCGCTTCATCCTGATGCAGCTTCTAGCTTCCAGGTGAGCGCTCCAGGCAATTACTACCGAAAAGGAGTCGCTTCATCCTGATATAGCTTCTAGCTCTCAGGTGAGCGCCCCAGACAATTACCACCGAAAAGGGGTCGCTTCATCCTGATGGAGCTTCTAGCTTCCAGGTGAGCGCTCCAGACAATTACTACCGAAAAGGAGTCGCTTCATCCTGATATAGCTTCTAGCTCTCAGTTGAGCGCCCCAGACAATTACCACCGAAAAGGGGTTGCTTCATCCTGATGGAGCTTCTAGCTTCCAGGTGAGCGCTCCAGGCAATTACTACCGAAAAGGAGTCGCTTCATCCTGATATAGCTTCTAGCTCTCAGGTGAGCGCTCCAGACAATTACTACCGAAAAGGAGTCGCTTCATCCTGATATAGCTTCTAGCTCTCAGGTGAGCGCCCCAGACAATTACCACCGAAAAGGGGTCGCTTCATCCTGATGGAGCTTCTAGCTTTCAGGTGAGCGCTCCAGACCAAACTACAAAATGTAGCTACAAACTCAAAATATACCAGATTTTACTGTCACTTCAATAACATCTTACAAAGAAGGAGAGGCATTGGCCGGCTATGGGGATGGAGGAGGCCGGATTTATTTTGACACTAAACAATATCCGAAAAGGAGTCGCTTCATCCTGATGCAGCTTCTAGCTTCCAGGTGAGTGCTCCAAACAATTACTACCGAAAAGGAGTCGCTTCATCCTGATGTAGCTTCTAGCTTCCAGGTGAGCGCTCCAGGAAATTACCACCGAAAAGGAGTCGCTTCATCCTGATGCAGCTTCTAGCTTCCAGGTGAGCGCTCCAGGCAATTACTACCGAAAAGGAGTCGCTTCATCCTGATATAGCTTCTAGCTCTCAGGTGAGCGCCCCAGGCAATTACTACCGAAAAGGAGTCGCTTCATCCTGATATAGCTTCTAGCTCTCAGGTGAGCGCCCCAGACAATTACCACCGAAAAGGGGTTGCTTCATCCTGATGGAGCTTCTAGCTTCCAGGTGAGCGCTCCAGACAATTACTACCGAAAAGGAGTCGCTTCATCCTGATATAGCTTCTAGCTCTCAGGTGAGCGCCCCAGACAATTACCACCGAAAAGGGGTTGCTTCATCCTGATGGAGCTTCTAGCTTCCAGGTGAGCGCTCCAGACAATTACTACCGAAAAGGAGTCGCTTCATCCTGATATAGCTTCTAGCTCTCAGGTGAGCGCCCCAGACAATTACCACCGAAAAGGGGTTGCTTCATCCTGATGGAGCTTCTAGCTTCCAGGTGAGCGCTCCAGACAATTACTACCGAAAAGGAGTCGCTTCATCCTGATATAGCTTCTAGCTCTCAGGTGAGCGCCCCAGACAATTACCACCGAAAAGGGGTTGCTTCATCCTGATGGAGCTTCTAGCTTCCAGGTGAGCGCCCCAGACAATTACCACCGAAAAGGGGTTGCTTCATCCTGATGGAGCTTCTAGCTTCCAGGTGAGCGCTCCAGACAATTACTACCGAAAAGGAGTCGCTTCATCCTGATATAGCTTCTAGCTCTCAGGTGAGCGCCCCAGACAATTACCACCGAAAAGGGGTTGCTTCATCCTGATGGAGCTTCTAGCTTCCAGGTGAGCGCTCCAGACAATTACTACCGAAAAGGAGTCGCTTCATCCTGATATAGCTTCTAGCTCTCAGGTGAGCGCCCCAGACAATTACCACCGAAAAGGGGTCGCTTCATCCTGATGGAGCTTCTAGCTTTCAGGTGAGCGCTCCAGACCAAACTACAAAATGTAGCTACAAACTCAAAATATACCAGATTTTACTGTCACTTCAATAACATCTTACAAAGAAGGAGAGGCATTGGCCGGCTATGGGGATGGAGGAGGCCGGATTTATTTTGACACTAAACAATATCTGAAAAGGAGTCGCTTCATCCTGATGTAGCTTCTAGCTTCCAGGTGAGCGCTCCAGACAATTACCACCGAAAAGGAGTCGCTTCATCCTGATGTAGCTTCTATCTTTCAGGTGAGCGCTCCAGACTAGGGATGAGCCGAACACCCCCCTGTTCGGTTCGCACCAGAACCTGCGAACGGACCGAAAATTTGCACGAACGTTAGAACCCCATTGACGTCTATGGGACTCAAATGTTCGAAATCAAAAGTGCTCATTTTAAAGGCTAATTTGCATGGTATTGTCCTAAAAAGGGTCTGGGGACCTTCCCCAGGGGACATGTATCAATGCAAAAAACTTTTAAAAACGCCCGTTTTTTCAGGAGCAGTGATTTTAATGATGCTTAACCGCTTGCCGACCGCCTCACGCAGATATACTGCGGCAAAATGGCATGGGTAGGCAAAGTAACGTATCGGTACGTTACTTGCCTCCCGTGGGCGGGGGGTCCAATCGGACCCCCCCCCCCCCCCGTTGCCCGAGGCGGTCGGCTACTGTCCCGGAGTGATCAGAGGTGAGGGGGAGGCCATCCATTCGTGGCCACCCCCTCACGATCGCTCCCAGCCAATGACATTCTTCCTCTGCTGCTGTAGCAAGCAAGCACAAGTAGTGTTCCGCTGCCACCAAGAAGACGAACACAGGCCCATCGTGCCCATCCTGCTGCATTCGCCAATCCCAATTGGGAACCTACCACTTCTGCAGCCAACCCGGCATTCAGGTGGAAACAGTTGATTTTACGTCACTGGACTTTTATTCACTGTTTTTCACCGAAGATCTCTATAGATCTATTGTGGATCAAAGCAATTTATACGCTGGTCAACACATCGCCACTATTCTCCAGTCCTCCCTTGCCAGAGATTGGAAACCAATTACGGTTTCCGAATTTAAGATTTTTCTGGGCCTTTACCTCAACATGGGCATAAATAAAAAAGAGTGAGTTGCGGTCATATTGGTCCACTGGCCCAATTTACCATATGCCCGTGTTCTCTGCCTCCACGGCCAGGGCACGATATGAGCAGATTTTGCGGTTCATGCACTTCAACAACAATGAACTCTGTCGTCCTCGTGGAGACCATGAATACGATCGGCTCTACAAAATTCGGCCCCTCGTAAACCACTTCAACCGACATTTTGCAGACTTGTTTACTCCCCATCAAGTTGTCTGCATTGATGAGTCCCTGATTAAGTTTTCTGGCTGCTTGTCATTCAAACAGTACCTTCCCAGCAAGCGTGCCAGATACGGGGTCAAGATGTATAAGCTCTGTGACAGGGCCACAGGCTATACATGTAGATTTATGGTTTACGAGGGCAAAGATAGTCACGTAGAGCCGACAAACTGCCCTGACTACATAGGAAGTGCTGGCAAGATTGTGTGGGACTTGGTGTCACCCTTATTCGGAAAGGGGTACCACTTGTACGTGGACAATTATTACACGAGCGTGCCACTTTTTAGTCACCTTTTTGATCATCAGATTGGAGCATGTGGCACCGTGCGCCCTAATCGCCGGGGCTTTCCCCAGTGGCTTGTAGAGTCCCGTCTTAGGCTGGGGGAGAGAGCCTGCTTGCAGTGTAATAATTTGCTTGCTATGAAGTGGAGGGACAATAAGAATGTTTTCGTTCTTACCTCCTTTCATGCAGACGCGACGGTCCAAATTATTATGGCGACTGGTGTTGTGGAGAAACCCCTCTGTGTCCACGAATATAACCTTAACATGGGAGGGGTGGACCTCAACGACCAATTGTTGGCGCCATACCTAGTTGCCCGTAAGGCCAGACGCTGGTACAAAAAAGTGTCTGTTTATTTCAATTGGCTTTGCTGAACACTTATGTGCTATACAGAGCTTCAGGACGGACTGGATCCTTCCTTAAATTCCAGGAAGAGATCGTCAGAGCCCTTCTGTCTCCAGACAGTGCTCCACCTCACCTTTCCCAACCAAATGCAGTAAGCCGGCTGCATAAGAGGCATTTTCTTTATGTCCTCCCGAGTACCCCTACCCATCAAGCCCCCCAAAGATGTCATGTTTGCAGCAAGTGCGGATATAGGCGTGACACCCGGTATTATTGTCCCTCCTGTCCTGACAATCCTGGTCTTTGCATTGGTGAATGTTTTGAACGCTACCATACACTAGTTGAGTAATAGCGTAGGTACAGCACTGCACAGACTAGGACACACTTTCACAGGGTCTCCCAAGATGCCATCGCATTTTGAGAGACCCAAACCTGGTACCAGTTACAAAAGTTAAAGTTACAAAAAAAAGTGTAAAAAAAAAACAAAAAACCACAAAAAACAAAAAAAACAAAAACAAAAATAGTTGTCGTTTTATTGTTCTCTCTTTATTCTCTCTCTATTGTTCTGCTCTTTTTTACTGTATTCTATTCTGCAATGTTTTATTGTTATTATGTTTTTATCATGTTTGCTTTATAGGTATGCAATTTTTTTTATACTTTACGGTTTACTGTGTTTTACTGTTAACCATTTTTGTATTTTCAGGTACGCCATTCAGTTGCAGCGCGGATTTATTTATCTTGACAGCAACAGCGTTTGCTCCCACGATACATAAAGCCGTGACTCCAGCGCTGTCGGAGGTGATTGTACCACCACAGTTACATACTTCAGCATATATGCCGAAGCGTGGGTGCAGCAGTGGGTGGACGAGCGATTTGCTCCTACCTTTTGCGGGAGGATGCCCCCATGCTTCGGCATATATATATTTTAGGCACAGGTTGCGTTAAATGTTTTATTTTTTACTATGTTTTTTTTTTGTATTTGCTTTGCAGGTATGGTAAGTCTTACTGTTATACTGTAATGTTACTTTGTTTTATTGTTAACCATCATTTGCTTAGCAGGTACGCCATTCAGTTGCAGCGCGGATTTATTTATCTTGACAGCAACAGCGTTTGCTCCCACGATATATAAAGCCGTGACTCCAGCGCTGTCGGAGGTGATTTAACTGCAGCGTTCACAGAGTCAGGCCTGATCCCTGCGATCGCTAACAGTTTTTGTTGGTATCGTTTTCATACAGTCACTAACAGTCAGGAGCTTTTTTGCCTGTGAGTCTCACTAGTGTACCACTAAATTTAGAGCCCAAAATGGCAAATCGAAGGTACACTAGCGATGAGGCCTACAGGTTTCTGAGCATGACAGATAGTGAAGAGGAAGTCACTCATCTGTCAGACTCAGGCTCAGAATACGATCCTGTAGAGGACAGCGGCTCCATGACAGATCGCTCTGACGACGGAGTTGTGGTCCCTGCCAAGGTCAGGCGTACCAGACCCCGAACTTCTTCTTCTGCCCTTTGATGTGCAAGAACCGCAGGTCCCTCGTATGAAGCAGAGAAGTACTAACGCCGCTACTCCTTCTGGTGAACTGGCAAGCACCAGCGGCCTAGTACACCCTGGTCGTACATCCAGCACTGCAGTAACACTTGGTGACGTGGCGAGTCCCATAAGTGCAGTTCAAGCTGGCAAGGTGGCAAGCACAAGTAGTGTCCCGCTGCCACCAAGAAGACGAACACAGGCCCGTCGTGCCCTTCCTGCTGCATTCGCCAATCCGAATTGGGAACCCACCACTTCTGCAGCCAACCCGGCATTCAGGTGGAAACAGTTGATTTTACGTCACTGGACTTTTATTTGCTGTTTTTCACCGAAGATCTCTATAGATCTATTGTGGATCAAAGCAATTTGTACGCTGGTCAACACATCGCCACTATTCCCCAGTCCTCCCTTGCCAGAGATTGGAAACCGTTTCCGAATTTAAGATCTTTCTGGGCCTTTACCTCAACATGGGCATAGATAAAAAAGAGTGAGTTGCGGTCATATTGGTCCACTGACCCAATTTACCATATGTCCGTGTTCTCTGCCTCCACGGCCAGGGCACGATATGAGCAGATTTTGCGGTTCATGCACTTCAACAACAATGAACTCTGTCGTCCTCGTGGAGACCCTGAATACGATCGGCTCTACAAAATTCGGCCCCTCGTAAACCACTTCAACCGACGTTTTGCAGACTTGTTTACTCCCCATCAAGTTGTCTGCATTGATGAGTCCCTGATTAAGTTTTCTGGCTGCTTGTCATTCAAACAGTACCTTCCCAGCAAGCGTGCCAGATACGGGGTCAAGATGTATAAGCTCTGTGACAGGGCCACAGGCTATACATGTAGTTTTATGGTTTACGAGGGCAAAGATAGTCACGTAGAGCCGACAAACTGCCCTGACTACATAGGAAGTGCTGGCAAGATTGTGTGGGACTTGGTGTCGCCCTTATTCGGAAAGGGGTACCACTTGTACGTGGACAATTATTATACGAGCATGCCACTTTTTAGTCACTTGTTTGATCATCAGATTGGAGCATGTGGCACCGTGCGACCTAATCGCCGGGGCTTTCCCCAGCGGCTTGTAGATTCCCGTCTTAGGCTGGGGGAGAGAGCCTGCTTGAAGTATAATAATTTGCTCGCTGTGAAGGGATAAGAAGAATGTTTTCGTTCTCACCTCCCTTCATGCAGACACGACGACCCAAATTCCTACGGCGACTGGTGTTGTGGAGAAACCCCTCTGTGTCCACGAATACAACCTTAATATGGGAGGGGTGGACCTCAACGACCAGTTGTTGGCGCCATACCTAGTTGCCCGTAAGGCCAGACGCTGGTACAAAAAAGTGTCTGTTTATTTATTTCAATTGGCTTTGCTGAACGCTCATGTGCTATACAGAGCTTCAGGACGGACTGGATCCTTCCTTAAATTCCAGGAAGAGATCGTCAGAGCCCTTCTGTTTCCAGACGGTGCTCTACCTCACCTTCCCCAACCAAATGCAGTAAGCCAGCTGCATGAGAGGCATTTTCTTTATGCCATCCCGAGTACCCCTACCCAAAGAGCCCCCCAAAAAAGATGTCGTGTCTGCAGCAAGCGCGGATTTAGGCGTGACACCCGGTCTTATTGTCCCTCCTGTCCTGGCAATCCTGGTCTTTGCATGGGTGAATGCTTTGAACGCTACCATACACTAGTTGAGTATTAGCGTAGGGTTCAGCACAGACTAGGCACACTAACACAGGGTCTCCCAAGATGCCATTGCATTTTGAGAGACCCAAACCTGGAACCAGCTACAAAAGTTAAAAGTTACTAAAAAAAAAATAAAAAAAAATAAAAACAAAAAAATATATAAAATAAAAAAAACAAAATTAGTTGTTGTTTTATTGTTCTCTCTCTCTCTCTATTCTCTCTCTATTGTTCTGCTCTTTTTTACTCTATTCTATTCTGCAATGTTTTATTGTTATTATGTTTTACCATGTTTGCTTTTCAGATTTTTTATACTTTACTGTTTACTGTGTTTTGTTGGTAACCATTTTATTGTTTTCAGGTACGCCATTCAGTTGCAGCGCGGATTTATTTATCTTGACAGCAACAGCGTTTGCTCCCACGATATATAAAGCCGTGACTCCAGCGCTGTTGGAGGTGATTTCACCACCACAGTTACATACTTCAGCATATATGCCGAAGCGTGGGGGCAGCAGTGGGTGGAGGAGCAATTTGCTCCTGCCTTTTGCGGGAGGATGCCCCCATGCTTCGGCATATATATATTTTAGGCACAGGTTGCGTTAAATGTTTTATTTTTTACTATGTTTTTTTTTGTATTTGCTTTGCAGGTATGGTAAGTCTTACTGTTATACTGTAATGTTACTTTGTTTTATTGTTAACCATCATTTGCTTAGCAGGTACGCCATTCAGTTGCAGCGCGGATTTATTTATCTTGACAGCAACAGCGTTTGCTACCACGATATATAAAGCCGTGACTCCAGCGCTGTCGGAGGTGATTTCACCACCACAGTTACATACTTCAGCATATATGCCGAAGCGTGGGGGCAGCAGTGGGTGGAGGAGCAATTTGCTCCTGCCTTTTGCGGGAGGATGCCCCCATGCTTCGGCATATATATATTTTAGGCACAGGTTGCGTTAAATGTTTTATTTTTTACTATGTTTTTTTTTTGTATTTGCTTTGCAGGTATGGTAAGTCTTACTGTTATACTGTAATGTTACTTTGTTTTATTGTTAACCATCATTTGCTTAGCAGGTACGCCATTCAGTTGCAGCGCGGATTTATTTATCTTGACAGCAACAGCGTTTGCTACCACGATATATAAAGCCGTGACTCCAGCGCTGTCGGAGGTGATTTCACCACCACAGTTACATACTTCAGCATATATGCCGAAGCGTGGGGGCAGCAGTGGGTGGAGGAGCAATTTGCTCCTGCCTTTTGCGGGAGGATGCCCCCATGCTTCGGCATATATAAATGGTGCATGTATGCCCATCATTAGAAGTGGGTGGATGAAGGGAGGTATTCTAATGGTGGGCATACCCACCGATCAATATCTTTTTTTCGTTCAGCCCACAGGCTGCATGAAAAAAAAGTTTACAATATATGCCCAACAAGGACCAGCAACGTACTGGTATGTTGCTGGACTTTGAGTGGTTATACCAGAATGATGCCTGCAGGTTTAGGTATCATCTTGGTATCATTCTTTTCAGCCAGCGGTCGGCTTTCATGTAAAAGCAATCCTAGCGGCTAATTAGCCTCTAGACTGCTTTTGCAACCAGTGGGAGGGAATGCCCCCCGCCCCCGCCGAATGTAAACAGCGCCATTGGGAAAGCATTTTATCACACCGATCTTGGTGTGGTCATATGCTTTGAGGGCAGAGGAGAGATCTAGGTTCTAATAGAGCCCAATTTTTTAAAAAAAAGAGTACCTGTCACTACCTATTGCTATCATAGGGGATATTTACATTCCCTGAGATAACAATAAAATTAATAAAAAAAAAATAAAAATGAAAGGAACAGTTTAAAAATATAATAAAAAAGCAAAAAAATAATAAAGAAAAAAAAAAAAGAAAAAAAAAAAAAAAAAAGCACCCCTGTCCCCCCCTGCTCTCGCGCAAAGGCGAACGTAAGCGTCGGTCTGGCGTCAAATGTAAACAGCAATTGCACCATGCATGTGAGGTATCACCGCGAAGGACTGAACGAGGGCAGTAATTATAGCAGTAGACCTCCTCTGTAAATCTAAAGTGGTAACCTGTAAAGGCTTTTAAAAATGTATTTATTTTGTCGCCGCTGCACGTTTGTGCGCAATTTTAAAGCATGTCATGTTTGGTATCCATGTACTCGGCCTAAGATCATCTTTTTTATTTCGTCAAACATTTGGGCACTACAGTGTGTTTTAGTGCATTAAAATTGAAAAAAGTGTGTTTTTTCCCCAAAAAATCGCTGCGCAAATACTGTGTGAAAAAAAATATGAAACACCCACCATTTCAATCTGTAGGGCATTTGCTTTAAAAAATATATATAATGTTTGGGGGTTCAAAGTTTTCTTGCAAAAAAAAAATATTTTTATCATGTAAACAAAAAGTGTCAGAAAGGGCTTTGTCTTCAAGTGGTTAGAAGAGTGGATGATGTGTGACATAAGCTTCTAAATGTTGTGCATAAAATGCCAGGACAGTTCAACCCCCCCCCCCCACCCCAAATGACCCCATTTTGGAAAGTAGACACCCCAAGCTATTTGCTGAGAGGCATGTCGAGTCCATGGAATATTTTATATTGTGACACAAGTTGCGGGAAAAAGACAATTTTTTTTTTTTTTGCACAAAGTTGGGGTGTCTACTTTCCAAAATGGGGTCATTTGGGGGGGGTTGTGCCATCTTGGCATTTTATGGCCTTCAAAACTGTGATAGGTAGTGAGGAGTGAAATCAAAAATTTACGCCCTTAGAAATCCTGAAGGCGGTGCTTGTTTTTCGGGGCCCCGTAAGGGGCTAGGCTCCCAAAAAGTCCCACACATGTAGTATCCCCGTACTCAGGAGAAGCAGCTAAATGTATTTTGCAATTTCACATATAACCATGGCCTGTGTGAGCAATATATAATTTATTGACAACTCTTAGTAATTTTATTTTTTTTTATTATTCAAATCACTTGGGACAAAAAAATGTAATATTTAATGGGCTCAACATGCTTCTCAGCAATTTCCTTGGGGTGTCTACTTTCCAAAATGGGGTCATTTGGGGGGGGTTTTGTACTGCCCTGCCATTTTAGCACGTGCTCTGGTCAGGACCATCTCCCGTAGCATGCCCCCAGTCTCTGACCATCTCCCGTAGCATGCCCCCAGTCTCTGACCATCTCCCCTAGCATGCCCCCAGTCTCTGACCATCTCCCGTAGCATGCCCCCAGTCTCTGACCATCTCCCGTAGCATGCCCCCAGTCTCTGACCATCTCCCGTAGCATGCCCCCAGTCTCTGACCATCTCCCGTAGCATGCCCCCAGTCTCTGACCATCTCCCGTAGCATGCCCCCAGTCTCTGACCATCTCCCGTAGCATGCCCCCAGTCTCTGACCATCTCCCGTAGCATACCCCCAGTCTCTGACCATCTCCCGTAGCATACCCCCAGTCTCTGACCATCTCCCGTAGCATGCCCCCAGTCTCTGATCATCTCCCGTAGCATATGCGCAGTCTCTGACCATCTCCCGTAACATGCCCTCAGTCTCTGACCATCTCCCGTAGCATGCCCCCAGTCTCTGACCATCTCCCGTAGCATGCCCCCAGTCTCTGACCATCTCCCGTAGCATGCCCCCAGTCTCTGACCATCTCCCGTAGCATGCCCCCAGTCTCTGACCATCTCCCATAGCATGCCCCCAGTCTCTGACCATCTCCCGTAGCATGCCCCCAGTCTCTGACCATCTCCCGTAGCATGCCCCCAGTCTCTGACCATCTCCCGTAGCATGCCCCCAGTCTCTGACCATCTCCCATAGCATGCCCCCAGTCTCTGACCATCTCCCGTAGCATATGCCCCCAGTCTCTGACCATCTCAGAGACAACATTAGACCCCAGGAGAGGCAAGGGATATGACGTGTAAGGGGGCTGTGTTAGTGCAGCACAGCCGCTCAGTGGTTAGCACATCTGCATTGCAGCACTGGGGTCCGTAGTTCCCTGGTATGAGATTCTACAGAGAGTCTACAAGATGGCGGCCTCCCCCCCAACCTGACGATCAGGCAGAGAAGATCTGTAGAGAGATCCATTCACAACAGGAAGAGTCACATCTCCTAGCAAGTTCAACATCACATCACATCACAAGAGAAGAGAAATGGATTTATGGAAAGGAAAAACTAAAAAATAAAACCTGTAAAATCCTGGAAGTGTCCGAGCTTTTCTCTGCCATGTGATGGGAGGTGGTGACAGGGTTTCTTTATGTTCTGTATACAGTGGGGGAAGGGTTAGAAGTTGTATGGGGGAGGTAATGCTGTCTGGAGCCCCATTGAGATTTCCTCTCACTTCTGCCCTTGGAGTTTTCCCTAATGTCAGAGCATGAGCAGGGGTCACTACCACAGGAAGTGAGTGCAAACCACCCCAATGGGGACACCTGACCTGAATCCTCCACACTCCATACATTACAATGGAGGAGAGATTGGGGTCAACCTCCAATCAGTCGGCAGGATTCTTCCTCCTGTGTGTAGAAGAAGCCGGTGTAAGCCCTGAACCTGGGAGAGGACCTGGGGACAACCTGTCCTCCATGGGGAACCAATAGTCCCAGCACACCCTGGCTGCTGTTTGTAGTTCCCCCATGGCCATTCAGCCTTTGCCAGTCCCGGGCAGTCCCCTCTCCCCATCCTCCACCGGCTCCCCTCAACTTCATACCACACTGACCGCATCTTTTCTCCTGTGCATAGGCAGGCTGAGTGCTCCATTCCAATACCAGAAACAGCAGATTAGTGCAACACACCAACTTCCGGTGTGCTCTGAAAACTCTTCCCCCCCCTCTTTGTTGAAAGGAAGCTGAAGACAGGAAGTTAAGCATACCATGTGACCAGTGGCGAATGGCGCTGTTCCCGGAGTACCATGTGACCAGGGGGTGTGGTGTTGGTTTTCTAGAACGCCATCTTAAGTGCTGGCGAGGAGCAATAGATTCCAAATACCCATATATACTCGAGTATAGGTCGATCCGAATATAAGCCGAGGCCCCTAAATTACCACAAAAAAAAAAAAAAAAAAAAAAAAAAAAAAAAATGGGAAAAACGTATTGACCCGAGTATAAGCCGAGGGTGAGAAATGCAGCAGCTACTGTAAGTGGAAAAAGAAGGTCAACAATGCCCATCTGCAGCTGCATGCCTCCCTGTGTCCTGTGCAACCTACCTGTGTCCTGTGCATGTGTCACCTACCTGTGTCCTGTGCATGTGTCCCTGTAGCGATCTGCATCATGTGCAGCTCTACATCCACCGATCAGCACGTGATAATAACATTCGGCGGCCATTCCAGTGTTCAAAAGCCGCGCCTCCTCCTCATCTGTGATAGGCAGAACACTTAATTTCCCAGCAGTCAGCGGTCAGCCTATCACGGACATCCGCTCATCCTCATACCACAGACGAGGATGAGAGGGTGTCCATGATAGGCTGAACGCTGAATGCTGGGAAATGGAGTGTTCTGCCTATCATAGACGGGGAGGCGGCGCGGCTTTTGAACAGTGGAATG
Organism: Lithobates septentrionalis; assembly: GCA_037952835.1. Lineage (NCBI taxonomy): Eukaryota > Metazoa > Chordata > Amphibia > Anura > Ranidae > Lithobates > Lithobates septentrionalis. The sequence goes on from JBBDGP010002202.1 coordinate 332,287, forward strand.
GCCGCCGTCTGCCTGCATGACACGCTGATCATGTAGGCAGACGGCGATGAGTATAAGTATAAGCCGAGGTCAGCACTTTCAACCTAAAAAAAAGGGCTAAAAAACTCGGCTTATACTCAAGTATATACGGTAATCTGTATGGCAGTAAGGGCAGAGAGGAGGAGGGGCTGCTGGTTCAGATGACAGATGTCCACCAAACTGCTCTCCTTGGATTCACGCCAATAAAAATAATCATTCTACATAGAAGTTTCACATGACTCTATGGGCAACTTTAGTACCTCCATGTAAAGTGTAAGGCTCAGTTCACACTAGTGCGATGACAGACGTCACTTTTGACTAGGGTTGCCACCTTTTCTTCAATTCAAACCCGAACACTTTAGCAACGCACAGCAATTTTTTTTATACATATATTTTGCTAGTAAATAACTTTTCTAATCATATGAAGTTAATAACAAGAGTTCCCCTTTACATCAGAGTCCACAGAGTTCCCCTTTTACATCTGAACTCACAGAGTTCCCTTTCACTGTAAGGGACGACTCTGATGTAAGGGAGAACTCTGGGGACTTTAACATAAGGGATGCTCTGGGAACCCTAATTTAAGGGGGAACACTGAGAACTAGGGGCACTGTGAGGATTTATACAACAGTGCCCCTTTACATTACAGTTTCCCTAGCAATCACAGCCCCCCCAATCACAGTGCCCCTTGCAGTCATGCCCCCCCCCCACCTTTCCTCACTCACTGCCTCAGTCAATGCCATTCCTCAGGCCATGCCCTCTGACATGTTTCGTCCCACCCACCCACCGGGGCTTAATCATTGAGGTCACCTCTATAATTAAGCCCCGGTGTGTGGGGTGAAACATGTCAGAGGGCATGGCCTGAGGAGCGGCATTGACTGAGGCTTTCACATGTACACATCTATACTAGGATCGGCTAAGGTGAGCAGGGGTTTTAAGTTTAAATGTTCATTGCTCATTGGATGAGTTTTTACGTGGTCATCCCTACTATCCTGAGTGCTACTGGGGCTCTACGCCTCAGCCTGGAGTGGCACCACCAAGTACTTATGGCCTTATTATTTTTTTTTGTCAGGTTTTGAGTAAAGTTCCACTTTACATACTGCAGCTCACAGCATGGGTTCCCGATGCATCCCTGTTCACTGATTCAGGTCCAAATTTTTGCCTGAATTTGCACCTGAATTGGACCAAAAGACGCACAGGACCCTTCTTCAATGCGGACCATGGCCGCCCCAGAGCTGTGAGAATCGGCACCATCGAGGGCCGGTCACACTCTCCTGTCATGTGTATTGGATGCGGGGAAACTCGCATTCCAATTCGCATATGTGCGAACCCAGCCTAAAAAGGTGCTACTAGGTCAGGACGTGTGTATATAAATTTTGCATACATAAACTGAAATCATATAATAAATGTGGGTTTGGGCACTGTGGTTTTACATATCAGATTCTACATAGCAGTGAAACACTTTTCTTCTTAGGGCTCCAGCACATGGGCGTATTGTAAGATGTATGGCTGTGTACATTGTAAGTTATGCCTGTATTTTCAGCGCCCAGGAACCACATCTACCACGTAATTCTGCCCAAAGAAATGTATTACAGAATGTGCTGCGCTTGCGAAAATCTATCCATATGCATGAAAGCGCAAGTAGCGGCATTTATGTGCATATACCCATGTACAGCCTATTCTGGAATACATTTCTATATGCAGATTGACAGGATAGATGTGGCTCCCGTGCTCCGCGGATAAAAACATTTTATGGCTTTTTGGCTGTAAAGCCATATGCCATACGATATACCCATGCGTGTTAAACATTAGTATTAAAGTGGTAGTATACTGTCACACCACTTATACCTACAGGTAAGCCTATAATAAGGTCCAGCATACAGCGCCCGACCTTCAGAGCCGTGCCATGAGTGATGTCATCGCGCCCCCGGCCACAAAGCTGGAAGGAAGACCGGGTGAAAATAGAAGCCCTCTCAGCGGTGACAGTGCGGCACTGGAGGGCTTCGTTTTAAGGCAAGCCCCTCATAATGTGCTAGTATGCGATGCATACTAGCATATTATGACATTGCCTTGCAGGGAATTTTTTTTTCCCCAACTGCGGTTTACTAACACTTTAAAGCCCAACTCCAGCTTTCTGTCCCTTTAAGATAGTTCATTTGGATCAAGCTGGTCCAAACAAACTATTATCGTCACAAACAACTGCGCCTGCTGTGAGCACTGTATAAACTGTATCAGCTCCCACTCCCGGAATAAAATCAAGAATTGTATTTTTTTTTATGAGCGAGTACAAGGGTCAAGGGTTTTTCTGATTGGCTGACGTGGAGTTTAGGATTTATCCACCCAGCACTCCAACACCAGCCAATCAGAGGAAGCCTACTCATGCAGATAATACAAAGCTAGCCTGTTAATTGCTAAGCAGCGCTTATCCCAACCCTATTTTTCTCTAAGAGCAGGATATGAAGTCCCTGTCCAGCTGTCAGAACACAGTGCTGTATACATAATATAGGTGAGGCTACATACAGTCAATACAGAGCTTACAGCCGACACACCTGTTCATGTAGTTTGGTCCAAACAAACTATTTTAAAGTGACAGTATGATGGAGTTTGGCTTTAATTTTTTTGTAGCATCAGACTTGCATTATAGATAAATAACCCAAATATGTATGTAAAAGCAGAGACCGCATTCATTCCAGTTGTCCAATCTCAAAAAAAATGAGACCAAATACGAAAATCTATTTTTATATTAAGTTATCACAACAAGTCTAAAATACATTGGTTAAATAAAATAGAAAAAAAAAAAAAAAAACATATCCAGAAATCCTTGTTAAAAAAAAAAAAAAAAAAAAAAATTACAAAATAAACAACTCGCTGCGGACAGTTTTTTCTTTTTGCTCCGGCTTAGTATAAAAATTAGAATTTTTTTAAAACACCTTAGGAATCAGTGCTGAACCCATCCAGGGCCTGCAGGGCTATGGACATCGATAGGGTAACATGAGAGGAGTGTGAGCTTTGAGTTAGTTATTATTCTTTGATGTCTTGGCACAGATACTGAAGGCTGGTATACATCAGTCATTATGTATCCACTCCAAATGAACATCCACATCGGTAACACAAGGCAGTTCCGTTGGGGCTTGTAAGTCATTCGGTATCAATGCTTGTGTGCTGAACACTGAATGTTCTTAGCCTGTACCTAGGAAATGTATGTAGCTGAAGAGTATAGTATACCACCGATACGTGAACAAGGTCAGCTTATAGGGTTTTTCCAAAAGGGGGACACTTCTCTCTGCTCCATGAGATGACAACAGCAGCTAAATGGTGACACACAGCAGAACGTGTACCAAAAAAAAAAAAAAAACCCCAGAGAACCCAACTGGGCATAAATGATCATCAACCTTTGAAACGTCCACTTTTGTCCAAGGGTAAGGAAGCCAGATTCTCAAGGTAGATATAGAGACTCCTTATTAGTAATACTGGGCAGGAGGTACACCATCCCGCACCTCTTATATGTCCTCTTGTCCCTCACACCTCACTCTCGGTGGCAGGCATGTGCTTCCCTCTCCAACCAGTATCTGGTAAGGAGACCCGACGTTCGGGGCTTGGTGGCAGTGTGACGCTGCCAGTCTCTGACTGCTCTTCCTGTAGCAGCTGTTGTGTTTCAGTCAGGTCGAGTGAGGCAGTGCTGGCTTGTAAAGACACAGTGTCCGTCTTGATGCACACGTGGTCCCGAAGGATGCTGGCTCGGGATGGCTTCACCTGCTTGAGGTCATCCCATTCGCTTTCATCCCCAGACAGTAAGCCGAAACCTTCCAAGATTCTGATCTTCTCCTTGGTGAAGCCATTGTCGGGAACAGCCTAGAATGGGAAGAAGATATTAAGCAATTGTTAATACCTTATTATTTAGTGAAGTGTGGAGAGAAATGTGAAAGCTGAACTCTGCGAATGAGACAGTCTACCCTTGCAGTGCCAACCCCCCCCCCTGCAAGTTAAATGCTTGTTTAGTCTAGAGTGGGAGTCTCCTAACTTTCTAAACAAAGGGCAAGTTTACCACTATTAAAATTTTAGGGGGGCCAAACTCTGGCCAGTGGGAGTAGAAAATGCCCCGGCATTGGTAGGAGCAAACAATGCCATAGGTTTGGTTGTCAGTGGGAGTAAAAAAGAATTACATCATGGGTGTCAGTGGGAGGAATAGTGCCCCATCATTGGCTTCAGTGGGAAAATTAGTTCTCCATTATTGGGGACAGTGGGAGGAATAGTGCCCCATCATTGGTGTTAGTGGGAGGAATAGTGCCCCATCATTGGTGTCAGTGGGAGGAATAGTGCCCCATCATTGGTGTCAGTGGGAGGAATAATGCCTTTTATCAGTGAAGGAAAAGTGCCCCAAGAGCCGGATAAAGGCAAACAAAGGCCCACATCCGGCCCGCAGTCTACAGAACCCTGGCCTAGAGTGCAGGGATAAGGTGTAATACTTACCCCACTGCTGGGTCTGGCAGGCTTCCTCCATCCACAAGACTGGTCAAGCACTGTCGCCTCTCAAAAGGCATTTTGGGCCACAATCACATACTTGCCTCCTCCATGTACAGTATAGGGTTAATAGCTCTGAACTGAGCAAATACTGTAGCTGCTGACTTTTACCATTAGGGCACTTACCTGTCCAGGGAGCCCGTGGTGTCCTCATCCAAGCCAATTCTTGAATTGGCTCTCAAGTGCTGGAGCCGCCATCTTGGTAAGGGAAACCAACAGTGAAGCCTTGCAGCTTCACAGCAGGTTTCCTACTGCGCATGTGCGAATCGCTCTGCGCCTTCCTAATGGGCCGGCTGCCATGAGGGACGAACTTCCAGCTCAGTTTACCATGGCAAACTCACAGGAAGTGGGAGTGGATACCTATCAAAACCAGGTACCCTGCCCCCCCCCCACACACACACACACACATATGGTACGGGGGGGGGGGGGGGGGGGCAGAGGAGGCAGACAAGTGGAGCTTCACTTTTTGGGTGGAGCTCCGCTTTAAGCCTTGCAGTACAGGGTGGGGTTGGGGCAATGCAAGGGTAGATTTGGTCTAATTCCCAGAGTTCAGCTTTAAAGAGTATAGCAATGCTGAAGCCGAAGAAGAGTGTGACAAATGAAGACAATTTTATTCTTGGTCAGCAGTAAAGAAAAGAAAAATCACAACTAAACTGCAGAAAATGGACACAAAGGGTAATGTGCTGGGAGCTTAACAGGAGAAAGCCACAGATGTGAAGCTACCCATACAAAGGTTTCAAATGATCACACCCGACACCTGCGTATGTGTGTGTAATGATCACAGTGAAGCATGACAACTTGCAGATCAGTCATTTAGAATAAAGCTGGCCATACATTACTCAATTTTCTTATTTAATTCCTTTAGATTTACCTTCAACTATATAGTTCAAGGGCCTGGCTCATTGCATACACATCCAAAGAGTTTAGATTTGACCTCATATTATATGGGTTTTGGTAAATTCGGAAGGAAAATTGTACAAGAAAATTGTATAATGCATGGCCAGCCATAGTCTGCAGACTAGGAGATTTCTACCGACACCTGATCACTTACTGAGATGAGGGATCATCATTGTGGGAAGCTTGTCAATTATAGAAGCTGTCATTGCTTACATTAAGGCTATTTTCACACTGGGGCGGGCAGGCGTCGGCGGTAAAGGGGCGCTATTCGGCCGCTAGTGGGGTGGATTTAACCCCCGCTAGCGGCTGAAAAAGGGTTAAAACCGCTGCTCCATTGTTTTCAATGGGAAGGGGCGTCTTAGGGGCGGTGAATACACCACTCCTATAGCGCTGCAAAGATGTGGCTTGCAGGACTTTTTTGACCGTCGTGCAAGCGCACCTCTCCAGTGTGAACGCCCTCACATTGGAGTGAATTGAGCGGCTCTTTCAGGGCGCTTTGCAGGCGCTATTTTTAGCACCATAGCTCCTCAGTGCGAAATAAGCCTAAATATTGTGGTGAGGTGGTGAGCATTTTTCAGATTAAAAATCAAACTCCAAAAATTTAATACAAATTATACCCTTACAGTGCCCCCCCCCCCCCCCCCGACACAGTGCAAGAGTCAACTGCTCGTTAAGTCAAGGGTGCAGGAATAAGGAGTAATATTGCCTTACTCCTCGCTCCTGTAGGCTCTCTCCGTCCATGTGACTGTTACCTTGAAGGTGCTCCTGTCCGCAAATCGCATGCCTGCCTCCTCCATGTACAACGCAAGGCCAAAAGTCCTGCTTTGCACATGACAATGAGGGACTGCTCACAGCCCAGAGTAAGAAGAGGACAGCACTGATTGTAAGGCGAGTCATGCAGTCTCTTCAGTGCCCCCTAGACCTAAAGAGCAGTGCGGGGGGAGCCCTACTGTAAGGGTAGATGTCAAATTTCTAGATGTCTTAAATATCTAATTGTATCATTGGAGTCTGTTAAACCAGCTGAACAGAATGAAAGCCTTTGTCAAGTAAAACAGATCAGATGTATGCATTTCACATTTTCTACTCCAAATCACTATTTTCAGACTTAACAACATTCTTCTACGTGTACTTAAAGAGAAGTTCCCACTAAAAAAAAAAAATATTAAAAGTCAGCAGCTACAAAATACTGCAGCTGCTGACTTTTAATAATCGGACACTTACCTGTCCCAGGGTCCAGCGATGCGGGGGATCGGAAGCCCCGCTCGTCTCCCCCTCTGCTCGGCGGCGCCAGCATTGCAATTGTGGGTGCTCGGCTGTGGCCGTGATTGGCCGAGCAATCATATGGGACCGGTCACGTGTCCCATATGATTGACAAGTGGGAGGGGGCAGAGCTGAGCCCTTCCTGTGCCGAGAGGAAGTGATGTGACCAGCCCAGGCACTGAAGGAGGCAGACTACGAGGGACCCCCTAGCAACAGGCATTTAGAGGGGAGTAAAAAAAAAAAAAAAAACTTTTGCAAAATTTTTTTTTTTTTTTGAATGCACATTTATGCATTTTTTTTTTTGGGTGGAACACCACTTTAACCACTTGCCGACCGCCTCACGCTGATATACGTCAGCAGAATGGCACGGGCAGGCAGAATCACGACCCATACGTGATCTGCCTCCCGCGGGTGGGGGGTCCGATTGGACCCCCCCGGTGCCAGGGGCGGCCGGCATTTCTTCGTGGGCGATGAGAGGTGAGGCCATCCATTGTTGGCCACTCCCTCCCGATCGCTCCCGGCGAATGAAAATGCTTCCTCTCCCTCTGTAATGTAAAAAGAGGGAGAGGAAGTGATGTAATCCCTCCTCGAGCTGGTCTTTTCGTTCTGGCGCCGAGGAGAGAAGACATCCAAGTAAGTTGCACCAACACTACACTAACAGTAGAACACACTAGGCACACTTTTCACCCCCCCATCACCCCCCTGTACCCCCTGTCACACTGACACCAATAGCATTTTTTTTTTTGCATTGGTGTCAGTTTGTGTCAGTTATAAGTGTTAGGGCAGTTAGGTTAGCCCCCTTTAGGTCTGGGGTACCCCCCTTTAGGTCTAGGGTACCCCCCTAACCCCCCCTAATAAAGGTTAACCCCGTGATCACCCCCCGTCGCCAGTGTCGCTAAGCGATCGTTTTTCTGATCGCTGTATTAGCGACACAGGTGACGCTAGTTAGGGAGGTAAGTATATAGGTTCGCTGTCAGTGTTTTATAGCGACAGGGACCCCCATATACTACCTACTAAAGGTTTTAACCCCCTGATTGCCCCCTAGTTAACCCTTTCACCAGTAATCACCGTATAAGTGTTACGGGTGACACTGGTTAGTTAGTTTGTTTATTATAGTTTATTATAGTTTTAGGGCACCCGCCGTTTATTACCTTATAAAGGTTTAACCCCCTAATTGCCCGGCGGAAATATAAGTTACGTTTTTAGGATCAGATAAGGTCTGATCCGATCAGATCTATACTCCCCAGCAGTTTAAGGTTCCCATAAACACAGTGTTAGCGGGATCAGCCCAGATACCCGCTAGCACCTGCGTTTTGCCCCTCGGCCCAGCCCAGCCCACCCAAGTGCAGTATCGATCGATCACTGTCACTTACAAAACACTAAGCACACATAACTGCAGCGTTCGCAGAGTCAGGCCTGATCCCTGCGATCGCTAACAGTTTTTTGGTAGTGTTTTGAATCGGTCGCTGACAGTCAGGAGCTTTTTTGCCTGTGAGTCTCACTAGTGTACCCCTAAATTTAGAGCCCAAAATGGCAAATCAAAGGTACACTAGTGAAGAGGCCAACACGTTTCTGAGCATGACAGATAGTGAAGAGGAAGTCACTCATCTGTCAGATTCAGGCTCAGAATACGATCCTGTAGAGGACAGCGGCTCCATGACAGATAGCTCTGACGACGGAGTTGTGGTCCCTGCTAAGGTCAGGCGTACCAGACCCCAAACTTCTTCTGTCCTTGAAGTGCAAGAACCGCAGGGCTCTCGTATGGAGCAGTACTAGTGCCGCTATTCCTTCTGGTGAACTGGCAAGCACCAGCGGCCTAGTACACCCTGGTCGTACATCCAGCACTGCAGTAACACGTGGTGAGTCCCATAAGTGCAGTTCAACTGGCGAGGTGGCAAGCACAAGTAGTGTCCCGCTGCCACCAAGAAGACGAACACAGGCCCATTGTGCCCATAGTGCCCTTCCTGCTGCATTCGCCAATCCGAATTGGGAACCCACCACTTCTGCAGCACCCGTACTTCCCCCATTCACTGGCCAACCTGGAATTCAGGTGGAAACAGTTGATTTTACGGCACTGGATTTTTATTCGCTGTTTTTCACCGAAGATCTCTATAGATCTATTTTGGACCAAAGCAATTTGTACGCTGGTCAACACATCGCCACTAATCCCCAGTCCTCCCTTGCCAGAGATTGGAAACCAATTACGGTTTCCGAATTTAAGACCTTTCTGGGCCTTTCCCTCAACATGGGCATAACTAAAAAGAGTGAGTTGCGGTCATATTGGTCCACTGACCCAATTCACCATATGCCCTTGTTCTCTGCCTCCATGGCCAGGGCACGATACAAGCAGATTTTGCGGTTCATGCACTTCAACGACAATGAACTCTGTCGTCCTCGTGGAGACCCTGAATACGATCGGCTCTACAAAATTCGGCCCCTCATAAACCACTTCAACCAGCGTTTTGCAGACTTGTTTACTCCCCATCAAGTTGTCTGCGTTGACGAGTCCCTGATTAAATTTTCTGGCCGCTTGTCATTCAAACAGTACCTTCCCAGCAAGCGTGCCAGATACGGGGTCAAGATGTATAAGCTCTGTGACAGGGCCACAGGCTATACATGTAGTTTTATGGTTTACGAGGGAAGAGATAGTCACGTAGAGCCGACAAACTGCCCTGACTACATAGGAAGCGCTGGCAAGATAGTGTGGGACTTGGTGTCACCCTTATTCGGAAAGGGGTACCACTTGTATGTGGACAATTATTACACGAGCGTGCCACATTTTAGTCACCTTTTTGATCAACAGATTGGAGCATGTGGCACCGTGCGACCTAATCGCCGGGGCTTTCCCCAGTGGCTTGTAGAGTCCCGTCTTAGGCTGGGGGAGAGAGCCTGCTTGCAGTGTAATAATTTGCTCGCTATGAAGTGGAGGGACAATAAGAATGTTTTCGTTCTTACCTCCCTTCATGCAGACACGACGACCCAAATTACTACGGCGACTGGTGTTGTGGAGAAACCCCTCTGTGTCCACAAATATAACCAAAATATGGAAGGGGTGGACCTCAACGACCAGTTGTTGGCGCCGTACCTAGTTGCCCATAAGGCCAGACGCTGGTACAAAAAAGTGTCTGTTTATTTATTTCAATTGGCTTTGCTGAATGCTCATGTGCTATACAGAGCTTCAGGACGGACTGGATCCTTCCTTAAATTCCAGGAAGAGATCGTCAGAGCCCTTCTGTTTCCAGACGGTGCTCTACCTCACCTTCCCCAACCAAATGCAGTAAGCCGGCTGCATGAGAGGCATTTTCCTTATGTCCTCCAGAGTATCCCTACCCAACGAGCCCCCCAAAAAAGAGGTCGTGTCTGCAGCAAGCGCGGATTTAGGCGTGACACCCGGTATTGTTGTCCCTCCTGTCCTGACAATCCTGGTCTATGCATTGGTGAATGTTTTGAACGCTACCATACACTAGTTGAGTATTAGCGTAGGTACAGCACTGCACAGACTAGGACACACTTTCACAGGGTCTCCCAAGATGCCATCGCATTTTGAGAGACCCAAACCTGGTATCAGTTAAAAAAGTTAGTTACTAAAAAAAGTGTAAAAAAAAAATAAATAAAAAAAATATATATATAAAATAAAAAAAGCAAAAATAGTTGTTGTTTTATTGTTCTCTCTCTATTCTCTCTCTATTGTTCTGCTCTTTTTTATTGTATTCTATACTGCAATGTTTTATGGTTATGTTTTTATCATGTTTGCTTTATAGGTATGCAATTTTTTTATACTTTGTTTTTTTATTGTTAACCACTTTTTTGTTTTCAGGTACGCCATTCAGTTGCAGCGCGGATTTATTTATCTTAACAGCAACAGCATTTGTTCCCACGATATATAAAGCCGTGACTCCAGCGCTGTCGGAGGTGATTTCACCACCACAGTTACATACTTCAGCATATATGCCGAAGCGCGGGGGCAGCAGTGGGTGGAGGAGCAATTTGCTCCTGCCTTTTGCGGGAGGATGCCCCCATGCTTCGGCATATATATATTTTAGGTAGGCACAGGTTGCGTTAAATGTTTTATTTTTTACTATGTTTTTTTTTGTATTTGCTTTGCAGGTATGGTAAGTATTACTGTTATACTGTAATGTTACTTTGTTTTTTTGTTAACCATCATTTGCTTAGCAGGTACGCCATTCAGTTGCAGGGCGGATTTATTTATCTTGACAGCAACAGCGTTTGCTCCCACGATACATAAAGCCGTGACTCCAGCGCTGTCGGAGGTGATTTCACCACCACAGTTACATACTTCAGCATATATGCCGAAGCGTGGGGGCAGCAGTGGGCGGAGGAGCGATTTGCTCCTAACTTTTGCGGGAGGATGCCCCCATGCTTCGGCATATATATACGGTGCATGTATGCCCATCATTAGAAGTGGGTGGATGAAGGGAGGTATTCTAATGGTGGGCATACCCACCGATCAATATCTTTTTTTCGTTCAGCCCACAGGCTGCATGAAAAAAAAAGTTTACAATATATGCCCAACAAGGACCAGCAACGTACTGGTATGTTGCTGGACTTTGAGTGGTTATACCAGAATGATGCCTGCAGGTTTAGGTATCATCTTGGTATCATTCTTTTCAGCCAGCGGCCAGCTTTCATGTAAAAGCAATCCTAGCGGCTAATTAGCCTCTAGACTGCTTTTACAAGCAGTGGGAGGGAATGCCCCCCCCCCCACCGTCTTCCATGTTTTTCTCTGGCTCTCCTGTCCCAACAGGGAACCTGAGAATGCAGCCAGTGATTCGGCCAGCTGACCATAGAGCTGATCAGAGACCAGAATGGCTCCAAACATCTCTATGGCCTAAGAAACTGGAAGCTACGAGCATTTCATGACTTAGATTTCGCCGGATGTAAACAGCGCCATTGGGAAATTGGGAAAGCATTTTATCACACTGATCTTAGTGTGGTCAGATGCTTTGAGGGCAGAGGAGAGATCTAGGATCTAATAGACCCCAATTTTTTCAAAAAAAGAGTACCTGTCACTACCTATTGCTATCATAGGGGATATTTACATTCCCTGAGATAACAATAAAAATGATTTAAAAAAAAATAAAAATGAAAGGAACAGTTTAAAAATAAGATTAAAAAAAAAAAAAATTAATAAAAAAAAAAAAAAAAAAGCACCCCTGTCCCCCCCTACTCTCGCGCAAAGGCGAACGCAAGCGTCGATCTGGCGTCAAATGTAAACAGCAATTGCACCATGCATGTGAGGTATCACCGTGAAGGTCAGATCGAGGGCAGTAATTTTAGCAGTAGACCTCCTCTGTAAATCTAAAGTGGTAACCTGTAAAGGCTTTTAAAGACTTTTAAAAATGTATTTAGTTTGTCGCCACTGCATGTTTGTGCGCAATTTTAAAGCATGTCATGTTTGGTATCCATGTACTCGGCCTAAGATCATCTTTTTTATTTCATCAAACATTTGGGCAATATAGTGTATTTTAGTGCATTAAAATTTAAAAAAGTGTGTTATATATAATGTTTGGGGGTTCAAAGTAATTTTATTGCAAAAAAAATTTTTTTTCATGTAAACAAAGTGTCAGAAAGGGCTTTGTCTTCAAGTGGTTAGAAGAGTGGGTGATATGTGACATAAGCTTCTAAATGTTGTGCATAAAATGCCAGGACAATTCAACCCCCCCCCCCCCCAAATGACCCCATTTTGGAAAGTAGACACCCCAAGCTATTTGCTGAGAGGCATGTCGAGTCCATGGAATATTTTATATTGTGACACAAGTTGCGGGAAAAAGACAAATTTTTTTTTTTTTTTGCACAAAGTTGTCACTAAATGATATATCGCTCAAACATGCCATGGGAATATGTGAAATCACACCTAGGGCTGGGAAAAAAAATCGATTTAAATCTTGAATCGAGTTGAGAGGTCAAATCGATTCAAAATTTAAGCAAATAGTTTTTTTTAGATTTTTTTTTTCACCGCGCCGGGCCTGAAGAGCTGCGGGCAAGGAGTTTTTAGGTGAGGCCATTTTGGAAAGTAGACACCCCAAACTATTTGCTGAGAGGCATGTTGAGTCCATGGAATATTTTATATTTTGACACAAGTTGCGGGAAAGTGACAATTTTTTTTTTTTTGCACAAAGTTGTCACTAAATGATATATCGTTCAAACATGCCATGGGCATATGTGGAATTACACCCCAAAATACATTCTGCTGCTTCTCCTGAGTACGGGGATACCACATGTGTGGCAATTTTTGGGAGCCTAGCCACGTACGGGACCCCGAAAACCAAGCACCGCCTTCAGGCTTTCTAAGGGCGTAAATTTTTGATTTCACTCTTCACTGCCTATCACAGTTTCGGAGGCCGTGGAATGCCCAGGTGGCACAAAACCCCCCAAAATGACCCCATTTTGGAAAGTAGACACCCAAAGCTATTTGCTGAGAGGTATAATGAGTATTTTGCAGACCTCACTTTTTGTCACAAACTTTTGAAAATTGAAAAAAGAAAAAAAAATACATTTTTCTTGTCTTTCTTCATTTTCAAAAACAAATGAGAGCTGCTAAATACTCACCATGCCTCTCAGCAAATAGCTTGGGGTGTCTACTTTCCAAAATGGGGTCATTTTGGGGGGTTTTGTGCCACCTGGGCATTCCATGGCCTCCGAAACTGTGATAGGCAGTGAAGAGTGAAATCAAAAATTTACGCCCTTAGAAACCCTGAAGGCGGTGATTGGATTCCGGGGCCCCGTATGAAGCTAGGCTCCCAAAAAGTGCCACACATGTGGTATCCCCGTACTCAGGAGAAGCAGCAGAATGTATTTTGGGGTGTAATTCCACATATGCCCATGGCATGTTTGAGCAATATATCATTTAGTGACAACTTTGTGCAGAAAAAAAAAAAAATTGTCACTTTCCCGCAACTTGTGTCAAAATATAAAATATTCCATGGACTCAACATGCCTCTCAGCAAATAGTTTGGGGTGTCTACTTTCCAAAATGGGGTCATTTGGGGGGGGTTTTGTGCCTTCTGGGCATTTTATGGCCTTCAAAACTGTAATAGATAGTGAGGAGTGAATTCAAAAATTTACGCCCTTAGAAATCCTGAAGGCAGTGATTGGTTTTCAGGGCCCCGTACGCCGCTAGGCTCCCAAAAAGTCCCACACATGTGGTATCCCCGTACTCAGGAGAAGCAGCTGAATGTATTTTGGGGTGTAATTCCACATATGCCCATGGCCTGTGTGAGCAATATATCATTTAGTGACAACTTTTTGTAATTTTTTTTTTTTTTGTCATTATTCAATCACTTGGGACAAAAAAAATAAATATTCAATGGGCTCAACATGCCTCTCAGCAATTTCCTTGGGGTGTCTACTTTCCAAAATGGGGTCATTTGGGGGGGTTTGTACTGCCCTGCCATTTTAGTACCTCAAGAAATGACATAGGCAGTCATAAACTAAAAGCTGTGTAAATTCCAGAAAATGTACCCTAGTTTGTAGACGCTATAACTTTTGCGCAAACCAATAAATATACGCTTATTGACATTTTTTTTACCAAAGACATGTGGCCGAATACATTTTGGCCTAAATGTATGACTAAAATTGAGTTTATTGGATTTTTTTTATAACAAAAAGTAGAAAATATCATTTTTTTTCAAAATTTTCGGTCTTTTTCCGTTTATAGCGCAAAAAATAAAAACGGCAGAGATGATCAAATACCATCAAAAGAAAGCTCTATTTGTGGGAAGAAAAGGACGCAAATTTCGTTTGGGTACAGCATTGCATGACCGCGCAATTAGCAGTTAAAGCGACGCAGTGCCAAATTGTAAAAAGTGCTCTGGTCAGGTAGGGGGTAAATCCTTCCGGGGCTGAAGTGGTTAAAGTATATATTAAGTGAATGTAAAGTCTCATTTTTTTTCTATAAAAATAACAAACGTTATACTTACCTGCTCTGTTGTAGTGGATTTGCACAGAGCAGCCCAGATCCTCCTCTTCTCGGGTCCCTCTTCTGTGCTCTTGGCCCCTCTCTCCCATTGAGTGCCCCCACAGCAAGCAGCTTGCTATGAGGGCACCCGAGCTGAGCCACAGCTCCCTTTGTCCTCCTAGACTCCTGTCCACCTGGTAGTAGCATTTTGGCAGAAAACGGCTTGACATTTGTAAACTTGTGTAATGCGTTGAGGCATTTCAAGCACTTGCGCATTAATTCATTTCATTTCATTATTATTCTAGCTAATTTATTCTGCTCATTAAAATGAATTAACGCTCAAGCAATAAACACGCCTAAGCACTTAGGCGCATTTATACGTGTTTACATGCGTTTAGGCATGTCGAGCATTTTGTCTGCCAAAACACTGCTGTCCCTGATTGAAAAAATGTCCAGTGTGCATGAAGCCCAAGTCTCTTACTTACAGAATCATAAGGTGAAAAAAAAAAAAAAATAAAGAGGGGGAAAAAAAACCCCAAAAAAAACAACACAACCTCTCAAAAGTGTACCTCTAGGCTTTTATTTCATTTTAGACCAAAGTTGGCCCAAACTATTTTCATTACATATCTATTTGGTTGATATATGTGATATAAAACACTGTCGTACCATTAGCTACATATTAGTAAGCAGTGCTGTGTTCCTACAGCAGTATGGAATGAAATAGTCGGGCTGAAGGCTTCTCCACCATTCATGGGAAGCCTTGTATTTATATCAATGAATACAAGGCTTTCTCTGATTGTAGTAGAAATTGTACCTTCATCTGCCCACTTCTCCACCTCAACCAATCACAGGAAGCCTTGTGATCACTGATAAAAATACAATTATTCCCCTAAATAATGGAAAAGCATTCAGCCTGACAATTTAGTTCCAGCAACAAAGGGAAGGTTCGCGCTTACTGTACGTAGCTAATGCTACTACAGTATACTGCAGAACGCAAAGCGGTCACATCGTTTTGTAATGGAAATAGTTGGTTTGGGCCAGCTATTTAAAGTGAAATGAAAGCTGGAATTCTACTTTCAAATCTTTAGATTGGGGAAGGGCTGTGGAACTTTTATTGCTGTCTGTGCCCCCATTGCCCTGGTGACCACTGGCACCGAGAAAAAGCATTAAAAAAGAAAATAATTCAAAATTTGAGAGCTGTCCCCAGAACATGAGACCAGCAGAAATCTTGCAATGTGGATACCTGTTCTGGAGACAATTCTCAGAGTGAGGAATTGCCCTCATTTTGGAAGATTTCCTCTGACATTCAGTTGCATCTCTAGGACAGGAAGTGAGGGGAAATTTCCTTAATGGTACACAGACAGCAAAAAAATTAATTGGTGGGGATTTACACTTCCCTACCCAATCCAGGACTGAAAAAAAAAGTTTTGCCAATACATACACTTTAAATGTTTGTTTTTTTACTTTAGATACAGATCTCAAACAAAGGGGTGTTATTAAAATGGTTCTAAACACAGAAGGTTTTTTTTTACCTTAAAGTGGTTGTACCCCACTTGGATATTTTCAGGCACTCACCTGTCTTCCTTAATGCAATGTCTCCAGTGTATCCTTTTTATTAAAAAAAAAATGCCATTCTATACTGCATTTCCAAACACCGCTCACGTGACCGGCTACTGCTCCCTCTCCCAATCTGACAGCTGCATTGGGAGGGGCCGAGAATACCCCGCTGACGTCACTCGGGAGAGGAGAGAGGCGGCCGCTCACATTAGTGCTGAGAGGCGCTTGGAAATACAGTATAGAATGACATTTTTTTTTATAAAACAGATACACTGGAGACATTACATTAAGGAAGACAGGTGAGTGCCTGAAAATAACAGTTATTTCTGTAGGAGAGGAGGGAAGGGGAAGGCACGGACACAGCTGACAGGCAGGGAGGAGGGGGGAAGAGAAGGACAGAGGAGAGCTGCGAATGACGGTGGCACATAAACTGACCACTGTCAGGGCTCAGCAGCCATGATATACTGTGCTAAGTTTATAGAGGTAAGTTTACAGAGGTGAGGGCAGAACCAGGCAGGATCAGCCAGGTATTTTAAAGCTTAGCCAAATGACACAGCACAAGCACTATGCCATTATTCATGCTTTAAGGGAACAGGATCCATTTTTTTTAATGCTTTAATGTACTCTATACATTAAAGTAAACAACATCTGCATGCAGCTTCCCCCCAAATACTTACCTGAGCCCAATCTCCATCCAGCGATGTGCACATAAGCAGAGGCCTTCTCGTTGCATTGGACATAGAGGCAGCAGCAGGAGTCATTGGTTCCTGCTGCTGTCAATCACAGCCAATAAGGACACATCAGGGAGGCGGGGCTGAGCCCTATGCGTCAATGGACACACAGAACCAGCTTGGGAGTAAGCACACACACACAAGTGCTCCTATTGCAAGCAGCATAAATATAAATGTTGCTTTCAGAATAACTAAGTCTATTAAGATGCAAAAGGCGTTAACACCTCCATATCGAATTTTAGTGATGCAAGCAGTTTTATTAAAGTAGAGAAAAGTAGAGAAAAGGGCACTGGTAATGTGCAAAATGTGAAAACAAAACGGTTTTAATTTTAGAAAAAATGTGGTTGCTATTTCCAAGTAGTGCATACTGCGCTAACCAAAAGCAACCCATGTGCATTCCATTTCAGGCAAACTGATGATTATTGGTTGCTATATGTTGCACATCACTGCTGCCCTCTATCTCACCTGGTTACATAAGCCTGATGGTCTTTCCACAATGGAAGACATATGTGAATATTAAGAACCTCAATTACTGGTCTCCAGTTATTTTTACACTAAATGGTCAAGAAGGGATATAATAGCACAGAGACAAGTGATACACAAGACGATCGAGTCTACAGAAAATCAATAGCAAATCCAACTTACGTTTGGTAAGTACACCACATGCGCACACAGTTAGAAAAGATGACCCAGACTCCAAAAGGGATATCCTTGGCAGCTCATCAGGATATGTTTTCCAGATGCCTCACAGACCCTCGTATGAGATAAAACATACGAGGAAAATGATCCAGACTTTTAATGCCCCACATTGGTTTGTGTCTTTAGTCTTTGTAAAAAGTCAATGAATTGATTCATGTAGGACTAGATTTTTTATTTTTTTTTACACCGGTCCTAAAGATTCTCCTTACAGAGTGTATTGCTTGCATTCACTAACCCTGTAATCTTTCCCTATTTACATTTGGTAATTTTGCATACAAGCTTGGCTTGCCATATGAAGGCCACTATGGGGTTGATTAACCAAAACTGGAGCGTGCAAAATCTGGTGCATCTCTGCAAAGAAACCAATCGGCTTCCAGATATTATTGTAAAAGCTTAATTGAACAAGCTGAAGTTAGAAGCCGACTGTCGTATTTAGATATTCACCTATTTAGTATGTAATTTATATATTTTTTGTAAACATTTTTGTCTTCTCTTTTGTGTAAACTTTAATAAAAACGTTGAAACAGAAGCCGATTGTCTACCATGCAGAGCTGCTCCAGATTTTGCACTCTCCAGTTTTAGTAAATCAACTCCATAGAAGTTCTACCCCTATGGGTATGGGTATTCCCCCCCAGGGCAATCAATCCTTATAGGTATATGTCTATCTTATGCTTGAACCAGGGAAAGGCCAATGGAAGAATAAATAGAAAATTGAACATTCACAAGGCCTTTAGACACTTGTGCATAAACTCATTTGATAGGGCAGTAGATTCAATGGTCTATCCTATATACATTTTTCACAAAAAAAATAAACTGGTGTGGTACCTTTAATGGCAGGAAATTTACCACACCTGGCACATCCAAAAAACATTTATCACACTTAGCTGATCCAAGCTTACCCCCTTTACCTAACCCAATACTTGAACCTGTTATTGATCCTAAAGCTGGCCATACACAGATAAAAATCTATTGATTCCTCTCCCCCCCCCCCCCCCGTCCATGCTAAATAGCCTTGATGGATGAATCTCCTGCGATTGTATACCCAATACAGTTGGTTGGCTGCAGTCGCTGATCTGACTTTGAGATTTGTCAAACTGGGTGGTGTCAGCAGGGTGACTTTTTGCTTGAATTTCGGCCAATTCCCAGGAGTTGGGCAAAAATATGAGCCATGTATGACCAGATTAACCCCTAAATTTAAAGCGACCCAATCAGTTTTGTAACAAAAGCCAACAGGAGGTCCCATGCGATAGAAGAGGTATTATTCTCACCATTTCGGTGGCCTGTGTCTTCTACCACTCTCCTATTCTAGTGTCGTAGCCACCCCAAGACCTTTCCAAAAGAGTGAGATGCCCAAGATTCCATCCACAAGCTGGTGCCTTCCTCCAACCCTTACAACACTGCCGAGTCCTGTAGTGATGTAGGGGGTTGGAGGATGGAACCACGGCAGCCAGCAGGGAATATGCTATATGGCACAACCAGAAGTGTTGGATGGCTGCAGCACCCAGAGAGTGGCGTTTCGTTGGAGAGTATAATAGAAAGCTTCTACCATCAAAGAAAATTGCTGTTTGTTTTTCACCCCTGATGAAAATCAACAAAAAAAGTGCCAGATAAAGTGGATTAAGACTCCATGATCATTTACTGCTAATAAAATTAAAACATCAAGAACATGAAAGGCGGCTAATGCGTTTCAGGGGCTGAAACAAGACAAAATAAACGCTCATGGACTTCCAAGATGACTGGCACTCTTTGTAGATTTCATTCGGGGAAGGTCACGGTCCTTCTTGGGGGACCCAACTATGTGGCAGAGTTGCTGAAGTTCAGGAAACAAACCTAAGCAATGCTCCATGACGGAAGAATATAAGATCCACATCCACCTTTACGTGTTTTGAAGCCCCTGAGAGTCACTTTAAGCTATACTATTTGTTGCCTACAAAGAACCAGAAACCTGTGCGTTACAAGTGTTGTGCGTCCTTTTGCACCATGCATCAGCTATGAGAGGCTATGAGAGGCTGACTGCAGTAAATGGTAAGTCAGCCATGTTATCTGGATAGAAACTTCATACACAAGGGCTTGTTGCATCTGGAAAACATACCCAAAAGGGAGAAATGGGGGACACACATTTCAAAAGCAAATGGGAGTGGAATTTAAAGGGCAGTCACTCACATGCAGCAACAACCAATACCTGCAGGTGGGGAGAGGACTCAGAACAGGAAAGGAGAGAGACTGTCAGAAGGGACAGAGTGCTGCAGTGGATGAGACAGTGTGACAAGAATCGGTCAGGTGACAACACTCGAAAGATGCCAGAAAAGTCAGTGAGTCAGTGGTTTCAAACAAAGCAATACACATAACATGGTGCAAAGAGCAACAGTGCGCAGTAATCTACAACACCACATTCTCTCATTACTTCACACATGCTGAACGGCTGACATCACGACAAAGGCAAATATACACATCTACTTCATCTTTGCACCTGCCTCTAGCCTTTGCACTTGCATCAGAGGCTTTAATGGCATATTCACCTTTACCAGTAAACTGACTATGCAAGAAAGGGGCTCTTATAGATAAAAACAAACTGTGCGGCTCTGACTGAAGTTGGAGAATGGCCTTGCTATAGGTGTAGGCCATTTAGATACATCCAGAGGCTGCAGAACTCCCAGAGACAGAATAATGCGGTCATGCCTCATTGCTAGGTCATTGCCAAGACACTCCCAGCCATTTCCTACACCAGTGACGGCCAACCTTGGCACCCCAGATGTTTTGGAACTACATTTCTCATAATGCACTTGCACTCTGCAGTGTAGTTGAGCATCGTGGGAAATGTAGTTCCAAAACATCTGGGGTGCCAAGGTTCGCCATCACTGTCCTACACCAACACAGGAGCAAGCTCTCAAACCCCTGCACATGTATGGTCCAATATCCCCTCCTTTGCGGCGTACAGAACTACGGTGACAGGGGAGAGGGGGTGCATGTGAGGGGTCTGAATCAGCTAGGAGGGTCTTAGCAAGGTCATAGCAACAAGGCGGGGGGGCTTCAGGTCTATACCAATAGCAAGGGCATTATTTAACATTGCGTTGGTCAAGGCTGCAGTTTGTTTTTATTTACAGATGCAAATAACCAAACCCTCCAGCGCTCAGACAGTGATATATCTGAAGGGGGTCACAATGCGTAATGCTTTATACAATCAGCCTTCCTCAGACAGGGAAATCTCAAAAGTAACTCGAAAAACACACAGAAGGGCGCAAGCGCCTAGTGCATTCCCACCGCTTTTTATTGAGTATGTTTTTGGCATATGGTGGTAATGCACTTGGTGTTTGCGCCCACCTGTGTATTTTTAGGGTTATCTGCAGATGC
Organism: Lithobates septentrionalis; assembly: GCA_037952835.1. Classification (NCBI taxonomy): domain Eukaryota; kingdom Metazoa; phylum Chordata; class Amphibia; order Anura; family Ranidae; genus Lithobates; species Lithobates septentrionalis. Next base: position 353,236 of record JBBDGP010002202.1, read on the forward strand.
TCCTTATCTGCATAGGCAGTTTTGTAGTGAAAAAGGTGAACTAACGCTTTAATATGCATTTGTTGTGCCAGATAAAATGGAACTCCAGACAAACAAAACTCCTCTCCCTCCAGTAATACATGGTTTAAAAACCTATTAAAGCAGAACTTAGCCCTGATTTGGAAAAACTTGAAGGCTGGAAGGATTTTTATATTAGAAGAGATATACCAGTACCTTCTCTGCAGCAAAGGCTTCTTAACTTTCTCCTTGCAAGATGCCTTAGCATGTATGCTGTGCATGCGCAGCTCAGTGTACATTCTTGGCTTTCCTTGATGCCAGGGTGAACTCCCTACATGAATGTGAGTTGTGTTTTTCCAGCCAGCCAATCAAGATGGCTGAAGACCCCGAACTTCATAGAAACCAGAGGAAAGGTCTGGGCTGTTCAGCAACTGTACCATTATTACTCCATGAGGAGAGATTATTATTGGTTTTAACAGATCTGTAAGGTCGCCATTTCTCAGAGTTCATTCGAGTTTTATCAGAGTGTTCAGCCCTGACAAAAAATGAAGGTGTGGCCCCGAAACATGTTTTTATAGGACTTCATTCCTAACTATTAAAATTATTTTGGACTCTTCCATCTGTTTACTAGTATTTTACTAGCATAATTGCTTAAATTTGCCTTTATATCCTCTTCCTACAAAACCCTGCACAGCAGAAATTAAAGGTAGGTTGTGCGCTCTGAGCCAATCCAGCTTGATTACATTTTACAATGCTGTCAAGCTTACTTGTTTTCAGGCACTGGAAGCTGGGGGCAAGAGGGCATGTGAATACAGTTTACAATCACAGAAGGATTTTAAAGGCTTAGTTCACCTTTTCTGAAAAACTGTAAAGGTGAACAACACTGTACCCCCTGCCAACCCCCACCCCAAGCTATTCCTAAGCTGTCAGCGCTCCTGCAGCCGATCCATCGGTCCAGGGATTTCAAATTCCTGCTCTTTTCCTTCTTTGTGCAGCACTTCTGGGATGGACCTGAACTATTCACTGCGACAGTGGTGAGCAATCAGAATCAATCTGGTCTGTCCCAGAAGCGCTGCACAGAGTAGAGGGAGAAGAACAGGATTTCAAATCCTGGGACTGCTGGAGCGGCTGAGGGAGTCCTGACCACTCAGTATTGTCAAAGGTAAGTGCAGCGGGGATCAGAGAGGTGGGGAGCATGTATGGCAGGGGTAGGCAACCTCGGCCCTCCAGCTGTGATGAAACTACAAATCCCATCATGCCTCTGCGAGTCATGCCTGTGATTGCCAGGGTCTTGCAATGTTTCATGGGACTTGTAGTTTCACCAGTTGGAGGGCCGAGGTTGCTTACCCCTGATGTATGGTGTTGGTTCATCTTTACATTTTTATTGTAACGGTCAAATAACACTGATGGTGCTCACTCCTTGTCCTACGTGTATGCTACTGACACTAGGAAGCTTCAAATACAGCAAACATCAACTGGGGAGCGCCTATACAGTGTAAATGCAGCAAATATTTGGGGCTGGTTAGGAAAACCAATCAGAAACGGTTCTTTTAAACCAGAGAATTAGGATCCTGGATTGGTTGCTCTGTGCAGTAACACCACATGTATTCTGTCCTTTAATATTTTCAACTAGGAACAGCAAATGTATGAAAATTAAAGAGGAGCTCCAGTCTCCCCCCCCCCCCCCAAACATTTTTTTTTTAAAAAGTCAGCAGCTACAAATACTGTAGCTTGCTGACTTGTAATAGAAGGACCAGGATCCAGCAATGTCTTTAATCGGCTTCAGGTGCCGGCATCTTAAGTAAGAGAAGCCAGCAGTGAAGCCTTGCGACTTCACAGCCGGTTTCCTACTGCACATGCGCGTGCTTTTGTGCCTGGAGTTCAGCTTTAACAGCCAATGCAGATTTTCCTAAAAAAACACCCATAATGATGCCCTATATGGTGAACATACATAGTACTAAATCCTTTCATACTCAAAGTTCATTAATTCATACTTACAGCTTGACAAATCTTTCATCGGTAGCAAACCCAACATCCAACCACTACTGCAAACCCAACACCCAGTCCTCACCTCTTTACGATGTCGCTGTAGATGACAAATGGAAGGTCTGTGCACTGCTTCAATTTTCACCTCTTGGGTGGACGTGCGGTAGGACGGGTTGCTGTAAGTCAGGGTCCCCAGTGCTGGATCTGACAGCTTTGCACGCCGATGTCTGTGATTATACGAAGATACATTAACTGGTTATATTGAACTCTGAACATTTACTTTGGGTTGTTGGTTCTACTATAGTTTTACACGAATGTTGATGTGAAATGTGGTAACTGATTGACTGAAGTTGGTTTTTATCCACTATAATTCAGCATGGGTATTCCTACGCAAACAAAGACACCCACATAACCAAATAAAATTTAAAGCTTTTAGTAAACAATACACCGCCATCATAGTTTATGTCACTAGATCAGGGTCTCCATTGAGTATATCACCAGCCTCCAAAGAGGCAGCCTTTGATTTTCTACTTATAGAACTGCCCATAACTCTTCTGTACAGTCACCTCTCTCTAAGCCCAAGTCTCTGGAATCATACCATACCATGCACCTCCAACCATTTGGGAGGTCCAATATGCCACCACAACAAGCTTCTCTCTACAGCGATAGGCACTTCTATGATCTACAACAGCTACCAGGGGTCTTTACATTTTTTTTTATGGAATTTTAGAAGTACAGTAGGATGAAAGCTGTGCTGATCACCATTTCCTTTTTAACATACATTTTGAAATGTTACACAGTGACCATTAAGTTCTAATGGCCACAGCATGGTGCATGGAAGAGGATTGCATTGCACTGTGCTGCACTGAAAAAAGTGGTGCATGCTGTACTTAAAGTGGAGCACCAACCCAAAAGGGGAAGCTCTGCTAGTTCGCCCCTCGCCCCCTCCACTGCCACATTTGGAGGGGGGGGGTTGGTTTGAGCGGGTACCTGGTTTGACAGGCATCGGCTCCCACTTCCAGGTAAGATTGCCGCTCTACGTGCATTTCTGGCCCTTCCTCCTTTCCCCGCTATCTTCTGGGATGCACACAGATCCCATAAGACGGCGGGGCCATTCAGAAAGTGCAGCACGACTCATGCATACACAGCAAGAGTCCGGCTGTGAAGCAGTTTCCCTTACTTACAATGCCAGCAAATCGACATCGCTGGATCCCTGGACAGGTAAGTGTCCTTATATTAAAAGTCAGCAGCTACAGTATTTGTAGCTGCTGACTTGTAATTTTTTTTCCAGACTGGAGCTCCTCTTTAATTTCAGCACACATCACTGCAACACAGTACTGTCCCCTGGCTAGATATGAGGCAAGGCTTTTCACCTTGCCTTACAGTGAAACTGTCCTACTGCACCTGGTTAGAATGGGTCCTTAGGCTACAGTCTGACCATACTATCTCTGTACAATTTTACATCTACCAAAACTATGTAGAATGATTACCTACTTGAATTACCCAATCAGTTTGTATCCACTCAGACAAGCCCTGGCACTACATACTTATAGGTAGATTTAAAAGAGATTGTACAGATTGTAACATGTGGAGAGCTTAACAGAAAAGCCTGTCACACAGAGATTCCAAAAAATGTTTGTGTGTATTAACAGACAATTCTAGTGATTGTAAGCTCTCAATATAACCCCACTTCGGGTTATGCAGCTTACACACGGTCGGACTTTTCGACCGGACTGGTCCGACGGACCAAGTCCGGCGGACAATCCTATCGTGTGTGGGCTTCATCGGACCTTCAGCAGACTTTTCCAGTCGAAAATCAGACGGTCTTTAGATTTGAAACGTGCTTCAAATTTTTACGTCGTAACTCCGCCGGACCCAGAAATCCACTCGTCTGTATGCTAGTCCAACGGACAAAAACCCACGCTAGGGCAGCTATTGGCTACTGGCTATCAACTTCCTTATTTTTGTCTGGTGTACGTCATCACGTACGAATCCGGACTTTGGTGTGATCGTGTGTAGGCAAGTACGTTCGTTAGAAAGTCTGTCGAAAGTCCGCCAAAAGTCCGTCGAAAGTCTGTCGGACAGGCCGTCGGACTTTTGTTGCTAAAAAGTCCGACCGTGTGTACATGGCATTAGGCCATCAATCAGGAGCGGGATTTGGACAATGATGGACACCCTCATAGTTCCCACAAGGTTTAATGTTCCACCAATCACACTTCTACCATCGCCGAGAACTTCTTTCTACTCACCTGTAGATTAAGAGAGCACAGATGAGAAGCAGCAAGCAGAGAAGAGATAGAGATCCAGCAATAATGTGTGCCACACGTAGTCTGTCCCCTAAGCAAAAAGATTATGGGAAAAAAAAAAAAAGACCATTATTAAAGAAACTCCTTCAAAGCGACTCAACTATTAAATTGTAAGTTCTAATGAGTAGGGCCCTCCGATTCCTCTTGTACCAAATTGTAGTGTAACTGTAACATGGTCAGCAACAATACTCAGGTAGGGCGTGGCGTTTAAACAATGCTCAATTGGTACTAAGGGGTCCACAGTATCCCAAGACAATACCCCCCACACCATTACACCACCACCAGTCTGAACCGTTGATACAAGGCAGGATGGATCCATGCTTTCATGTTGTTTATGCCAAATTCTGACCCCACCATCTGAATGTCGCAGCTGAAATCGAGACTCATCAAACCAGGCAACATTTTTCCAATCTTCTATTGTCCAATTTTGGTGATCTGTGCGAATTGTAGCCTCAGTTTCCTTAGCGAACAGGAGTGGCACCCGGTGTAGTCTTCTGCTGCTGTAGCCCATATTCTTCAAGATTCCATGTGTTATGCGTTCTGAGATGGTATTCTACATACCTTGGTTGTAATGAGTGGGTATTTGAGTTAATGTTGCCTTTCTATCATCTCAAACCAGTCTGCCCATTCTGCCCTTGTTGACCTCAACAAGGCATTTTCATCCACACAACTGCCACTCACTGGATATTTTCTCTTTTTCGGACCATTCTCTGTAAACCCGAGAGATGGTTGTGTGTGAAAAGCCCAGTAGATCAGCAGTTTTTGAAATACTCAGACCAACTCGTCTGGCACCAACAACCATGCCGCATTCAAAGTCACTTAAATCCCTTTTCTTCCCCATTCCGAGGATCGGTTTGAACTTCAGCAAGTCCTCTTCACCATGTCTAGATGCCTAAATGCATTGAGTTGCTGCCATGTGATTGGCCGATTAGCAATTGGTCACCAAGCAATTGAACATGTGTACCTAATAAAGTGGCCGGTGAGTGGATATCTGCATAAGCTTTCATGTTCTGTGTGTGACCACTCCACCCTCCCAGCATATATGATATGACCCCATGGTATGACTTTGTATTCTGATCGTGTCAGAGAGGTGTGCTGTCAGCATGATGAAGGCAAAGTGCAAAAACAAACAAAGCTGGGAGAACATGTCAGATACTGAATTTGCACTCCGGGTGATCTTATAGGTCTGATAAGTCCTGCTTCACACGGTGTACCTAATTGTACGGCTATGCCTGTATAGGCAGACACGGCCCTCGCATGGACGTACATTTAATTACGCCCGCGTGAATGAGGCCTTTCAGTGGAAATTGATGGAAACATCTATGACTATCTTTAGAACTACTGGACAAAATATGCAATTCTTGTTTGGCCACTCTTGTGATCTAGACAAGTTTGTCAGATAGCAAAGTAAGGTAGATATGAACTTACATTTTAAAAGTAGCACCTTTTCACCAAAAACAAAAAGGTGAACTAAACACACTACACCCACCCCAATTGCCCACTGCACTTACCTCTGTGGATGATCAGCTTCCACTGCCCACGCAGCCGATGCTACAAGCTGCAGTTTTCATCACCTTCTTTCCTTATGCCGCGTACACACGAGAGGATTTTCCGTCAGAAAAAACTTGGATGGTTTTTCCGACGGAATTCCGCTCAAGCTTGCCTTGCATACACACGGTCACACAAAGGTCCTTTCGACCGTCAAGAACGCGGTGACGTACAACACTACGACGAGCCGAGAAAATGAAGTTCAATGCTTCCGAGCATGCGTAGGAATTTTGCGCGTCGGAATTTGTCAAGACGATCGCATTTTTGGATAGGAAGTTTTTCCGACCGAAAAATTGAGAACATGCTCTCATTCTTTTGCTGGCGGGAATTCCGCCAGCAAAAGTCTGATGGAGCATACACACGGTCGCATTTTCCGACCAAAAGCTCTCATCGGTCTTTTGCTGGCCGAATTTCCGATCGTGTGTACGTGGCATTAGGGATGCTGGGACAGATCAGAGATAAGTCTTATATGTCAGCGCTGTCACTTTGTTTACTCTGAATTGTTCTAATCCATCCCGACATCCCTAAGTAAAGAAGGGGAAGAAGACTGCAGCATCGCTTGGGTGGGCAGTGCACGTCAATCATCCTCAGCGGTAAATGCAGCGAGGACCGTGGAGGTGGGTGGTGTAGTGCATTTGATCACCTTTTCATTTTTTGTCAAATGGTGAACTTACACTTTAAGCAATATAGCTTGGTCAACTGTCTACTGACTGGACAGAGAAGCAGCAGGACAATGATGAGGTGATCCCTCTGCTCTCCCCTTCATGTTCTGGAAGGAAAAGTGACAACACTGTACAATGCAGTGCTGACCTACTGCACACAGCAGGTTGAGATATAAAGACATATTTTGGTACTTCCAATAGATATATGTAAAAGTAAATATATTTTTTAAATGAATACATGGATTGAAACTGATTTTTTTTTTTATCTTTAATGGTTTCTACAACTCCAATATCCTGCTCTTCATTTTGAATCCTCCTTGGATATATAAAAAAATGATGTCAAAATATTGAAGTATATTCATAAATATATCTACAGTGTGCTCCTTTACCTGCACTGGCTGGCACAGCCCCGAAAGGAGTACAGAGTCCCCTTGATGCCTCTTCATCTGAGCAGCTACAAAAGGAAATGATGATAAAAGTTAGGATACATCAATACACATTTCCTTGAGAAGCAGCAAATCCCAGCCGGTCGCGGCTTACACCTACCTTCCTGCGGTCACTCCGGGAGTGCTTTCCCCTCGCTCGATCTCGTTGTCGGGATTGAAGGGGCCAGGAATCTTTTCACTATTATTTGTTGGAATAGGAGCTGAAGGTAAAAATCCAGGAACTGAATTGGTAGGAAGCGAAGGAAGGGTTGTTAGGGAAAAAAAACAAGATTTCTTAAAGGTGGGAATTGCAAAAGCAGCCACACCGTCTTCACTATTGCACAGGGGACTTACAGCGATTCTAAAGTCTAAACCTTTTTTTTACCTAAATGCATTCCTTGTATTAAGGCAAGAAATGTTTAGGTAGCAGTATTGCCCCCTCACCCCCACTTATACTTACCTAAGCTCTCATGCGGTCCAGCTCTGTGCCCCGTCTGGAGCAGCTCTGTGCCCCGTCTGGAGCAGCTCTGTGCCCCGTCTGGAGCAGCTCCCTCCTCTTCTCTCACAAGCTTAGCTGAGGCATTCAAATCCTGTGAGGGAGCAGGACGTAGGGCTGTCCTGCAAGGTGTGCGTCTATGGACACAGGCAGTGCGACTCAGGGTTGAGCCCGCACAAGTATCCCAATTGCAAGTGGCTTGCTACGGGGGCACGCTGAAAGGAGGAGCCAGGAACGCCTGTGGGGCACCCAGGAGAGGTGATTTGGGGCTGCTCTGTGGAATAGCATTGCATTGCATAACTGCACTGTTTATTCAATAGTTTTGGTAGATATAATGGAGGTTGTATAAACTTTGTACAATCATGGATGTAATGTATATGTCCAGCCTATAAAGATGAGAACATAAAATTATTGGGTCAGGTTCATAAAAGGGAAGGAGAGATTTTTATAGAGCCAGATTCTCCTTTTTTATTTCCTAATACTGCAAGGAGAGAATGCATGGGGGAAATTCATTGACTGTTATAGACAACAAAAACATCCCTTTTCAATCTTTTGCCAAATATGCAAAATGGCTTCTAAAATGGTGGCTAGAGTAGGGAATGGTTAGAACCTCTGTTGGGTTTTTATTGCTGCCTGTATCCCCCACTAGGGAGATTCACCCCCCTCTGTGTAACCTGCCTGCTACGTCAGAAGGTTCATTAAAAGTGAAATTGTAGCTCCGCTGCTCTTGCCAAAATATGGAAGTATACTTGGCAAGCGCTCACATTATGAAGACTCTTCTGGCGGTTTGTCCCCCATCTAGTGCTAATACAGTATCTCACAAATGTGAGTACACCCCTCACATTTTTGTAAATTTTATTTATTATATCTTTTCATGTGACAACACTGAAGAAATTACACTTTGCTACAATGTAAAGTATTGAGTGTACAGCTTGTATAACAGTGTAAATTTGTAAAATAACTCAACATACAGCCATTAATGTCTAAACTGCTGGCAACATAAGTGAGTACATCCCATACACTGAAGTGTCATTTCTTCAGTGTTGTCACATGAAAAGATTATAAAATATTTACAAAAATGTGAGGGGTGTACTTACTTTTGTTAGATACTGTATATCAGAGCTGTCCCTTGCTGTTCTGTTCACCCCTGCCATCATTTCCTGACCTTCTTCCAGGTTCCTGTCATTCCTCTTCTGTATTGGGTGGCCACTGATAACGGAACTTCTGGGCATGCCAGCAGTAGTTGCATTGTCCCAGCATCCGGATACATTCTCATGGATCTTACAGACACCAGGAATGGGCAGAAAATGAACACTGCACTGTGTATGTGTGTACATAAATAAAATAAATAAATAAAACACACACCCCAAAAACTATCTCCTAGCAATTATTTTATTCACGAAAGTTCCGCTATGAAGCCATAGTCCACTCATTTGATTTTTTTTTTTTTTTTAATAAAAGCACCCGTTATGAAAAAAAAAAAGCACAAGAAGCATTGCAACAGTGATCTCTGCATGGTCAATGCAATGCACAGGATGACCCTGCCTACTAGGTTTGGATGGCCATAAAGACTTTTCATTTGGAGATCATCTGAAGGCAACCAGCTTCTTCTGTGCTCTCCTCAGAAACTTCATAATCCTCTGGGACACCAATATCATGGGTCTTAAAATGTTTATTTGTGAAATCAAAATTTTATATAAAATATCAGTTTAAAATTCCTAAACTTGAACCCAAAACATAAGAGGAGTAGAGAATGAGCACTCACTTGTAGAGCAGAGTTCTGTTTCCAGGTCATCCGGACAGGCACACACAAAATCATTACTTCGGGCAAAGCACAGGTGGGAACAGCCGCCATTATTAACCCCGCAAGGATTGCTACCTGCAAAGTAGGCAGAGAGTTCCAGATAAAGCAAGAGATGTTCTCTAAATTGTCATGATGAAAATCTCAGGAAATAACCCAATATACCAGATAGAAAAAAAAAAAAAGACAAAAAAAAGGAATATTCTTTATTATGATTACTATTTATACCTGACTGCCGCATAGGAGATACAACAATGATGTCCATCAGCCCCTCCATATTGCCCAATATGGTTTCCTGGCTCCTTCCAGAGTATTTGTCCACCCTCTGAATAGACTTGGTTTGCCAATCAGTCCAATATATCCAGCGGCCTTCCTGTTAAAAAAATAAAATCATTGGCTCAACAAAATTCAGTTGGCAAATAAATATTTCTTATACACTGTGCTGCCATAAATATGACCACAATGACACTTCAATAAGCTTAACTTAATTGGTGCAGTAATGTAAATGAACCAGGATTTGGTTCAAGAATCTATTGACCATCATCAAATCACAACTCCTTAAAGCTGAACTCCAGGTAGACATTAAAAAATACAAATGAATACATGTGCATTTATGTAAAACTTAAAAGTGGTGTTCCTCCACGGAAAAATGTAAAAGATTTTTAATATTAGGACACTTACATGTCCTGGAATCCAGCGATGTCGGCACCCCAGCCGATGATTTCATCGGCTCTCGGTGCTGCGGCCACCATTCATAGTAAGGGAACCCGGCAGTAAAGCCTTTCGGGTTCACAGCTGGTTCCCTACTGTGCATGCGCGTAGCACGCTTTCTGAATGGCTCAGTGGCGGGGGAGGAGGAGGGGGGGCCTGACATTTTTCCTCAAGTGTTTTCCTGAAGTTCAGAGAAAGAAAGAAAGAAAGAAAGAAAGAAAGAAAGAAAGAAAGAAAGAAAGAAAGAAAGAAAGAAAGAAAGAAAGAAAGAAAGAAAGAAAGAAAGAAAGAAAGAAAGAAAGAAAGAAAGAAAGAAAGAAAGACTGTTCCTCTTTCATATATATATATGTAATAATAAAACAATTACTCAGAATTCTCACCTGTGTGAGAGCGAAGGGGTGGGAGACTTGACTAACGAGTATTTGACGGGTCCCACCATTCAGATCTGCATTCTCTATACGATCCAGGTGAGCATCTACCCAGTAGATCCTGGGGGAGCAGAAGACAACACTGGTGAGCTGTAGACATAAATGAAAGTTGCACAGAACACACAAACCGTTCTAACGTATGCTCACTGACCTGCGGGTGTCATAGTCTAACGTCAATCCGTTGGGCCACCCAAGATCTGTATTAATGATGACCTTGCGATCAGAGCCATCCAAGTGTGCCCTCTCAATTTTGGCAACGTGGCCCCAGTCTGTCCAGAACATGTAACTGTAAGGAGAATACAATTAGGGTTTGTGGCTACTAGGCCTGCATTTGAGTTTAGTTTGCGAGTCTTCTGAGAAGATTTACTGACAGGTACACCTGATCTGCATATGACCTCCTGCTGACCTGTCATTCACCACCTAAGCTGCTCCTGCATTCTCAATGAATTTTATGGGGAGAGAAGCAGTTGTGATGCAAACAAAAGTCCATTGACACAGGCCCTTCGACTACCCAAGTCAGTTCAGTGGAAGCCGGGAAAAATAGGTAGAGAACATTTCTGGTCTTGAAAGTTTACCGCTTTGTAGAAACCAGTGTTTAATCGAGGCCCCCCCGCCCCCAAGTATGGGTCGGCTATTCTCAAGTACTTCCCAAGTACATACCAGTATGTACGCAATTCCTAAGCATTACCGGTACTGTCCAACTGTGTGCAAGCATTTTCTAACAAGTACTATGTTATTCTAGTATCATAGAAAAAAAACACATGAATATGAGTGATATATATTGCTGCCACCCCGAACAGGTCATAACATGGGAAGGCCTCCCCTAATGGGGTTTTTTCGCAGCAGAGATCAAAAACATTGAATTGTTTAAAAGAATTTTATCAGAAATTGTAATAAGTCATAAACACACATAAACACCTAAAATATGAGCTCCGGTCAAAGATGTGCATGAATATTCAATTTTACACTATTACCATCATGCAACAATATTTAACAGCATTTAAAATGCAAATTCCCAATGCATTTCAACGTGCTACAGTCAACATGATAGGGATTTGTATTATGAAAGTCTATATTGTTGACATATGAATAATGATTGCATATATGTCTTTTGACAGCAAATTAATCACCTGAGGAAGACTTGACTATGCATGTTGAAACGCATTGGAAATTTGCATTTTAGATACTGATGAATATTGTTGCATGATTGTAATAGTGTATAATTGAATATTTACGCACATCTTTGACCGGAGCTCATATTTTAAGTGTTTATGTGTGTTCATGACTTATTGTTACAATTTCTAATAAAATTATTTTAAACAATTCAATGTTTTGATCTCTGCTGCGAAAAAAAACCCCCATTGGGGGAGACATTCCCATGCTAAGTTTTTCTAGTTTTCAGTTTTAAATAAAAATATTTGTTGTGTCCCCCCACTCCCAGAGCGTTAACATAAATTTCTGGAAAGCCCCACTCCAGCCAAAATACTGCTTCGTTTTGGGCAGGGTGGGGAACACCTGGAACCCCCCGACAAATTTTAATTGCAGTCTGTGTCCTCATTGGGGATATTTCCCCTTACCTGCAGTCAGGATGGGATATGTTAGGAAATTTTTTCAGCTGGAACAGAGATTGCAAAAAAAAAAAAAAAACACAATGAAAGGATGGTGCAGGCTTTCTTCTGGGGGCAATGAAAGGATGGTGCAGGCTTTCTTCTGGGGGCAATGAAAGGATGATGCAGGCTTTCTTCTGGGGGCAATGAAAGGATGGTGCAAGCTTTCTTCTGGGGGCAATGAAAGGATGGTGCAGGCTTTCTTCTGGGGGCAATGAAAGGATGGTGCAGGCTTTCTTCTGGGGGCAATGAAAGGATGGTGCAGGCTTTCTTCTGGGGGCAATGAAAGGATGGTGCAGGCTTTCTTCTGGGGGCAATGAAAGGATGGTGCAGGCTTTCTTCTTGGGGCAATGAAAGGATGGTGCAGGCTTTCTTCTGAACTGAGAAAACAGAGCAGACTTGCTCCAAATTAGCAAAAGGGATGCAAGCCTTTTTGTTAATTAGGAGCAATCTGCTTCATTTTCTATACCCAGTCTGTGCAATAAAGGGAACTGGCGCTCCCTCTGACGCTCCTCTGAAATAGAAACTCGTGAGAATGGTGCAGATAAGCCTGAAACATGTCTATCTGCTTTGTTGTGCGATGCACCCTACTCTTACCAGTTTCCTGCACCCTTATAATGCCGCAGGAAGCTGGTGATGGTGGCGTGTGCCACATTAAGCTTTGTTAATTCCCCCTGAGTACATTGGGGAAGGGATAGAACCTCTGTCAGGTTATTTTCACTGCCTGTAACTTTCTGAGTTTGTGATAAACATTTCCTTTCTTGCCCTTGTCACAGCCGGTCAGGGGGACACCAACAAGGTAATAGACAACAATAAAAGTTGAAAAGGTAATTATTTCTACCAAGTCTATCCACAACTAAAAAGAAAAAAAAAAAAAGTTGATTGGAGTTAGAAGAACCAGAGGTATCAACACAAAACAAATATCTTTGGTTGAGAACCAATAAAACACCCAAACCAGATACGTTTGTCATAAATGGCACAAGCATCAGGAAATTCAAGACCAGAAATTGTCAATTCAGGAATTTTGCTCTTACCCTTTCCTTGGAAAAACCGCAATGGCCCGAGGCTCGTCCAGGCTGTTATTAATAAGCACCTTCCGATGTCTCCCATCCAACCGGGACACCTCAATAGTGTTCGCCCCAGTGTCTGTCCAGTACAGATTCCTGGCTATCCAGTCCACTGACAGCCCATCTGTGGTCTTCAGTCCTTCACCAATGATGGTCTCCATACCAGTGCCGTCGAGGTTTACCCTCCTAAAAGACATCATAGATTTTCATTAAACAAAAAGCCTGTATTCTGATACAATTTAGAGGAAAAAAGGCTAAACCTCCAACAAAGTGTTATAAAAGGATCTGCTGAAACATTCACAAATATCTATACAAAAGTACAGAAATTTGATTTTAGCCTAAAGGAGGCTCACCAGTGCCAGCTGGTACTTTTCCTGGGATTATTTGATGGAAAGGTGGCTGGCCGTGTGCAGGGCCATCCCTCCCATTCCTATTTTTTAGAAAACTGAACTCCAGGCAGATACACAACCGACACTCTATATTCCTTGTTATATCATGAATCTAGTATTATTTGATCTCATGTAACAAATGCCCACCTAAATACACAAGAACAAATGAGAGGCGCTCATATACCTAATGGTGAAAATCTAAATGAGTGTTAACATATCACCAAATAGTGACTACATTAAAGTGTGTACATATATGAACTGAATAACGTGATAAATCAATACACAAATTAATCCTGTGTGACAGTGAATTAAATAGTGCCAAACAACTTATAATGCTTATGCAAATCAGGTAAAAAAATCACCAATTAATGTGACATACCCAATAACAAAATTATTACAGTGCAATAAAATTTAATAAGACATATCAGTCCTTGAATCTTTTGTGACAAAAAATGCGTGATTAAATCTGTGATAGAAAAATCCACATAGATCTTCTGAGGTGCAGTGATCCTGGTAGTGTAAACTCAAAACGTCCTTCACCTCACCAACGTGAAAACGTGAATCCACTCCCAATGGAATCTCACTCACCAAATACTTTTGCCAGCACTCTCATGCACGGCAAAATACGCTTAAGAATCACACTCCAGAGTGATCGAGTAGTAATTAGGCCACCATGGTTAGGATCAATCCACATGTAAAAGAATATGAAGAACTCACATAGCGTAAACCAGCACGGCAAATTTTATTTAGAACCACTACAATCTTCCATAAAACCACTCACATTTTAAAAAATAAATGACAGCAGTAAAACCAGTGCAGTTCACAGCAGCTTCAAAATTCAGTGGATACACTCAAAACAGCAAATGGTCACGGCGGACCCGAGATGTGCAAATGCCAGGACTCACGGTCCCTCTCACCCCCTTCGTGGAGCGCCGTGCAGCCAAAATCTCTCCTTCCTCGAGTGCGGCTCTCAGCGTAGCTCGCCCTGAGGGGGCGTGGCTGTAAGGTCTGACGAGCTACGCTGAGAGCCGCACTCGAGGAAGGAGAGATTTTGGCTGCACGGCGCTCCACGAAGGGGGTGAGAGGGACCGTGAGTCCTGGCATTTGCACATCTCGGGTCCGCCGTGACCATTTGCTGTTTTGAGTGTATCCACTGAATTTTGAAGCTGCTGTGAACTGCACTGGTTTTACTGCTGTCATTTATTTTTTAAAATGTGAGTGGTTTTATGGAAGATTGTAGTGGTTCTAAATAAAATTTGCCGTGCTAGTTTACGCTATGTGAGTTCTTCATATTCTTTTACATGTGGATTGATCCTAACCATGGTGGCCTAATTACTACTCGATCACTCTGGAGTGTGATTCTTAAGCGTATTTTGCCGTGCATGAGAGTGCTGGCAAAAGTATTTGGTGAGTGAGATTCCATTGGGAGTGGATTCACGTTTTCACGTTGGTGAGGTGAAGGACGTTTTGAGTTTACACTACCAGGATCACTGCACCTCAGAAGATCTATGTGGATTTTTCTATCACAGATTTAATCACGCATTTTTTGTCACAAAAGATTCAAGGACTGATATGTCTTATTAAATTTTATTGCACTGTAATAATTTTGTTATTGGGTATGTCACATTAATTGGTGATTTTTTTACCTGATTTGCATAAGCATTATAAGTTGTTTGGCACTATTTAATTCACTGTCACACAGGATTAATTTGTGTATTGATTTATCACGTTATTCAGTTCATATATGTACACACTTTAATGTAGTCACTATTTGGTGATATGTTAACACTCATTTAGATTTTCACCATTAGGTATATGAGCGCCTCTCATTTGTTCTTGTGTATTTAGGTGGGCATTTGTTACATGAGATCAAATAATACTATACTCTTATTATCTAAAGGGGCAGCTCGATTTATTTATTTATTTATTTATTTTGTCACACCATATATATAATTTTTTTCATTACTTTTCGTTAAGTTTTGATTTGTTTGCACACTGAGTGGGCCATTCACTTGATCTCACTCTTCATCGTTGTACACTCCATCCATTGGCGCAGTGGGGGTGATTTTGAGTTAAGGGCGGTATTATTCAGATCATTCACTTGTATATCATGAATCTGACTTGATTGTCAGTTTAATCCCCTGAGCAGCAGTAAACAGACTGGGAGAGGGAAGGGCAGCACTGGGGGCCAGTCAGGTGTGCTAAATGTAAAATAGGCTTAAATAAAAGTTCATGTTTGGAACATGTTGGAACAACCACGTTATTCACTCAAAGGGATCTGTGAATAAAAATACAAGTCCCGATTGTCACCACAGCAAACGGATTTGTACTTTAAATGGACTGAAAGCATGCTTATTCAGCACCATTGTAGTCCACTTCCTACAGCTCTAAAACTCAACCCATACAGAGGCACAGGAACAAAGCTGTAAGCAATGTCTGCAAGAGCCTGGCCCTGCACCCTTGATCCACTGTTTGCGGGTGGGATGTTCTGCAGGCTCCTGTGAAAAGGAAAAAAAAAAAAAAAAAAATAGCACTTTTTTTTCCCTGCAAAATATGTGCATTTATTTCTTTTTTCATAAAAGGTGAACTTAACCTCTAAAGGATAAGTTCACCTTTCATAACAGGTTACATCATATTCAGGGTGCAACATGTTACGAACAGACCGGCCCCTGCTGTGACAGCTAGCGGTGTTCTTCTCCCTCCTCGCTAGATGTCAAATAAAAAGGAAGGAGCCGAGCGGGCGCTGCCCGGTCGGGTTGCTGATTCACAGGGCTCTGGGCATGGAAAACTACAAGGTCCAGCATCCTTAGCAGCTTGTAGTTTTCAATGAACTACTACGGCGCTGTGGAGCTCCATGGTAGTTCATTCATGCTTCCTGTCAGATTGTATCCTCTTACCCGTAGAGACACTGCCTCTGCTGGAGACCTGCTGATCGCTGGTGCAATGCTTTACAGGCTTCAGAAAAAAAATAATAAATGCAAATTTTTTTACCTGCAAAAAAAGTGCATAAGTGAACTCATCCTTTAAGAGGGACAAGCTGATAGATGGAGGGAGCAGAGGGAAGACTCCATCAGTCTGCTGCTACTCCTTCAACACTGTATCAATAAGCCAGGGATTGAGAGATGTCAGCAATGTATTAAACTGTAACAGAGAAAGTGGCACCAACTTTCTGGCTGTACAGGCTTGTGGGGCTGTAGAAATATCAGGACTGAATTTCCAAATCAGTTTGTAGGTAAAAAAGAGCTCCCATACAAGCATTTTATAATTTTTTTTTTTTTAAAGAGGTTTTGCTTTTGCCTGAAGTTCAGCTTTGATTTTAAGATCTCACTGGATCCCAAACATACACATAAACAACTATGAAGGTTATTAAAATCCTTTAAAACCGAAGTTCAGTTTTAAAACTGAACAGCTTAAGAAATACCATTTAGGGCAACTGTTTTTCCTCATCCCGGGATCCCTACTACAAAGCACAGCACACTACAATACAGTTAAGCAATGCTGCCTGTTTAATGACCCATCCCAGCCTGCTGATTGCTTATTGGAGGAGCTCATCCTAGTGCTCCCCTTCCTGTGTTTATGCTTCCAGTGTTAGAATGACAACACCCAGCAAAGCTATAGTGTGCTAAGAGTGCTGGCACTCCTAACAGTCTGAGTACTGTTAGAGGAATACAGGAATTATTATTATTATTATTATACAGGATTTATATAGCGCCAACAGTTTACTCGGCACTTTACAATGTAAAAAGGGAGACGATACAGTTATAATACAATAAAATACAAGAGGATTAAGAGGGCCCTGCTCAAAAGAGCTTACAATCTAATATAAGACATATTCAGGTACTTAAATATAGTTGCATTTAGGAATAAATTTCATAATTGAATTTTTTTTTTAACCCCTTTCTTGCTACCCACCTGATCACATCCAGGAAAACATCAGTGTAGTAGATTTGGCTTTCTACACTGTCAAAGTCCAAAGAGATGACATTGTTGAGCTCCTTAATGGGCACGTAGACATCCGTGTAGTCATCCGTGTCCAGTGATATCCTGCGGATGGAGTCACGACTGGAGAACAGCAGATAGGTGTCGGGAGATGGGTCACAAGTCCTGCCATCTTCTTTCAGGAGAATGCCGGTAGGGCAGGCGCAGGAGTAACTGGTGGGGTTCGGCAGACACAGATGGGAGCAGCCGCCATTGTTGTTACCACACTTGTTGAATCCTAAAGGGCAGAAGAAAGGAAGCACAGTGTATTTTCACATGACTCCATTCATACATAAAAAGGTATAGCTATTAAAAGAAACCTATAATGCAAAGATTATAGCCTCCCTCTAAAGAGAGAAGACTGGCAATTACCCAAGGTTTCCTTCCTTTTCTCATGTTGCTCCTTTTATTGCTTATTTTATATGTAACCTAACAAAACTACTATAGATCAGCATTTCTCAACCTTTTTTCTGTCAAGGGACCCTTTAAAAATGGGCAATCATAAGGCACCCCATTCTGTCAAGGGACCCTTTAAAAATGGGCAATCTTGAGGCACCCCATTCTAAAATGTAAACACTATTCTAATAGTTTTACATAATGCAGCAACATCCACACAAGTAGGACACCCAATGTTAGAGGTGATTTATTCTTCCAAAGCAAATGCACTTTTCAAAACTGGTACTGACTAGTATGCCAAATTTTCTCTTCTCCCTCAGGTTTTTCTCCATTACTCAGCTAATGTGACCCCAAATATGATGAAGAGGGGCAGGGGAGGGTCAAACAAGGATGCTGTGCAGGCGACTGACATTCTCCTTGTCAACTGATGACGCCATTGGCTGTTAGGACGCCGGCAGCTAGAAGGTTGTAATGGTGCACAAAAACCTGTGGATTTGTTTAACTAAAAAGGCAGGCTTCATCCACACACCACCCTGTATACATTTTTTTTGGCAATTTTTAGGCATTTTGCCAAGGCACCCCCGAAGAGACCTCAAGGCACCCTGGTTGAAAAAGACTGCTATAGATCACTTGAATATTTACAATACCCACAACTTTTATATACAAGCTGTGCCTACCTATCTCAATACATTTTTAAAGAAAAAAAACATTGTGAGTCACCTAGGCAGAGGACACTGGGGTCAATTTACTAAAATCTGATGCAGCTGTGCTCGGTAGCCAATCAGCTTCTAACTTCAGTTTGTTCAATTAAGCTTTGACAAATAAACCTGAAGCGTATTGGTTTCTATGGAGAGCTGCACCAGATTTTGCACTTTCCAGGTTTTAGTAAATTAACCTCACTGTATAATAATCTGCACTCTAGGAGATCATCATAGGAAGGATTTTGCTGCTCTGTAAACCCATATAAACCCTTCAATAAAAGGATAATGGAGCCAAAAAAATGCACATGTAATTAAATTATAAAAATTGTGACCTAACAAAACGCAGCCAGGAAATGTATACCTATCCTTTGGAGGCAGGATTCTTTCTCATCAGCCTAGGGCTTTCTAACACCGCGTACACACGAGCGGACTTTACGGCAGACTTGGTGCGGCGGACTTTGACGGACTTTCCGAATGAACGGACTTGCCTACACACGATCAACCAAAGTCAGACGGATTCATATGTGATGACGTACGACCGGACTAAAATAAGGAAGTTCATAGCCAGTAGCCAATCGCTGCCCTAGCGTCGGTTTTTGTCCGTCGGACTAGCATACAGACGAGCGGACTTTTCGGAGTCTCGAGTCCGTCGGAAAGATTTGAAACACGTTTCATTTCTAGGTCCGTCGAACTTTTGGGGAAAAAAGTCTGCTGGAGCCCACACACGATCGAATTATCCACCGGACTCCGGTCCGCCGGACCAAGTCTGCTGTAAAGTACGCTCGTGTGTACGCGGCATAAATTTAACAAAATTAGACGTATGAAAGCTCTGACAGCCTCTCAAACACCAAACAAAATGATACAAATAGGATTTTACTGGATAGAGTTCACAGGTTCTCAGGAATATAGACAGTTCTTTCTAGGGGTTGAGTTCCTCAAGCTTTAAAAAATAAAAAGATAATGAAGAGGGTCCCCCAACTGAGATCTTATATCCTCCCAACCCAGAACATTCAAGTCTCTGATCTTCCCTACCTAGTCTTTCCCTTCCCTCCTTTTTTTCTTATCCTACTCCCTCCCTCTCTGGCCCTTATTCTATACTTCATCATTCCCATTTCTCTCTTTTGTAGCTTATACTGACTACCTGGTTGGTTAGATAATGAGAAGACTCAAGCAAAGACAGTACCTTTGATCGTGTCTACTAGTATGAATATATATTAAATGAAAGAAGCATGTTCTTTGGCTAGTGGTGCTGCAAATGTCTATTTGCTGTGAGCAGTGAACAATAGGGAATTAAAATACTGTATTCACCTAACAGATGGTAATCAGTTGCTATATTTTCTACCTTCACACACACTTGAAATGTATATGGGTAGGGGGGAAATTTTAACACAGTTGTTAGTAAATTTTTGAGAAGTCAGATCATAAAGCGATAATGTGACCACCTTTAAATAGACATGTAAAAATGTTTAGAAGTGATTCTAGGCTGCACAAGTAGTACCTACCAAGAGCATGAGTCCTATCCACAGCCTGAATGTCCATAAGGCCGGGCAGGTTGTCTCTGACCACTATGATATTTGCACCCGTGTCTTTGTCAGCCCTCTGGATTTTGCGTGTTTGCCAGTCAGTCCAATATATATGTGCACCGAGAAGGGTCAGACCATATGGATGCTGCACAGGAGACACCAAGATCCGCCGGTTTCTTCCCATAAGGTCAGAAGCCTCTATTCTCTAAGGAGGAAAGGACAAATGCATCAAAAGACAGAAAGAGAGAAAAAAACATATAGAAGCACATCAGATATGGAGATGTTATGTATTAGGTGCCTCCATGTGCAACGCAGAGAAGGAAAAAAATGCACTAAGAAATAGGAAAATCATATACAAAAGGACATTAACCTCTTCATGACTACTCCTTTTTCTGACGTTTGTTCATTTCAATATAAAATCTGTATTTCATGCTGGAAAAATTACTTAGAACTCCCAAGCATTATATATATTTTTTTAGCAGAGACCCTAGAGAATAAAATGGCAATTGTTGCAATATTTTATGTCACACCATAGTCGCGCAGCGGTCTTTCAAATGCAAATGTTTTTGGAAGAAAGACACTTTTATGAACAAAAACACAAAAACGGCAAAGTTAGCCCAATTTTTTTGTATAATGCAAAAGATGATGTTACGCCGAGTAAATAGATACCCAACATGTCACGCTTTAAAACTGCGCACACTTGTGGAATGGCGACAAACTATGGCACTTAAAAATCCCCATAGGCGATGTTTAAGAGGTCTTGGGCTCGCTCAAACGATTGCGGCAATAACTCACATGTGTGGTTTGAACATGGTTTACATTTGCAGGCGCGACTTACATATGCGTTCGCTTCTGCGCGCGAGCATTGAGGGATGGGGTATTTCACATTTTCTAATATTTTTTTACACTTTAAAAAAATATATTCTGATCACTTTTATTGCTGTCACAAGCAATGTAAACATCCCTTGTGACAGTAATAGGCAGTGACAGGTACTCTTTATGGAGAGATCTGGGGTCCACAAGACTGTAAATCCCTCCTTTGCACATAAAAGCAATCAAAACCCCAAGTCTGGCAGTTTTGAATGCTGTCATTTTTAAAAATTTGGCGCCTTCAAGTCTTCAGTAAACCGGAAGTCTTGACATCGCTTCCAGGTTACTAGGTCCAATCAAAGCCTATTCCAACTTCGCTCGGGTCTCCGGCCAGCCAGCAGACATGCCGGCTGGTCGCGCGGGCCTCCCCCCAGGGGACAGGAGAAGCCTGCGAAAGGCGGCAGACATCCCCTCCTGCTGCTTGGAGTAACAGCTGAGCGGCATTTTTAGCCTCATTAGTTATCACAAGAAAGCCGACCCTCGGCTCTAAAAAATAGTTCCCGGGGGTGATGCCTGCATATTATCTCAGTGTAACCCCTTCAAGCCAAGGCCCCACATTTGCTTTACGTTGGCATGAAGGGTATAAATATGACCAGACAGAAAAAAAAAAAACAGGTAATAAGCCTAACACAGGGGCAGAATGGTACCTACTCATCTGAAGAGATCCCACAAAAGGTAAAAGGCTAATTCCTATTCATAAGCCAAAAACACCCTCCCATAAACTGAAGGCATAAAGTGTTCATTTAATGCCAACATTACCTCTGTATGCGCATCTGCCCACAAGAGCTGAGAACCTGCTTTATCCACAGCCAATCCGTTCGGCCATCCAAGGTTCATGTTTATCAGAACTTTGCGGTCAGAGCCATCCATTCCCGCCCTTTCCAGCTTGGCATTCTCTCCCCAGTCTGACCAGTACATGTACCTAAAGAGAGAGGTATAGGTTTATGTGTGACTGTTTCCTCATTATACCTGGTGGGAGCACCGGTCATTCAATAGTGAAAAAAGCAGCTAAAGAAAGTACTCGGTTATTTCAGTAACTAAGGTTTTTGTAGGTTGTGTTTAAGATCCATCCATGTTCTATTGAAGTCCCACCTGGCCAGCATATTACCATAGCAGCATATCTAGTTTGGGTTGTGGGAGCCTTAGAAGAGACCCGAAGACCACCTTTTGATCTTGGAAAGAGAAAACTAAAAGAAAGTGTCAGTTGTGTCTCCCAACACTAGATTTTCTAATAGTTTTCTCTCTGAATCTTTCCCAGCTGCCATGATCCTTACAGCCACAACCCAATAAGCACCTCTAAGCGCTATCATGGTAAGGGTGGAGATGAAAACTACAGAAGACTTAAAAAGTACAGATCCACTGAGCTTATCACACTTTCCAAATATACATACATTCATAACTTCTAACAATTAAAGGAGAAGTCCAGCCTAAGCTCTTTGGCTGGGCTTCTCCTATGGGTCACAGGAGCGCAGTTCGTTTTGCACTCCCGTAAGCCGATTTCAGCAGAGAGTGGACTGAAGTCCACTCTCTGCTGACGTCATAGGAATCAGTCCAGGCACCGCGTCATCGCAACAATGGAATTTGGGATCCACTAGGTGCCCGAACGGACACCCGTCTCAGTGAGCTGCCGAGAGCCTGAGATGGCCGCTCCTCGCCCCTCCACAGCTCAGCGCTCCAGTGAGCGTGGAGGAGCAGAGCGCAGAGATGCTGATTGACAATCAACAGCTCTCTGCTCTGGGATCTGTGAGAACTGAGCCATCGGTGATGTTCGATCGCTCGGTTCTTAGTGTAGAGGCGCCAGGGGACAGATGCAGCATCCACCTAGGTAAGTATGATGGGGGAAAAACCACCAAACCCATACTTCTCTTTTAAGGTCGATACCTTCCTTCCATATCCTCTTCCTCTGCCGTATATAGTCAGTACTAACATGACAGGTGCCCTTAGAAGATTAAAGGATCAGTTCACTTTTGGAACAACTTACACGATCCCCCTGTTTTTGGGTGGAACATGTAACATGTTCTAACATCTGCAGCTCTCTCCCCGCTGCCCCCCCTCCCTGTGACAGCAGGTCGTGGATCTTCTCCCTGCACCCACTTTCACCATTCAAAAACAGCAACCGTTTCCCGTGAATGAATGCCTACAAGTTTTCAATGAGCTGCGAGGGTGCTGGTGAGCATCCTCGTTGTCCATTGATCTTCCTGCTCTCAGCCAACTGTCTGCCTGTACAAGGTATGCACAGAGTGCTATGCTTAGAGTCTGCAGGAGTAGGATTACACCTGCGATCTGCTGATTGCAGAGCATTGCACCCGCAGGCTCCTTAGAAAAAAAATAATCAATGCACATTTTGTTACATGCAAAAAGATGCCCGTTTATTATTTTTTTGTAAAAAAGGTAAACCTATCCTTTAAAGCGGTAGTAAACCCACAGCTGCTGGAAAATAAAAAAATTCCCTGCAAGGCAATGTCATAATGTGCTAGTATGCATCACATACTAGCACATTGCACCGCAATGTCACCGCTGAGAGGGCTGACATCTTCCCCCAGCCTTCATTCTAGGTTCGTAGCCTCTGGCTACATAAGTGGGCGGGGGGGCATGAGGACGTCACTCCCACGGGAGCCGCCGTTTATGACACAGGCTCTGAAGGTCCAGCACTGTAAGCCGGACCTTCAGAGCACATGCTCCGGTAATGTCACCAGCTGCATACACTGAATATCTCCTAAACTGTGCAAGTTTAGGAGCTTTTCACAGTACCTACAGGCAAGCCTCATTATAGGTTTATCTGTAGGTACAAATGGTGTAACACAGTTTACTACCACTTTAAATGGGAAAGGATAACCTTTCATCTACATCAGTAAATCTTGCTTACCCCATCTCATGATAAAGAGCGATCGCTCGCGGACTTCCTAAGTTCTGCCACACCAGAACCTTCCTCATGGAGCCATCCAGATTCCCTGCTTCAATTCGATTAGACCCAGTGTCTGTCCAATATACCTTGCGGCCAATTGCATCCACTGCCAGACCATCGGTGGTCACCAAGCCTATGATAACACAACATGAGCATAAAATTATTCATATAGTCCTATGACATAAGAAAGTTGCATAGCTGTGCAGATAGAGTATTTTTAAGTCGTTGATTAATCACCTGTGGTTAGTACATCCTGATAATTCGAGCCATCCAGACCTGCTCTGCTAATTTTGCGAAGGGTACTGTCAGCCCAATACACCAGACCTGAAAGGAAAAAAAAAAAAAAAGGAAACATGAGAGGCGGAAATTATTCCCAATATATCCATCAATTGTTGAAGTCCTTGGACGATTAAGACTTTTAGGTTGAACTATAGTTATGCCATGTTAGGAAATTCACCTTGTCATACACCCCCCCCACCCCATATCTATTTAAGCCTTGCTCTAGCAGACTCCCTTCGCTCTGTATCCTCTATAACCTTTTATTTGACGCTCAACAAGCCAAAGCTCTCCAAAGTCATCATACATTGCATTGTATGTGAGCACACTGAGAGCCTGTCCATGTCCTAGGAGCATCAGAGAGCAAAGAAGAGCGACAGCTGCCAGGGGGGAGCGAGGAATACATAAGTATTCACCTAAATGAGCAATTGGCCATGGGTTAGGGAATGCTGGATCTTGTAAATAATTTAACTATTGGAGGACTGACGGGCAGCCATGGCACCAGCCTTGCGCATTACCTTTATAGATCCTTTTATTGAAGTAATAACAATGTATACTCACAAACAGCAAAGACTTTCAAGCTCCTCAATATCCAATGATCCATATCCCCTGGTCCACTACACCGATTTCAGTCTCGGGAAGACACTTCCTAGACTTAAAATGTGCGATGCGTTTCGAGGGATCATAGGAAGAGGAGATCCCCCGTGAAATATGTCAGCCATTTTAAGTATTTGAAGGGTCTTCTTCCCCAGACTGAAACCCGTGCAGTGGACCAGGGGATATGAAATCACTGAATATTGGGGAGCTGGAAATTCTTTGCCGTTTGTGAGTAGAATTCTGTTTTATTACTTCAATAAAAGATCTACAAAAAGGTAATGCGCAAGGCTGGTGCATCCTCTTCTCTTGTTTTTTCAGCATTTCGTTTGGGCTTCCCTAATCCCAAGAGGGCTGCAAGGTCTTGCAAAAATATATTATTTCAGACTGTGGAAGAGTAAAGGTCCATCACTGCTGAAACATTCATCTTGATCGCAGGAGGTTGTTTTTTTATTATGCCTACTCAGAAACATGTAGCCAGTTACATTCAGCCTTACTCACCCTCTAAGGGATCCACACTGACTGCTATGGTGTTCTTCATGGTCATATTGATGGGGACAACAACATCTGCAAAGTATGGGATATCCAAAGACACCGATCGGATATCAGTCCTTCGGGCAAAAATAAGGAAGCGGTCCATTCCTGAGTGTGGAGGACAAGACAGAGAAGAAGGGTCATAAGTCCTGAAGAGGTGATAAAATACATATATAATATGATCAATGGACTGAACATACCTGAAGAACAGGTCCTGCCATCGCCAAGCAGATTGACCCCAGTAGGGCAAGCACAGCTATGGCCTTTTGGATGGGGAGAAAGAAGGCAAACATGGCTACAGCCCCCATTATTGACGGAACAGGCCGAGCGAACTGTGGAAAGAAGAAAAGAATTACCTTCTGATGCTGCACAAAAGTGGATATGTAATGTAATTACATAGCTGTGCACCCTTAAGTGGACACACCAAAGTTACATATGAGCATCACCCAGCAGCAAGCTGAACTGAACTCACACTGTTATCAACAAGCAAACAAAATAGTCACTTGTTCTACCTTCAAATTTATATACAGACAGCAGTAAATGCAAGAAATTCTAGATGGCAATAAAGGGAACCATCATTCCAGAGGAAATAACAGCATGAGCTTTATTCAACTACTGGCTGAATGAAGCCCATTCCTAACTACCGAGGAGTACTAGAAAATAAAATGTCTGTTCAACCTAGAAGTGATCATATGACGGAGAAGTGCCTAACTATACTATTTGTAGAAAAACAAACTTTCATTTTCATTTTGGGTTCAACCCAGGCAGCACATGTAGAGTTTGCAGATGTTCCATACCTTGCATTCGTCGTCTATGAAAGACATGAAGGTCCATCAGGTTTTCCAAGTTCTCCCGCACAGGCTTGCGGTCAAGTCCCGTCTTCCGATCTGCACTCTCAATGCTTTTTGACTGCCAGTCTGTCCAGTAAATACGATCTTCATACAAGGTCAGACCAAAGGGGTGGGGTAGATCTGTACCTATTAGCACCTAGGAGATCCCAATAACTAGTGATTATCGTTTGGTCTTGCCCCTGATTTGTACATAGAACTGAAGAACAATGTTGAGCAGTGGCATCTTACCATTCGGTCAGCGCCATCAAGCTTGGCAGTTTCTATGGTTTTCATGCCAGCATCAGCCCAGTACAGCCTCTCCAATTCATAATCAATAGCTAAGCCGTTTGGCCAAGTGAGATTGGAGGAGATGATGACCATTCTTCCAGAGGCATCCATGCCCGCACGTTCTATCTTTGGATTGGCACCCCAGTCTGTCCAGTACATGAATCTGGAAAAGAGCTTGTATATTAAAATTCACAAAGAAGGAAAACACAACTCTTTGGTTTGATAGGCAACTGAGATGGGAGCAGAAAACCCAAACTGTCCTCACCCTCCTACGGGATCCACCACAATGTCCCTAGGCCGGTCCAGGTTCTCCCAAATCAGCACACTGCGCATGGAACCATCAGTGTTGGACACTTCAATCCGATCCGTCCCTAAAAGAAAATACAGAGCAACAAATTATAAAAATATAGAAGATATTGGCAGTTGATCAGCATTCCAATTATTTTACATAACTACACAAAACATAACCATTTTCTACTGGCAGAACTTTTTCAGTCTTAATACATTTTCTGCAAGTAAAGAAAACAAGCTGACCTTGTGAAGAAATCCACTATCAATATTATCAGCCTTCTCAGTTCTCTTCTGTACTATAGAACACCCCCCCCCCCTTATGTTATGCAGATAAGAAGGGGGAGGTGTTTGTAAACCATATCAGGACAGCAGGTATCCCAAAGTGGGGCTTTAATAACCAGAGAGCACCAATGAAAGGCAATGTGCCCTTTAGAGCATTGACCCTTGTTCTCGGACTTGCTAAGCCTGTATGTGGCTGAAAGTACCGTATATAACTGTAGAAGTATATAGTTTGTAGTAATCCATCCGTTATATTCAAATGGCCTCTTCAATAGTATTTTGAAAATGGACTGCTAGAATCTTGCTAGTCTCTCAGTAACGCTTTTGCCTAATGGTCATAAATCAGTCTTCAAGAGATCATTGACCCTTAGTTCTATAAGCTTTCCGTAAGCTTATATGGGCATTTAACAACCGTTATGCATCCTCTTTACTTGCAAATGCCTCCTTTGGTAGATATCTCTCAAGACCTCCTGCTCTCTAGCTCCCTCCTCCCATGCTTGCCTCCAGGACTTTTCCAAAGCCTCTCCAATCCTGTGCAATGCCCTACCCCAATCTGTTCACTTATCTCCTACTTTATTAGATTTTAGACGATCCCTGAAAACCCTTCTCTTCAGAGAAGCCTATCCTATACCCACACCTAACAACTGTATTTTCATTTTTTCCATCAGCTCATCCCCCACAGTTATTACCCTTTTGTTTCCACTTGACCCTCCCTTCTAGATTGTAAGCTCTAACGAGCAGGGCCCTCTGATCCCTCCTGTATGGATTTGTATTGTAAGTGTAATGTCTGCCCTCATGTTGTAAAGCACTGCGCAAACTGTTGGCGCTATATAAATCCTGTATAATAATAATAATATCCAAAAACCCTGATACTGCTATTGGGTGCCGCCATCTTGGATGCAATGTCAGCAGCCCCAGTAAACTCACAGATGTCACTCAAGTGACTGTTTATGGCAGGGGTCTCAGAACCTTCTAAAGGAAGAGCCAGACCTTCAGACTTAAGGGGGGGGGGGGGGGGGGGCGGACTGTGCCCAGTAGGCATAAACAATACCCCATCTTTGGTATTAGGGGGAGAAATAGTTGGTATCAGTGGAAGGAATTATGCTCCATTGTTGGTGTCAGTGGCAGGAATAGTGCCCTAAAGGGCTAGATAAAGGCAAAGAAAAGGCTGCAGCCTGGAGACCACTGGTCTATAATATTACCTTTCACTCTCCCAAAAATGCTAAATAGAGAGTCAGGGTGGTGAGGGAGGGAAGGAGGTGCTGGGCCAGCAGAGACAGTAATTAGACACTCCCAGAAGAGGAAACCAGAATCATATGCTGGGGACGGAAGGGGACTGAGCTAGGGATTTGAATCTTCTGAACCAAATTTGCTAGCAGGTTCAGAAGCATGTTGCAAGTAAATAAAGATGGTTTATGTATAGGAAAAACGCTGCAAGCATTTAAGTGCATGATGTTTCTGGGCTTTTATTATTAATTTTTTACATTTGTTGCTAATGGTGGCAGACTATTTTATGAGCTACACTATAGCTATTACTATCACATATGCAGTTTTCAAAACTATTGAGCTCCAAGTACATTACCTGCATCTGTCCAGTATAGTTTCTTTGTAACCCAATCTATAGCCAGTCCTGCAGGGCTCTCCAAGCTGGTTTCAATGATGACCTGGTGACAATGAAAGAAACAGAAAAAATGTAATTTATTACTTATAGCCATTTATAGGTTTACTACTTCACTATTATCTCTTGCTTGATTTTTTACACGTCTCAAAAGTTAAAAATAACTTCTGCAAGCTTTCATACAATCAGTTTGATTGAGCCCTTACAATTAAGTTTATCTCTTAACCAGATTTAAGTGATAATAAAAGGCTTTCTTTAAAAAAATAAAAATAATCATCACGTCATACTTAACTTATCCTCCTCTTCTCCACTCCCCCGTCGGCACGCCTGGCCCCTCCCTCTTGTCGAGTGCCCTTGCATTTGGGGCACCCAAGCAGGCTGATTCCCAAAACCGTGGCTCCGTGTGTCCAATTTACACACAGCCGTGGCTTGGCCCTGCCCCTCTCCCCTCTCATTGGCTTACTGGATGTGATTGACAGCAACGGGAGCCAATGGCTCTCGCCTCTTTCTCAGCCAATGAGAATAAAGAGTCCCCAGAGAGCCGAGGCTCTTGTACACATCGCTGGATTGAGATGGGGTTAAGGTAGGTATTTGGGGGGGGGGGGTGGCTGGGGGACTGCTGCACAGCAGAATGTGTGAAGATAATAAACCTTGAGCCCTTAGAACCACTAAGCTCAGCCTGTTATAATTGTTGCAGCTCTTATCAAAAGTGGAAAAACCACATCTAGTTATTGGTCTATGAGATCCCACAGACCAGTAGTTTATCTACTACAGTATAGTACAGTAATCTTTAGAATATCTAACCTTGTTGGAGAGATGTATGACGTGGGGGAAAAAAAATTGATAGGAAAACTAGCGGCTCCTTAAGATTCAGAACACTGACAACTATTACTCTGGACGGACAGACAAGGAGTACCTGATCCTCTGATGCATTTCGTCCACAAGTCTGGGTATATATTCGATTAATCCCAGTCTTGTAGACCTAGGCGGAGACTCCTTCTCCATTTGTCTGGAGTAACAAAATTGTCAGCAGTGAACCATACCGGAGTGCCACCAGCTCTCTTTATTAAATGTTGTTGCCATGTGGGTCAGAGGATGAGCCCCGATCTGGCATCCGGCACCCAGAGTTTTCGGATGGTCACCCAGTTATAGGCCTAAGAGCAGCTCATGGCAAAAATTTGGAGTAGAAATCTGATCCAAAAATATATCAGTGGTGTGCAAGCAATCTTATCTTTTAGCTAGTTAATAACAGACAAAACATGGCATAATCTAAAACTGCCCTTGCAAAAGTAGAAATTAGAGTAATGACTCTAAAGAAAGGTCAGGTTCAATCTCATTAGGCTTTGAAATGGTTTATGTAGGGAGACCATTTCAGTTTTCAGCCAGTCTCTTACCTCCTGTCCACTGCCATCTGATTTTGCGCGGTTGATGGAGTCTGCTGTGGTGTCGCTCCAATACATATAGTCATCAGAAGAATCCCAATCCAGTGCAACAGCACTGCGCACATTGGACAATGGGATGACAAAATCGGAGAGGTCACTGGTGTCAAAGCTAATCCTTCGGATGTCCGTCCTTCGAGCAAAAAGCAGGAACTTGTCAAGACCTGATCGAAGGTCAAAGGTCATCATCTTAATTCTTTCAGGTTCAAAATGGCACAAAGAGTAATTGCAGGAGTTCTTTTTTTTTTTCTTTAAGGGGAAGGGGGTCATTACAATGATTGCTGGGTGCTTGCCATCTTAATCTTTATATTATGGAGCTAAATTTTTAAATAACTGTTTGTTTTTGCCCTCTAGCAAATTACATTCAGTGTTTTATTCTACAACTGTCATCCTCCAAACTGAATGTGAATCTGACTGGTTGCTTTTAGTTAGCACAAGTCATTATTTTGTAATTATTTATGCAGCCCACGTAGAAGATAAAAAAGTCTTCCATTTCAAACTTACACTTGACAAGTAGAATCCCAACTGGCTGTTATGGGCAAGGAAAGAGTTACTTCACCTTTACCAAAAAACTGCCTATGCAGATACGGGGTGTCTGTAGATAAAAACATCTAAAAGTTGAAAAAAGCCCTTGCTATAGGTGTATACCATTTAAGTACTAATGAAGCACGACTGGAGAACTTGCCAAGTGAGGCCCAGCCATTACTGTTCACCTTCACTATTAACCACCTCAATACTGGCCACTTTTACCCCCTTCCTGCCCAGGCCCTATTTCAGCTTTTAGCGCTGTCGCACTTTGAATGACAATTACATGGTCATGCGACACTGTACCCATATGACATTCTCTTTTCTTTAGTGGTATTTGATCACCACTGGGTTTTTTATTTTATCTGCTAAAAATAAGACCAAAAATTTTGATTAAAAAAAAATGTATAATTTCTTTGTTTTTTCGGTTATAGAATTTTGTAAATAAGTACATTTTCTCCTTCACTGATGGGGAGGCACTAATATGCGGTACTGATGAGGAGGCACTGACAGGCATTACTGATGGGCACTGACTGGCATCACATGTGGGTACAGGTGGGCACTGATTGGCATTACTGGCAGGCACTGGTGAGGCATCACTGGTGGGCATCGCTGATGGCACTGCTCTGATAATCAATGCGCTGACCCCCCCCCCATCAGGAGAGCAGCTGCTTGGTTCTCCTCTACCCGCGCCTTGTCAGTGTGAACTGAGGAAAGTCAATAAACAGCACTTCATGGTTACCATGTGATCAGCTGTGATTGGACACAGCCTACGTCAGAGGCTCTTTACCTAGATCGGAGGTGCAGTGCGTCGGACCTGGGGCCTGGGGGCACGCACGAGCGGCTTATCCTGCTGGACGTCATCTGATGTTCAGTCAGGATAACTGATACCAGCTGCAGCCAACATTCTGCTATAGGCCGGACGGGATGTGGTTAAAGGAGTGCGCTCCCAAATGCTGAGCTCAGAGCTACTGCGCATCAGGGGAGAGAAAGAGTATGTGAGGGGGTTTGAATCAGAGAAAGAGCTCACTTCTGTGATGAACGGTAACAGCTGGCCCTTTCTTAACATTGTCCTTAGAAACATCCTGGGGGTTTTCCAGTCAGGCTTCATGGAGGTATGTAAAAATGACCTACACCTAAAGCAAGGGCATTATTCCATTTTGGTCGAAGTTGCACAGCTTGTTTTTATCCACAGACGTCTTTTATCTGCATAGGCAATTTTTTGGTAAAGGTGAACTATGCCTTTAAACAACCGGTTTAAACCCCTAACAAATTCACGTTTGTAATGATTCATACACTGATTAAAAATTTGTTGGCGAGCCACATAGAGAAATAGTGCTTTATTACTATGCCAACTTATTACATAAACATCAGAATCCCCCTTAAAAACATTTAAAAAAAAAAAAAAAAAAAAGGCACTTACTTAAGGCACAGGTCTTGGGCCCGTTCTTACGGAAACCAGTGGGGCAAGCGCAAGTAAATGTGTTACCACTGGGAAGGCAGAGGTGGGAACAGCCCCCATTATCAGAGCCGCATCTGTTTTTACCTGATAGAAAAATGAACATAAAAAATTATATATAAAAACTAGTAGCTGGCAAATACAAAATTCTCATTAGATTCTGTTCATTGTCCTTATTTTGTATTAGGGTTGTCCCGATACCGATACTAGTATCGGTATCGGCACCGATACCGAGCATTTGCCCAAGTACTTGTACTCGGGCAAATGCTCCCGATGCTTCCCCCGATACCTAGAAGTCAGCTGTGATCGGCGCGTGGGGGAGTTACAAGATTCTCCCCCAGCGGCTTTAGTGACATACAGCAGTGATCGCTCACCGCTGACTTTCACTGCATCCTCCTCCGTGCCCCCTCCGTTCCTCTCCGCTGTCCCCCTCCGTTCCTCTCTCCTTTTCTGTCCCCCTCCGCTGTCCCCTCCTCTTCTGTCCCCCTCCTCCTTCCTTTGTGAATGGACAGAGTCAGCTGACTCTGTCCATTCACATAACAAACATTGTAATCTCCTGTGATTACGATGTCTCAGTTTATGAATGGAGAGGAGCCGCTGTCTTCTCTCCATTCATTCTCAGTGCAGCTGAGGCTGCAGAGAAAGGGACTGGGGAATCTCTATCCTCTGTCTCTTTCTCTGTCTCAAGGGGGAGATATCAGAGGTCTGTTAAGACCCCTGATATCTCACCAAAGCCCCCCAACAGGGCTGATTAAAAAAAAAAAAAAAAAAAAAACACATATTGCAATAAAGAATAAATAAAATATTATTGTAAAAAAGTAAAATTATAAAATAAAAACAAAAAAAAAAAAACAACACACACACATATACACCGTTCACCCCCCCCCCCCCCAAAAAAGAAAGCACTGTTAAAAAAAACAAAAAAAAACAGTCACGTGACATTAAAAAAAAAAAGTATCGGTAGTCGGTATCGGCGAGTACTTGAAAAAAAAAGAATCGGTACTTGTACTCGGTCCTAACAAAGTGGTATCGGGACAACCCTATTTTGTATCTACCAAGCATCAATGAGGTTCTTATTTTTACCTGTGCCCCGAGTGTGGACAAACCATCACAGACCTCCCTAGTAGCATGTATTATAAAGTAATTCATCCTCAGAAATCCTCAATATTTACAGTAGACACCAAAAACTGCTACACAGCCATTCACTGGGAAGCTCAGTCCACTGCTTCTCCTTCTCCACAGCTCTTATGCAGCTTTGCTGACTTCCATTATCCAATCATGTGCAAGCAAGAACACTTTTTTTTTTAATTTGACTTTTTCCCTGATTGGATATTTTTTGCAAAATGAATTTTAACCAAGTTCAGTAAGCGAAGTGAAAATGACCTTGCAAAGTGAATAGCCCATTTGCTTTTAGTAAATCGCCCCCCATTAGGTACATTTTATGCAATGAAACCGACTATGCACTCACAACCTAGATATAAATGCATATAAAAAGATTTGACTTTCTATAGCCAGCCCATAGAGTAGTCATATAATGGAAGAGACTGAAATATCTGTTGGGCGAGTCCATTTAACAGCTACCCCACCTGTAACACTACATGGGATAACAGCAACAAGCCACAAAGTCAATCTGAACGTATATTGATATTTTCATATATACAACCCGGCACCCCTTTGTTTAGCTAATGGACCCCACAATATGTATACAGGAAAAAAGAAATTGATTGTTGTGGTGCCACCTCACCTGCTGGTTGCCTCTGTGGATGCAGGGTGTGGATATCCATAGGAAAATGCAGTTTGCTCCGTATCACCTCTTGGTTCTTTCCGGTGAATTTGTTAGCGCTGTTTATGCTTTTGGTATGCCAGTCAGTCCAATACAGACTATCTTCAAACACAGTGATTGCAAATGGGTGCGGGAGACCTGCAAGGACAGAAAAGTGAGGAGAGCGAGTCATGTACAGGATGTAACATGCACAAAACAGAAAAATAAAATAAAATAAAAAACCCTGTCATCTTTGCTGAAACCCATAAAAGAAAAAAAAGGGGTCGCTGTTTTTTTCCTTGAGCAACCAACAAGCAACTGTCAGTTAATTTTCTACTGAAAGATGGAAAATTAAACAAGTTTCTGAATAACTACAGGTTTCACTACTTGAGGCTGATTGTGGTTTTGTGAATTTAGCTTACCTTGGCTGATCACAGCTTTGCGATTGGATCCGTCCAGATTGGCTCTCTCAATAACGTGGTGTTTAGCATCCACCCAGTACATACGTCTTCCAGCATAGTCAATAGTCAGTCCATTGGGCCAGAAGAGATGTGTATCTGCAATGACACGTCTGTTGGAACCATCCATGCTAGAATATTCAATACGTGGTGTATTACCCCAATCTGTCCAGTAGATGGTGCTAGAGAATAAGACACAAAAGTATTATTATTATTATATTATTAGTAGTATTTATATAGTGCTGACTAGTAGCACAGTGCTTAAATATACTTTGTACCTTCACATCAGTCCCTGCTCTCAAGGAGCTTACAATCAAAGATCTCTAACACACATATACATACTATGGCCAAATTAAAAAAGAGCCAATTGACCTACCAGCAAGTCTTTGGAGTGTGGGAGAAAACCGGAGTACCCGGAGGAAACCCGCACAGGCACAGGGAGAACATGCAAACTCCATGCAGGTAGTGCCGTGGTTGGAATTTAAACCAATGACCCTAGTGCTGCCAGGTAGAAGTGCTAATCATTTAGCCACTGTGCTATCCATATTCATTGATTTATATTGTAAACGATATTTCACAGCCCTTATAGGAGCATATTTAGCAGTTGGACACTGGACGCACAACACAAAAAAAAAAAATAAAAATATGAGATGAACACGGGGCATGCGTGGTCCTTCTATGCTGCTGCTGCTGTCCCCCTTTTGCATTTGCAGGAAATTCCCAGGTCTCACACATTATTATTATACTTCTACACAATTTATAAAGCGCCAACAGTTTACGCAGCGTTTTACAATGTAGGGGGAGACAGCACAATTACAGTACAGTTCAATACAGAAGGGACAGGAGGGCCCGGCTCGTAGAGCTTACATTCTAAAAAAGGGAGGGGGTGGTGATACAAAAAGGTAATAGATGCAGAGAATGATTTGATGGGGGTGGCTCGGGGACAGTTAGGTGGGTGTGGGATAGGCTTCCCTGAATAAATGAGTTTTTAGGGATCTCCTAAAGGTGGACAGGTTGGGGGCTGGTCGAATATACCGGAGCAGAGAGTTCCAGAGGATGGGGGAGGCTCTGGAGAAGTCCTGAAGGCGAGCATGAGAGGAGGTAACAAGGGAGCTAGAGAGCAGGAGGTCCTGGGAGGTGCGGAGGGGACGATTTGGGCGATATCTGTAGATGAGGTTGGAGATGTAGCTGGGGGCGATGTTGTGGATGGCCTTGTATGTTGTGGTTAGTATTTAGAATTTTACACTGTGGGGTAAGGGAAGCCAGTGAAGGGATTGGCAGAGAGGAGCAGCAGTCACCGATCGGTTAGTGAGGTGTATTAGTCTAGCAGCAGCATTCATAATAGACTGAAGGGGGGATAGCCTGCTTAAGGGTAGGCCATTAAGGAGAGAGTTGCAGTAGTCAAGGCAGGAAATAATCAAGGAGTGAATAAGTTGCTTTGTGGTGTCATTAGTCAGGAAGGGTCGAATTCTGGAGATGTTGCGGAGGTTAAGGCGGCAGGATTTAGCCAGTGATTGGATGTGGGGGCTGAAGGAGAGGTCAGCGTCAAGGATTACACCCAGCACCCTGGCATGTGTGGAGGGACCAATGGTTGTGTTGATCTTAATGGTAAAGTCATGGTGGAGGGGACCGGGAAGGAGGAAATCTAACAAGCTCAGTTTTAGCAAGATTGAGTTTGAGAAAGTGATGTGAAAGCTAGGAGTTTCTATAGAACTAAAGCCCTGAAGAAGCTGCTGCTGCAGTCAAAAAACTGATTTGACACAGTGGGGAGATTTACTAAAACTGGTGTACACCGAATCTGGTGCAGCTGTGCATAGTAACCAATCAGCTTCTAGGTTTTATTTTCAAAGCTTACCTGAACAAGCCGAAGTTAGAAGCTGATTAGTTACAATGTACAGCAGCACCAGTTTTAGTAAATCTCCCCCAGTGCTTCTAGCACAGTTCAGACCAGAGATCGAGAGATACAAAGGAACACTGGTGCTTTTGTACCTATTCTGTATCATTCATCTGCAGATCAAAGAGATGGACTTCAATCTGTATAGGATGTCAGGTAAAGAAACCGCACTTCCTTTATTAAATAAGATTTCTTGTTTTAACCCCTTACTTTACCCTAATTAAAAGTAGAACTCTTTTTTTTTTTTTTTTTTTCCATTTTGGATAGAGAAAGAGGGTTATAACCCGTCAATTTTTTTTTTTTGCCATCTGTGTCCCATTGTAGAGATTTCCCTTCACTTCCTGTCCCATAGCCAAATCAGGAAGTGAGAGGAAATCTCTGCAAATTAAGGAAATTCCTTGGGGACCCCCAGGTCACTGGAAACCAGTGTCCCCATTGGCAGATTTCCCCTCTGTTACTTTTCTGAGGACAACCCAAAAGTTGGGATTTTCCTTTTACGTTCACTGTCAATTATAACGGTAAACAGAACAAATAGAGAGGGGGAATATCCCTATCGGGGGCACAGAATGCAATAAAAGCTGACAGGTGTTCTAACCCCTCTCCACTCTATCCAAAACTAAAAAAAAAAAAAAAAAAGTTTTGCCTTTAGTTATTACTATACCTCCTTCTTGGCCCTCCTCTTCCTTTAACTATTGTTATATTCCTGCTTTTTTAAATAAAGTTTTTCTAGTTCCGTTTCATTACCTTTAAAACATTTATCGTGTTAGTGTCACATTAAAGAAAAATGCAAAATCAAATAAATGAAAAATATTTGTACATAACTTGTACAATCAGATCATATAGTGTATTGGCAGCTTTAGGCTGGCTGAAGCCTGGCAGGTATTACTCCTAAAAACAGTAGCTGGGAGATATCAGTCGCTCAAAGAGAAAATCAGAGTTATAATTTCCAAACAGTTTCACCTTACTCTTTTTTTTTTTTAAGCTCCATATTGGTGGAATTAAAGAGATTGTAACGTTTTTTTGTTTAAACATTATATTGCAATGAGGGAAAAAAGTATTTGATTCCTGCTGATTTTGTATGTTTGCCCACTGACAACAAAATGATCAATCTATAATTTTAATGGTAGGTTTATTTTAACAGTGAGAGACAGAATAACAACAAAAATCCAGAAAAATGCATTTCAAAAAAGTTATAAATTGATTTGCATTTTAGTGAGTGAAATAAGCATTAGATCCCCTATCAATCAGCAATATTTCTGGCTCCCAGGTGTTTTCTATATAGGCAACAAGCTGAGATCAGGAGCACTCGCTTAAAGGGAGTGCTCCTAATCTCAGCTTGTTACACATATAAGAAGACACCCGTCCACAGAAGCAATCAGATTCCAATCTCTCCACCATGGCCAAGACCAAAGAGCTGTCCAAGGATGTCAGGGACAAGATTGTAGACCTACACAAGACCAGAATGGGATACAAGACCATCGCCAAACAGCTTGGTAAGAGGGTGACAACAGTTTGTCAATCTCCCTCGGTCTGGGGCTCCATGCAAGATCTCACCTCGTGGAGTTTCAATGATCATGAGAACGGTGAGGAATCAGCCCAGAACTACACGGGAGAATCTGGTCAATGATCTCAAGGCAGCTGGGACCAAGAAAACAATTGGTAACACACCACGCTGATAAGGGCTGAAATCCTGCAGTGCCCACAAGGTCCCCATGCTTAGAAAAAAAAAAAAAAAGCACATGTACAGGCCCCCGTCTGAAGCTTTCTTATCAACCTCTCAATGATTCAGAGGAGAACTGAATGAAAGTGTTGTGGTCAAAATCAAGGTCTTTGGCATCAACTCAACTCGTCTTGTTTGGAGGTGGAGGAATGCTGCCTATGACCCAAAGAACACCATCCCCACCATTAAACATGGAGGTGGAAACATTATGCTTTGGGGGTGTTTGTCTGCTAAGGGGACAGGACAACTTCACCGCATCAAAGTGACGATGGACGGAGCCATGTACCATCAAATCTTGGGCGAGAACCTCCTTCCCTTAGCCAGGGCATTGAAAATGGGTGGTGAATGGGTATTCCATCATGATAATGACCCAAAACACACGGCCAAGGCAACAAAGGACTGGCTCAAGAAGAAACACATTAAGGCCAAGCCAGTCTCCAGACCTTAAGCCCATAGAAAATATGTGAAGGGGGCTGAAGGTTTGAGTTACCAAATGTCAGCCTCGAAAACCTTAATGACTTGGAGAGGATCTGCAAAGAGGAATGGGACAAAATCCCTCCTGAGATGTGTGCAAACCTGGTGCCCAACTACAAGAAAGGTCTGACCTCTGATTGCCAATAAGGGTTTTGCCACCAAGTACTAAGTCATGTTTTGCGAAGGGGTCAAATACTTCTTTCACTCATTAAAATGCAAATAAAATTTATAACTTTTCTGAAATGCGTTTTTCTGGATATTTTTGTTGTTATTCTGTCTCTCACTGTTAAAATAAACCTACCATTAAAATTAAAGACTGATCATTTCTTTGTCAGTGGGCAAACATACAAAATCAGCAGGGGATCAAATACTTTTTTCTCCTCACTGTATACTTACCTGCACTGTGTAGTGGTTTTGCACAGAGCAGCCCAGAATCTCCTCTTCTCGGGTCCCTCTTCGGTGCTCCTGGCCCCTCCCTCCTGTTTAGTGCCCCCACAGCAAGCAGCTTGCTATGGGGGCACCCAAGCAGAGCCACAGCTCCGTGTCCATTCAGGCACGCAGCCGTGACCCGGCCCCGCCCCTTTTCTCTCATTGACAGCAGCGGGAGCCAATGGCGCCACGCTGCTGTCTCAGCCAAAAAAGGAGGGAAGTCCCAGATGACCGAGACATTCCTGCAGCATCGCTGGATCTAGAGGGACCTCAGGTAAGTATTAGGGGGGCTGCTGCACACAGAAGGCTTTTATCTTCATGCATAGAATTAGGATAAAAAAAAAAAAACCTTCTGCCTTTACAACCACTTTAATCATGTTCATCCACAGGAAGATTTGCCAACACGGGTATTGCCACCTAGTGCTCAGGAATGGCCCAACAACTTGGAACATCATCAGTAAGTGACAGTTTATGCCCACCCTTGCACTTCAGGTAGGGACGTCTATGTAACCTTTACAAAAGGGACCCTCACTGCTGATTTTTAGATTGTTCTAATACTTAAATACAAGCCATCAAGACAAAAAGCCATAACTGTAGCTATTAACAAACAGCCTCTGTGGCATTATGGGCCTCTGTACCCTGGATGTCCAACGTGCTCCTCTTTCACGTTCCTTCAAGCAATACATACATACCCTTCCATTGGGTTCAGAGCTATGGCTCGCGGCTTCTCCAGGTTTTCCCACAGAATTACTCTGCGATGGGACCCGTCTAGATTTGATACTTCAACACGAGAGGTGCCAGAGTCTGTCCAGAAGAGCTTATCATGGATCCAATCAATAGCCAGACCACCTGGACAAGAAAAGGAAGATCAATAGAAGTTCTCAAATCTGCATCAATATTTTTCTTAGGACTAAACGCTCAAGTCACAAAGCTGTAATACATGTATTATTATTATTACAATCTGGTGACTTTTCAGCTTGTATTGTTGTACATAACAGTTATAAATGAAGCCTTAAAGTAATATTAACCTCAGCTCTGGAAGGTTTTACCCCCCCCTCATGACCAGGCCATTTTTTGCTATTCAGCACTGCGCTACTTTAACTGGCAAATGTATGTTCATGTAATGCTGGACTCAAACAAAATTTATTTATAAAATTTATGTTTTTTCTTTTTAACACATATAGAGCTTTCTTTTGGTGGCATTTGATCACCACTGGGGTTTTTATTTTAGAATATAAAAAAACGAGAGAAAAAAAAAAAAATCTTTACCTTCTGATAGAAAACATCCAATAAAAAAAATATATATATTATATATATTATATTATACTATACTTTAACTGGCAAATGTATGTTCATGAACTGCTGGACCCAAACAAAATTTATTTATAAAATGTATGTTTTTTCTTTTTAACACATATAGAGCTTTCTTTTGGTGGCATTTGATCACCACTGGGGTTTTTTATTGTAGAATATAAAAAAAACGAGAGAAAAAAAAAAAATCTTTACCTTCTGATAGAAAACATCCAATAAAAAAAAAAAATATTATATATATATATATATATATATATATATATATATATATATATATATATATATATATATATATATATATATATATATATATATATATATATATAATTTCTTCAATACATTTTGGTCAAAATCTATTCTGCTACATAACTTTGCCAAAAAAAAATCCCAATAAGTATATATTTATTGGTTTACATGAAAGTTATAGCGTCTACAAACTATGGTATATATACTGGAATTGTTGGGGTTTTTTTTACACCACTAGTGGCAGTGATCAGCGACTTATAATGGGACTGCAATAGTGTTGCAGGCAATCTAACACTGAGTGGGAACCGACTAACTGCCACGGACATCACCAGTGACACTAATATAGTAATAGATGATAATACTATACACTGTCACTGTACTAATGATGGGTTATAAGTGTGCCTAACAAGTATTAATTTGTGTAATGTGTTGCTTTGCAGGGAGAAGAAAGATCATTGCCTCGGTACAAAGCCCTGTGTTGATTGTCAACACAGGGCTCTGGGCTGGGATTGGACACAACCAATCAGCAGGTCCCAGCACGAATCATTGGCTGGGACCTGCTGACAAACTCCCGCTGTGTAAAATCATAGCAGGAGTCGGCGGGGGTGCATGCACGCCCTGTACCCGGAAGAGGCCAGCGGCGTACAGGTATGTGCCAGTACGGGCCGCCCATCAACAGTACATTGCGGGCAGCGGTCTGAAAGTGGTTAAACCCTCAGTTCTTCAAGCACTTTCAGCAGCTGATTATTTCACTTATTGAGTATGCAGCTTCTTTTTTATCTTTTAATCCTTGCCTATGTTTGTTTAAACTGGTGCCATAATCACAGCCCCAAGTTACCCAGTCTCAGGGTGGCTCCTTTCTCTTGCAGTGTCCTATGGAGCCACCCTTGTATACAGGGACTAGAGTTGTGTCCCCCCTACACTGTGCACATCTACAGAAACACATGGCCCTTTAGCTTAGGATGGAAAAACACTCCCCTGCTGCTCCCTGTTCCTTCCCCCTCCAAATTAACAGAAGGACTTGACTGTACACCTGTTAACTCTTTCCTATGGAGACCAGAAGTTTAGGAAAGCAGCACAGAGAGCAGGAGCTAGCTGCAATGAAAGTTGCAATGAAAGTAAACAGCAAGTGCTGGGGTAAGAATTTTAACTAAATAGTTGATCAGGGAATGTTTATTTTATTGTGCTTAGTGTGAAACTAAAAAACAAGGAAGCTTTTTTAATGCTAGGCAAGCGATTTTGTTTGCTGGGTAAACCTAGAGAAGCAACCTGCTTCATAATAGCTCAGTAAGTAAGACATTGTCACTGCAAATGGCAAAGATGTGCCATTCCCCCCTCTCCATTGAACAGACACGTCAGAAAGTATCTATGTATGGCTTCCTCTACCTACATGGAGTGCCTGGTTGGAAGGCAAGTCAACCTACCTGCCAACACCCACCTCCCAAGGTAAAGCATTACAGGGCCTAAAGCATTACTTGTCTGCAAAGTAGTGTGACCTTCATCTGCAGAGAAGAGGGACCTTTACAGTAAGAGCAGACAGAAAACATTGAAGATCCTTCCTATCATGCTCTGGATGTCAGGGGCACTAGTCATAGAAAACCTCCAACAGACCTAAGGAAAGATACGAAGACTCTAGTGTGCATTCTCCCTCTTAGCGGGACAGATGGAGGTGGCAACTATCTGTGCTCCTCAAGAATAGGCATATAATGCTTTCTGGTTCCTTAGTGCACTGACAGCTCAAGGAATATTCTATACAGTATCATCCTAATACGCTCATTTGTGTTGATGTTCACCCAACACACCTGGACTCTCCAAACCCGTAGAGACCACCTCTTGCACATTGCTCCCGTTCAAGTTCGCGCTCATAATACGGTCCAGGGTAACGTCTGACCAGAACACCAGCTCATGGCGGTGGTGAAAATCCAAAGCGATGGCGTTTTCCAAGTTGTTGAGAAGCAGCGTGTACTCTGAGCGATGAGGCAGAACCTGACGAATATCAATCCTATTGGCAAACAACAGAACCGGTTCTGGTCCTAAGGAAAGAAAACATATTAGAAGGACCATAATAAGTATGGTAGGATTCACTACTAGCATGGAAATGCATAAGGAAAGAATGGAAGAACTGAGCCTTACCCAAGGCCTTGCAGCTGCGTTTGTCCGGTCGCAGTTGGTATCCGCTCTCACAAAAGCACTGGAAGCCTCCTTCTGTGTTGCTGCATCCCTGACTACAATATCCCTCCTCTGCGCACTCAATGATATCTGGGTGAAGGAGAAGGACAGTCACAAAAAAAAGACACATTTACTACTTCTGTCAGACAACTCACTGGACCCCACATTACACTACAAAAACACTGTATAATATTCTCTTAGAGAGGAACTCCACTTTTGCTGAGAAAAAAAAAAAAAATCCCCTCTCGGTGATATACACGTGCATCTCAAACAATTATAATATCATCAAAAAGTTTATTTATTTCAGTAATTCAATTCAAAAAGTGAAACTCGAAACTCGTTTTATATAGATGTGTTCCACACCGTGTGATATATTCCAAGCATTACTTTTTATTTTGAGGATTATGGCTTACAGCTAAAGAAAACCCAAAAATTCAGTATCTCAGAAAATTAGAATATTACATAAAAAAAAAGGATTTTTAATACAGAAATGTTGGCTTACTGAAAAGCATGTCTATGTACAGTATAGTATGCACTCAATACTTGGTCGGGGCTCCTTTTGTATGAATTACTGCATCAATGTGGCGTGGCATGGAGGGGATCAGCCTGTGGCACTACTGAGGTGTTATGGAAGCCCAGGTTGCTTTGATAGCGAC
This sequence comes from Lithobates septentrionalis, assembly GCA_037952835.1. Classification (NCBI taxonomy): domain Eukaryota; kingdom Metazoa; phylum Chordata; class Amphibia; order Anura; family Ranidae; genus Lithobates; species Lithobates septentrionalis. The sequence continues at coordinate 396,284 of JBBDGP010002202.1, forward strand.
CCTCAGCTCGTCCGCATTGTTGGGTCTGGTGTCTCATCTTCCTCTTGACAATACCCCACAGATTCTCTATGGGGTTTAGGTCAGGCGAGTTTGCTGGCCAATCGAGCACCGTGATACCATGATCAAACCAGGTATTGGTACTTTTGGCAGTGTGGGCAGGTGCCAAGTCCTGCTGGAAAATGAAATCGGCATCTCCATAAAGCTGGTCAGCAGAGGGAAGTATGAAGTGCTCTAGAATCTCCTGGTAGAGGGCTGCACTGACTTTGGACTTGATAAAACACAGTGGGACCAACACCAGCACACGACATGACTCCCCAAATCATCACTGACTGTGGAAACGTCACACTGGACCTCATGCAACGTCTGTGCCTCTCCACTCTTCCTCCAGACTCTGGGACCTTAATTTCCAAATGAAATGCAAAATTTTACACAGTCACTGATGATTTGGGGAACCATGACATCTGCTGGTGTTGGTCCATAATAAACAAATGAATAAATGATCCACGCACAGCCACATCAATTTAAAACATAACAGGATCTGGCAGGGGGGGGGGGGGTTGGGCGGGTTCTGAAAGGTGGAGTCAGCTTTTAATGCAGCCACCCAATTAAAAGAGCTGGGAAGCTGCAATACATTCATTTTTTACCCTAGGCTTTAGATACAGTTTCACATTAAACGTTCAATCGAAAAGAACGCCAACCATAAATGGAACAAAATTCAGCCGGTTCAGCAGAAACCAGCCGAATTTCAATCTATGAATGGTGTTTTCCGTTCCTGAGACGTCAATTTATCATTCGAAGTTTCATGAACGATCTTGTTGGAAAACCTCTGCTCGATCAGCGCACTCAGCCAATAGGGACTAAATCAGTATTCTGATACAGTGAAGAGTCGTTACGTCAGAATACAAGGACACAGCTGGGAGGATTTCCACATCCACCTCGAATGTGTGGAGGGGGAAACTGGCTCAGTTTTTTCGTTCAGTTGACTGGCTGAACGACAAAAACTGAGTAATGTATGGCCAACTTAAAATAAATGAAGACTTTCAACACTTGTAGTACCAAGTACAGTGCCCAGCTCAACCATTTCCTTGCTTACTATAAACACAAATCACTGAAGAAAGTATCATTTAACTACTTGCCTACTGGGCATTTTTACCCCTCCAGACCAATTTTCAGGTTTCAGCACTTTGAATGACAATTGCGCAGTCATGCAACGCTGTACCCAAATGAATGTTTGTTTTTTTTTGTTTTTTGTTTTTTTCACACAACTAGAGCTTTCTTTTGGTGGTATTTAATCACCACTGAGTTTATTTTTTGCTAAACAAATAAAAAAAAAAAAAGACAGAAAAATTTTGAAATAAATAAATAAATAATAAAAACAAACTTTTCATAGTTTGTTATAAAATTTTGCAAAACAGGTAATTTTCCTCCTTCACTGATGGGCACTGAAGGGCTCTAATAGGCAGCACTGAAGGGAACTGATTGGCAGCACTTAACACTGTTCGGACTGCATTGGTAATCAGGACACTGCTAATTAGTGCCCTGATTATCGGTGCCGATGTCCCTTTGACACAAGTTGGTTATCGGCTCTCTTCTCGCCTCGTGCTGTCAGCATGATGAAAGAAAAGCCGTTAACCGGCTTGTGTGTATATCTGTGATCAGCTGTGATCATGTGGTAAAGGGCCACTCTGGCCCTTTACCCCGATCTGTGATCAGCTGAGTCCGCGCGCCAAAGGGGGGCACATGGGCAGCACAATCACAGGAGGATGTCAATAGATGTCCTCCCGGCTAAGTAAACCTGTGCTGTAGCCGTCTTTCGGCTATAGTGCAGGCAGAAAGGAGTTAAAGGTAAACTGTTATACTGGATACATGTTAAAGGCGTAAAACTGAACTTCATTGTATCTCAGCACCAATATTACTCTAGCCAAGCCCCTTCTCCAGCTGATAAAAAAAAAAAAAAAAAAAAAAAAAATGCCCATGAAAACACCTCGGATGTATGCCATTATTTTGCCCTAGGCCAGAAGCCAGGCATCAATGATTTTACCATTTTCAGAAGAGGTCAGCAACAGGAGCCTATTTCCTTCTATGACAAGTTTCCTTAAAATGAAACAATACTCATCTCAGTACCAGCGGGTGGCCAGCTTCCAGGTCTCAATCACCAACCACTGTCACTGGCCGGGCAGACATCAGTCCCGCGCATGCGGAAGTTCTGTCAGATTCAACACTGCCGAATTTGTATAGCGAGCGGCGCTCACTAAATATCCCTTGTGACAGTAATAGGTGATGACAGGTACTCTTTATGGAGGGATCGGGGGTCTAAAAGACCCCCGATCCCTCCTTTGCACTTCACAGTATACAGATCACCGAAAACGGCGATTCTGAATACTGTGCATCTTTTTAAAACCGGCACCATTGGCAGCCGAGTAAAAGGGAAGTGACGTCATGACGTCGCTTCCGCGTTTACAATTAGAAGGCTGGAATGAAACCGCCCACAGCTTCGTTCCAGCCCGCCCCCAGCCACCAGAGGCACCCGATTGGGCGGGTTCTGAAAGGTGGAGTCAGCTTTTAATGCAGCCACCCAATTAAAAGAGCTGGGAAGCTGCAATACATTCATTTTTTACCCTAGGCTTTAGATACAGTTTCACATTAAACGTTCAATCGAAAAGAACGCCAACCATAAATGGAACAAAATTCAGCCGGTTCAGCAGAAACCAGCCGAATTTCAATCTATGAATGGTGTTTTCCGTTCCTGAGACGTCAATTTATCATTCGAAGTTTCATGAACGATCTTGTTGGAAAACCTCTGCTCGATCAGCGCACTCAGCCAATAGGGACTAAATCAGTATTCTGATACAGTGAAGAGTCGTTACGTCAGAATACAAGGACACAGCTGGGAGGATTTCCACATCCACCTCGAATGTGTGGAGGGGGAAACTGGCTCAGTTTTTTCGTTCAGTTGACTGGCTGAACGACAAAAACTGAGTAATGTATGGCCAACTTAAAATAAATGAAGACTTTCAACACTTGTAGTACCAAGTACAGTGCCCAGCTCAACCATTTCCTTGCTTACTATAAACACAAATCAACCATTTCCTTGCTTACTATAAACACATCAGTCCCGCGCATGCGGAAGTTCTGTCAGATTCAACACTGCCGAATTTGTATAGCGAGCGGCGCTCACTAAATATCCCTTGTGACAGTAATAGGTGATGACAGGTACTCTTTATGGAGGGATCGGGGGTCTAAAAGACCCCCGATCCCTCCTTTGCACTTCACAGTATACAGATCACCGAAAACGGCGATTCTGAATACTGTGCATCTTTTTAAAACCGGCACCATTGGCAGCCGAGTAAAAGGGAAGTGACGTCATGACGTCGCTTCCGCGTTTACAATTAGAAGGCTGGAATGAAACCGCCCACAGCTTCGTTCCAGCCCGCCCCCAGCCACCAGAGGCACCCGATTGGTCACCGGTAAGAGCGGCGGGAGGGGGCGTCCCCTCCCGCTGCTCCGGTATAACTATCTGGATAGCTGATTGCCCGCTGTAAACAACGGTACCTGCAGCTGCGGGCATCATCCCGGTATAACCCCGGAAAGCAGAGTACGCACATCCGCGTACGCTCGGCGGGAAGGGGTTAAGGGATGATTATTTATTATTGGCACCCCAGCCCGGTTTCCTTCACCTTGGCATGATCGTCCGTCTTCCATGAGCCTGTATCCTGTCTGACACGTGCACTGTACCAGGCCACGCACTGTCTGGCATTTTTGGGCACAGCCCCCATTGTTGTGGTTGCAGTTCTCTTCTCCGGTCCGCGGTCCTGCAGAAAGAAAATATAACAAGGTTGGCTTAATGACAAGACAATACAAGAAACAGTGACATTGTGTAGATTCCATAACAGCCTGCGTCTTCACTGTTGAAAGCCAAGATCTGATTGGCTGCTAAGGGTTACTTAATGGATGTGTTTTTACCCCTACAAAGTAAAGAGACCATCACTTTGCCCAGTTGGTGAGTGGAGGGTTGTTTCTTTAAGAGAAACTGTCACCTCATCCTGGTATTCATTTTCAGCACACTTCACTGCTGCTCCAACCAAGTCTTTAGAAAATGGCTGGTACTTCAGGGTATGGGAAATCATGTGACCTCCTACCAATCCACCCAAGATACAGTGCTCAGATGTTTCCACCCAATAGCCAGACTAGAGCACTGCCATGTTTGGGGAGGAGGGAAAGTCATCAATCCTGAGCTTACACAGGATTTGGACACAAGATTTATTCTTTAACTACTTTCCTACCGCCGTCTGTTTGCCAACCGCAAAGAGGTGGGCAGGTATGTACACAACGTATATATATATATATATATATATATATATACATACATACATACATACATGCATACACACATATACACATATACATACACACACATTCCATATCTGTATCTCAAAAAGATTTTGAAAACAAACAAAAAACAAAATACACACACAACAATGCAAGGCACAGTATGCTATACCCATAGTAACGAACTTGAGGCCAAATGAAGAATGTGGTGTGGAGTTTCATGGCATTCTCTACATAACAAACCATGACAGGTGGTCACATGACCTATCAAAATAATGTGATCAGTTTCTCCTGACACTTTTCCATTTTAATGATTGGGAATTTGTAAGCATTAAGATCCCAAGCCAAGTAGAAAGTGCATTCATACAGGCACAGCACTTTATAGCCATATGAATGTGAGAAGGCCATATTGCCACAATATTATTTGACCACTTTTTCAAAATCAGGGAGGAGCTGTATATAGCATAGTACAACAATACTAACGGCAGTTTTGATGTGGGCTCTCGTCACTGCCGTCATCGCAATCATTTACTCCATTGCACAGTTTCCTCTGCCCGATGCAGCGGCCATTACTGCACAAGAACTGGTCCTGAGCACACTGCGGGGTCCCTGTGATAGATGACAAACAGAGTGATATGTAAAGGAAAAACAACCCAAATAGCAACCTCTTATATACCAACTCTCATTTTTCATGCTCCCATTTAACACTTACACAGCAACTCTGAACTTCCTCATGAGCCTAAAAACTTCTTTAAGAACCATTAAGTGAATATGGAGTTGTAAACCCTCAAGGTTTTTCACCTTTATGCATTCTATGCATAAAGGTGAAAAACCTCCTGCGGTGCAGCAACCCCCCTCCCAGAGGCCCCCTTTTTTTCCCCCTAGGCCGATTGTTCCAGCAACGGGGACAAGCACAGCTGCTTCAGCCACTGTCTCAGGTCCTCATTGGATAGATTGATAGGAGCAGGGGCCATTGGCTCCCGCTGCTGTCAATCGAATCCAATGACGTGGGTGCCAGGAGGGTGGGGCCGAGTCCTGCTGTCTGTGTCCAGCAGGGGGACTCGGGAGCGCGCCTGCACGGGTGCCCCCATGGAAAGCTGCTCTCCGTGGAGACACTCGAAAAGAGGAGGCGCCACCGGGGGACCCCAGAAAAGCAAAACAAAACCCTTGCACTGAGCAGGTAAGTAAAACATGTTTGTTTGTTATTAAAAAAAAAAAACCTTTACAATCACTTTAAGGGGGCCATAGATGGAATAAATATCTGACAGTTCAACAGGGACCACTGTTTTACCACTGCAGCTGAACAGAAGTGGATCTACTGATTGACCTCTGTTCAACTACCCGGTCTGATAAAAGCAGCTTGATCAGCACCACAAGCAATATGATGCAGCGCTGATTTATGTAGTCTGACAGCGGGGAATCCCCCCTGCTGCCAGAATACAACAGCACACCAGGGAAGATTCCCCCAATCCAACCGGATTGTGTGGATGGGGAAATCAGTTCAGTGTAAGGCCAGCTTTAGATATTAGTTGGGTTTGACCTGACCTTTGCCAAAAAATGCTACTTCTAAAACCTGCTCACATTAGCTTTCTCCATTTGACTTGACCTTTCATCTTTTCCTTCTATTTATAACCAGGTCCTATCTGTATGGGCTGACGTGACCTCCCTCATTGACCTTTAACAGCTCACCCTTCTCCTACACCCAAAAACCACTCCATAGAAGCCATGGTTTCCATGCAATGCACCAATGAAGGCCAAAAAGCCTGAAACAGCTGCATGCAGTTTGGAGTAAATGGCGCTATAATATTAAGCTATATTAGCATTGTGCCACGGCTCTGGATGTGCATTTGGCTGTTGGGGTTCAAAGAGATTTGCATGGCTCCATCTGTCCTGAAAAATAATCCTCTTATTTTTGCGATATGTGATGTAATAAGACCTAGTTCTGTGTACTAGGAAGCCTTTACTGTGCTACGAACTTATGATTCACTAACACTGTCCGTCTCAGTTTTTTCCCTATTCTCCCCCTTTGTCAGTATGATGGCTCTAGTATATTCAATCCCTCAGTTTAACCCGATCCTTTACAAAAACTTTTTAAATCAAATAAAGTTTATTGAAAAGAAAAGTGTACATAAAAGATATTATCCCTTACATTCTTACTATAAGCTGACCTTGAATACTTTCCTTCTGAGTATAACCTAATCCCTGAGTCTCAGTATGCCCTGGCCTCGTACATTCTCCTCCTACGCTGAAATGGCTCCTTTACATTTTCCATATTACAAGGCCTATACATTCTATTTCAGTTTAACCCGATCCCATACATTCTCAGAGTGACCTAACCATGTACAGCCTCTTCAGTTTAACCCAATCTCTTACATTCTTTGTATGGCCATCCCTTTGTGTATTGTCCTCTTGGGTTAAACCCAATTGCTTACATTCTTAATATGATCCGGTCCTGTACATTTATCCACTTCGGTTTAAAGGAAACCAGTACAGAGATATGGGGGCTGACACTAACCACCTCCTGAAAATGCTAGTTGCCTAGTGGTCTCTGGTTGGGGCATTTTCTGAGTCACCAACTAAAACAATCATGCAACCAGTGAAGTTAGAGCCAACTGATCTGCATACTTGTTTTGGATGACCAAGCAGTAAAGCTAAAGAAGCAGAAAGACATCCAGGCACGTAGCATTTGCTGTGCTATAATACAGCAGACCACCTACAAGGTCTGTACCACCTTACCTAAGAGAACATACTGCTCAAAGGCAATAATCTGGCCATTACCTTGTTTAGGGTGCCAGCCAATGGAGCTCGTCATAGCTGACAACATGAAATGAACAAGCCAGGCACAATCCAACGACTGATCCAAAAGCCTTCACAAAGCTTTAGTAGTTCAGGAGTAGATCTTAGAAGAGTCTGCCCAGGGAAAGCCTAACTCTCCTGATCTCTATAATTAAGCTCTATTTGGGTGCAAAATTCAGCGTTAAACCAGCCATAGACGGTTTGAATCTAGGCCAGTTCATCCGATTCAAATCACGTATGGGCAGGCTGAATGTACCAAAGCTGATGGATCAACTTGGGTACAACCAGCCTGTCGGATTTTAGATGTGATTATTGCTAGCGACTGTTATAGCTGCTAGCAATAATCATGGTGTTCTCCCAGCAGGTGCGGCTTCTACTGTCGTGTGTCGTCCCCCCCGCTAGGAGAACACAATGGCTCCTCGGGATGGATCCCCCCCCCCCCCCCATCAACTGCTGTGATTCGCGGTCACAGTGGTCATGTGATCAGAAGCTGTACCATCAAAGACCACCACTGTGCTGCCGCATATATGCATAAGGCCAGAGACAATGGGTTAAAGACCTATAGGTCAACTAAGTGTTGGTCAAAGCCTATGAAAATAAGCGATCGACATATCCCTGATTTTCTTCAACTTTAACCACAGAATCTGAATTTTGTAGTCATCTTTTCATTATGCAAGTCCAGTGAAGTCTGGATTTGACCACAGATCGCCTGAGGGTTCTCGTATGTCATGCTTTGGCAACTGCGTATTTTGTTACAGGTAGGTCAAGTGTCATAAGAGAAAATTGGTATTTTGTGATACCCCAAGGTTTTAGGTTGAAAAAAACACCTCACTGGGATTTTTTTTTTCAGCAAACTATGGAGTAAGCAGAAGACCTTCGTCTGTAGTTCTTGTACTTTTGGCCAAGTCCACCAGGTGTACAAACAAGTATCAAGCTCTGAAAAGCCTTAAAAGAAACTTGGGGAGTGACCAGGAGTAATGTGGCACTAGGTGTAATCCAAGTAGCACTTTATAGTTTGTTCCAATTGCATATATGTTTCAGGAACAGATTTTGGGTGCAATAAAAATTGGCAATTAGCATTTTCAAGAGGACGTGTCGGTGGTGGCAGCCCACAGAGCTACACTACAGATTTTCTTTACCCAGTTCTCCATATTCTCAGTAGGATTTGGCCTTATACATGCTCAGTTATAACCAATTCCTGACATTCTTAATATAACCTGGCCTTGTACATTCTTTTCTACAGTGCTGTATAACCTGATCCCTTACATTCTTGGTAGGACCTGACCTTGTGTACTTTTCTCTGCTACTTCCTCGCCTATTTATTCCCCCTACTCAGGCATTTCCTACTCACCAGTCTTCTCACATCCCTTCTCGTCACTGTTATCAGAGCAATCGTCCTCTCCATCACACCTCCAGGAGAGGCGCACACAACGCCCTGTGCCGCAGCGGAACTGGTCTGCTGTGCACACTGAAGTTGCTGTGGGGATAAAATAGAAAAAACAATCTTCTATTAAATAATGACATAAAAAAAAAAAAAACACAGATCTCTCTTATGTAGGCCGTTTATGATCTACTTATACAGAACAAATGTACCAGCAATTTCACTTGACAAATAGCTAAGCAATTTTTTTAAATTTTTTTTTTAATACACCTCAACACTATTTTTTTGCAAAAGAGACCCAAAAAATTAGCTTTGCATTACTGTGGAGAAGTCTCTTGTATGGTACTCACTGCAGTTCCTTTCATCCGACTGGTCATCACAGTCCGCATCTCCGTCACAGCGCCATCCAGAATTTATACACAGGCCGCTATTGCACATAAACTCTCCAGAACGACATGGCTGATGGGATGCTAAGATAAAAAAATAACAAGGCTGATAAATGTTGGTTTGGGGTCATTAAGAACTGCAAAACAAGAAGTGTGTGTAATTGAGGAATAACAAACAGTGGAGGAAATCCAGGCCCCGGGTGATAGACAGCAGCAGGTAACTGTTTGACGGAGGACCAGATCAGAGGTACAAGGATCCCGGAGGAAACAGGAACGATCTCCGATAACTGGAGGCGACAAAATGTATCAGTGGCACTTACAGCAATCGGATTCATCAGACCAGTCTCCGCAATCATCGTCACCATCGCAATGATAGATATCCAGGATGCAGCGGCCGTAGGCGCACTGGAACTCCTCCGCACTGCAGCTTGGGGCTGGAACGTCAGAAGCTAAAAGGAGAAACCAAACGTTTAAAAGCATTACTAGGAGTAGCCAGGTGCTGCAACTCACATCAACCAATAAGAATTCAGTTTACTTAAAGCCAAACTCTTCTTGGTATTATTATTATTATACAGGATTTATATAGCGCCAACAGTTTACATGGCGCTTTACAACTTTAATACAGTAGCAATCAGAGGGCCCTGCTCCTTAGAGCTTACACTCTAAGGGGGAAGGTCAAGAGATACAAGAGGTAATAACTGTGGGGAATGTGCACAGTTGTTAGGTGGGGGCCAGATAGTATCTTGGTATACTTTGTGTATTTCTTCCAGATCTGTGCAGTAATCTAGGTAAATAAGTCTTGTCTGTACAGCTTTCCTAAGGGGAGTAGAAGTGGAACTCTGGTCTTCACTGTAATGTTGCCATTGGTAATAACCTATTGCCAATGGTAGTGCTGATACCCTGCTGCCAATTGTATTGCTGATAGCCAGTGATAGTGCCGGTAACCTATCTGCACTCACAGATACCTTGGCAACCTTTAAACAGCGCAGTACCTGCGCATAAAACCACAAGCTCACCAATGATTCACAGCCTACACAAAAGCCTTCGGAGAGTCAATATCACAGCCAGGAGAGAGTTACCTCCAAGCTGGCCTTAGATGGATCAAATCTTGGCTGGTTCAGCAGGGACCCGCGAGATTCGATCCATTTATTGGCAGGCTGGTTGTAAAAAAAGTTGAGCAATCTACTTGGGTACAACTAGGGTACTGTCTTTTAAGCATGCGATTACTGCCAGCGGCTATAGCCACTAGCAGTAACCATTGTGTTCTGCCAACCGGGAAGGCTCCCTGCCGAAAGAACATAATAGTGCTGCCGGAGAGATTCCCCCAATCAGCACTGGCTGGGTTATTGGGAAAATCGAACGATTTTCTTTCCTTCCACCTGAGGTGGAAGAAAAGAAAAAAATTGCATAATCTATGGGCTGCTTAAGCTCAGCCCAACAGTGAGCATTCTTCATTTTGGCATCTAGTTCAGTAGTGCAGAGTAAGGATGAGCTCCGGCGTGTTTGCACACTCCACGTGCCGAGCCCGCCAGGAAGTCGGCACAGCGCTGCGCTAATCACAGGCAGTGAGACATTTCCCAATCTCTGTAGCCGCACATTGGGAAAATGTCTCACTGCCTGTGATTAGCACAGCGCCATGCTGACTTCCTGGCGGGCTTGGCACGTGGAGTGTGCGAACACGCCGGAGCTCATCCTTAGTGCAGAGATTGAAAGAAATTCTGCGCAGAAGCAGTAGGAAATCTGGCTCTTTACTTTGTGATCTTGGCTGGTATGCTGCACTTTACTTTCTGCAAAGTAGAGGATTACACAACAATGAAGTGCAGTATGCCTTTGTGGTCCTGTTTTTTAGGTTAACGCTAAGCTAAAGCTTTTTTCCTTTTTTTTTTTTTTTTTTTTTTTAACCCATAGTTGTGGGCAAAAACAAAAACAAAAAAGTGCATTTGAAAAACACACAGAAAAGAAGTGCACTTAGGGGTCCATCTCGAGAAAGGGCCAGACCCCTCTTCTCATGGACAGCCAAAGCCAACTGAATACTAGGTGAGGGGTTCTCCACGTCCCCCACTCAGGGGAGGAAGGAAACCGAAGGCCAAAAATCCTCCCTCTCGACTTCAGAGTAGGCCCGAGGAACCGAACCCTCTATCCGAGTGAAAAGAAAAACACAAAACACAAGTGCAGGTAACACACGTGAAGAAAATAAATAAGTACCAGTGCGTGTGCAATGACTATGCCTTGGAGCCTGGTAAGAGAAATAGCCCCAGTCTGGGCCAAAAAGGCCTATCCCAAGAGGTGCAGTGCCCAAAACAGAGAATTGCCATGGCCATGTGCTCGTTCATTTTTGTTTTTGCCTGTTAGAATCGAGAAAGTAGAAATCCTGTTGGGTTTTTACTGCTATCTGGAGCTCCTTTACAAAGCTACTAAGGAAATAAAAAGTCTTAGCTTTTTTTGTACTGGTTTGGCTTAAAATCCAATTATTATAGTAAACCATCACCTTTTAAAACAAACCTTTCAGTTTAAAATAGACATAAAGGCCAAACGTGTGTGTATATATATATATATATATATATATATATATATATATATATATATATATATATATTTCCCTTTTTTTATAAGTGATCACATTCCCTCTGTTCACATTGCCTCTGTTCTCATCTGCATAAGAGCTGGGGGAGGAGAAGCAGCAGCACACTGAGCTTTCCAGTGAATGGCTGTGCAGAGGGGGCGTGTCAGGATAGGTCTCATCATTGGAGGAGAGCACACGGATTTCCCACCATAGCTAGAGAACTGACCACAATGTGTTCTCCTGCTTAGTGTGGTCAGTTTATAATAGGAAAGCAGGGGAACTAGCAGGAACGCCAGGGATTTCACATAAAGGAAGCAATACAAAGAGAACAGGATACTTTCTCAAACAAGTACATGGTACAGCAGGCACTTATCAGGAATATAAAGTGTTGGGGTAACAAATTCTTTAATAGTATTATCATTAGTGATAACAGAATTCATTCTCTATGGTTTCAGAAGATTTCAGGAACTGGATTTCCATTTGACCGCTGGAATGTTTGGATTTACTTACGACAATTTTCTTCATCCGATCCGTCCTTGCAGTCTGTGTCCCCATCACAAAACCAGTGTTCTGCAATACAGCTACCATCAGAGCACCCAAACTCCTTCTCTGAGCATTTCCTCATATCTAGTGGGGGAGAGAGATAGAAATGATCTAGTCTTTGTAACAATATGACTTTCTAAACTGAGGCAAGCACAGAATCATGTGCAACGGCAAATGGACATAATTACAGCTCTAAATTTATGGATCTCAACTTTAACCGTCTGCCTGAAGTTCTGCTTTAACTATAGCAACTCGTAGATCATCCACTAGAGGGCGCTCTGATGTGATCTGGTCGAATTCAACCTCCCTGCCTAAAGGGCAACGTCACTTTCATGGGCAAAAAAACAGCGATTAAAAAAAAAAAAAAAAAAAAAAAGAAAAGAAAAATGGCATACACAATTGCCTCACAAGTCATATTGTAAATTGAAGGTTAAATATTACCTTTTATTTTCAATCTGCCTGGAGGAGTTCTGTACACAAATGGTCTATCTGCCCTTAGCTCAGGCAAACAGGCAGGAGAGTGCTTAGCTTGGACCCCTTTCACACTGAGGCAGTTTTCAGGCATTTTAGTGCTAGAAATCGCACCTGTAAAGCGCCGGTAAAACTGCCTCCCATGTCGCCCGAATGTGAAAGCCTGAGTGCTTTCCCACTGGGGCGGTGTGCTTGTGGGACGTTAGAAAAAGTCCTGCAAGCGGCATCTTTGGGGCGGTTCGGGAGCGCTGTATACAGCGCTCCCAAAATGCCCCTGCCCATTGCTATGAATGGGCAGCGCTTCCAAAATGCCTGAAAAGCGCTACGGAACACACAGGCGTTTTTAACCCCTTCTTCGGCCGCTAGCGGGGGTTAAAAGCACCCTACTAGCGCCGCTAAAACGAGCAGTGCTTTACCGCTAACACACAGGCGTCCCCAGTGTGAAAGGGCTCTTAGAAAGCCCCTCCTTCCCTTCCTGGGATGTATGACATCATTTCCCTAGGCCTGGAAACCAGGAAGTAAGTGAAGAAATGTAAACTCAATATATGAATGCAAGCAGCATAAGGATTCAAAATAGTCAATGTTGATGAAGAGAGTGAGGTTCCATTTTAAAGTAATTCTTCCACTGACATAGGGTGTGCTGGTTTAGTGTTCAGGGCACTCCCCCTCTCTTCTCTTCCCAGGCAGCGGCTGGCTGGGAACTCTAATGGCTGTGCATTGTTCCTGGTGACATGTTTCTCCTCTGCACACAGACACCACTCTGCTGTTCAGGGACAGTGTGAAGGTGTCCCTGCCAGACCTGTTCCCCGGAGACCTTCAGTAACAGAGCCCAGGATGTGGTGAGTGGAGGCTGGAGGCTGACAATGAGCTTCAAAGTGGACCTGTCAGCTTTTGTAGAACCAGAACTCCCAGCGTGCCCCGACAGCTTCTGCTGGACTTCTACTTCCACAGGAGCTGGAGACCCGATAAATTTCCATTCATCATGTGTAAGGATAGTGAGGAGCACCTGTCATGTCACAGATGTTTTAGAACCACAAGTCCCAGCATGTCCTGACTTCTGCTGACCTTCTATAGAGCCATTATCATGTATATATTATATATAGAACTTCCATTATCATGTATATATTATATATAGAGCTTGTACAGTATTGTGCCTTCAACACCAAGATCCGACAGCTTCCGCCAGGACTTGTCCTTCCTCTGGGGCTGTCACCGGTCTGGGATTCACCCGGACAATCCAGGTTTTAGTCTGCCTGAAACTCGGACACATTACTCAGATCAGACCAAGGGCGTACCTTCAGGGGGGGCGATGCGGCTTCCCTGTCACACCTGGACAGGAGGGGCGGTGGGGGCGGCATTTACTAGAACCAATTGGTTGTATTTTCCTCCTGCAGCAGCTGAATGTAGTGTTCTCTCTCTCCCTCCCACCAGCATTCAGCCGCTGCAGGAGGAAAGTACAAATGAATGGTTATAGTAAATGCCACCCCTCCTGTACAGCTTCCTATTCCTTCTGCCCCAGGCCACTGTGTGCCCCCCGACCCCCAGGCAGCACTGCCAGCTTCCCTCTCCTCTCCAGCCAGGAGGATGTTTCAGGATGGAGAGTGGGGTAAGGGGCCGGTAAATATGGCAAAAAATTTTCATTTGGGATTAATAAAGTATTTTGAATTCAGATTCAGAATTTACCAGCCTGAATATCCTGAGGTTGTCTTTGGGAAATGGACGTATGAGTGCTGCCAGCATTGCTGCAGAGGTTGAAGGGGTGGTGGATCAGCCTGTCAGTGCTCAGACCATATGCAGCACACTGCATCAAATTGGTCTGCATGGTTGTCGTCCCAGAAAGAAGCCTCTTCTAAAGATGATGCACAAGAAAGCCCGCAAACAGTTTGTTGAAGACAAGCAGACTAATGCTGGCCATACACTATACGAAAAATCGGCCGAAAAATCGTTCGTATGGACACTTCGTTCGTTTTTCGGCAAGTTAGTGGGTACAAATCGATAATCGTTTGTGACGTTTTTGTGGAAAAAAAACGAACGGCATGTTTGGAAAATTTCTGCCGAACGTACGATAAATTGCAAGGTTAATGTGTTTCCCGTCCGAACTGCCTGCACTAGGTATATGTAAAAAAACGAACACAAAATTATTTATTCATGTCCACTGAACAGATTATCGGTCATTATATGATGGCACAATCGTTTGCGGTCACGGTCGAACGTTCGTTTTTCGAAAAGGGGTTCGGCCGATTTTCTGTATAGTGTATGGCCAGCATAAGGATATGGATTACTGGAACCATGTCCTGTGGTCTGATGAGACCAAGATAAACTTATTTGGTTCAGATGGTGTCAAGCGTGTGTGGTGTCAACCAGGTGAGGATTACAAAGACAAGTGTGTCTTGCCTATAGTCAAGTATGGTGGTGGGAGTGTCATGGTCTGGGGCTGCATGAGTGCTGCCGGCATTGGGGAGCTACAGTTCATTGAGGGAACCATGAATGCCAACATGTACTGTGACATACTGAAGCAGAGCATGATCCCCTCCCTTCTGAGGCTGGGCCGCTGGGCAGTATTCCAACATGATAACGACCCCAAACACACCTCCAAGATGACCACTGCCTTGCTAAAGAAGCTGAGGGTAAAGGTGATGGACTGGCCAAGCATGTCTCCAGACCTAAACCCTATTGGGCATCTGTGGGGCATCCTCAAACGAAAGGTGGAGGAGCGCAAGGTCTCTAACATCCACCAGCTCAGTGATGTCATAATGGAGGAGTGGCAGAGGACTCCAGTGGCAACCTGTGAAGCTCTGGTGAACTCCATGCCCAAGAGGGTTAAGGCAGTGCTGGAAAATAATGGTGGCCACACAAAATATTGACACTTTCGGCCCAATTTAGACATTTTCACTTAGGGGTGTACTCACTTTTGTTGCCAGCGATTTAGACATTAATGTCTGTGTGTTGAGTTATTTTGAGGGGACAGCAAATGTACACTGTTATACAAGCTGTACACTCACTACTTTACATTGTAGCAAAGTGTCATTTCTTCAGTGTTGTCACATGAAAAGATATAATAAAATATTTACAAAAATGTGAGGGGTGTACTCACTTTTGTGAGATACTGTAAATATTTGCAAACTGGAATTTATTCACCCCCCCCCCCCCAATATATTGATAGGAATACTCCCTTCCCATTTATTCTCTACACCCAGCTGGGTAAATGAGACATGGCATCTGTTGGGTTGGCACTATGATTTGCGCCAATATGCAGACATCTGCCCCGGGTTTCCCTCTTATTCAGGCCTTGAAGACAAAGTACAGAAACAGCAAAAAAACAGGAAACCTTAACCACCTTACATGACCTTCTACTCTCCAGATCAAATATTTGGTCGGGCAGCCACTACTTCCTCCTGTACATTTCTGGTAAATAAAACTATATTATACAAGCCGGGAATGCGGCCAAAGGTGACAAATTATTCATTTATTCTATCTGCTCTCAGCGAGAAACAGCGGAAGAACAGAAGCAGGAGATTTAGATCTGGGGGAATACATCACAGTGCAATCTTTATACATCACACCCCCCTTCACAATAGTTCCTTCTTTACATCACATATTCTTCTTATTATAATATAGCATTTATATAGCGCCAACAGTTTGCGCAGAACTTTACAACATGAGGCCAGACAGTACAGTTAAAATACAATTCAATACAGGAGGAATAAGCATCACAGCCCCCCATTCACATCACAGCACAATCCTTTCTACATCACTGCCCCCCCCATCACAGCCCCTCTTTACAATACAGTCACCCCCCTTGCATTGCAGACCCCATCTTTGCATTGCAGTCCCCTCTTTACATCACATACCCCTCATTTACATCACAGCCCCCACTTTACACTGCAAACCCCCATTTTCACAGAACACTCCTCCCCTTTGCAACCCCATTCCCCACTTTTACATTGCAGTCCCCTATCTTTATATCACAGTCCCCCACTTTTGCAACACAGTCCCACCTCCTTTACATCGCAGCCCCCCCCCTCCCCCCCTTTACATTGCAGTCCCCTTACACATAAAAGTATTCCCCTTTACATAATAGCATTCCTTTACATAATTGCCCCCCTTTACATCAAAGCCCCCCCCCCCCCCCTCACTTTTATATTTTAGCACCCCCTGTTACATCTCAGTGCCCTCCCTTTATATAGCCCTCCACTGTTTGCATAGCACCCAGCACTCCCTTCCTTTAAATCCATGTGCTCATCTCCCCTTCCCCTCCTACCTTTTATAGCAGAGGGTGGGAGGTGTGATAGGTCTGGATGAAGGGTGGACATTTCCCAACTTCTGTTAACAAGCGGGTGATTGGTTGCTAGATCCACCTCGTGTGATAGCAATCAACTGGCCACTTGGTAACTTGAAAGCAGGGCACCTCCTGCCCTCCATCCAGACAGATCGCAGCTCCCGCCCTCTGTCCTGCTGTGAAGAGGAAGGCAACAGCGGGATGAAGAAAGGAAACAAAGGCAGCCAAATAGTGAGGCCGTGGCGGTCTGGACACAACTGGCACTCTGTCCAGGTCCAGACCGCGGTCTGCCATTTAGTGATGTCTGCTGTATACCTTTTGTATAATGCTGTTTTCTATTAGCAAGTAAGCCCTCTATATGTTCTGTATTAAAGCTAAACTCCAGCTTCTCTTCAGTCTTGCACAGTACAGGCTCCACTCCTGTACAAAAAAAAATGTGCAGTCTGATTCCACTGTACACAGAGTTTCTTACAGTGTGCATTAGAAGATGCAGCAAATCACATGGAGTAGTTGGACATCCAGCATCATCTACCCCTTTCCTTTCCAGCCTGTCCCTTACCCATCCCTTCCATCCACTGGATTTTATTTAATCCTTTAATCACGGTAGCTCAGCATCACATTTATTATTACTATTATACAGCATCAACAATTTGCATAGCAATTAGCACATATAGAGGTTATCTAGGGTGGTCTACATGCAAATACAGTCTGCCCAGGAATGCTAACCCCTCCACACCAATACCCTCCCAAATGCCAACCCACTGCTTGCCCTTGAGAGAAGAACTGCAGCAGGGAACTTTTTTTGTTTTTTTCTTGTTTAATAGTTTGAGTTTTCAAAGAACTTCCAAAATAACCGCAGTAATACATAGCAGGGTAGAGTATACAAAAGGCAGCGGTAACCACTGGCAATGAGTAAATCTTAAGTGGCAGTGTACAAAAAAAAGGTGCAACAAGGTACATCTGTCATGGAAAATGCACAGAATAATGAGATGATCAGATTAAGCAGTAAAGCAGAATTTTATTTTTTTTAAGGAAGTACAGACTTTGCTGGCCCCTCCCACCAGCCGTGATCTGCCGTCTGCATTGCAACTTTCCTTTGCTTTGGATAATGTTGGAAAGGGATAAAAACTAATTCAGGTTTTATTACTGTCATTGTCCCCAACAGAAAGACTTACCTTTACTTTCTGCGCCACAGAAAGTGATTGACAGTTACTCCTCAGACAGGTGACCCCATTTGAGGATATTTCACTCTACTGCTGTTCTGGTGACAACTGCAATACGTTTGGATTTTCCGTCACTTTCTGTCCCAGTTAAAATGGTCATCAAATAGAGGGGAGAATCTCTCCACTGAGGACACAGAGCAATAA
The DNA here is from genome assembly GCA_037952835.1 of Lithobates septentrionalis. Lineage (NCBI taxonomy): Eukaryota > Metazoa > Chordata > Amphibia > Anura > Ranidae > Lithobates > Lithobates septentrionalis. The sequence goes on from JBBDGP010002202.1 coordinate 414,399, forward strand.
AAACTAGGGATGCACCGATTCCAGTACCAGTGCCAATACCAAGCATTTGAGCAAGTATTGGTACTCGCCCAAATGCTCCCGATCATGAAGCTGATACTTTGTGGTGCAATTTGCGTCAATACAAAATGAATGGGTGCAAATTGCACTGTAAAGAGTTGCATACGATTTGAACAGGAATGCAGTGTGAATCCTGTCCGAATCGCATGCATTTCTCCCACCACCTGTGTGTGTACAAAGGGATTAAAGTGCCATCTAGTCATGTTAAAGAATGTTAGAACTCACAGTACATATCTGATAGCAAATCAGAGCTGCTGGAGGAGATGAAGAGGTGGTCCGCCCCCAAGCTGACATCACTTCTGTCCTATACCCACGGGACCCGGAACTTCTCTTCCAGCCCTGCGAGTACCTCCAGAGGCCCTGATCTGCTACCAGATATGTTCTAACATTGTTTACCCTGACTAGATGGCACTTCAGTCCCTTTGTATACACACACAAAGCAGTGGGGGAAATCGAATGCGATTTGGACAGAAATCTCACTGCATTCCTGTTCAATTTGCATTCGATTCTTTCCACCAATTTTTTTTTTTTTATTGATGCATATCGTGCCGCAAAGTATTGGTACTCGTTATTATAATACTTGACCATAAGTATCGTTACTCGTATTTACCAATTTTAAAAAACGCTATCTGTGTAACCCTAATAAAATCCTTGTATGAATGGTCTAAAGAGCACCAGACCAAAGATCCCAAGAGTCTAAAATCATTAGTCCATATTATAAGAAAGCCAAATTGTTCCAGGGGCCCACAACACCCCCCTTTGACAGAGCTTATATATGGAAAGTAGCAGAGAGGACCCAATGCAGAATAGCCGGGATTTCTTTATGTGTGGTGTAATCACTGGAAAATTCCAGGGCTGATGAGACCAGAAGGGAATATGGAATATGTGACGTCTCAACAGTCCCAGAAGATTGCAGCGATTACATCATTAGCCCATTGGTCCAATGTCCATTGACAGCCCAGCAACTGACACCCTTGATGATTCAGTGTCCCTTCCATTATGTCAGTATGATGGACACTTTAGCACTAAGACCAAGTACCTGGTATGACACGGTAGGTCGTAGTGGCCCAAACAGGCAAACAAAATCAAACCTGTGTCTCCTGGTAGATGACCCTGGAGAAACGAAAAGGACTCCCCTGGCAAGTCAGCAATAGACGCTGACTCAGTGTCCTCATATCCAATGTAGGACTAGGTCCCCTACATCCATCATGATGACAAAAAAGGATCTTAGATTGGTGCACAGTGAAGAAAAGGCTGTGGGGGACTGGTCTAGCAGCACTGGGATGCCTGCAGAGGCCGAGGATCTGCTAAGTAAAAGTGCCTTACTTGGTTTTCATACACATTGCAGCCTGTATCTTGGGTGTGGGGCTGGTTAGGGGAGCAATTTGATCATGTTTTACAGTTAAACTTAGAATTTTACTTTTTGCACACTGAAATATATATTTCTGATATTTGTTTAAGCTTTAATGGGGGTCATCAGCAATCCTACATTGGCCACTATTGTGTTTCATGGATTCATTTCAGAATTCGCTTAGTTTCGTTTATTAATTTTCTAACAAATCCAAAATTTTTGGAACAACTCGAATTCAGATCGGTTGAAAAATGATTGATCAATTTGAATTCTGTGTGAAGAAAGGTGGATTGTTAAGGAGCGGGCCGGAAAGGCAGGCCAGGAAAGGGGGGGGGGGGGTGTAGCGAATTGCCCCACCCTCCTGAACCATACTAGGCCACATGCCCTCAAACCCCCCCAAAGCACCTTGTCCCCACGTTGATGGGTGGTGGTTGTGGGGGTCTGCGGGTGGGCTTATTGGAATCTGGAAGCCCACTGACAATTGATGAGTCATCGGTTGTTAAGGACGCAGCTTCCGGCTTCTTCATACAGGATTCGAAGCGGTCGATCATTTTTTAACCGATCTGAATTCAAATCGTTCCAAAAATTTTTAAATTAGAAAGCGAATATACGAAACGAAAATTACGAATTTTAACGAAATAATTCATTACTTTTTAATTCGAAGATCCGAATCACCAAAAATTTGTCCGAAATATTTATATATACCGTATTTATCGGCGTATAACACGCACCCCAAGTTTAGGAGAGAATTTTAAGGAAAATTAGAGTTACGTACCGGTAACGTCTTTTCCAGTAGTCTTTCAGGACAGCCACCATGAGAGATAGTCTCCTCCTCTTCCTCTTAGGAAACACTGCGCCAGCCCATAAATTCTCACTTCCCCCTGCCAGACCTCAGTATATTCCGAGATTACCTCCGGTCAGCTGGGGAGACACAAGAACACATTAATAACATACTATTCCATATCATTATCATGCTGCGTTCTGGTCTTTTGTAAGACCCCCCAAAAATTTCGGGTGGGTAACTAGGGCTGTCCTGAAAGACTACTGGAAAAGACGTTACCGGTACGTAACTCTAATTTTCCCCTTTCGTCTTTCAGGACAGCCACCATGAGAGGATAAACGAGCACTTACCAGTTTAGGGTGGGACTACAGCTTGCAATACCTTTCGCCCAAAGGCTTGCTCACTAGCCGACACCAGGTCCACTCTGTAGTGCTTTACAAAAGTGGAGTAGCTGGACCATGTTGCAGCCCTGCATATTTGCTCTGGCGTTGCTCCAGCCCTTTCTGCCTGCGAAGCTGCCATAGCTCTAGTAGAGTGTGCTCTTATACCCATTGGGATTTCTTTCCCTGCCAATGTATAGGCCTGGCCAATGGCTACTCTGAGCCATCTGGCAATAGTGCGTCGAGACGCTTTGCATCCTTTTCTGGCCCCAGAAAACAAAACAAATAAAGAGTCTGACTTTCTAAACATCTTGGTCAGCTCTAGGTATCTAAGGATACATCTCCTTACATCCAAAGAATGAAATTTTAATTCCCTTTCCCCCGAGGGGTTGGGAAAAAATGAGGGTAAAATTAGCTCCTGACTTCTGTAGAAACCAGAAGCAACCTTAGGTAAAAATGCTGGATCGGTCTTAAAGATGATCCGATCTGGAAAAATAACGCAAAAGGGAGGTCTAACAGATAAGGCCTCAATCTCGCTGACTCTCCTGGCAGTTGTCACTGCTACCAAAAAAACTGTTTTTAACGTAAGATCCTTTAGTAGACATTCCTCTAAAGGTTCAAAGGGGATTCCCGTCAGGCCCTGCAAAACGAACGATAGGTCCCACTTGGGAAAGGGAGGACCTTGAACCGGTCTTTGTCTAGACAGAGCCTTAAAGAATCTGACCACCCAGGGGTTGGTGGCCAGATGTTTCTCTAAATAAGCACTGAGTGCTGACACCTGACCTTTAAGGGTACTTATGGATAAACCCCTGTCTGCCCCGCACTGAAGGAATTCCAACACAGCTGTGGGACTATGTACCGCAAAGGAGCCTTCTGCACACCATTTATTGAAACGTACCCAGATTTTTTTATGTATCTGGCGTGTTTCCTTCTTCCTGCTATTGAGGAGGGTGGAGATTAATTTCTCAGAAAAACCCCTAGCTCTCAGCATACCCTCCTCAGTAGCCAGGCCGCTAACTGCCATTGGTGAACCTGTGGACAGAGGACTGGGCCCTGTGAGAGGAGATCCTCTCGAGGTGGCAGGAATAAGGGAGGTTCGACCGCTAGCTGCTTGAGTACTGAGAACCAAGCCCTCTTTGGCCAATGTGGTGCTACCAGAATCAGGGACGTGTTTTCCATCTGAAACTTCCTGAGAACTGCTGGTAATAACGCTGGAGGCGGGAAGGCATAGCAGATTCTGAAATGCCAGTCCTGGATCAATGCGTCGACCCCTCGTGCTCCCTCCCCTCTGTTTAGGGAGAAAAAACAAGGGGCTTTCGCGTTGCTTCTTGACGCGAACAGATCTACCTCTGGAGGACCCCACTTCTCTGAGAGGAGACTGAAAACCTCCTGGTTGAGGATCCAGTCGCCCTCTCTCAGCTTGGTTCGGCTGAGAAAGTCTGCTTTCACATTCTTTTCTCCTCTCAGGTAGACTGCTGAAAGTGAGAGAGTGTGAGTCTCGGCCCAGCTCAGAATGTCTGATGCCAATGCCAACAGTACTCCGCTCCTTGTGCCTCCCTGCTTGTTCACATAGGCTACGGCGGACGAGTTGTCCGACTGCACCTGAACATGGTGGCCCTGTAGCTCCTTTTTGAAGAACCTGAGTGCTAGCCCGATTGCCTTCAGCTCCTTCCAATTGGACGACCTTCTGAGTTCGTCTCCCTCCCAGGTGTCCTGTGCTACAAGGGAACCCAGATGCGCCCCCCAACCTCTGCCGCTTGCGTCTGTGGTTACCACCTGAGAGACTGGGATGAACCACAGACGACCCTGCGACAAGTTTGAGACCCTCCTCCACCACCAGAGGGATCTCTTTACTTGGGATGGGACCTGAACCAAGGCATCCAGATTTCTCTGGCTGTGATCCCACACCCTTAGGACAAAGGACTGTAAGGGACGAAAGTGCAGACCTGCCCATTGCACTGCTGGGAGGGTCGCGGTCAAAAGACCCAGGGCCGACATCAGAACTCTTATGGAGACCTGACTGCTGCACTGGAGACCAGCCACTGCCCTGTCCAGCTTTAGTATTTTTTCTGTTGGAAGAAACACTCTCAGTAGTGCTGAGTCCAACTGGTACCCCAAGTAGGTAATGCGCTGGGAGGGAATCAAACTGGATTTCTCCAAGTTCATTAGCCACCCTAGACCTGTAAGAACTCTTTTTGTAAGTTCTAGATCCCTGACTAACTGCAGTGGACACGCTGCAAACAGGAGCAGGTCGTCCAGGTATGCTATCACTGATACTCCCTGGAGCCGAAGAAAGGCCATCACCTCCGCCAAGACCTTGGTGAAGATGCGGGGCGAGGAGGATAGCCCGAAAGGCAGCGCCTGAAACTGTAGATGTACCTTTGTTCCACCTAGATCTACCGCTAGCCGGAGAAACCTCTGTGAGGCTTCTGCTATGGGAACGTGTAGATACGCGTCCTTTAGGTCCAGGGATACCATAAAGCAGTTGCGGGGCAACAGTGTTCTCACCGTGAAAATTGTTTCCATACGGAATCTCCTGTATGTCACTGACTTGTTCAGGGGCTTTAGATTCAGAATTAGTCTGAATTTCCCTGTGGGTTTCTTCACTACGAAGATGTGTGAATAAAACCCCTCTCCCTCCTCGGCTTTTGGAACTCTTAGAACCACATTCTGATCTACCAGATCTCTTAATGCTTCCAACAGAGCCTCGGCTTTTGCCGTACACCTGGGTAGGTGCGTGACCAAAAATCTCCGAGGAGGAAGATTTGTGAAATCGATATGGTACCCCTTTCTTATAATCCCTAGGATAAAGCGATTGGGGGATATTGCTTCCCACTGTGGGAGGAAGGCCCCCAATCTTCCCCCCACCATGGTTGGGGAGTCATTGACTTTTACGGGGCTGTTCAGGAGGGCGAAAAATCGCCCCTCCTCTGCCCTTGCCTTTCTGACCCCAGAGCTTCCTTTGCCCTTCCGGCTTTGGAGTCTCTTTACGCTTTTGCGGACGAAACCCCTTCTTTGTAGGTGCAGGGGTTTTCCGCTTAACCGGGAAGGATTTCTTCCTGTCTGCTGTGCGGTCTAAGACAGTCTCTAAGCCTGGGCCGAAGAGAAGGTCTCCCGTTAACGGTATGCCGCACAATTTGACTTTAGAGGCGCTATCGCCCGGCCAGGTTTTTAGCCAGAGGGCTCTCCTGGCCGAATTGGCCAGAGCCGCTGATCTGGCCGTCATACGTACTGACTCTGCCGAGGCATCAGCTATGTAGGCGATACCCCGCAGAATCGTAGGGAAAGAAGTCAGAATGGTTTCTTTTGCCGTTCCAGCCTCAATATGCTCTTGAATCTTAGAGAGCCAGTGCTCCAGATTGCGAGCCACTACTGTGACAGCCAACTCAGGTTTCAAGTTACCAATTGTTGAATCCCACGTCTTTTTAAGGAGAGAGTCTATTCTCTTATCCATGACATCCACCAGGGCCCCCATGTCCTCAAATGCCAGGTCAGTGTGTCTGGAAACCTGGGAGAAAGCAGCATCTAACTTGGGATTTTTATTCCAGATAGATGTAGGATCATCTGAAAACGGAAATCTCCTTTTTAAGGATCTAGAAAAAAAGGGTTTCCTTTCGGGATCCTGCCACTCCTTTTTGATAGTTTCAACCAGTACTTCATGAACTGGAAAAACCTTTCTCTTTTGTTCCCCCAAGCCTCTGTACATCTGGTCATGAAGGGTCAGGGGTTTCCTGTCCTCCTGAATACCGAGGGTTGTATAAATAGCCCCTAAGAGGTCCTCTACCTCCTCTAGGGATAATTTATATCTGGAGGATCTCTTGGACTCCCCGTCCTGGTCCTCCCCCTCTGAACCATCCTGGGAATCGGAGGAGGAACTATCTGGCTGTCTTAGTTCCACTCCGGAAGGCCCTGGAGCTTCCTCTGCCCTAACTGAAGTTGCAGGTTGGGCAGGAGCAGAGCCCTGCGCCTGAGGCGGGGTTGTATCCTGGGGAGCTGGACTAATGGGAGGTTGAAACCTTTCAAATAAGGCCTTAAATGAAGAAAAGGTGGACGAGAGCTCCTTTACTGAGGCTGCAAGTCCTGACTCCTGTTCAGAGTCCCTCTCCTTAACAAGGGAGTCTATGCACTCCCTACACAAGACCTTTGTCCATGCCTCCCCTAATGTGTCCCTGCAAGAGGCACACCTCCTCTTAGAGCTATGGGTAGACTTAGATTTTTCTGTAGCTTTCTGAAATACAAGAAAGGAAAAAACAAAAATGTTGTCACTTTTTTTTTTTTTTTTTTTTTTTTTAAAAACAAGGATACAACCCTGGGAGTGCACTAGACCCTCCTTAATCTATGGGGATCTGAGCCTCCCTCCCCTGACCACCCAGGGGATCTGCCCCCCCATGACAGGAACCATACATGGAGGGACAATCCTAGGTAAGGAGTACTTTTCCCCAAGGCACTCTTACCTTAGGAAGGCTGGAGGTAGTGTCCGTTGGTTGAGCATCCGCTTCCGACATGACTTGCAGGTGGTTGCTACTACCGAGTCCAACGCTGCCTGTGCGCGTCCCAGACTCGTCTCCAGCCTGTGCCTGGCTTCCCTATCAGCCCTGCGACCCGGAACCGGAAGCCGCGGGTCAAAGGCAAGCCCCCGCCCTTCCGCCGGAAATGACGTCGCCCGTCGTCCGGCCCGCCTAGTTCCAAAAAGAGAGCGGCCTGTAAAGTATACAGGAAGGGCGGACGCCAGCCTGCTGCAGCCCTGTGACCGCGATAGGGAACCCCCACAGCCTGAAGCTGCGCTCAGCTAGGAAGTGGTGGCCACCGAACGAGGGGTAAGTCCCCCCCATGCCCATAGGAAGCCCCTGCTCCCATTTACAGGCTCAAAAAAACAAATAACAGCCACAGTCCCCTGACTGAAAAGCCTGGTTCCTTGCACAGTGTCTCCCCACCGGAGGAAACACTAATACTGAGGTCTGGCAGGGGGAAGTGAGAATTTATGGGCTGGCGCAGTGTTTCCTAAGAGGAAGAGGAGGAGACTATCTCTCATGGTGGCTGTCCTGAAAGACGAAAGGGGAAAAAAACTTTTAAGAGGGAAGTTTAAGGAAAAAAAACTTACATTAAAATGCCCATCAATGCAGCCTTATCAGTGTCCATCTGCAGCCTTGTTAGTGTCAGTGCAGCCTTGCCCCCAGTGGTCCGTGCAGCCTTGCCCCCAGTGGTCCGTGCAGCCTTGCCCCCAGTGGTCCGTGCAGCCTTGCCCCCAGTGGTCCGTGCAGCCTTGCCCCCAGTGGTCCGTGCAGCCTTGCCCCCAGTGGTCCGTGCTTGGACAGATTGCTGCCGACATACACATAGCATGTAGTTTTAAATATGGCGCCGCGGAGTTCGGAGGGACTCGGTGGAGCTGAACGAACGCCGCCGAGATACACATAGTCGAGTGTACTCGGCTCTTTCCGGCGCGGCTCACAGTCCCGCCCTATAATGGACATAACACAGGTCCAATGGTGGGACTGGGCGTGACTGAGCGGTGCCGGAAAGATCCGAGAACACTCGACTATGTGTATCTCGGCTACGCCCAGTCACTGTGATTTCGGCGGCGCTCGTTTGGAGGGACTCGGCGGAGCTGAACGAGCGCCGCCGAAATCACAGTGACTGGGCGGAGCCGAGCGGCGCCATATTTAAAACTACACAATATGTGAATGTCGGCGGCGATCGCCGCTGACAGATCACAATTAGCGGGGATCGGTGTATAACACGCACCCACGATTTTCCCCTGATTTTAAGGGGAAAAAAGTGCGTGTTATACGCTAATACGGTGTATATATATATATATATCTGAAATGAATTGCACATGTCTAGCCACTATCTACATCCCCTCTTTCTTTGACCAGGCATCCTGTAGATGCTGAACGTCCAAATGGAAGATATCCAATCACATTGCAACTTCTTTATGATAGTCGTTCATAACTCTCATTTGGTTCTCTTTATTTGGTGAGGGTTTTTTTTATTTATTTTTATTTTTTTGGTTCCACATCTGCATGAGTCCCTATAGTTCAGGCAGGAATTGCACATTCAACAGCAACTTACCGCATTGTTCATCGCTGTTGTCCCCACAATCGTTGTCACCATCACAGTGCCACAGGCTGCGGATACAATATCCATTCTGACAGGAGAACTCGTCTTCCTCACACTCTCGAGGAGCTATAATTCCAAACATGCCACATAAAGTAAGAAGAAGAAAAAAAATAAATAAATCACAGCATATTCCTTATCCCCAACTAACCTAGATTCCATTCATTTAATCATTATTCAGAAATAAATTCAAATGTAAAATTCAGTGCATGTTAGTTGCGGTCATGTGCCCTGCTCTGTGCACAGTACATCTTTCATAGTCCATATCTGGAGACAGCAAGAGAGGGTGGCTATGTTCCTACACACAGTGGACCATGGAGAACAAAAAAAAACATAGCTACCCTCCACGAGGAATCAACTTTTGCATGCGGTCTTTATGGAGGGATCTGGGGTCAACAAGACCCCAAATCTTTCCTCTGCACTGGAATCCAAAACACCAAATCCATTTTTTTGAATGCTTTTGAGATTTTAAAAATGGTGCCATTTACATCCAGGTAAACTGGAAGTGATGACAGGTCATCGCTTCCAGGTTACTATAGCGGAAAGCTGGTCAAAGCTGATCCCGACTTTGTTCGGCTGTCCGACCAGCAGATCCTGCTGCTTGTAATAGCAAATATGAGCAGCTAGTTAGCCACTCTGATTGCCATTACAAGAGAGCCAACCGCTCTTGGAATCCGATAGCAATAGAGGGATAGAAATACTTGCAGTACTTGTACATGCAGATGCCAACAATACATGTTTCTATCGGAGTTTGCTGGGACTTTCCAGGGCAGTAGAGGGGAAAGCAAGCGGTAAATTTAGGCACCAGAGAGCACCTAGTATGGAATAGAGAATAGGTTTGGGTTTTTAATTTAACAGATTTTCTTTAATCTCCACTTATTTATAAAGCAGGCCATTTGTTGACTTACAACCCTCAGCTCATTAACTTCCATCAAAGAGATGAGGGCTGGTTAAAGCCTTCTAGGGAGGATGATGTGGTGTCCATAGGACTTTCCTTCTTGGTTTAAAAGGGTTCATAGGCAGTGAGGGAATTCCAGGGAGTGGAAATTAAATTCTTTATATATACAGTATACAAGCGTGGATTTGGGCTCCACAATGTTTGTATCTTATTAATCTGGGGAAGGTGAAGACCTACAGTAGATAATCAAGCTAAATAGGTGAGTATCACCTTCCCTGGCAGCCATTGTCTCAACTCAGCCAGTTTCATTTCAGGGCTTACAAAGCCTAAAGCTCCGCTGTGCAACTTCGTAAGCCAAGGACCACCAAACAACCCCCTAGACGTACATCTTTTTTTTTTTTGTTTCCCAAAACTGGTCAAAAAAAGAACACTCACGACAGTCATGCTCATCAGAATCGTCCTCACAGTCATTGTCCCCATCGCACACCCAAGAGCGCCGAATGCACTTCCCATTATCGCAGTGAAAGTCCAGTGGTGAGCAGGTAGGTAGCACTAAATAAGAAAAAAAAAATTAAATTGTGTAATAATTAATGAGTATATAATGTTTATGTTCCACATATCAGGGTCACCACTTCAAGTGGACCCACCATCAAAATGCATACTTCACATCAGTTCAACAGACAAAGGCCCCCAGCCAAAACATTCAGCGGAGCCCAAAGGTGACCCTGCATGTCTCATTAAAGAGAACCGGTCACCTAAAGATCATCACTTAGGAGACAAAAAGTCCTGTATGTGATGAAAAAAATAATAATAATAAAAGTAAAAAAATAAATAAAAAAAATAATAATACACCCAAACACATAAAATCCCCCCCCCCCCCTTCAAAAAAAACTGAAAAAAACTGAAGCCCCCCCCATCCCCCAAATATACACTTGTACGAACATAAAACACATGCGTTGGGGGCGCCTACATGTGAAAACGTTGATTGCCATACACATTATGTAATAATAAAAGTAAAAAAAATAAATAAAAATAAAATAATAATAATAATAATAATAATAATAATCCCAAGCACATAAACCCCCCCCCTTTCAAAAAAAAAACTGAAGCCCCCCCCCCCCACCCCCCAAATATACGCTTGTACGAACATAGACACATGCGTTGGGGGCGCCTACATGTGAAAACGTTGATTGCCATACACATTATGTATTGCCGCACACGAATATACCAATATAGGGTACTGAAATTTGTAGCCATTTCACGGGTGCATGCAAATTTAAGATTTGACATTTTGCATATCGATTTACTCGGTGCAACCTTGCAACCTACCAAAAATTTGAGTAGTGTACTGCGTTTGTTTGCCCTAAAATTCAATTAGTGTATTTTTAGCTGAAATCTTGCGTTTCCTAGACCTTTGTAGTAATAACATAGGACATAATAAAAAAAATGGAACTACCACTATTTTATTCTCTAGGGCAGTGATGGTGAACCTTGGCACCCCAGATGTTTTGGAACTACATTTCCCATGATGCTCAACTACACTGTGGAGTGCATGAGCATCATGGGAAATGTAGTTCCAAAACATCTGGGGTGCCCAGATTCACCGTCACTGCTCTAGGGTGTCTGCTTTCAGAAAATATATCATGTTTGGGGGTTTTGTGTAATTTTCAGGTGTAAAATTATTTTTTTATAAACGTGTGCAAAAAAAAAATGCAAATGGTGGCTCTGGCAGCGAAAGGTAAGAGGAAGACAAACACAGACAAAGTGGTCTACATTTTCTGCAGAAATATCACACGTTTAGAAAACTTACTGCAACCATCTTCATCGCTATGGTCCCCGCAGTCATTATCTCCGTCACATTGCCACTGCGCAGGTATACACGTACATTCTCCAAACGCACTGACCGCACACGTAAAGTGGTTACGCCCGCAGGCACACTCTGAAGCTCTAGATAAACCTGAGAAGAGAGAAAGAAGGCCTAGTTGGTCAGAATTAAATGAATGGTCGTTTATTATTACACTCTAATAGTAGTATCCAGAGTAATTAGACAAACAAGCTGAATTGATTTTTTTTTTGGATGTATTTAGAAATTCAAACTGAAATTCAAAAGCAGACCTATTACATAAAACTTACATGTCCTGGAGAATACACTGCCCTAGACTCCCCACAGTGTTGGTCGTGTGACTGTTGTCTCTCCCTACAGTGTGTGCATCAATAGAAACACACTGTTCCCCACTCCTCCTCCCCCATCCCTTCTCCAAACAAACAGACTGGTTGTACACTGCACTGTCATGTTATCTCTCCCCTATGAAGACCAGAAGTTCAGGGAAGCAGCACTTAAAGTTGAAATTGTAAGGGCAGTGGTAAGAATTTTACTGCAGAATATTTTATTGTGCTCAATCTGTTAAGTTAAAAATGCTGAGGGTTTAATAAGGGAAGAGTAGTAAATGTGAACCTCTAAGATTTGGTGACCGAGTTGATAGAACTGATCACAGAACTGGGGCTAAGCTATGAACATTAATACTTTCACATTCTTAAAGCTCCATTCACACCTGGGCGTTTTGGGATCGCCACAGAATCCCTGCAATTCTGTGTGTGATCTCAAAATGCACTACAATCACAAAACGCAGGTTCCATTATATTCAATGGCATCTAAAAACACGGTGCAGTTTTGCTGCGATTGTCACGGCGCATTGCATTGCCTGAAGCTTGTCGCCCAAAAAGGAGTAGGCGCTTCTTTTGGGCAACATGCTTCACGCGATGCAATTTGCCACAATTGCCACATGATTCAATCGCAGAAAAACTGCACCGTGTTTTAAGTTCCAATTGAGAATGACGGCACCTATGTTTTGATATTGTAGTGCGTTTTGAGAATGCAGGCAGAATCACAGCGATTCTGCTACAACCCCAAAACACCCAGCTGGTAATGGAGCCTTACACAAAAAATGAATTTTAAAAACAAGCCCTTGCTGAGTACTCCGTAGTTTCAGGCACTGTGGAGTAATTCATTCTTAAAACAGAAGTCAAACAGCCAAATCACACAATCAAATCAACCATCTAAAAAAATGTTACCCTCTTTGTTACAGCACAAAGACCATAAAGCCCCCTGTAACCCTCCCTTCCTCTGCAGCCCGTGACCACTGACATACACTGCAAGAGACTTGGAACAGTGTAGCTTTGGTGTCTAGTTTTGCATTAAAGCTGATTTCTGGGAATTCAGCTCCTTTGTTAAAACTGAAGACACCCTATGAGTTAAGTTCGAGGGGGTGAATGACGTCTCCTGGACTTATTTCGTTTTACGTCTGACAGTTTTATTGCACTCCTGGAAGACGGCCATTGCTATATTTCTGGGAGCCCAAGGCTGATGCGTCGGGTCTAAGCATCTTCAACATTAGAGTCAGTGCAGTTGCTATGCCTGCCCCTCCCCAACCTCCTGGCCATTCACAGAAGCCTTTGTATTATTTAAACTCATTCACAAAATACAAAGGCTGCTTTGAATGGGCATCAAAGAGGAGGTACATCCCTCTCCTACCTCAACCCTGATGGTCAGTGCATGCTACGGCAGAGCCATAAAACCTGTCAGATATAACTAATAGAGATAGGATCAGGAGATGTCATGCACCTCCTTGGACTTAATGGAGTTGTAAAGGCAGAAGGTTTTTCCTCTTCATGCATTCTATTTATTTATATTTATAGGATAAATAACTTTACTATAATAATTTGTGTGTATACTTGTGCAGTGTAATCATATTCCCCCTTTAACCACAAAGTCAATTTCCTCCAGAAGAAGCTTACCCATACAAGGACAATAGACAATGTACTGCCTCATTTACCTTTAAAGACAAATTTCAGGTATGTATATTTTATACATAGTTATATTTGCCTAGCTTGAACCAATGTAACCATGTATATACACCATACCTGTTCAATGCCCCTGGAAGCCGGTAATAACCAAAGTGGACACAGCTACTACAGTGATCTCCACAGGCTTCTGAGTCCTGTGCTGAGCGGTCAGCCTTCTGCATTCCCAACACAGGTCGAGCGCTGAGTAGGGGCCCCAGTCAGGGAACGCTTTGCATTTTGTTGAATAAAATGCAAAGTGTTCTCTGATTGGACAAGGTCGAGAGTATGACGTCACCACCCAGCCTATCCACCTAATGCAATCAGAAAATGCTTTGCATTTATTCAGAAGATGCAACGCATTCTCTGGATGCCACCCGCGTCAAGTGCCTGACCTCCTATGTTCAGAATACATCAGGTCAGCTGCTCAGCACAGGACCCAGAAGCAAGTGGAGATTACTTGGGTTGTGGTATCAACTTTGTGATTTCCAGCTTTCAGCAGCATCGGCCATGTATTGTATATGCATAGCTACTATGTAAAAAATGCCATACCTGAAATTCCTCTTTAAGAAGACCCTGTCAACAGTCCATTCATTTTAACTACAACTTTCCCTTTTATGTGCATTTATTGCATTTTATTCTTGTTCTTTACCTGTAAAAGCCTGTGTTTTGACTGGACATCAAAAAGCTCTTATGCCGCGTACACACGATCGGACATTCCGACAACAAAACCATGGATTTATTTCCGAAGGATGTTGGCTCAAACTTGTCTTGCATACACACGGTCACACAAATGTTGTCGGAAATTCCGAACGTCAAGAATGTGGTGACGTACAACACGTACGACGAGCCGAGAAAAATGAACTTCAATAGCCAGTGCGGCTCTTCTGTTTGATTCCGAGCATGCGTGGAATCTTGTGCGTCAGAGTTACGTACACACGATCAGAATTTTTGACAACAGATTTTGTTGTCGGAAAATTTGAGATCCAGCTCTAAAATTTTTGTCGTCGGAAATTCCGGCGGAAAAATGTCCGATGGAGCCTACACACGGTTGGAATTTCCGACAACAAGCTCCCATCGAACATTTGTTGTCGGAAATTCCGGCATTAGGCTTCTGTTGGGTGCCACCATCTTGGATGTGATATCCGCAGCCCCAGCAGAATCAGAGCGGTCACTCATGTGACACTCTATAGCACAGGTGTCAAACACAAGGCCCGTGGGCCAAATCAGGCCCTCTAGGTCATCTCATGTGGCCCTTGCATCTCTCCTGCAGCTGCAGGAGAGCTCCAGCCCTTCTCTAGTCCTCCTCCAGACTCTGCACTTTCTGCTTCCCAGCAAATCCCCCAGCTTCTTCCCAACAGCAGCACAAGGTAAAGAGGGGTAAAGAGGGGTGCACTGTGATGGAAGGGAGGGTGGGGGATTCTTGAATGCTGATGGTGGGGATGCTCTTGGCATCTGACGTAAGTAGGGTTGCCACCTCATCCCTTTAAACCTGAACACATATTTATTACACAGGTTCTGTGGCTGATTAAGGTGATAATTAAACTCACTTGGTGCCTTATCTGCATTTAATTAGCCTCATAACTTGTGTAATTCAAAGGTGTTCGGGTTTAAAGGGATGAGGTGGCAACTCTAGATGTAAGGAGGGGGTGGGGTGCTCTGGACATCTAGTCTCAGATACAACCGGCCCTTTGAGGGCAACCACAATGCTGATGCGGCCTGAGATGAAATTGGAGTTGGACATCCCTGCTCTATAGTATTTACCGTCAGTGCTTCCCCGTCTGCTATATAAAGGTTACATAGGGAAGTGAGGGACAAAAGAGCTAGGCCAGCAGAAGAAGAGAGGGCTATGATGTGCAAGGAGGGAGGAAGCTGTGCTATGGGATGTTCTGGAGTAGAATTTCTCTAGCAAGTTCAGGGGCACACTGCAAGGGAATGAAAAAATTGTTGATGTCAAGAAAAAAAAAAAAAAAAACCGCAATGAAATTATGATTACCCTGTGAATAGCATGCAATCTTTTTATGTTGGTGACAGGGTCTCTTTAGGCCAAACTCTAAAAATGCTAGGGAACACATTTGCTAAATAGTCATGCCGGATCTTTCCTCCAGCCATCTTCAAAGGCCTCTGAAATTTACAAGAGGTGGCAAATCGTGCTATGTAATACAACCCCAGAGCCAGAGGATCAATGCCTCTGAAATACATGACATCACGCTTGTGCCATAAACACCGTGTAAAAACGCACAGAACTGGAGACGGCCGGGCTTAGATCACACTCGGATTTCCGCACCAGGCTGGGCCAACGTGGTTCTCCAGCTGTTGGTGAACTGCAAGTTGCTGACACATAATTCTGGCGTGTTATGTAAAGCTGGCCATAGATTTTAGAAGGGGGTCAGACCTGCAGAGATCATCCCTCTCCCGTCAGGCAAAAAACCCCCCCAGAGAGCCCTGATCCTGTAAACCTTTTCTGCTGAACACACAAGTTTATGTCAATGGAGAGGAAGGATGAATGGCTTACTGGGGAGGCAAGAGCTATGGGTGAGATAGGTCTTTCCGTTCCCCCGACAGGTTGGTTAGCAGCACCTTTTGCCATAATGGGGGGGGGGGGGGGGATATTCACCCCAAGGGCCCCTTGGTCAGGTTTGTCGACACCCACCATTTTAACTATTGTTCAAGCACAAACACTTATACACTATCTATAGACAGACACCATGGGGTCGATTTACTAAAACTGGAGAGTGAAAAACCTGGTGCAGCTCTACATAGAAACCAATCAGTTCCAGGTTTTATTTGTCAAAGCTTAAAGTGTTACTAAACACAGGACCCTGCATTCACTATATCTGGTCTCCCACAATACACAGAATTTCAATTATTTTAGTAAATATAAACTGCTAAATACCTTTTCTTATCAGCAGTATATAGCAGTCTTATAATATCTATCAGTGTCTGGTTAATTCTTGTAGGAGGAGTTTTCATTCTCCTCTGACCGTCCTATGAGGCAAGACCCCTGACCCTCTGTCTGGACTGTGCCAATTGGCCCTGTGCTGATCACATGCACCCTCACAAGAAAAAAAAACAAAAAAAAAAAAAAAAAAAAAAACCACACAACTCTAGTAATACACACCAAACTGAGCATGTGCAGAGTGCTCGCAAGTCTTCTATCGGAAGATGGTTTGGGGACAGTGGAAGGAGGAGGAGAATCAGAGAAGACAGGATCAAACAGCCTTTTTGGAGAATGCAGAGGATTAACCCCTTAAGTTCCACAGTGAGTATACCAAGCATGCTTTACTGCATGTACAGAGTGATTTTACTGTAGTGGGTTTAGTAACACTTTAATTAAAACAAGCTAAAGTTAGAAACAGATTGCAAATTTGGTGCAGCTGTGCATGGTAGCCACTCTCCAGTTTGGGTCCTTTCACACGGGCGGTCCGCTCGGTGGACTCCACTCTGCACAGTGGAGGATCGCTCGGCTGATCCCCGCTGAGCAGGCAGAGGACAGGCCCGTCACTGTGCAGAGCGGAGACGGACAGAGTCCCGCTCAGCTTTATGGGGAAATCAGATGTTTATCTGATCCGCCAGACAAATGGAAAATAGGGTCACCATCTGTCTGGATTGGGCAGACAGGATCGAAGCAGATAGCAGCGGGCATGTCACCACTGACATCTGCTGCTCCATAGGGGTGAATGGAGGGTCCGATCAGGTCCACCTGAAAAACCTGATCGCCCGTGTAAAAAGGACCCTTTCAGTAAATCAACCCCATAGTATAAATGGGGTCATGAATCTGGATATACTGACACCACCCTGCTTGACAAGCTTCAATTGTGAGATCAGGTGGAGAAAAAAAAAAAAATCAAAGAGTGATTGCGCCCAAATCAGCTGCAGTCACTGTTCAGGTATACTGACAGCCGCTGATGTCCACTGTGAGAAAAATAGCCAGCAGCATGAGAATTGTCCAATCAGGTTAATGTAGATGGGGGAATACATGGAATACATCAACCTGAGAAATCTTCAGGTGTATGACCAGCTTAAAGTGGTTGTAAACCTCAAACATGAAATATGAACAAAGCATATCCCTCTATAGTGTGCACTTGTCTCAGCTCTGTTCCTGTGTGAAGGGAGGCGTGTCCCTTCCCTCCAATCAGCTCTCAGGGCTCTCCTCACTGAGCTCTGCAAAGTGTAATTTCAGCTCTCTGCCCCCTTTTTTTCTGATCTCTTAGACAAGCATTATAAATTCACTTTGAATAGATTTAGAAAAGACAAAAGACCGCAGATAAACAGTTACAACGTATGTAGAAAGATGTATTTCAATTCGGTCCATTCATTTAACCCTAAGTATGGCAGTGTATTTCGATATGTGACCCAAGACCTGCTTTGTGTGCTCTATTGGTGGAGGTGCAAGTCCTATGACATCCACCGCTGGGAGTGCCGGTTCGGGAGGGAGCTCGTCCCCGCTCTTGCAATGGCTCAGAGTGAAGAGGAAGTCCTCCTATGGCCGCACATCCATGACATCCCTGAGGTGTTTGTGTGGCAATCTCAGCCTGGACTCCGACCAGGCCATGCCCCCAATGCGTTTCACTACACCCCCCAGGAAGGTGTGTTATTGACACCCCAGGGTGCAATTTAACCCAGAAGAGGGCGGGCACTGAATTGCAGTGTGACAAGTCCGTGGGGGACCACATCAGGAATAGGGCGAGTAATGCATTTCTTCGTAAAAAAAATGCTGGACAGTGGAATTTAGGAAGAGAAAGTAATGCTGGAATTGTGCTTTAAGAGGGCCACATCATACTAGGTATTCCACTGCTTCCCTAATAGAAGTTGTGCCTTAGCTGGTCGATGAATCTTGATCACTAAATAGGGAGCAACATCTTGTAGATTAAGGCAGCATGGAAAAACGGCCATAAGAGTTGTCATCACTAACAGGATTAATGGGGTGACAGAAGCACAAGCATTGAAGATGACAAGAGATCTGGCCTGTTGCCTTAATCTCCTCATCAGAGCCTCATCAGAGCACTTGCTATAATCTGGCCACAAACATGAATGACAGTCTTGAGATCTATGGATACACTCTTGTTGCCAACCCTACCCAACATTACTTAAGGACTATGGGTAGGTGGCATCTTCTGATGTCCAATAACAGACACAAGGAACAATGTCCAACATGGCCAATGCCCATTTAATAAGGACTAGCAGCTGCCAACCCTACCCAACATTACCTAAGTACTATGGGTAGGTGGCATCTTCTGATGTCCATTAACAGACACAAGGAACAATGTCCAGCATGGCCAATGCCCATTTATTAAGGACTAGGAGCAGGTGGTGTCTTCTGCTTGTCCATTCACAGACACTAGCATAGGCAATGTTGGGCATTGTTCCCTCTGTTTGGTAATGGACAGAAGAAGACACCACCTACCCACAGCCCTTAAAGGAAATGGGGAACAATGTTCAACATGGACCATGATCATGGGCAGGTGGTGTCTTCTGCTGTCCATTAACAGGCATGGTAAGGAAGACAATATTCTGACATCTATGGGTACATAAGCCTGCCTATAGATACTGAGAAGTATAAAGTCAACCCAATGCAGGTACAATTCGCTACAGGTAATATAGGTATTCAAAAAAAAAAAAAAAAACTCCACTGTACTCAAAACTAAGAAATAAAGTTTTATAGCTGCATTTTAACCAAGATAGTTTGGCAAAAGTAAAATAGGAAACCAATAACCAGCCAAGATTTGACCTACATTTCCTCCAACTCTAGTTCTACCACACACCCACTCCTGTACCCATCAATATCCCTATAGTTTGTGCGATTCTCTCAGCCCATACCAGCTTGAAGAGCCACCCAACGGTCCCCGCACCCTCAGCCTATATCATGTAGGAGTGCCCCCTTCCCCCCCTACAGCCTGTACACTCATGTATTGTTCCCCAAGGACAATGACCCCTTTATACTATTGCCTTCATCCGGCCTGTCCCGCGCTGACAAGGAAGGGAAGAGAAGCAGCCGTTCTATATTATACGGGGTTAATTATTTCCACTGACAGACAATATAGACACAACAGTGCGCACTGGATGAAAGTTGAGATCTCAGCTTTGTGATAGCGACATTTTATGCTCTAGGCTTTCAACCTAAACTTCTGAGGATAAATCACATGATCGCATCTTTTGTAGTGAGCCACAAGCGCATATGCAGAAATACTGCTCTGAATAAAGCTACCGCTAAAAAGGTGAACTACAGTTTTTTTATAAAAAGAAAAAAAAGTTAATAGTTGATACACAGAAGGCCGATCCACCAAAAACTGATATTTCACTATTTGGTAGACAGAAGCGTTAAACCATTCACCGGCCTCTGTAGGCGAGATCATGGCGCTTGGTTTGAACATACAAACATAGATAGTAACACCAATCAGATCTGTCCGTTTTCAGCTAGTTCAAGCAAGGATCTCTAGTCTATTTTTTGACTGTTCTGCAGAAGAGAAGATATCTAGATGGGGTTTAAAAAGAATCTAACTAGTAGGCTTGAGAGAGGGAGGGGAGCAGTAAAACAGTCACTGTCCTTTTGTATTTAGGAGGAAATAAAAATGGTTGCCCTCATGTACTTCTATATTTTCAAACTAAAATTTAGCAACAACGTATTTAAAACTAGGGCTGAAACAACTAATCGATTAATCGACAACTAATCGATTATGAAATTAATCGATTACTATTTTCATAATCGATTAATCGGCCAGTAACATAATGGGGTTAAAAAAAATAAAACGAGCCCTTTATGCCGCGTACACACGGTCGGACTTTTCGTCTACAAAAGTCAGACAGCCTGTCCGACAGACTTTCGGCGGACTTGCGGCGGACTTGCGGCATACTTTCTAACGAACGGACTTGCCTACACACGACCACACAAAAGTCCGACGGATTCGTACGTGATGACGTACACTGGACTAAAATAAGGAAGTTCATAGCCAGTAGCCAATAGCTGCCCTAGCGTGGCTTTTTGTCCGTCGGACTAGCACACAGACGAGCGGATTTCGGGGTCCGTCGTAGTTACGACGTAAAGATTTGAAGCATGTTTCAAATCTAAAGTACGTCGGATTTGAGGCTAAAAAAGTACGTTGAAAGTCCGGAGAAGCCCACACACGGTCGGATTACCAGCCAGCTTTAGTCCGTCAGCGTCCGTTGGACTTTTGTAGACGAAAAGTCCGACCGTGTGTACGCGGCATTATAGTACAAAAAGAGCAAATAATCGCTGCTGTAGATGTTACTTTCACAGTTCTACAGTAAAAAAAAACGAACCCCTTACAGTAGCGATTATCTGCTTTTTTTTTGTACTATAAAGGGCTGATTTTAGTTTTTTAACCCCATTATGTTACTAAACGTCTTTAGACCTGGTTCACATCTATGTGTTTTTTTTGGTGCTTTTTTGCAGAAGCGCACTGCAGTTCATTAACATGGTTTCCCATTGGACACGTTCACATCTATGCTTTTTTCAGCCGCTGCGTATTTGGAAAGGGTCAGGGACTTTTTTTTAATGCAAAAACGGTGCTTTTTTGGTTCAATATACTTCAATGGAGAAGCTGCAGAAAAGCATTTAATGTGTTTTTACAGCAATTTGTGTTTTTTTTTTAATCTGCCCAACAACAAATTGGCTAAAAAAAAAAATGCAAAAACGCAAATCAATGCAAAATTACATGCGCAAAAATCAAAATGCACAGCAAAAAGCACTGCAGAAACAGATCAAAAGCAAACTGCCTAGGTGTGTACCGAGCCTTATGCTGGCCACACGGATCAATTTTCAGACGAGAATATTCAGACGAAAAATCTTTGTACATTCGCTGAATGAAAGAATGTTGTTTGAAATTTTCACTTGTTTTTAACATTCTGTTTTTAAAATGAATGTAATTTATGAACGGAAACCACAAACACTGTCTGAAAATTCCTTTCACCAAGAAGTTTTCTATTTCCAAATTTTCCCGTCACTGTGGTTGAAAATGAACGTCGACTTGACCCCCACTAACGATTAGAAAATCGAACAAACGTACTTGAAATTAAAATTTTTTTTGAAGGAAGACATTTGATCTCTGAGTCTGATAATATTTATCAGATTCACCCTTTAATAGTATGTACAATATATCTCTTCTCTAACAGTTTATACAGTATATCTCCTCTAATAGTATATACAGTATATCTCTTCTGTCTGTTATTCTCAGAGTGGATTAGATATTTTGCTCCCTAACCATATAGTTGGTTATTTAGATTTACCACTGCATATAGTTTTTTTAAAACTTTACTTATTAACTAAATTATATGCCACACTTTTTTTTTTTTTTTAGGTTATTAACCGATTAATCGAAACAATCGGCCAACTAATCGATTATGAAAAATAATCGTTAGTTGCAGCCCTATTTAAAACCTTTGTACCCAATGGTGAATATTTATGCAATTACATTTTTTAATTTTGTTTAAAATGCATTTGTGCTCACATGCCGACGATGTCCCACTCAGACTCATCTGCTACATGGTCCAGCGTCTTCTTCTGGGTTGATTGACACCTAATGTCATTCAAATCATATCCAGGATTGCTTGGTGTCATGGGCCTGCCCCCTGGGGAGAGGAATCGCCACGGTGTCCTGCATTTACATTATACTGATGCCGAGAATATCAATATCACCACATTAGTGGCAGTCTACTTTGATGACCACCAAGCCCCAGGTTAGAGATCCAGTCTAAAGGCCTCCAGAAAAAAAAGAAAAGAAAAAAAAAAAAAAAACACAGAAGAGAAATCCAAATATCAAGTCAATATTTGGTGTGACCACCCTTTGTCTTCAAAACAGTAATAATTTTTCAATTGCTTTAGGTAAAGTTGTACACAGTTTTTGAAGGAACTCCGCAGGTAGGTTGTTCAAAACATCTTGGAGAACCAACCACAGATCTTCTTTACACTGAAGAACTGAAGATCGTTCTTAATGACATTGGCTGTATGTTTGGGGTCGTTGTCCTGCTACAGAATACATTTATGGCCAATCACACGCCTCCCTGATGGTATGACATGGATATATATCTGCCTGTATTTCTCAGTATTGAGGACACCATTGATCCTGACCAAATCTCCAACTCCATTTGCAGACATGCAGCCTCAAACTTGCAAGGAACCTCCACCATGCTTCACTCATTTGCAAGGTTCCTTGCAAGTTTTTGGCATGCTGGGAACTCAGGCTACTCTCCTCCAATGATCAAATTTGTCCCGACACAGCCTCCCCCCACACAGCCTTTCACTGGGAAGCTCAGTGTGCTGCTGTTTCTCCTTCCCCCAGCTCTTACGCAGCTGAGAACAGAGAATATGTGATCACTTCTAAAAAGGGGGGGGGGGGAAATGTAGGCATTTATAATTTTTGTTTATATGTATACACAAATGTTTTGCCTTTCATTTCTAATTTTAAACTGGATGAATTGTTTTACAAGGTGAGGATTTACATACGCTTTAAATTGGGAGTAAACTCCCTTGGTTGATTTTCACCTATAGGTAAGGCTTACCTATAGGTACAGTAAACATCTCCTAAACTTGCACCGTATAGGAGATATTTAATTGTAAAGCCGCCAGTGACGTCACAGAGCCCTGTGCCATGAACAGCAGCTCCCACGTGCATGCACGGGGTTGGCGTTGTGGCTCATCCAAAGGAGCAGAGCCCGCCAACCCAGAAGGAAGCTCTGTCAGTGGTGACAGTGTGCCACTGGAGGGCTTGGTTTGAACGCAAGTTTCACATTACGTGCTATTTTCTTCACTGAGTTTATTTTAAGAACGATCTTCAGTGTAAAGAAGAACAAGGAAGTGATGGTTTGGCCCCCCACAGAGCCCTGATCTCATCATTCAGTCTGTCTGGGATTACATGAAGAGACAGAAGGATTTGAGGCAGCCTACATCCACAAAAGATCTGGTTAGTTCTCCAAGATGTTTGGAACAACCTACCTGCCGAGTTCCTTCAAAAACTGCATGCAAGCGTACCTAGAAGAATTGATCGCAAAGGGCGGTCACATCAAATATTGATTTGGATTTCTCTTCTGTTCATTTACTTTCCATTAACCCTTCTTTTTCCGAAAGCATTCTACAGCATTTGTTCACACCTGTCAGGACGTTTGCACAGTATGGTGTAGAAGTATAAAATTATATAGAATATAGATTATATATTTCAGATTGGCTTTTACTTTCCTAAGCTGCAGACAACAGGCACCTAGAGATGCTGTAGAGCTCCCGGTAACTCCTAATAAGTAAACAGCGGCTTCAGCTGCTGAAGTCACGCTTGGCCCAGCGCCAGCCTAATGTAGCAGTTAGCTGTCCTGGGTACGGGCACAAAACCTAATTATTACATGATGCAGATTGCAAGCTCTTCTCATCTCACAAAACACAATTATAACCAAATAAAAATATTTTCTTAGCGATGTCTGAAAAGGAAGCACACGCAGGAAAAGCCAGCCTGATCCATCACCCATCCATAACAGCAATAATATATGCAAACGCACACAAAGCGCCATTATTTGAGCCATGATGGATTCAATTTGCTAATGTGCAGATTGCTCTAATTCTCACCAATCAGGGGATGTAATGGATATGGAGCCGCTCTGTCTCCTCACTAGCTGATCAGATTAAAGGCTCATCATTAGGACAGGACGTCTCTCCGGCCTTCCCACACTTCTCCCATGTACACACGGATGATGGATCGCCAACCTGCAGACATTCACTACAAGTCCCAGCATACTGTGCAAGTCACTGGGCTGTATGCAGAAACCAAAGGCCACGCTTCTACATTATATACAATACTAGCAAAAATAAATAAATAAAAAGTTTAGGGAAAAAAAAAAAAAAAAAAAAAAAAAAAAAAAGGGGCTAGAGTTGGGTTATAAGGATTAAAAAACAAAAACAAAACAAAAAACAAACAAACCACACACACACACAAATTTGTCTTCATAAATCACATGAATGGATACTGAAATCAATCCTCAATTGTCCGTAACCTGCCAGTTAAAGGGGAATGCCAGGAAAAAAATATTTAGAGGTTAAGCTGGCCATAGATGACTGGCCAAAACAAAAACAAAAAAAACAAAAAACAAAAAACTACAATCAGAATCCTCCATTCACACAAATGAGGTGCACAGAGCCCCCCCCCCCCCCCCCTCCTTGTTGATCCAGCCAAAATCAGATATCCAACCTAGAGTTAGGCTTTAACCACTTCAATACCGGGCCTTTTCACCCTTTTACTGCCCAGGCCAAATTTGCAGTTTTCAGCGCAGTAACATTTTGAATGAAAATTGCGCGGCCATGCAACACTGTACCCAAATGATATTCTTATCTTTTTTTTTTTCCCCCACAAATAGAGCTTTCTTTTGGTGGTATTTGATCACCTCTGCGGTTTTTATTTCTTGCACTATAAACAAAAAAGTGACAAGTTTAAAAAAAAAAAAAAAAAAAAATTCTACTTTTTGCTATAATAAAATATCCCAATTTTTTTTTTTTTTTTTTAAAAACAAAATTTTTTTCCTCAGTTTAGGCCAATATATATTCTTCTACATATTTTTGGTAAAAAAAAATTCCAATAAGCGTATATTGATCGGTTTGCGCAAAAGTTATAGCGTCTACAAAATAGGGGATAGATTTATGGCATTTATATAGGGCATTTATATTATTATTTTTTTTAACTAGTAATGGCGGCGATCTGCGATTTTTATCGTGGCTGTGACATTGCGGAGGACATATCGGACACGTTTTACACTATTTTGGGACCATTCACATTTATACAGCGATCAGTGCTAGAAAAAAGGAACAGATTACTGTATAAATGTCACTGGCAGGGAAGGGGTTAACACTAGGGGGCAATCAAGGGGTTGTGTTACCTAGGGAGTGATTCTAACTGTAGGGGGAGGGGACTCACAAGGGGAGGAGACCGATCGGTGTTCCTCTGTACTGGGAACACACGATCGGTCTCCTCTCCCCTGACAGGACATGGATCTGTGTGTTTACATACACAGATCCACGTCCCTGCTCTGTTATCAGGCACTCGCCGGTGCCCGGCAGACATCGCGGCCAGTGGGCACACGCATCAGCCCCCGAGTGAGCCCCCTAGACGGCCAGGAAGCCGAGGACGTCATATGATGCCCCCCAGGATGGGAGGTCCCTCCTGCGGACATCATTTGACGATGGCTGGGATGGGAAGTGGTTAATAGCTCTCTTCTGTAAACTACCAATAACCCCCTGCCTCCCATGTAACGGAGATGAAGAGATACAGACAGGTTTGTAGTCCATATTGGAAGCAGTATAGGGTGACAACCATGGATCCATCCATAGATACAGTGGAGGAGTGACAGTCACTCAGGGGCAGAAAGTCTGTTATTTGCAGGATTATCAGAAGGTAAATCAAACAAAGTTTGACAAAAAAAATAAAATAAAAAATTAACACCACAAAAACAGGAATGCAGCCGCCATGCCAAGGACTAGTAAGCTGCAATACATTTTTGGTTTTGATAGATACTATATTACCAAAAATATTGGGACACCTGCCTTTACACGCACATGAACTTTAATGGCATCCCAGTCTTAGTCCTTTGCAGCTATAAAAGCTCTTCTGAGAAGGCTGCCCACAAGGTTTAAGAGTGTGTCTATGGGAAGTCCAGAAACGCATTTGTCAGGCACTGATGTTGGACAAGAAGGCCTGGCTCACAGTCTCCGCTCCAATTCATCCAAAAGGTGTTCTGTCAGGTTGAGGTCAGGACTCTGTGCAGGCCAGTCAAGTTCCTCCACCCCAAACTCTGATCCACGTCTTTATGGACCTTGCTTTGTGCACTGGTCCGTAGTCATGTTGGAACAGAAAGAGGCCATCCTGAAAATGTTCCCACAAAGTTGGGAGCATGAAATTGTCCAAAATGTCTTGGTAAGTGTTCCCTTTTCTGGAACTAAGGGGCCAAGCCCAACCCCTGAAAAACAACCCCACTCCAAGCACAAAGTAAGGTCCATAAAAGACATGGATGAGCGAGTTAGGTTGAGGTCAGGACTCTGTGCAGGCTAGTCAAGTTCCTCCACCCCAAACTCGCTCATCCATGTCTTTATGGACCTTGCTTTGTGCACTGATCCAAATCATTTGGAGGGGGGATTATGATGAGACTTTGTTTTTCAGGGGTTGGGCTCGGCCCCTTAGTTCCAGTGAAGGGAACTCTTATGGTGTCAGTATACCAAGACATTTTGGACAATTTCATACTCCCAACTTTGTGGGAACAGTTTGGGGATGGTCTCTTCCTGTTCCAATATGACTGCCCACCAGAGCACAAAGCAAGGTCCATAAAAACCATGGATAAGAGTTTGGGGTGGAGGAACTTGACTGGCCTGCACAGAGTCCTGAACTCAACACCTTTGGGATGAATTAGAGCCAGGCCTTCTCGTCCAACATCAGTACCTGATCTCACAAATGCGCTTCTGGAAGAATGGTCAAACATTCCCATAGACACACTCTTAAGGCTACTTTCACACTGGGGGGGGCCTTAGCGGTAAAGCAGCATTTTTCTGTCGCTAGCGGCAAAGGGTTAAAAACGCCCGCAAAGCGCCGCTGCTGAAGCGCTTTGCAGGCCCTTCAGCAGTAGTATCCATTGATTTCAATGGCAGGGGCGGTGGAGAAGCGGTGAACACATTGCTCCCGCACCGCCCGAAAAATGCTGCTTGCAGGACTTTTTCTAATGTTCTGCAAACGCAGCACCCCAGCGTTAAGCACTCGGGCTCTCACACTGGGGGTCAGGGAAGGTGTTTTTCAGGCGCTTTACAGACGCTATTTTGAGCCCAAATGTGCCTGAAAAATGCCCCAGTGAGAAAGAGGTCTAAACCTTGTGGACAGCCTTTCCAGAAGAGTTGAAGCTGTCATAGCTGCGAAGGGTGGGCCAACTCAATATTGAGCCCTACGGACCAAGACTAGGACGCTATTAAAGTTCATGTGTGTGCAGTGGCGTAGCGTGGGTTGTCAGCGCCCGGGGCAAGGCAAGTCATTTGCGCCCCCCTAACGCGTGGACTTTTAGCACTCAATGAGTCCCTTTGACTAGTACAGTATAAAACCCCTTACCCCCTATGTCACAGATCAGCTGCAGAGCTGATCTGTGTCTTACCTTTACTGCTGTAGGTCGGCTGGCCACTTGCTTGAGCAACACTTATTCCTGAGCACCCTTCCTGTAGCCTGCTTAAACGGACTTCTCGTGAACTGATCCCTTGTGTACCAACTCGGCTAGTTCTCCTGATTACGTTGTCTGCTGCCCGCCCTGACCTCGGCTCGCTATCTGGCTCTCCTTTTGCTTCATCCATCCATCCGTGTCTGACAGTGTCTTCTGGTACTCTCCTTGTGAACCCTTCACTGCTAGTGTCATTTGCACAGTAATCAGTGCATTTGTATAGCACTGAATGCTGTATAAATGACAATGGTCCCAAAAATGTCTGATGTGCCCGCCATAATGTCGCAGTCACAATAAAAATCGCTGATCGCCACCATTACTAGTAAAAAAAAAAAAGATTAAATAAAAACGCCATAAAACTATCCCCTATTTTGTAAACGCTATAACTTTTGCGCAAACCAATCAATAAACGCTTATTGTGATTTTTTTTTTTACCAAAAATATGTAGAAGAATACGTATCGGCCTAAACTGAGGAAAAAAAATGTTTTTTTTAAATTATTTTTTGGGGGATATTTATTATAGCAAAAAGTAAAAAATAATGCGTTTTTTTTTTAAATTGTTGCTATTTTTTTGTTTATAGCACAAAAAATAAAAACCACAGAGATGATCAAATACCACCAAAAGAAAGCTCTATTTGTGGGGAAAAAAGGACGTCAATTTTGTTTGGGAGCAACGTCGCACGACCGCGCAATTGTCAGTTAAAGCGACACAGTGCCGAATCGCAAAAAGTGCTCTGGTCAGGAAGGGGGTAAAATCTTCCAGGGCTGAAGTGGTTAATTAAAGCAAAAAAAATCCACACATAGAGCACATGTCAAAAATTACCCTAGCAGGCGCATCACTTAACCTAAGGGCCTTTTCACACTAGGGCGGTTTGCAGGCGCTTTTGCGCTAATAGCGCCTGCAAACCGACCCGAAACAGCTGCTGCTGTCTCTCCCGTGTGAAAGCCCTCAGGGCTTTCACACTGGAGCGGTGCGGGAAAAAAGTCCTGCTAGCAGCATCTTTGGAGCGGTGAAGGAGCGGTGTATACACCGCTCCTTCACCGCTTCTGCCCATTGAAATCAATGGGACAGCGCGGCTATACCGCTGGCAAAGTGCCTCTGCAGAGGCGCTTTGCAGTGGTTTTTAACCCTTTCTCAGCTGCTAGCGGGGGGGGGTAAAACCTCCCCCGCTAGCGGCCGAATACGACGGTAAAGTGCCGCTTACAATAGCGACGCTTTACCGCCGACACCACCCCCACCCCAGTGTGAAATGGGACTAAGAAAATGATAAACAACGCAGTGGTGATATATTGTAGTAATGTGTTTACTATTTTATTTTATGTCATGATGTGCATTTATGGACACTGTCAGTGAATGAGAGAAAGAGATAAATACTGTATGCAGCCGCAGGACAGTATAGTGAAAGTCTTTCACAACGTTTAAAGCCACGGGAAGAGAAACTCCTTGGAGCACTGGCTGACGAGCCCACCATACATACTACACTGTCCTGCGGCTGCATACAGTATTTATCTCTTTCTCTCCCATCCCCCCCGCCCCTGGGGCCAGTAACACGAATTGAGGGAGTCTCAGTCTCACACACCTTGTCCTGCCTGCGCCTGGAGAATAAGAGAAGAAGACAATGGCCGCGATAGGGTCATGTGCGGAGGCGGGACTTCAGGAGCGCTCACATGACCCCCATGCGGCCAATCACAGGGCGCCAGATACTTAACATGGCCGGAGCGCGGGAGACACAGGAACATAAAATTAGGAGGCGGCAGCCAGTAATGACACTACTGGCACAAAATTGCGCCCCCCTAAATGTCACGCCCGGGGCCACGGCACCCCCTGCACCCCCCACGCTACGCCACTGTGTGTGTGTGTAATGCCGTGTACACAGGATCGGATTAGCCATCATAATAAACTCAGATGGTTTCTCCAATGGAATTCCATTCAAGTGGTCTTGCCTACACACGGTCAACCCAAAGTCCGACCGTCCAGAACGCGGTGACGTGCAACACTAACGACGGGACTAGAAAAAGGAAGTTCAATAGCCAGTAGCTTCCGTCTCGTACTTGCTTCAGAGCATGCGTCTTTTTTGGTCCGTCGGACCAGCATACAGACGATCGGTTTTCCCGATCGGAATTGGGTCCGTTGGAAATATTTAGAACATGTTCTATTTCTAGGTCCGTCAGATTTTTTTAAAAAAAAAAAAAAAAAAAAAGTCTGATGAGGCCTACACACGATCAGTATATACGATGAAAAGCTTCCGTTGGACTTTTTCTGTCGCACATTCCGCTCGTGTGTATGCGGCATAAAGCCTCGTACACACGGTACGATTGTTGGCCAACCGAGCGTCTGATTTTTGTCAAAAGGGGAGTGTGCCAGGATCTTGTCTTACATACCAACGTTACACAATTGTCGTGCCACAAACACGAATGTCGTGACGTACCACAAGGAATTTTCAGCTCTTGGGCGCCACCCTTTGGGCCCCTTCTGCTAATTTCGTGTTTGGTGAGCATTGATTCCGAGCATGTGCGTTTGTACTTTCAACTTTTGTGTGACGGATTTGTGTACTGACCATCCGAAAATGTGACGTCAAACCGCTGTCCACCCGAAAATGTACTAGCCTGTCATCCAACATTTGTTGGCCGAAAGTTGGACAACAATTGTCAAAAGGAGCGTACAAACGGTAAGATTTAAGGACAACAGTCTGTCAACAGACAATCCCCTGCCAACAATCCTACCATGTGTACGAGGCTTAAAGGCAGGAGATCCAACACTTGACAATAGGGCTGTTACTGATTAAAAATTTTCATGTTCGATTAATCGATTTTTTTTACGTGTTACGTTCAATCAGAACTTCCTCAGCGGGGGCGGGGCTACGGCGTCACCCTACAGTCTATTTAAATAGCACCGTTGTGCATCAGGGGGACCGATGGAGAGCCAGAGACATCCATCACCTGCTGAGACAGCAAAGTGTCAGCTCTTTGGAAAAAAAAAGTGCCCTCATCATAAATGTTTCTTGATTGCTGGATAACCAATCAATGTCAGTTCATCGTCAAACAGCCAGGAAAGC
Organism: Lithobates septentrionalis; assembly: GCA_037952835.1. Classification (NCBI taxonomy): domain Eukaryota; kingdom Metazoa; phylum Chordata; class Amphibia; order Anura; family Ranidae; genus Lithobates; species Lithobates septentrionalis. Next base: position 445,057 of record JBBDGP010002202.1, read on the forward strand.
CCTCAGATATGTTGATTTTCATAGCCAAGTCCAGGATTTACATAGATGTTTATCTGAATACTTTGACCAGTGAGATCAATCAAATCGTTAGGATCTGTCTTCCTCAATTTATGAATTTCCTCAATTTATGATTTCACGGACATAGACGTCACCGGACTCCTCCCCCCCTTCCCTTCGTTAGCAGACAGAGGCACTTGGGGAAGGGGGAGGAGTCCGGTGACGTCAATGTCCGTGACGTCACCGGACTCCTCCCCCCTTCCCTTCGTTAGCAGACAGAGGCACTTGGGGAAGGGGGAAGAGTCTGGTGACGTCGATGTCCGTGACGTCACCGGATCTCCGACGGAACTCCCTGAAGACCCGGAAGCCGGTGGAGAGGCGAGTACCAATCAAAAAAAATTTGATCGATCAAGAAAAATTAACGATTAATCGAGAAATTAATCTTTCATTTTCCCAGCCCTAAAAAAAAAAAAAAAAAAAAAAAAAAAAAAAGGGCTGGAATTATACTTTAGGTGCAGGACAACACCAATAAAAATGAAAAATGAAAAACAGTTTTATGGAATGGAACTGCACGCAAACCTCCCATGCATTTCAATTCGACTCGTATTGAAGTAAAAAAAAAAATAAATAAATACACAGTTGCCCAAACACAGCAGAAAAGTCTGGGCCTCATCCTGGCTTAAAAAGAATGATTAGTGAAAAGAGAACCCAGAAATATTTGCCCAAAAGCAGTGCCAGTCCTTGGGATGAATGATTGTGGCGTTCTCAAAGACCAGCAGGGGGCCGCAGTGAGAAGCCGGGGCTGGAAGAGCGGCCTTTGTCAGCATGCACTGCAGGTACTGAAAAGCCATTGTGCAATGAGGCTCACTATATGGACAACGCAACCCCACAGACACAAACATACAACACGTACCAAGTGAAAAGTGTTGCTTGTTTTCATCTCTGGATGTAGCGATGGGGAGGGAGGGGGGGAGAAATCTTTCAAGTGGAGGGAAATAAGGAAGGATTGTGCAAGGCCCCTTTACAAAGACAAGGGGTTCCCTACTGTTCCTGGCCCTGCATAGCCAAGCTCCTGGGGTCTGCTTTCTGAAGCCGCTTATTATCTGGCTCCAGGGGTGAGCCAGGACTGAAACATTCCCACAATCCCCTGCAGGGGAAGATTCGCCCCGATACACAGCGGGGGGGGGGGGGGGGGGGGGGGAGATTACATGGCTGCAGGAGGGGGAGAGGCAAAGGGGGCAGCATGTTTGTGCATCAAAAAAGAAATAATAGACTTACTTTATAGACAGGTTTGTCCACAGGGAATTTTTTTTTTTTTTTTTTTCGGAAGAGTTCAAACAAAAAGGCAAAGCGGTCACCCATATAACATTTTCACCCCCTCTCAGGAGGGTTAATGTCTTTAAAAAAAGGACACAAATAAATTAGAGGCTGCCCAGAAGTTTTAAAATGGAGTGTTGTAAAAGAAAAAGAAAGAAAAAAAAAAAAAAAAAAACGCAATCCTGAAGTCCCAAAAACAAAAAACACAATAGCGTGACCTTTTAGTTCAAGCCGCAGCAATTAGACTGCAAGCTCTTCTGTGCAGCCAAATTCTTGGTACTGGAATGTATGGGCATTCTATACAGCCAGTTTGTCATCTATGGAGGATGAAATATGGTCGAAATAGGCGGAGATGTGAAAGAGGGTTACCTTTCCGTGCTTCCATAACAGACTTATTTCCATCATTCCGGATAGTTCATCGTCCGATACACATTTTCAGGTTTTTGTAGACACATACAATACTTAGTAATGTGATTTTTGTTGAATTTCTTGAAGAAAAAGGCTTGTTAAGTAACATGCCAAAAACACATGCTTTGTGGTGTAACGCACACGCTATTTCACTGCGATTCCTATACATTGCGATATAATTTCCCTTGCATTTGCATACATTTGTAACATTATTTATAAAGCTTTTTTTTTTTTATGCAGTCATATTTACTAGAGTTGCAATGCATTAACGTTTTTGTTTTTTTTTTGCACTGCAATGGAGCAAACTGGGCTCAACAAAAACACATTCATCGTTGCATATGTAAACACTGATGGCCCATTGCGCACACACACTAATTTTTATATTATAATAATTTTACAATATACATACCGTATATACTCGAGTATAAGTCGAATTTTTCAGCACATTTTTTTGTGCTGAAAGTGCCCCCCTCGACTTATACTTGAGTCAAGCACTTTTCTGCAGCAAAAAATTTCATTTTCCGTACCGACTTTGGGGGCCCGTATCTCAGGGCCACTTAGTGCTAGGAACCCCAAACTTGGTGTGCAAACTCAGTAGAACTGGTACCACAACATATCCAAAGCTGAAGTTCCTAGCACTAAGTGGCCCCGAGATACGGGGCCCCAAAATCGGTTCGGAAAATGTCATTCTCTGCTGCAGAAAAGTGCTTGACATTTTCTGAACCGACTTTGGGGCCCCATATCTCAGGGCTACTTGGTGCTAGGAACCCCAAATTTAGTGTGCAAACCCAGTGGAACTGGTACCATAACATATCCAAAGCTGGGGTTCCTAGCACCAAGTGGCCCTGAGATACGGGGCCCCAAAACCGGTTAGGAAAATGTAATTCTCTGCTGCAGAAAAGTGCTTGACATTTTCTGAACTGATTTTTGGGGCCCTGTATCTCGGGGCCACTTGGAGCTAGAAACCCCAGCTTTGGAAATTTCATGGTGCTCGTTCCACTGGGTTTGCACACCAAATTTGGGGTTCCTAGCACTAAGTGGCCCCGAGATACGGGGCCCCAAATTCGGTCAACTGTGTCCATCTGCAGCAATGTCATTTCGGGACCCTTTGGGTTCAGAGACCCCAAATTTTGGCTGCAGCTAGGGGGCATCTAGGAACCCTTAACTACCGAGTTTGAAGTTCAGGGGACCTATGGATGCAAATGGGCACAGTGATGCTGCAAATGGGCATTGTTGACCCTCTTTTCCACTTGCAGTAGCTGTGCATTTCTCACCCTCGTCTTATACTCGGGTCAATAAGTTTTTCCCATTTTTTGTGGTAAATTAGGGCCTCGACTTATACGGTATATATATATATATATATATATATATATATATATATATATATATATATATATATATATATATATATATATATATATATATATATATATATATATATATATACACATATACACATACATACATATATATATATACATACATATACATACATACACATACATAAATATACATACACACACACACACACACACACACACACACACACACACACACACACACATATACACACACCAAAACTATTTTATTAATATTTTAATTTCTATTAGGTTATTTTTTTTATATTTTATAAAAAGAGGATAGAGATAAATTCTAGGGTTGTCCCGATACCGATACTAGTATCGGTATCGGCACCGATACCGAGCATTTGCCCAAGTACTTGTACTCGGGCAAATGCTCCCAATGCTTCCGCCGATACTATGACAGTCAGCGGTGATCGGCGTGTGGGGGAGTTACAAGATTCCCCTCGCGGCTTTCAGTGACATACAGCGGTGATCGGTGCTTGTAACTTCCCCACGCGATCACCGCTGACTGTCACTGCATCCTTCTCCATGCCCCCTCTGTTCCTCTGTCCCCCTCTCCTCTGTCTCCCTCCGTTCCGTTCCTCTGTCCCTCTCTCCTTCTCTGTCCCCCTCCGTTCCGTTCCTCTGCTTCTCCGCTGTCCCCTCCGTTCCTCTGTCCCCCTCTCCTTATCTGTCCCCCTCCATTCCATTCCTCTGTTCCTCTGCCTCTCCGCTGTCCCCTCCGTTCCGTTCCTCCGTCCCCCTCTCCTTCTCTGTCCCCCTCCGTTCCTCCGTTCCTCTGCCTCTCCGCTGTCCCCTCCGGTCCGCCGTCCCCCTCCTCCTTCCTTTGTGTATGGATAGAGTCAGCTGACTCTGTCCATTCATATAACTGATACATTGTAATCTCCTGTGATTACGATGTGTCAGTTTATGAATGGAGAGGAGCCGCTGACTTCTCTCCATTCATTCTCAGTGCAGCTGAGGCTGCAGAGAAAGGGACTGGGGAATCTCTATCCTCGGTCTCTTTCTCTGTCTCAAGGGGGAGATATCAGGGGTATGTTAAGACCCCTGATATCTCACCAAAGCCCCCCAACAGGGCTGATTTAAAAAAAAAAATAAATAAAAAATAAAAAAAACATATTGCAAAAATGAATAAAAAAATTATTATTGTAAAAAATAAAAAAATTAAAAAAAAAAAAAAAACACACAGACACCGTTCACCCCTTATTTTTCTGCTGAATTCTATAGAGCAATGACATCATCCTGATGACATCCTTAGCGCCAAAGCGTTGTCAGATGGGAGTTCAGGTACAACCCCTAGTTACCCCCTACAGATAGCTGGAAAAACAGTGGTGTCAGTGCGAGTTTACTTATCTGACAGGCAGAATTCCCTTATAGTTGAAGGAATCCCTCCTAGCTCGGAAATTCCGACAACAAATGTCCGATGGAGCCTACACACGGTCGGAATTTCTGACAACAAGCTCCCATCCAACATTGGTTGTCGGAAATTCGGACTGTGTGTACGCGGCATTAAAATGGCCCAGTCAAAGTCCAGACCTAAATCCAATTGACATCCAACTGTATGTCCCTCGCTAAAAGAACATTTTTTATTAAGTGGTTATGGGTAGCACCAATGCTTGGAAAGAACAAGAAGGTTAATAAATTTCCAAGAATCCATCCAATTAACAGCAATCCAAACACTTCTGATAGCGAATGAGCGATTTAACTTCTACAGATCCGTACATCAGACCTCAAAGAGGGGTTTGGCAGTCCGGAGCTTTGCACAGACCCGTTTCTTCAAAAAAGCATTCCAGAGTCATGAAAAGGCCAGGGTAACGGTTTTAAAAAAAAAAAAAAAAAAAAAAAGGAAGGAGGAACTATTGAGATCCCAAAGTACAACCAATTAACACTTTTATCTCTTTTTCTTGCTGAGGGATCATTTGCCTAACTTGCAGTCCAGTACCTGACACTAGAGCTGCACGATTCTGGCTAAAATTAGAATTACGATTTTTTTGCTCAGAATAAAGATCACGATACTCACAGCCTAATAACAGCTTTCACATTATATAAAAAAAATTGGGTTAACTTTACTGTCTATATTTTGTTTTTATAATTCATTGTAGTGTATTTTTTCCCCAAAAAAAAATGTGTTTGAAAGACCGCTGCACAAATACAGTGTGACAAAATATTGCAACAATCGCCATTTTATTCCCTGTTTGGGGGTTCCAAGTAATTTTCTAGCAAAAAATACTGATTTTAACTTTGTAAGAAACAAGTGTCAGAAAAAGGTTTAGTCTTTAACCACTTAAGGACCAGCCTCGTTTTGGAATTTAGGTGTTTACATGTTTAAAACAGTTTTTTTTGCTAAAAAATTACTTAGAACCCCCAAACATTATATATTGTTTTTTTTCTAACACCCTAGAGAAGAAAATGGCGGTCATTGCAATACTTTTTTCACACCGTATTTTATTCACTTTTTTGAATAAAAAAAAAAAAAGACAACAGTAAAGTTAGCTCAATTTTTTTATATTGTGAAAGATAATGTTACGCCGAGTAAATTGATACCCAACATGTCACGCTTCAAAATTGCGCCCCTCGTGGAATTACCCTCAAAAATCTCCATAGGCGACGTTTAAAAAAATTCTACAGGTTGCATGTATTGCGTTACAGAGGAGGTCTAGGGCTAGAATTATTGCTCTCGCTCTAACGATTGCGGCGATACCTCACATGTGTGGGTTGACCACCGTTTTCATATGCGGGCGCTACTCACGTATGCGTTCGCTTCTGCGCACGAACTTTTATTTATTTTATTTTTATTATTAACTTTTTATTTTACATGATTTTATTTATTTTTACACAGTTAAAAAAAAAAAAAAAAAAAAAAAGTGTCACTTTTATTCCTATTACAAGGAATGTAAACATCCCTTAAACCTCTTAAATATGAGATCTGGGGTCAAAAAGACCTCAGATCTCATATTTACATTAAAAATGCAATAAAAAAAAAAAAATAAAAAAAAAAGTCATTTAAAAAAACGACATTGAAAAAAAAAAGTGCCTTTAAGACGTATGGGCGGAAGTGAGGTTTTGACGTAGCTTCCGCCCTGCAGTGTCATGGAGACGAGTGGGCACCATCTTAGCCTCACTCGTCTCCAGGCACAGCAAGGAGAGAGATGCGATTGCCTCCGCCGCTACCGACGGCTCCGTAAGCGGCGTAGGGCGCCGATCGCGGCGGGGGGGGGGGGCCCTCTCCCGCCACCGATAAAAGTGATCTCACGGCAAATCCGCCGCAGAGACCACTTTTATCCAAAAGCCGCACGAAAACGGGGATACCGGGGTTTTGACATCTAGCTGCTGCCACAACAGCGATATCCGCCGCCAAAATTTGGACGTATACTGGCGTGCGGCGGTCGGCAAGTGGTTAAGTGCTTAATGTAGAGTTTCACCAAAAAAAAAAAAAACAAAAAAAACACAAAAAAAAAACCACACATTAAAATGTGCATGAAATAAATAAAAAAACATTTTTTACTTACCTTTTTATGCCTGTTGCTACGTGGTCCCTCAAAATCTGCCTCCATCTCCTGATGTCACTTCCCTCGACGCCTCCGCTCACTACTGCTCCTGGGAGAGGTGTGTCATCATTTCCCAGAAGGCAGTGGGCAGCGCCAAGGGAAGGGTTGCCATAACAACGGGGCGGGCACTTCCGACGACACCGCCCATTATGAGAACCTGTATACTTTACAGCGCCGCTACGGCGCATTACTGCGCATGTGCAAGAACAGGGCGGTGCATGCTGGTCGCTCAGCTACACCGTATCCCGGAACTAAATGCTTGTGGGCTTCACATGCCCACAAGCAAAATGAAAACAGCCAGGAAGAAATTTTATAACTTTGTTTTTTTTATACGAAACCGGACATCGGGGGATATATTTCACAAAAGAAGTGAGTGTTACATTGAAATGATATAAACTTAAGAATGGTTTAGAAAAAAAAAAAAAAATTATATATTATATATATATATATATATATATATATATATATATATATATATATATATATATATATATATATATATATATATATATATATATATATATATATATATATATATATATATATATTCGTTGGAGCTCCGCTTTAAACTTCCCTTATTTACAGAATGTTCATTCCTTTGATCTAAGAACGAAAAGTTACAATGCTTATAGTCATCTACTAGCACAGACAATTGGATATAATCTGAGTGGCTCTATAATATGCACCTCATCCCATGTAGCAGAAATAGAAGGTATAGAGCAGTGGTTCTCAACCCCTCTAGTGCTGTGACTCCTTGATAAATGTTCCCAAGTTGTGGGGACCCCTATCAGTAAAATTATTTTCGTAGTGTGGGTTGTCAGCACCCAAGGTAAGACAAGCAATTTGCGCCCCTAACCCACAAACATTTAGCGCTCCCTGAGTCCCTTCCCCTAGTACAGTATTAAAACCCCTTATGCCCTGTACACACGATCGGACATTCCGACAACGAAATCCATCGGATTTTTTCCGATGGATGTTGGCTCAAACTTGTCTTGCATACACACGGTCACACAAAGTTGGTCGGAAATTCCGAATGTCAAGAACGCAGTGACGTACAACACGGACGACGAACCGAAAAAAATTAAGTTCAATAGCCAGTGCAGCTCTTCTGCTTGGTTCTGAGCATGCATAGAACTTTGTGCGTCGGAATTGTCAACACACGATCGGAATTTACGACAACGAATTTTGTTGTCGGAAAATTTTAGATCCAACTCTCAAACTTTGTGTGTCGGAAATTCTGATGGAAAAAGTCCGATGGAGCCCACACACGGTCGGAATTTCCGACAACAAGCTCCGATCACACATTTTCCGCCGGAAAGTCCGATCGTGTGTACAGGGCAATATGGTGCATTTTAGGGTGTACCACTTTCTGTGTTCTCCTTTCTTTCCCTTTTATCTCTCTCTATCCTATTTTCTTGTTTTTTTTCCCCTATCCCTCTCTCTAGCCGTCTTTTTCTTATTCTCTCCCTTTTTCTTTGTTCCCGCACCCTCTTTTCCTCTCCCTTCCATGTATTCTCTATTTTTATTCCTTCTCTTATGCCTTGGGGGGTGGGGGGAATGGGATGAGTGGGAGTGCTGGGGGAAGTTCTGATCAGTCAACTGAAGTGTTCTTGATCAAGGTCATCTGTTGATCTGAGAACTGTAGTGGGGACTTTTAATGGCAACTCTAATCACAGGTGGAGTAACTCACTGTGTCCCTGGCTTCACTGTGTCTCCAGCTCTGTGGTGTCTCACAGCAGTGACACCTATGCCGAAATCAGAAGATAGGGTCTCCACCAGCCCCTCCCACTTTACATTCCACACCAGTCAGCTGACCTCTAGTCTCTGCCCCCCAGCCATGCTGTGAACTGAATGAGCGGCTGGGAAGAGGCTGAGTGGGCAGCCGCGGGCTCCAGAAACAGCCCAGCTGGGCTTCCACAGGCTCCATGGCCAGCCTGCTGGGCGGCCGCAAAAATGCTGGGAGAGCGGTGCAGGCTTCAGGAACAGCCCAGGATTTGGTGACCCCTGGCAAAATGTCATTCGACCCCCGAGGGGGTCCCGACCCCCAGGTTGAGAACCACTGGTATAGGAGGAATGGGATTATAACAGTGCTAAAACAAATAGTACATAACAAATTCATTAATAAAAAAATATATACTATCTTTATTAATACAAAGGGAGGAAAAACACAAAAAAAAACAAAAAGGGAAATTTTGAACAATTAAAATCAATGTGAAGCATATATATAACACATGTATTGGGTTGCTGGTGTCCCAAGAGAGAAAAGGTGGTCATGAACAGATGTTAAATCCCAACATGTTTCGCCAATGATGGCTTCCTCAGGGGATAAGGCGAGACCACCATGAACTTGGGAGGCTGCCTGTTTTTTTTCTTTTGACAAATGAGTGAGCAGAGAACATTCTACACTTGTTACATGAATGAATTGGGAAATTCTGCATTAAGATCGTGAGGGGGGTTGAATCGAGATTGCGATGTTTTACTTATTAATCGTGCAGCTCTACCTAACAACCATGAAGATGAGGTCTGTGTCTCCACCACCCCCATCATACAGACTGATAGCACAGATAACATCCCATTCTCCCTCTGGATGATGGGAACTGAGCTTTTCTTCCCGTTTCAGACACAAACTCAAAAAAAGTGGTGACATGCTATGGAAAAAAAAAAAAAAAAAAAAAAAGTGTCGTAACAATGTGACTGTGCCCGAAAACATGAAAATACAAACAAACTTGGCACACGCACACACCAGTTTTGTTTCTTTTTAGATGCTAATAATTCGATCTTGTTTGAAACACTTCGATTTGTTGCACACATTTGCTCCTTTTCTTAATCTGATGAAACTTACAATTGTTTGCACATTATTCAATTACATTTCCCCCTCCCCTTAAAAATCACATGCTAGAACTGTATCAAATGTCATTTAAAAATTCCAACCAGTCCAATTGCTTCACTTTCAGTTCAGGTTAAGACCCCTTTTCCACTGGAGGCGTTTTTCAGGCACTTTAGCGCTAAAAAAAAAAAAAAAAAAAAAAAAAAAAAATAGCGCCTGTAAAAAGCCTCATCTGCAATCCCAATGTGAAAGCCCGAGCGCTTTTACACTGGGGCGCTGCGCTGGCAGGACATCAAAAAAAGTCTTGCAGGCAGCTTTGAGGCGCTTTAGGCGCAGTGTATACACCGCTCCTAAAGCGCCCCTTCCCATCAAAATCAATGGGCAATGCGGTGCTTTGAACCCTTTGTTCAGCCGGGGGAGGGGGGGGGGGGGGTTCGGGGTCCTTGTATAAATAATAAATCTGTATGGCTGCTGTAACACCTTGACTTTTCTGATTTGATATGCAACTTCCAAGATTCGGTCATATGGAATGAGCAGGACCAGACACAGCAAGAGTTGCATAAAATCCGTCAATAATGCAGTCTATTGGCCAATCAAGCACAGGTAACAATTAAAAATGAGATCTGATTGGTTGTCAAAGTAAAAACGCATAGCCGTTTTAAGTACATGAGACCAAAACCCAGGCACTGATCAGCAAGTTACCTGTAGGCTCTTCCCAGGAACAAAGTAAATGATAGCAGACGTGCTTCACCTCTAGGGGGTAGTGGTTTAACATTTATAAAATATATTTCCAGTACTACCTTCCCCATGCAAAATTATAGCAAAGGTTTTCAAACCAAGGGGCTTATTTATAAAACATGGAGCAAATTCCGAAAATTAGATTTGTCGATTCAGAGTGGTAAAAGATAGGCTGATGTCAGATGTGCAATACTGCTGCTGGAGACAAATCTCCAATGGCAAGATTGATAAGGACACCACCTTGTCTGTCCCTATAGAATCGCTCCCTCTGTATCCAGATGTTGCTCTGTAACTGGCCTGAACCCTGCTGAATCTAGATCGCCAATGATGGGAGTGACATTTTACCGACTATCAAGGGTTTGTGTTTGTGACAAAAAAAAAAAAGCTTATGCTCAAAAAAGGAGCTCAATAAAAAAACAAAAAAAAAAAAAAAAAGAAGTGCAAAAAAAAAAAAAAAAAAAAAAAAAAAAAAAAAAAAAAAAGCCCAAAAAGTACAAGCTTCTTCAAGCTGAAATAAAAGCTCATATGCCTGTAAAAACAGCTTTTTTTGAGCTGCAGGGTGCATGAGCCCTTAGCTTAGAGAGTCCAGCTTTAAAATTTGCTACTTTATTAAAACAGCAAGTTATATGTCAGTAAGGCTCGGTTCACACTGGTGCGATGCGAGAACCCTGCGAATCCACTGCGGGTTCCCGCATCGCACCAACCTGCATGGCAGTTCACATTGCCATATGCGAACTGCTGGGGAGTGTCAATACATTGTCAACGACACCCCCAGTTCAGCTCGCGTATCGCACTGCGAACTGACCGTTCGGACATGAATCTGATCACATGGGTGTGAACACACACGCGATCCGATCAGAAAAAAGGGTCCTGTGCGTGTTTGGACCGAATGTGGTGCGATATCAGAAATTATCAGAAACTATCTGACATCGCATGTAAGGTGAACAGCACAAGTGTGAACCGGGCCTAAATGTCAGATAAAATTGTTACTCCCCATTAAAGAGTTCTAAAATACAATTAGCAAAACTTCCTATGGTAGCAAATATTACCGCAAACATTTACTATAGATTAGGTAGCATATTACTTGAGGCTTGGTTCACACCTATTCGAATTGGATGTGGGTTTCCCCGCATCCAATTCGCATAGCAGGAGATTGTGACCGGCTCTCTATGGGGCCGGTTCACGCGTCTCCGCAGCGGCTCAGGGGCGAATTGCACAGGAGTCCTGTGCATCTTCTGGTCCATTTCGGGTCTGAATTCGGTCAAAAATTCAGGCTGCATTTGGATCTGTAACGGTGAATGGAGACGCACCGGAGGCGCTGTGATCTCCAGTATGAACCCAACCTGAGTAGAGGATGAACCTGAGATTTGGCACTTTATCAATATGCCTTCAAATCCACAAATCCATGCTAAGGATTATATCAGAAAAACATGGAAGAAACACAAATGACTGCAACCAGACCCTTACAAAAAAAAGGCACTGCACCTGGTAACCCTAAACAATAAAATAAAAAAACCATATCCCACCCACACCATTAAGCCTCTTTCCCACGAGAATATTATAGCAGTGCAAGGGTTGTGTTTGCCCATACGGGGATGCACAGATGTTTTGTCCCTCCCTGTGCAGGCAGTCCCATTCACTTCAATTGGGACATAGTGGCTGCACAGACACAGCCATTGCTCCTAATTTGACAGCCGTGCCAGTGTGCAACCCCAAACCCAGACAGCGTGTTGGGGGGGGGGGGGGGGGGGATCCATGTACCCACATGGCTGTCAAACTGTGTGCCATTTGAAATGAATAGGACTGCCTGCACAGGGAATGCACAGAACACCTGTGCATCCCTATCCTGGCAAACAAAGGCATCACACAGGCAAACACTATAGTACACCCACGTAAACAAGGCCTAACAGTCTCATAAAAAGGTAGAGAGTCTAATTCCACCCAATCTGCAAACGCCAAATGATCTGCAGCATTCCTAAAAACAGCACATGCTGCATGCAAAGTCTCAAAACAAAAAAACAAAAAAAAAGTCTGAACCACCCAAGGAGCAGGCACGTCTAAAGGGATACCAGGGATGTGTTCTTTCATATAAATGCTTTGGATCAAAATGATCAATGGCAGTGAAAGACAATAGCTGCAAGAGGTGGGCCAGCAACAGTACAGATCAGGAGAAGGGATCCACGATTACTGACGCAGAGATTACATATACAGTATATGTATATATCAGGGTGGATACATTTTTAAAAAAAAAAAAAAAAAACTTCCCAGAAGAGTTGAAGCTGTTATATCTGCAAAAGGGTGTGCCTACTCAATATTAAACCCTACGGACGAAGACTGGAATGCCATTAAAGTTCATGTGTGTGTAAAGGCAGGTGTCCCAATACTTTTGGTAATATACCGTAGGTCTCCCCAGTATCAGACCATTATCTAAAATAGCTTCACCTCAAATAATATGGATCTGTATGTTGGTTATTGCCCTTTTATAAACACCAATGCATAACTTATGCCTCCTGTCACTTTAATAAACCTCCAGTGCCAGTATTAGTCTCAAGAGTAGAAATGGAGACATTGTAGCGTGACATTCCCAAGCCACAAGATAGTCAAGCTACCCACATCCCAGTAATCTGTACAATCAATTAACCCCGTGCTTCACACAATCCCGGATGCCTAGCTCTGATAAGTCATGGCTCTTTTTCATCACACATGCAGAATAGGATTTCAGTTTTAAAAAGTAAAAAAAATATTGCATTAATATTCAGCTGTCTATTAAAATCTTTTCAAACAAAAATTACCTTTAAAAGATGAATTCCAGGTATGGATATTTTATACATAGGTATATCGGTCTTACTTGGACCAAATGCAACTATCTACAGTGCCTTGAAAAAAAGTATTCACACCCCTTAAATTGTTCCATTTTTTGTCAGGTTACAACCAAAAAATGTAAATGTATTTTATTGGGATTTTATGTGATAGACCAACACAAAGTGGCACCATAATTGTGAAGTGGAAGGAAAATGGTAAATGGTTTTCAAACTTTTTTACAAATAAATATGTGAAAAGTGTGATGTACATTTGTATTCAGCCCCCCTGAGTCAATACTTTGTAGAACCACCTTTCACTGCAATTACAGCTGCAACTCTTTTTTGGGGATGTCTCTACCAGCTTTGCATATCTAGAGTGACATTTTTGCCCATTTTTCTTTGCAAACTAGCTCAAGCTTTGTCAGATTGGATGGAGAGCGTCTGTAAACAGCAATTTTCAAGTCTTGCCACAGATTCTCAATTGGATTTAGGTCTGGACTTTGACTGGACCATTCTAACACATGAATATGCTTTGATCTAAACCGTTCCTTTGTAGCTCTGGCTGTATGTTTAGGGTTGTTGCCCTGCTGGAAGGCGAACCTCTGCCCCAGTCTCAAGTTTTTGTAGACTAACAGGTTTTCTTCTAAGATTGCCCTGTTTTTGGCTCCGCCCATCTTTCCATTAACTCTGACCAGCTTCCCTGTCCCTGCTGAAGAAAAACATCCCTACAACATGATACTGCCACCACCATGTTTCACAGTGGGCGTGGGGTGTTCAGGGTGATGTGCAGTGTAAGTTTTCTGCCACACATAGCGTTTTGCTTTTAGGCCAAAAAGTTCAAGTTCTGACCAGAGCACCTTCTTCCACATGTTTGCTGTGTCCTCCGCATGGCTTTGCGCAAAATGCATATGGGATTTATGGCTTTCTTTCAACAATGGCTTTCTTCTTGCCCCTCTTCCATAAAAGGTCAGATTTGTGGACAGATTCTTCTACCTGAGCTGTGGATCTCTGCAGCTCCTCCAGAGTTACCATGGGCCACTTGGCTGCTTCTCCAATTAATGCGCTCCTTGCCCGGCCTGTCAGTTTACATGGACGGCCATGTCTTGGTAGGTTTGCAGTTATGCCATACTCTTTCCATTTTTGGATGATGGATTGAACAGTGCTCTGTGAGATGTTCAAAGCTTGGGGTTTTTTTTTTATTTTTGTAACCTAACCCTGCTTTAAATTTCTCCACAACTTTATCCCTGACCTGTCTGGTGTGTTGCTTTGCCTTCATGATGCTGTTTGTTCACGGAGGTTCTCTTACAAAACTGAGGGCTTCACAGAACAGCTGTATTTATACTGAGATTAAATTACACACAGGTGGACTCTTTTTACTAATTAGGTGACTTCTGAAGGCAATTGGTTCCACTAGATTTTAGTTAGGGGTATCAGAGTAAAAAGGGGGCTGAATACAAATGCACGCCACACTTTTCACATATTTATTTGTAAAAAAAAAAATTATTGAAAACCCATTTAGCATTTTCTATCCACTTCAATTATGTGCCTGTTGGTCTATCACATAAAATCCCAATAAAATAAAAATCTATGTTTTTGGTTGTAACATGACAAAATGTGCAAAATTTCAAGGGGTATGAATACTCTTTCAAAGGTACTGTATATACCATACCTGGCTGATGCCTCTGGAAGCTGGAAATAAGTGAAGTAGACACCACTTCTCCAGTGATCTCCACTTGCTCCTGGGTTCTGCGCCGAGTGGCTACCCTGCTGCCTTCTGCACACAGGAGGTCGGCGTCTGTGCCTGAGCGCCATTCAGAGTATACTTTGCATTTTTTGAATGAATGAAGAGCGTTCTCCGATTGGACGAGGTAGAGAGTGACATCACAACCTCACCTCGCCGCCTCATCTTATCAGAGAATGCTTTGTATTCATAGAATGATTATTTGTGTACCATACAGTGGACATTGTCCATATCATTGCACACGTTCCTACGCATAGGCTCATCAGTAGCGGGTGCTATAGAAACTACCAGCTGGAAACTGGGCTTGTCAAGAAACAATGCACATATATTCGCCAGCACACCGTGGATCATCAGATATTGTTCAAAAAAAAAACTTTTATTGCAGAAAAAAAAAAAAAAAAAAAAAGACTAAGCGCAATGTTTCAGAGCTGAGCAGAGCCTTCTTCGTCAGGCATGTGATAAGGTGCACCTTATCACATGCCTGACCAAGAGGTTCTGTGTGGCACTTGAAACCTTCTCAGATATGCAGGTCACTGGAGCAGGGTGGACCTGGCGCATGTTATCAGTGGGCCAACTGGGTAAACCCAGGATTGGAAAGACAACTGCCAATGACATCCAAGAAAAAGGCGCGTGGTACCCGGTGGTGTGTGATGGTTAATGGGTGGATCACAGCAGGACAACGCTGGACTGGCTGTGAATTCAGGATAAAATATTAAAACATGTCAACACAAGGGGACACAAGAGGGAGTGAAGTTCCTCTTTAAAGGCCCCAGTAGCCCACAAACCAAAAACAGCTGCATTCGGGGCCTGTCAACTGCAAGTCAAACCCAACTGTCAAACAACTGCAACTGATCTCAGAAGCATCTCAAACTGATTGCATATGGAAGCAGAATGCAACTGAAAGCAAGCAGCATTTATCCATCTTACACACTTTACTATTGGTCCCTCATAGTGAGGGAAGGCCACAATGGCAAGGCGGTTTTACATCAAGATCAGTCTTATGCCCCGTACACACGGTCGGACTTTGTTCGGACATTCCGACAACAAAATCCTAGGATTTTTTCCGACGGATGTTGGCTCAAACTTGTCTTGCATACACACGGTCACACAAAGTTGTCGGAAAATCCGATCGTTCTGAACGCGGTGACGTAAAACACGTACGTCGGGACTATAAACGGGGCAGTGGCCAATAGCTTTCATCTCTTTATTTACTCTGAGCATGCGTGGCACTTTGTCCGTTGGATTTGTGTACACACGATCGGAATTTCCGACAACAGATTTTGTTGTTGGAAAATTTTATAGCCTGCTCTCAAACTTTGTGTGTCGAAAAATCCGATGGAAAATGTGTGATGGAGCCTACACACGGTCGGAATTTCCGACAACAAGGTCCTATCACACATTTTCCGTCGGAAAATCCGACAGTGTGTACGGGGCATTAGTCTACGTGCTTCTCAGCAGGCCTGCAGCCCCAAGGTGCATGATTCTGTGCAGGATCGCCCCTCTTTGTTCTTCATGCTTGTGCATTTCATAGCTCAGCAACTGGTGTTCCCAGAGAAAATAAGGAACAAGGCAATAAAAAGTGGGCCTGGTGTGCTGCACCTGCATGGAAACCAGACCCCCTGGGCAGGTAGGCCATGTTTTTTGTCCATTAAGTCTTACCCTTCTATTGTAGAATTCTCAGAAGTTAAAATGACTGTTTAGAATCCTCCCATTGCCTTCTACAAAAATACGCCCTTGTAGATCCTAACAACCATACGGCTCTTCTTCCCAGATAAGAGGGCGTAATCTCTGCTCATCATTTCTCCTGGGATCGTCAGTATTGATCGGCTTGCATTGTTCCTCATAACATCTTAAAAAAATAATAGAGTTTTCCAGATGTGTCTACGTTCCCTCCCTGTGAGCTATGTATGGGTGGGGGGGGGGAGCAGGCTTATTGTCTATGTGAAACAAGTATTTACAAGTACGTTTTATCCTACAAAGCCACATTGCTGCACTCACCATCTCAAAAACACACATTGATCACTTTTATGCGAACCACCAGAACACTCCAAAACCTGCGACAAAGACAAAAATCTAGAATTTAGAAGAAGAAAGAGGGTAGTAGTTTTGCACATCGGAGTAAAGGACACCCAAGCATGTTTTAATCAAACTGTATGACCTGACAGAGCATTTTATAGTTTGATTGCATCGAAAAGAAAAATCAATTGTTGTGGATTTACTCTTGATGGTTGTAGGTGTACGGATTGCATTTTCTCTCTTGGATCGTTTAGATCCCAGTTTCTCAACTGCCGTTTGTGGTGCAGCAAACACAGGATGCAGTTTGCCCCGAGTCAGCATCATGAGTGGCCATGGTTGGCTGGCCACAAGCACCACATCAATGACAGTCTAGGACCAGGGGCACATGGTGTCCCACCCACAACATGGCTATACGTGATGCTGAGCCAGGGCAAGCGGCATGCAGGACCACCCCCCAGCATTGAGGACAAGACGGATTGCACCTCCACCCAGACCTGTTCTGCCTTTTACCCTCTGCAGGGTTATGGCAAAAGCTTGGATGGGAAGAGGGGACCCTGATGGGGGGTAAATTCGCTTTATAGGGGGATCCTGATGGGAAGAGCGGTGCTTCTGACTTGAAGAGAGGATTCTATGATGGGGGGACCTCTATTATGAAGTCAATTTTTATCTAGGTGCTTCTGTGCATCACCCCAGGCTCAAGTTTCCCATTGATGGTAGTTAACATTTACAGTATTTCTCAAACGTGAGTACACCCCTCACATTTTTGTAAATATTTTATTCTATCTTTTCATGTGACAACACTGAAGAAATGACACTTTGCTACAATGTAAAGTAGTGAGTGTACAGCTTGTATAACAGTTTAAATTTGCTGTCCCCTCAAAATAACTCAACACACAGCCATTAAAAGTCTAAACCGCTGGCAACAAGAGTGAGTACACCCCCAAGTGAAAATGCCACGCAGACCAATTTGATGCAGTGTGCGGCGTTTGGTCCGAGTACTGATAGGCTGATCCCCTATCCCTTCAAACTGCAGCAATGCTGGCAGCACTCATACATCTATTTGCCAAAACAGGGATTGTTAGTCGGCTTATTGACTGCAAAGTGTGCCACATCCAATATTTAAATAATCAAACAAAAAGAAAGAAGGTTCCCCTAGTGGTGGACTTTAAAGGCACGTATATGTAAATATAGGAGAAAGTGTGTAATATATAAAAAAATCATTTATTCATTTCAGAAACATCTTAAAAGCATCAACAACAATATGACTCTAACGAGCAATGAAAGGAATGCGATTTATGCATTTATCCATATGTTGAATATTGATACCAATGTATTTGCACCCATGTGGGTGCAAATACATTGGTATCAATATTCAACATATGGATAAATGCATAAATCGCATTCCTTTCATTGCTCGTTATAGTCATATTGTTGTTGATGCTTTTAAGATGTTTCTGAAATGAATAAATGATTTTTTTTATATATATTACACACTTTCTCCTATATTTACATATACGTGCCTTTAAAGTCCACCACTAGGGGAACCTTCTTTCTATTTGCCAAAGACAACCTCTGGATACGATGCTGAGCACGTGCACTCAACTTGTTTGGTCGACCATGGCGAGGCCTGTTCTGAGTGGAACCTGTCCTGTTAAACCGCTGTATGGTCTTGGCCACGTGCTGCAGCTCCATTTCAGGGTCTGGGCAATACTCTTAAAACCTAGGCCATCTTCATGTAGAGCAACAATTCTTTTTTCCTTTGCCATGAGGTGCCATGTTGAACTTCCAGTGACCAGTATGAGAGAGTGAGAGCGATAACACCAAATTTAACACACCTGCTCCCCCCATTCACACCTGAGACCTTGTAACACTAACGAGTCACATGACACTTGGGAGGAAAAATGGCTAATTGGGTCCAATTTGGACATTTTCACTTTAGGGGTGTACTCACTTTTACATAATTACATAGTTAGTAAGGTTGAATAAAGACACCAGTCTATCCAGTTCAACCTGAGTGAGTGTGGAAACTTTTGTTGCCAGTGGTTTACACATTAATGGCTGTGTTTTGAGTTGACAGCAAATTTACACTTCTACAAGCTGTACACACACTACTTTACATTGTAGCAAAGTGTAATTTCTTTAGTTTTGTCACATCAAAAGATATAATAAAAATATTTACAAAAATGTGAGGGGTCTACTCCCTTTTGTGAGATACTATATGTAGCACCCTGAAGTTTAGGCAGGGTTGCTACCAAATTTAGTTGCCAGGTGCAAGTTGCCTTGGCCAATTGTTGGGAGATCAATTGATTTCGCCCCAATTCTGGAATTGCTGCACTTTTCTGTCACCAGGGGGCATTGTAGCTGGTGACATTAGATAAGAAAATTGCATAGCAAGGACAGATTAGGAATATATGGGGCATCTCAGCCAATGGGTAGGGATTTTCTTCAGCCCCTTGACCTGCTGGGAGAGCCTATTTATTTGGGTGGAGTCAGGTGATCGGGGTTCTGTGCCCACCTGGGTGGCAATCTGGGTGGACACGTGTTGTAGTGCCCCAGGCTGCTAGGCCAGAAACCTAAGGCCTATCCCGGGACATCTGGTTGCTAGGCTGTCTGGGGGCCTATCCAGAAGCAGGAAAAGCAGCGTAGGGTTGGGACTGTGGGCTTGTAGTCCAACCAGAAGTAACGTTTCTGCCGGCCGGGGAACCAGTGGTGGTCGGAGGTAGAGGGGAAGCTGTCGCCATTAAGGGACCATCCACCTTGCTACCTGAGACCACTGAGTAAGCTGAAGCCAGTACCAGAGCAGACTTCTCGCCAGCCGGGGACGGTGAAGAAGTGGGAAAACTTCAGCAAGTTCCAACTCAGGGACCCAGTGGGACAGCAGAGGAGACGCTTGTGGAGCATCAGTGAGTGCCAAGCCAGGGACCTAATGTTTCAGTGGGGGTGAAGCTTGAGGAGTATCTGCGAGTTCCAAGCCAGGGACCCAGCAAGACAGAGGGGAAGATACAGAGTGTTAAAGTGGAAGAGCTTAGGGGATCCAGTGGCTAGTGGATCTGAAGTCTATTGAGAGACTGGGAGCTTGTTGAGTGAAAACCCAGTGAGTGTGGGGTAAACTGGGAACTGTTCGTGTTGCAAATAGTTGAATACCATTGTCGTTAGTAATAGCTACAAGATTGTTGCCATAGGAGACAGTGGTCCTACCTATACAGAAGTGGGGTCCGGCTGGAGGTCTTCACCTGTATAGCAGTCTACCTATAGAAGAAGGCGGAGTCTGCTAATTATCTTTGCAGGGTGTCCTGGCCCTAACCCTCTCTCCCACAGATCTGTTTAAGAGACAATAAATCTCTTTGCATTCTGGCGCCCACCTGTTCATCTTGCATTACACCCACCATGCCTTGTAACCCACTCTACACAGAAGGATGTCAGCTTTCCCTAACTCTGGAGGTAACCATTAGGCCTAAAGTGGCCCGGGACTTTGCTACATGTACGTCGGGGGCACCTTAAGATTTTTTGTATTTTAAAGGGCTCTAAGGTTGAGAAAAGCTGCCACACATTTAACACCTCCCTCAACATTAGGTCTAAACAGTTCTTTGACCTTTTCTTTCTAAAAAAATAAAAGAAAAAAAAAAAAAAAGAGAAAAGAAAAGAGAGAAAAAAAAAAGTGCATTTTGTAGAATGTCAGATCATTGGAGCATGAACTCGGTTGTCATTTAACCACCTCTTTGTCCTCCACTCAATATCAGCAGCTGACCGGGCTGTCTTCAGCTATTAAAGAGACACGCCAATCTCCTGTCAAACTATGGATTGGATTATGATCAGTGCCAACCCGATACTGCCGGAGCCATCTGCCCACCTATTGTTTTCTAACTTTATGAGCATTCTGAGAGATTTACACATGCGAGATCTGCAAAGAATATATGACTTGGCCCCTGTTAACCTTCCTTAGTAAACACAGGTACAGGCTAGGCCTTGAAGCCACCCACAGGTTCAGTGCAATGACGTCAGCATTATATGCTTGGAAAAAAACGAATTCACACAGGTGCAGAGACCCATAGTCCTTGAATGGGCCATTTTTTTTTTTTTTTTTTTTTATGTGGCTTGACCTGCCAGGTGTGGCATGCAGGCAGCCTATTCAAGTCTATGGGGACACAGACACAGCCGCTTGTAGCATTGACAGGTGGGCGGGTGTGAGCGAGTGGCCCCAAGCACAGGCAGTGTGGGTTCAGGATCACTCAGACGCACACCTGTAAAATGTGGGATGAGATGCTGCGTCTGTACAGCTAATGCTTCCCCATAGACTTGAATGGGCTGCCAGCAACTGGCAGCTTAATCCAGATAAACACACAACCCATTTACAAACTAAGGGCATCAACGCCTATGTAAGTGAGACCTAACAATGAACTTCTCTTATTTGCTCCCTTTAGTGTGTTAAATATATAAATTGAAAGAGGCTTTGTTAGATCTGTTCAATAAGTGCCCAGAAAACCCGGTGATCCTGCCAAAAATCTAGCAAGCTGATGACTTCCTGTATTCTGCCTGTGCTAGCTGTTAGCCTTTAACATTGATCCCATTTCTCTCTGTGGACTACAGAACACTTCCCCTCTACACAATCGTGAGGAGGAGAGCAAAAGGAGGGTCTGTACTCCTTGCACGCTCCCTGTCCTAGGCTGACCAAACATGCATCGAAATTTGTCCGGTTCAGCAAGGACCAGTGGAATGTCGATCCATATCGAGAGTTGATCTGCCAATCGACTTCTGTACAACGGCCCAGTCGGATTTTCCCTACTCAATCAGCGCCATCTACTCAATCAGCGCCATCTACTCAATCAGCGCCATCGGCTATAGTCTGCAATGGTGATCAGTGTATTCTGATGGTGGGGGGAGTCTCCCCGCAGTCAATACCTCAGTGGAGAGGACTCTCCCATCCACCCAATGTGTGGATGGGGGAATCAAGTTGTTTTTTTTTTATTCAATTCGCCAGTTAAACAAAAAAAATAAAATAATAATAATAATAATAATAATAATAATAATAATAATAATAATAAGACTCCTCTATGGACTGCCTTAAAAAGAGAAATATGGGATTTTTTTTTCTTCAAGAATCATACTTTCCTAGGTGGATGCAGCATTGGACTGATGCCACATTTGTCCCCCACCAGCTCTAAGGCTGAGAACTGATCGATCAAACACCGCTGATTGCTCGGTTCTCAGAGCTCCGGGAGCAGAGAGCCGGGGGCTGTCAGTCACTGCTGTCTACTCTGCCTCCACGCTCACTGGAAGGAACAGGAGCGGCTGGCTCTCAGCGGCTCACTGAGGCGGAGCTAGGTGCCGGTCCAGGGTTGTGTGATCCGGACCATATTGCCACAATCTTCCCACAGCCTGAACTGGCTCTGTGACGTGCAAAAATTCAGCATGCAATCCCGACCGGTACTGCACTTTAGCAGATGAGCGGGGCAATGATTCTTAATGGCATCCCCACGCATCAGCACCTGCAGCGCGATTACGTGCGCCAAATTGCATAGTGCTGCAGCACCAGGCAGTTAGGTACAGCTCGATTAAAAAAAAAAAAAAAAAAAAAAGGAAGAAGTGTATTTCCACATTTCTCTTAGGTACAGCAGCCCATTCAAATGACCAGGCTGATGTTCCCCCCCCAACATGTGTGCATTTTCCTGCAGGCTACACACATAAAAACGCACAGGTGTGGGTGGGGCCTTGCACTATATACAGCAAAAGATGATTCTAAAATTTTCTACCACTGGCACCCATTCACCCAACTTGGCAGTGCACCTTCAAGTCCAACTGAGCTTTCAAATCAGCTAAATATATCCAAAGTACATAAAAACAAAAAGTTTTTCAAAGTCAACATGTTATATTCTTTATAAAAGCAGCCAAGTGTATCGTGCCGCACATTATTCAGAATAAATGGCATCACATTGCACCAACACGCATTACTGTAGCATGAAGATTTGGACCCAGTGTGGAAGCAGTGGCTCTCAGCAGAGGTCATTTAGCCCTCTGTCTTTTTCTTACTTCATTCTAAAGCTGAAGTTTAGTTATGGCAATATTTAGTTACATTGGTCCAGCTTGGACCAATATAAGTATGTACCACACCTGTGGGATCCTCGTGGAAGAAGGTACCGTTACTACAGTGATTGCTATTGGCTTCCAGGTCTCATACTGCTACTTGCTGAACACAGGAGGCACTCAATCAGCACAGGCAACACCTTGTCCAATTAAAGAGAACTTTGCAGTCATTGAGAAAATACAAAAAGAGTTCCCTGACTGGTGTCAAATGCCAAGCAAACAACTTCTTGTGTTCACCAAGAACCAGGGCAGCTGTTCAGTACAGGACCTGGAAGCCAGCTGCAATCACTGTAGTGGTGATTTCCAGCTTCCAAGATGCAACAGGTATGGCATTTAAATATGCATCCCATACTAGCACAGTAGAACAAAACCTTCCAGCGGTGCGCTGTTCTTGCTGACAGGGTTTCCATCTTCCCCTGGTCTCCCTTCAGGGTTTGTAGGCTTCGGCTGTTTCAATGACTGAGCCGCGATGATGTCACTCTGTGCATGCGTGCGGGAGTCATGGCAGCGGCATGGCTTTCTCTCAATGGAATGCATGCCATCCAATGAGGGCACAGTGCGCATGCGCCAGTGACGTCACCGGCTGCTACTATTGTAAATATCCCCTACACCAGGAGTCTCCAAACTTTCTAAACAAAAAAGGGCCAGTTTACTGTGCTTCAGATTTTAGGGGGAGGTTGATGGACCGTGGCTACTGGGAGTATAAAATGCCACATCATTGGGGTCGGTGGGAATAATAGTTTTCCCATTATTGGTGCCAGTGGGTGGAATAGTTTTCCCATTATTGGTGCCAGTGGTGGGGAATAGTTTTCCTATTATTGGTGCCAGTGGGACGAATAGTTTTCCCATTATTGGTGCCAGTGGTGGGGAATAGTTTTCCTATTATTGGTGCCAGTGGGAGAAATAGTTTTCCCATTATTGGTGCCAGTGGGAGAAATAGTTTTCCCATTATTGGTGCCAGTGGGAGAAATAGTTTTCCCATTATTGGTGCCAGTGGGAGAAATAGTTTTCCCATTATTGGTGCCAGTGGGAGAAATAGTTTTCCCATTATTGGTGCCAGTGGGAGAAATAGTTTTCCCATTATTGGTGCCAGTGGGAGAAATAGTTTTCCCATTATTGGTGCCAGTGGGAGAAATAGTTTTCCCATTATTGGTGCCAGTGGGAGAAATAGTTTTCCCATTATTGGTGCCAGTGGGAGAAATAGTTTTCCCATTATTGGTGCCAGTGGGAGAAATAGTTTTCCCATTATTGGTGCCAGTGGGACGAATAGTTTTCCCATTATTGGTGCCAGTGGGACGAATAGTTTTCCCATTATTGGTGCCAGTGGGACGAATAGTTTTCCCATTATTGGTGCCAGTGGGACGAATAGTTTTCCCATTATTGGTGCCAGTGGGACGAATAGTTTTCCCAATATTGATGTAAGTACAGGAACTATTGCCCTATTGTTGGTGTCAGTGGGAGGAATAGTGCCTAGTATCAGTAAGAGCAGGTGTGCCCCAAGGGCCAGATAAAGACAAGCAAAGGGCCACATTTGGCCCCCCCGGCCGCAGTTTAGAGACCATGTTCCTTAATGGTGCACGCTTATAGCCTTATTATAGGGTTAGCTGTAGATACAGGTAAACGGGGGGGGGGGGGGGGTTACTGCCACTTTAAAGTGGACCAAAACTCAAGAAGCAAGGTTTGGTTATGGTATAAGAAATGTCTTCAGTGGATGAAGAAGCCAAAGCCCGTATGTGCAAGGCCGGCCCATTGGGTAGGACATTTTTTTGCTGAACACATATCACAAGTGTCTACCGACTTATTATTTGAGTACTGCTCAACATCTTACTTTGAAATGGAAACAACCCAACCAACTGTCCAGACTTGAGCTTTATAAATATATTACAAATCCAATTGATGGAGTATATGACACTTTAGAAAACCAGAATACGATTTGGGAATCTTGGATAAGCTCAAAATTGCCTAAATCAACACCCACAAGGTCTACACATTATGGATGGTTGTTCCAGATGGCCCCAGCCCAACCCCCTGGAGAAGGCTACACCCTTACCCGTTCCTTGGCTTGCTTCCGTTCTTTCTTCCCCTTTGTACATTTCTAATTTTCACTAATGTTCCTATCGCCTCAGGAGAAGTCATACGCACCTCATTTAAATTCAGATGCACAATCTCAAACCAAGTTATAAAAAAAAAAAAAAAATGACACTCTTATTAGATATTTCCTGCATAAATTTAGAAGAAAAAAAATGCTCAGTCATAACAAAATGAATCCAGATTATATTAGACATTGAAAGATGTTTCTCTGCATTTGTCTATTATATATCATGGTGGATTTTGGAAAAGAAGGCCATGCAAATGGCAAGCTGTTTTCTGGGGGCTTAGTAAGTGTTACTTTGTGGTGTGTTAATGCACACTTGTTAACTTGGGTTAGGTCATGTGTTAATGTGCATTGCATTGAAGTAGAATCCCAGCCTAAACCTAAATAGCCTTAACACCTATGCGGACTAAAAGGCGTAACAAAGAAGCCAGCGGCGGCTGCAGGGGAAAGGAGAGAACGCTCAACAACAGCTATGAATTTCGGGGGCAGTGAAGGGCCATGTCCCCAAAACGTTTCGCTCCGCCCCCTCATACCACAAGTATGAATTGGCCCTAAAAATAGGCCTTAACAATTTGGATTTACACCTATAGGTTTTTCCTCAACAATTGAAATCTGTGGAAACCATGCTAGTCAACATTCACTAATGTGTGTTGTCACGCACTGCAATGCGCCTTGCATTGAATGTGAACGTTAGACCTAGAAAAGGCGATTTAAATTGCTAAAAAGTAAGCAGAGTGGACTGTCAAGCGGTATAGGGAGGTCTGCTCCCCATTTATGACAGTATCTTTCTATTCCAACATCCAGCTTTGCCTTCTTGGGGATAATTATATAGAATTAATGTAATAAAAAACAGCTCCATTTTTACATCTAATTATATGGTCTCCTTAGGGTCCTGGCATGTCCCTATAAGTAAAAACAATGTATGTGACAAAATACAACACTACTCTATAGGACTGTGACTAAAGATATGTCTACTATAAAAAGGTGAAACATGCATAAAAAGATGCATGGCAAGCCTACTATGCATTAGGAAATTAAACTAGTCCTGGGTACAGAGTACAGTAACTATATTAGGTATAAAGCAAAAGTCTTCTTGAATTAGAATGTGAATGCTAGTCAACATACATCAACTTTTTTCATCTTCACCCAACTCATGGGATTCTACTCTTGGGACTGACCCTGGACTACGGTCACCGGTAGATATATTCCAGAGTCAAGCAAGATCTTTGACACAGACTGTTGATAACCACAAGTCTCCAGGGCTGGAGATGTTATGGTCACCATAAGGACTGTTAAACGTTCTTTAGTGAGCAGGATGCCTAACCCACAGACATTGATACACTGAAAATTTGGGCCCATGACACAGACGTTGTTGGTGGCCTAATAAAGAAGTCTAATTTCATTTTTTTTATTGCTGTGCTCTGTGCCCAAGGGGACTAAGGCCATATAGTATTTTGTCCCATCTTCCTATGTGGTGTGGGAGGCTAGCTGCATGGCCACACAAGCCTATAAATTATTGTAACACCTTTGATAGTTAAATCGTACATTTTTATAGTGATCTATACATCAGGCCAAAATTAAGGACAATTGAGAGGTAAAAAGGGACTGAGGGATTTGGCTGCAAAAGAGGAACACTACTTTCAAGTAAGGGACAGTTGGGTGCTATGCTATGTTTATGATTACTGTGGGGGAAGGGTATACTGTACTGTATATGGTCTCTGAAATGCCAAACGTCAGATCAAGGCAACATGGTTGCTGGTCCCTAGTTTTTTGGGTTTTTTTAGCTTGCTCTACGGCAGTGGTCTCCAAACTGGTCCATGGGCTGAATGCGGCACTTTGATTGCTCTTATCCGGCACTTGGGGCATCAACTGATAAGTAATTATTCTTCCAGCTGATACAAGGCATTCTTCCTTCCACCGACACCAAACGATGGGGCGCTACTCCCAGCTATACTCCCACTGACCAAACCTGAGGCATTTTCTACTCCCACTTGTCACAGTCTAAAGGGCAGTTAACTGGCCCTTTGTTCAGAAAGTTTGGAGACCCCTGCTCTACAGGATGGAGACATACCCTTCTACCTGTTAAAGTGTAAGTAAACCCTCCTATCGTTTTCAGCCAAGGAAGCTGCCATCTTTGCCTCTGTTTAATCTACAACTGCCATGATGCTGTACATGTGATCAGTTATGACACCAGTCAATGGATGGCTTGACAGTTTGGTTGAGAGCACAACCAATGGGAGTGTTACATTTCCGGCACGTGCCAGAAATGAAACGGTTTTATGGATGGGTTTACTTCCGCTTTAAGTAACATCTGTGGGTTGAGGGGCCCGGCAAAGCTCCACATTACGATACCCTCACTACATTCTTGGTATTCCTCCAAATCGTTCCCCTCCTCACATGTTCAGGACTATCAGTCGGGGCCGCTTTCTAGCTCAATCATTTGTTTTTTAAGCACACAAAGCAATGAAAGATTGAAGGACAGAACACAGGGGCCTGTTGACAATGCTCTTCAGTACAGGAATGTCCCCTAAATGGCAGTCTGCCAGGACCAGGCTAATAGACCTTCACATGTCTGCAGAGATACAGCCATTTCCAAATATAACCCTGCCACTGACGGGATCGGACACCGGCCCTGCTTCAACACACACCGCGTGCTGTGTCATATCAAAAAGGACCTGACATGAACCACTGCTTTTAGAAACGATCTCAGTGGCTTAGATATACATTTTGCTTATCTGACCATGTCAAAAAGGGGCACCATAGTGTGAGCACAACCAAGATTGGCTGGAGTACATTCAGGCGATTCATAACTAATCATTAGACCCACCATGGCCAAGTAGACTTTACGAGCATGAAAATAGGATCCAGCCAAGCAATCACTGACTGAAGCAATCTGCTAGATTTCAATGTTCAAAGACTCAGATTTGGAGTAACTGGATTAAAAGGGCAGCCAGGTGACAAGTATCATTAGAAGGTAGTTACCAATGCCATCCACCATTTGTTTCACTACTTCATTCTTTACAGTATGGAATTTCTGTTTGCCCATAGAAGAAGGAAGCCCAAGGGAGACCACTTATTCCAGGTCAGTGACCAAAAGCACTAACATCAGTGGGCAGCATGTTATCCTGCTGGACGTCATATGACGCCCAGTCAGGATAACTGAACCACCGCCTGGCCGTCATCTGCTATGGGCCGGACGGGAAGTGGTTAATCTGATTTTTATCAATTTTTTTAATAGAATGCTTTTGGGGTAAAAATCTATCTAAAGATAGCTTTCTATTTAAGATAAAATTAATAATTTCGCTTATTTAGCATGAAACTGAGCTTAGTTATGTAGCACGAGGCTGTATATTCTGCAATACTTACATTTTTGGTAAACTCATTCAATGAATCCAAGCTCTGCAAGCAGAGATCACATGCACTGCATTGATGCATTCACACAATTTCACTGTAACCATGAGATAAAACAAAGTCAAACAAAGACAAAGAAAGACAAACAAAATTCTTTTGCAAATCTATGTACACTACAAAATGTCTGATTGGATCAGTTCAGATATCACTGTTTTACTAACCTGACAGCTTATTATTCTAAATAGGAAACCTTAATTTTGTTTGAAAATATAAATATTAAAGGTTCTAACTTCCAGCAAGAATAGATCCTTACATTTAAAGAGCACCTGTCATTTCAGATCCATCATGGCAGCGCCTGTTAGCGGGCATCCACTCATCTGCTGCTGCCACGTCCCTCACCTTGTTGTATCACTTCCGCATCACCAGCCGTCCCATTAAAGTGAATGGGACTTTGGTGAGTCAACAGCGGGTCAGAGAAGGAGCCACTGCGGGACAGAGATGACGACAGTTGCTCTTTAAAATTTATGATTTAAAATCGAGTCGATTTAAAATCAAGCCTTTTTAGCGATGTAAATCGACTTGATTTAAATCAAATCCACCCTGGCAGCATCTGTCAAGCGTTCAGGAGGTGCTGCCGCCCCCTAATGCCTTCTTTTAATGCAAGCAATTGACTCATAGCTACAGAAGTTTGGCAACGGCCCAAATTAAAAGTGCATTGCAGTGCAGCATGTATACAGCCCTCTCAGGCTGTAATGTTAGAAATCTGGTGGGCAGCAGAGGGGTGGTAAATCCACCCCCTTTTTACTGCTGCCTGGCCACCAACACAAAAGAGCCCAACGTGTATGGCTAGCTTTCATTTTGGCTTTTCATACAATGTAGGGGAGACTCACACCACATCGCGCACGTGAGCACATGCCAAAACAACGCGCATTGTAATGCATTTGTGCATGCTCTGCAATACGTTTTTACGCAACGCATACTGTGACACTTAGGGGGTTAATTTACTAAAACTGGAGAGTGCAAAATCTGGCGCAGCTCTGAATGGGAGTCGCTCTGCTTCTAAGTTCAGATTTCTCAATTAAGCTTTGCCAAAAAACCTGGAAGCCGATTGGTTTCTATGCAGAGCTGCACCAGATTTTGCACTCTCCAGTTTTAGTAAATCAACCCCCATACTGTGTGCGCTGCCATGCAATAAAATGCTGCCTGCCTTCTTTTTTTCTGCATACTCCAAAGCAGCACGTTGGTGTGAACAGACTCAGAACAAATCCGCCCCTTACATGTAGCGTGAACAAGGCTTTAAGGCGCCTTTCACATGGACGGCTGTTCTGCCGCAGTTAAAAGCATATACTGTAATTTGTTCTATGAAATTCAAGACTCCAGGCACTGCGATCAGCTGCATTTGTACAGTGAGATTACCTGCGTTTACATCAGTTTACATGTGGCTGCGTTTAGAACATTGTTGCCATTTCTGATGTGCTTCCTGTTGTTTTTCTTTCCTTGTTGCCGCTGCTATCCGCAGGAGAAATAGTACACTGCGATTACCTGCAGTTATGTGCAGATAGTTGCGCTAAATCGCTCATGGACGCAGTCAATTCTATTTTTTCTATCCAAACCAAACCGCATGCAACTAAATCGCAGCTAAACGCAGTGTGTGAATGGGGCCATAGGAAAGCATTGTGCGCTTTTAGCTGCGGTAGAAAACTAGAAAATCCGTAGCTAAAAGCACAATTCTATCCGTCCGTGTGAAAGGGGCCTGTAAAGCCAGCTATAGATGGTTTCGAAGCTCGGCTGGTCAGCAGGGACCAGCCAGGATTGGAACCATGCATGGACAGGCTGATTGTACCCAAGTTTAATCGATCAACTTGGGTACAACCAGTCTGTCGGATTTGTCACATGAATATTGTCAGTGTCTAAAGCCTCTAGCAATAATCACTGTGTGTTCTCCCGGCTGTGACAGCTCCCCGTACTCCCCCACTGGGAGAACATAATAGCTCCACGGGAGTTATTCCCTCCTCAACACTGACTGTGTTGATCGGGGAATCTAGCAATTTTCTTTCCAGTTGCTGGAAAGGAAAAATCGCCTCATCTATGGCCAGCTTAAAGCTTCCTTTTTTTTTTAGGTTTTGGATAGAGTCGTTGGACAATGAATATCCTTGGCTTTTTGGTTTCCTGGCTGTGTCCCATAAAAATCGCTTAAAGAGGAGCTCCAGTCTCCCCAATTTTTTAAAGTCAGCAGCGACAAATACTGTAGATGCAGACTTTTAATATAAGGGCACTTGCCTGTCTAGGGATCCAGTGATGTCCTCACCTGAGCCTATTCTTCAATCGGCTTCAGGTGCCGGCATCTTCAGTAAGGGAAACCAGTAGTGAAGCCTTTCGGCTTCACAGACAGTTTTCTAGTTCACATTAGCGAGTCACGCTGTGCTTTTGAATGGTCCCGCAGTCTTCTGGGACCTGTGTATGTCTCAGAAGTCTGCGGGGGAAGAAAGAAGAAAGAAGAAAGAAGAAAGAAGAAGAAAGAAGAAAGAAGAAGAAAGAAGAAAGAAGAAGAAAGAAGAAAGAAGAAGAAAGAAGAAAGAAGAAGAAAGAAAGAAGAAAGAAAGAAGAAAGAAGGAAGAAAGAAGAAGAAAAAAAAAAAATTATATACCACATTCAAGGTGGATGGAAGAATCCTCCCTGCTAAGCCTTTGTATTCTGACAGTGGGGAAGCTTTCCCAGTAAACTGCACTAATTGAGCGCAATATTTCCAAGATGGGTAGATGGATTTCTGTACAACCAACCTAACCATACATGATCGAAATTCAGCTGGTCCCTGCTTAACCAAGGGGACAACCCCTCACCTCCTGTTCCAAACTTTTGGATTTCCCACCCCCTTCTGTAAAAGAGACCATGATCACTAGGACACAAAAAGAGGGTGAATCTCCGAAGTGGGAACACAAACCATAATAAGAAAACTTGACTTGGGCTTTAACTCTTTTGCACCCAATCTGAAGTTGAATAAAGTTTTTGCTTTTACGTGCCAATTGTTTCTACCCCAGGGAAGCTTTGATTTACACAAAAAAAAAAAAAAAAAAGAAAAAAAAAAAAAGATTTCCAACAAATTGGATTTTTTTTTTATGTCAAGCAGGAACTCTCTCCATAATCTACACAGCAAAGGGAACAAGTATTTTATTGAACTTGCGTTGGTATCACCAGTTGGGTAAAATATTGAGGCAGGTCCTCAGACTACAACCATAGATGGACAGACACTCTTGTTGAGATGCCTCACCATCTCGGGCCAGCCTTCCTGTTGGTTAAAAAAAAAAAAAAAAAAAACTTGAACAAGTTTGCAGGCGGCCTCCAAGGGGAAAAAAAACACCCATTTTCAGCAACTGTTTCAGCTAGTAAATTACCAACTTTCCCTTCACAGTAGGAATTTTCTTCCATCTAAATTAGGTGTCACCGCTGCCCCCTTTCCCAGCATCACAACATTCCTGACTCCCCTCCCCCACCTTAGTCACAGTCCTCCTTAACTTCCCAAGGCGTGAAATCCCCTTTATTTCCCATGTAGCCACCACCTGTGCCAGGCCATTCTCCGCTCTTGTCGTCCGAAAATCTAATTTTAACTCCATCTAAAAGAGCGACGGGTCCCTCGTTCCCTTGCTCTTCCTGTAACCGAGTACCCTTTATCTTCTAACCGGCCCCAGCCTCATTGTTGGCAGACCCCCGGGTGTTCCGGCAATCAAGAGACATAAAAAAAATGTTTATTGTGCTGGAGAGAAAGACTGTGAATAACTCTAGTTTGCATAAAATTCAATTAATGTTACAAAACACTTTTCAAAAAGACATCCCGAGTCGAGGTTTCCCATCGAGGAATTTAAATAAATTAGTAAAATTACAAATAAAAAAAAAATAAAAAATAATATTAATAATAAAAAAAAAGTAATTTTGGAATTAAAAAAAAAAACAAAAAAAAAAAAAAAAAAAAAAAAAACAACCCACAAAACAACTTTGGGTATTAAAATATAGGAAGGTCATAGCTAGGGGGAAAAAAAAAATAAAAAAAAAAAAAAAAAACGGGGATACAGAATGAACAGTTCCATTTTGGCCAAAAAGACATAATGGACTATAAACAGGGTATTAGCACTAGACTGACAGGTACATATTGAGCTCCTGTTAGTGTTTACACACAGGCTCTAATTGACTTCTAATGGACCCCAGAGAACAAAGGTTGTCTCAGGAGGGGGAAGTGACATCACAGACGGAGCAGTTTACAGACCGGAAGAATAAGGAACCGTACTCTACAGATCAAAGAACAAAAGCCTCGCTGTTGTAATCAACTCAAAGGAATGTTTTAAGTAGCAAAAAAAAAAAAAAAAAAAAAAAAAAAAAAGAAGAAGACGGCTTAACACCAGTTACAAAAACAATTTTACTTTGCTCCCATGTGACCTGGGTTGTCTATTTTGTAATAGTAAAGTAGTTTGTACCATGATCAAAAATAAAATTGGCTTGCCTAAAAGACATTATTCATACACAGGGCCAAAATGGATAAATGCAAGAATAAAGCTGGGCTATATAAAGATTATTGTTGTTCAGTAAGGATTGACAAGCACCTGAACAGCCAATAATTTTCCGCTCGGGTCTGTTGATTTTTCAGTGGAAGTACAGATCCAGGTAGAGGCGTGTGAAAAAAAAAAAAAGAGTCAACAATGCCCATTTGCAGCATCACTGTGCCCATTTTCAGCCTCACTGTGTCCATTTGCAGCCATAGGTCCCCTGAACTTCAAACTCGGTAGTTAAGGGTTCCTAGATGCCCCCTAGCTGCAGCCAAAATTTGGGGTCTCTGGACCCAA
The DNA here is from genome assembly GCA_037952835.1 of Lithobates septentrionalis. Lineage (NCBI taxonomy): Eukaryota > Metazoa > Chordata > Amphibia > Anura > Ranidae > Lithobates > Lithobates septentrionalis. The sequence continues at coordinate 478,173 of JBBDGP010002202.1, forward strand.
AGGGTCCCGAAATGACATTGCTGCAGATGGACACAGTTGACCGACTTTGGGGCCCCGTATCCCGGGGCCACTTGGTGTTAGAAACCCCAAATTTGGTGTGCAAACCCAGTGGAACTAGCACTACAACATATCTATATCATACAAGTTGGGGTTCCTAGCACCAAGTAGCCCCGAGAGACGGGGCCCCAAAGTCGGTTTGGAAAATGTCAAACACTTTTCTGCAGCAGAGAATGACATTTTCCAAACCGAATTTGGGGCCCCATATCTCAAGACCACTTGGTGCTAGGAATCCCAGCTTTGGATATGTTATAGTGCTAGTTCCACTGGGGTTCCTAGCACCAAGTGGCTCCGAGATACGGGGCCCCAAATTCGGTTCGGAAAATGTCATTCTTTGCACCAGAAAAGTGCTTGACTCGAGTATAAGCCGAGGGGAGCACTTTCAGCACAAAAAAGTGCTAAAAAACTTGGCTTATATTCGAGTATATTTGGTACACAGGTTCTGAGGCTAATTTAACGCAGATAAGGCACCAAGTGAGTTTAACTGCCACCTTAATCAGCCACAGAACCTGTGTGATTATTATGTGTTCGGTTTTAAAGGGATGAGGTGGCAACTCTAGGTGACATTCCAGATTGTTACTCTAGGCAAGCTTCCACTGGTGGCAAATGAGGCAACAAAGTCTCAACAGGAAGTCAATCTTGCGTTTGACAACTTGGTTCTAACCATATTCATTTAAAAAAAAAAAAAAAAAAAAAAAAAAAAAAAAAAAAAAACACAGCAGTCATAGTGAAATAAATTTAAATTGCTACATTCGGCAAGCAGGTAGCTGCCAAGTAAAAAGGATTAATGTGAAAATCATCAGCCACTGAAGTTTTTCCAAAAGTGCGATGTGGAGTTTATGCCTTGCAGGGGTGGCCTGGTGTCAACTTCTGCATGCCTTAGAAATCAGGCGTGTGCTATCCTCCATCTGCAGATCTGACGCCTGCTCTAATCTCAGCAAGACACTCAACATATCCAAAAAGCTAAAAGGCCCAATCAAGGGGGCACAAGAAGCCAGCACTTGTTTTAATGAGATCAACGGCATATCCTGGGGCTTCACATTTAATTAAATCATTACCGTATATCAAGAAGCACTTCTAAAGCATTGGAAAAGCTACAATGATATATATAAAAAAAAAAAGTTCTTGCTTGAATTCTCAATTTAGATCCTTTTCCAGATCTAAAGATCAGAAGTGCAGCTCCTACAGGGCTCGTTCACATCATACCCACATGAAAACCAATGGGAAAACCACGCGGATTGCGCTTGCTGAGACATCAGTTTACATGCGCCTTTCAGTGAGATTTTTATACACGCTGACATCAGTTTTCAGGTGTATCATTTATGAGCCCTGCCCTAGCCAATGCTGATTTCATGTCCGTTTTTTTTCTCTGTGTAGAAAACTGCACACATGTTGCAGATCTGTGCAGAAAAAAAAAATCTGCATGTTGTGTGAACAGGGCACATAGAGAACCATTGTTTTCTTGGAGCCCTTGCAGAAAAACTGATGTCTCTGCACTATGGTGTTAACAAGGCCTAATGCCCCGCACACACGGTCGGAATTTTCGACAACAAATGTTCGATGTGAGTTTGTTGTCGGAAATTCCGACCGTGTGTAGGCTCCATCAGACATTTGTCGGAATTTCCGACAACAAAAATTTGAGAGCTGGTTCTCAAATTTTCCAACAACAAAATCTGTTGTTGGAAATTCCGAGCGTGTATACACAATTTTAACGCACAAAATTCCACGCATGCTCGGAATCAAGCAGAAGAGCTGCACTGGCTATTGAACTTCACCGCATTCTTGACGTTCGGAATTTCCGACAACATTTGTGTGACCGTGTGTATGCAAGACAAGTTTGAGCCAACATCCTTCGGAAATAAATCCAGGATTTTGTTGTCGGAATGTCCGATCGTGTGTACGCGGCATAAGGCGCCATGCACACCGACGCTCATAAACTGTCGTTTTTTGGGAGTTTGGGCTTTTTTTTTTGTTTTTTTTAACAGCCCCTAAACTCCCCTCAATGTTTTCCTATGTGTCCATGCACACATGGACATTTTTGGATGTTTATCAGCAGTGGAGTTTATGGGTCGTTTTCTGAACGCCATAAAATTGCATTCAGGAGTCGTTTTGTCTGACCACAAAAAACACCAAACGCTGATAAACGTCGATAAACGCTCAAAAACGTGGCTCACCAGCGTTCAACATTTTTGATCCATTGAAAAAAAATAAAATATTAAAAAAAAAAAATAGCTAATAAACGCTATTGCAAATACATTGAAAGACTCACTGCAAAGCTACTGCAGTTTGTATAAAGTTATTTCAACATCCAGTGTGCATGGCACCTAAGTCATAGGGGGGAGGGGGCTTCATGTATTAAAATGGCCATTCTGTTGCCCACAGCAACCAGATTCTTGTTTAGCTGCCCTAAAAATGTGAACGGAAATCTGGTTGGTCACCAGGGGGTAACAGAAGATTATACAGTCTGCTTTGGACTTTTAAGACACCAACCAGATGTAGTACAACAAATTGTAGATTTAACAGGGAGATTAATTTCATTCAGTAAAATCAAATGAATTTCGATCCATGTATGGGCACTGTGGTCGTAGAGATGTCGATCTACCAATTGACTTCTGTACAACCACCCTGTGGAATTTTCCCTGCTTAATTAGCACTGCAGGCTATAGCTGCAATGCTGATCAGTAATATTCTGATGGCAGGGGAGTCTCATTGTTGTCAAAATACAAAGACTCATCATGGAGGATCGATTCCGCCATCCACCTCGAATGTGTGGATGGGGAAATAGTTTTTTTGTTCAAGCTAATGGTTGATCAAAAAAAAAAAAAAAAATCGTATCATCTATGGTCTACCTTACCTTATTCTGCTCTCCTTCAGCTTCGCTCTAGCTGTGTGGCCAGTAGGGTTGCCACATAATCCCTTTAATCCAGGACACACATATGAGTTCCACAGGTTCTGAGGCTGATTTAATGCAGATAAGGCACCAAGTGAGTTTAATTACCACCTTAATCAGCCACAGAATCTGTGTAATTAATGCGTGTCCTGGATTAAAGGGATGATGTGGCAACCCTAGTGGGCAGTCTCCCCCAGCCTCCTTTCCAATCTGCGCTTAAATAGTCACCCCCCCCATCACACTCAATGCAGGGTTACTAATGCCAATGAACCACCCACAGACTAGAGCTACAGGGAAAAAAAAAAAAAAAGAGGGCATAGCCAGAGCTGGGAATGTGGGCAAGTGTTCGTTCTACTACCCTTAAACATATTCAGAATTTATCCCCTGCAGTAGAAGGCCCACTGCAGGCCTAGATTTTTTTCTTTTCAAAAATTCCTGGAGTTGGACTTTAAAGTGGTTGTAAAAAGGCACAAGGTTTTTACCTTCATGCATTCTATGCATGAAGGTAAAACACCTGTGTGCAGCAGCCCCCCTAATACTTACCTGAGCCCCATCTCGATCCAGCAATGTCCACAAGAGCCTTGCCCCCCTGGGGACTAGCACTGCTAATTGGCTTTTAGCAGAAGGAGCCATTGAAACTCCCCATTGGCTCAGTATCATCTTGTGCTCCTAGAAAGCTACAAAGTAACTTTTCATAGCTTCACATTGGCATTAAAGTGGTTGTAAACCTCAGATATGAAATATGAGCAATGCATAATCCTCTATAGCAGTTCTCAACCTTCCTAGTGCCGTGACCCCTTGATAAAATTTCCCAAGTTGTGAGGACCCCTAACAGTAAAATTATTTTCGTAGAGTGGGTTGTCGGCACCCAAGGCAAGACAAGTAATTTGCACCCCTAATGGACATTTAGCGCTCCCTGAGTCCCTTCCACTCATACAGCATTGAACCCCCTTATGGTACATTTTAGGATGTACCACTCTTTCCCTTTTTTCTCCTTTCTTTCTCTATCTTAATTTCTTGTTTTTTTTCCCCCATCCCTCTCTATAGTGAATTTTCTTGTTCTTTCTCTTATTCTTTCTCTCCCTTTTTCTTTGTTCCTCCCCCTCTTTTCCTCTACCTTCCATGTATTCTCTATTTTTTTTCCTTCTCTTACTCCTTGGTGGGGTGGGGGGAATGGGATGAGTGGCAGTGATGGCGAGTAGTTGGGATGTGTGGCAATGTTCGGGGGGGTTCTGATCAGCCAACTTGGGTGCTCTTGATCAAGGTGATCTGCTGATCTGAGAATTGTAGTGGAGACTTTTAATGGCAACTATAATCACAGGTAGTGTTACACACTGTGTCTCTGGCTTCACTGTGTCTCCGACTTTGTGGTGTCTCATCACAGTGACACCTATGCCGAAATCAGGAGATAGGGTCTCCTCCAGCCCCTCCCACTTCACATTCCTCACCAGTCAGCTGACCTCTAGTCTCTGTCCCCCAGCCATGCCGTGAACTGAATGAGTGGCTGCGAAGAGGCTGAGTGGGAGGCCGCAGGCTCCAGGAACAGCCCAGCTGGGCGGTCACAGGCTTCAGGGACAGCCCTGCTGGGTGGCCTCAAAAAGGCTGGGAGAGAGGTGCGGGCCTCAGGAACAGCCCAGGATTCGGTGACCCCTGGCAAATCATCATTCAACCCCCGAGGGGGTCCCGACCCCCAGGTTGAGAACCACTGCTCTATAGCAAGGATATGCAATTAGCGGACCTCTAGCTGTTGCAGAACTACAAGTCCCATGAGGCATAGCAAGACTGACAGCCACAGGCATGACGGGACTTGTAGTTTTGCAACAGCTGGAGGTCCGCTAAATGCATATCCCTGCTCTATAGTGTGTACAGAGTGATAGCCTCAGCTCTGTTTCTGTGTGTTGGGGGTGTGCCCCTTCCCTCCAATCAGCTCTCAGCGCTCTCCTCACTGAATGCTGCAGGGTGTAACTTCAGCTCTCCGTCCTTTTTTTCTAAACGCTCTGACAAGCTTTAAATTATGGACTTTGAAGTCCATAAGATGATTTGTTTCATCTCCGTTTATCACCTGGGGCCAGTGGGTATATGGAAGGGTTTACAACCACTTTAAGTCGCCACCCTGTGTGGATACATTTAGGTTTTCTTCCAACTTTTTACCCAGGCCCTTCCATTCTGATATCTCACAACTGAACAAAAGCGCCTCTGCACCCATCAGAGGTGTCCTGTTGTATTATGGGATGCTGAGAGGAAAAAAAACTCCCTCTGCTTACATTTACCTATAGGTCGTGAAAAGATCTCCTAAACCTGTACAGTTGAGGAAATATTTACATTGCATGCAGTCAGTGACCACACTGGCACATGCCCTCTGAAGGAACGGCTCACGGGTGCCGTTCCGTCAACGCGGCTCCAGGCCAAATCACAGCGCCGGAGCACGCAAACCCAGAATAAACTCCAGGGAAAATGTCAGCTGGCTTAGCGGTGTGCGGGGACCGCTGCAACAGCTTTGTTCTAAGGTAAGCATTTCATAATGAGCTAGTATGCGGTGCATACAAGCTCATTATGCCTTTGTCTTGCAGGGTTTATTTTTCTTTATTTCGTTTTTTTTTCTTTTTCTTCTGAGGTTTACAACCTCTTTAAAGCTGTAGAGAAGTCAAGAAAACTAGAAATGTTCACCTGGCTTTAGGGAAGACTGACATTCTTTTCTGGGAAAAAAATAAAAAATAAATAACTGCCTTATGATCACTTTCCTATTATTAACATTGGCAAGAAGCCCCGTTTAGTACAGAGGGGCTTCCCGAGCACACCAAGAGGAACACGGACCTGACCTAAGAGTACATTCAGGGCTCCATGCCAGTTTGCAGGGCTCTAATTAGTGTATTACATTGTGACTGGCAACGGGTTCACGTCAAACCCAAACTATATCCATTATTTTGAATGTTAGCGAGAACTTTTTTTTTTTTACTTTACAGATGAGGTCTTACTGCTGGTGGTGAAATTTTTTTTCCTTCTTCAGATGCTTAGCCCAGGTTCACTGCTAGGACAGTCGCAGGACTTCCTATCTGACTTTGCCCTGCAACTTCAGTCCAACTTTGATCCGACTTAATGTGAATTTTGACACTATGGCATTGAAGTTGTATTAAAATTTGAACCAAAGTAGTATAGGAACCTTTTCTAAAGCGGAGCGACTTGTGGAGTTCCAGGCTTTTTTTTTTTTATTAAAAAATCAGCAGCTACAAAAAGTTTAGCTACTGACTGACTTTTAATAAACAGACACTTACCTGTTCCACGGTCCAGCAATGCAGCCGCACGGAGCCTCGCTTTTCTCCCCCTTCTCTCCTCCATGCATCCGTTGATACTGTGGGCACCCAGCCGTGACAGCTTGCGGCTTCACAGCCGGGCACACACGAGTCGCACTCTCCCAGTGGACAGGCAATCTTCTGGGACCTGTCACGTGTCCCAGATAATTGCTGAGAGGGAGGCGCCGCCTAGGGGGAGAGGAGGGGGGGGGAGTTGCCTAGGCGGTCTGTAGCCGGAACCAGGAAGTGGGACAGGAAGTCCCCTTCAAAACTAAGCGCCCACCCCCACAAAAAAAAAAAAATTACATGCCAAATGTGGCATGTAAGGGGGCGAGGAGTGCTTAAAGCGGAAGTTCAACTTTTGGGTGGAACTCCGCTTTAAGACGGCTCCCATAGGGAAACACAGAATTTGACATGTCATGTGACTTTTGCTCCAACAAGGTCTGATCCCATGTCGCACCAGTGTGAACCGGGCCTAAAGTAGTATAAAAGTAGCCACATAACCTTAGTTCTGCAGTAGCTACAGATGAACTTAAAAGTTTAATATCTTATTAGTTTTCTTCACAAAAGAAACATAGTACAACACATAAGCGTAGGTTGGGAAGGAACAAGAAAATATACAAAATTTGAGTGCATAGACAACATACAGGGTCTAAATTAAGTTCACTAAACATGGAACAGTTATGCCGCGTACACACGGTCGGACTTTTCCTCTACAAAAGTCAGACGGACGCCGACGGACCAAAGCCGGCTGACAATCCGATCGTGTGTGGGCTTCCCCGGACTTTCAGCGGAACTTTCAGCCGCAAATCTGACGGACTTTAGATTTGAAACATGCTTCAAATCTTTACGTCGTAACTCCGCCAAACCCAGAAATCCGTTCGTCTGTATGCTAGTCCGACGGACAAAAACCCACGCTAGGGCAGCTATTGGCTACTGGCTATCAACTTCCTTATTTTAGTCCGGTGTACGTCATCACGTACGAATCCGTCGGACTTTTGTGTGATCGTATGTAGGCAAGTCCGTTCGTTAGAAAGTCTGCCGCAAGCCCGCTAAAAGTCCGTTGAAAGTCTGTCGGACTTTTGTAGCCGAAAAGTCCGACCGTGTGTACGCGGCATTACAGTACTTATGGCATACTCTGTATGGAATAATATTTGAAAATAGAAACTGACACATATCATTCAGTGACCTATGTAATAACTAAGTTCATATATTTTCATAGAAAAAAGAAGCAGTATCATGCATGGAAAAAGCCCAGTGTTTGTTAACTATTTTATTCACCGTCAGCCCCTCTATTAGAGGCTGGCATACCACACTATACTCCTTTGTAAAAACAAGCGCTCTAAATACCTCTTTTGAGCTGTCTTTAGGCCGGTCATGTGACTCGCGGCAGCTTTAAAAACTCCAAGACATTTGGGGACGTGATCTCCCTCTGACGTTAGATGGGGAGATCACGTGACCTCCCACAGAAGCAATGTCTGAGCTGTAAAGCGGCCCCGAGTCACGTGACCGGCCTGAAGACAGCTCAAAAGGGGTATTTAGAGCCCTCATTTTTACAAAAATACTTGGAAAATGTGGTATGCCAGCCTCTAATAGAGGGGCTGGCAGTGACCAATGTAGGGTTTTATTTTTAATAGCAGGGGGGGGGGCAGGGCAGTGACAGACACAGCTGACAGGCAGGAAGGAGGGGTTGAGGGGGGAGAGAGGACAGATACGTGTGACGGAGGGACGTAGTCTGACCACGGTGGTCAGGGCTGAGCAGCCCTGGTTATCGTGATCAGTATAGAGAGAGGGCATACAGGAAGTGGCAAATTTAGGGAGGTTTTTTCCAGTTTAGAGGGGGGTAGATTACACAGCACAAGCACAGTGCTGTGTAATCTGCTTTAAGGGACCAGAATCTAAATATTTTTTTGGGGGTTAACAAAAACTTTAAAGCAAAATCCACAGGCCAGTGCCTGGTCAAATGGTAATTTCAGGGGTACAACCATGGAGGGTAGTACAACCATGGTCTTCATACAAAACAGTTTGAGCGGCCAGGTAAAGGTAAAGTGTGGGGTTATCCACCGACTAGGCTAATTTCTGAGAATTGGGGGGGGGGGGGGGTAGATAGGAGGAGAGTGTTATGGAGGGCTGAAAATCTGCTTTAAAGCTACTGAACAAAAGCCACTTGTACATACACTAAAGCTGGCCATAGACTGACTGAACAGGCATGCTTGACTATTGTTGATCAGCTACTGCAGGCAACTGGCTGCAGCCGCTGATCAGTGTACTCTGACAGCAACCGGTCCAGCTGTCAGAATACATTACAAGATTACTCCATCTACCTAATTTATGTGCATGGAAGAAAGTGATATTTGCTTCTTTTTCGCCCCCCCCCCCCCCCCCCATCTTTGACCAGCTTAACAGTGCAGAAATGCAGATGGACACATCCCCTCCGCCAGGCTATTGTATTTTGACAGCTGGCACCCCTAGCGGTCATAATGCCCAAACAGTACGTGCATTTGTTTGAATGCAGGGGCTGTTCAGCCAACAATTTTCCAACAAGTTCCTTGGACAAAAGTTGGCTGAGCAATTTCCTTTTTTGGAACTGGTGCTGGCAGGAACATACACTGCTTCAAATTTTGTCCTTGCCAGCAGGAATCGTTCAAAATGCAAGCAGTGTACGACTATCTTAAGTGTAAACTAAAGCAACTTTGATAGTACAACTTTGGTTCCAGCTGGCTATTGTGGCTACTGCAATAAGGGGAAGAAATAAGAAATAAAAAAAGAGGAGAGAAGATGGTAAGCTGCAATACATTAGCTTTTGGGTTTGGAGACGCTTTAAGCGTAGTTCTCCTGTTGAAAACATGCCATGGTGAACTTGGGTATTTTTGGAGTGGAGGAGGAAAATCTTTAAACACAACATTGATGCATCGGACATGTACGCCAATTTGTGTTGGAAGAAGTCGCTGCAAGCATTCAGCTAATTATATTCCTGTTTGACTAACAATGGCGCTATAATTACTGAGCAAACAAAAGGCAGCACAACTAATGACTGTGCCAGGGTCTATAATACTGGTAGTAAAAAACATATTAGAACAATTCTGTGTTATGAACCAAAAATATTCCAGTCAATTAAAATATTTGTCTGGTAAAAAAAAAACAAACAAAAAAAAAAAAAAAAACGTATGCATTACATTACATTAGCAATTCCTTATGGGTTATCCCATTTAAAAATGGTGAAAGTACCATACCTGTTGGCCAAAAATCGAGTGAGCTCCTTAACTTGGTTGTCTACTGATAATGCTGCTATTGCTGCACAGAAATCCCAAGAAGTGTTGTCAGTCCTGTCTGAGTGCTTCAATGCTGAACTACAGAACACCTACCTTTTACATTATAGAGATGGAGGTGCTTTGTAGTCCAGCCAACACTGCTTGGGGATTTCAGTGTAGCAAAAACAGTTTCAGACAACAGTCGATGCAACTTATTTAAAATCCAACTTTAATATGGAATTACACTCTATGGCAGCTTTTCTCAACCTATCTAGCCCAGAGGAACATCTAAACAAATATTTCAGGTCTTGGGGAACTCCTCAAACTAATCGACTGGGTTTCAGTGGAAAAAATGCCCCTCTACATCGGTGGTCAGTGGGAAGAATGCAACCATAGTGGTTGTCAGAGAACCACCCTTACAGACAGTTAAAAAAAAAAAATGGGAGTATTGGAGCTGCTATTGGCTCTGCTGAGTGGTGTTGACCCTGGAATTATCCCAGTTCCTTGGAATTTTCAATTGAAGCGGGACGGGGTAGATATTGCCACCTACATAGCAAAATTTCAGCATGGAAAAAAAAAAAAAAAAAAAAAAAAAAAAAAACACACACACGATAGTTCTTGCTTAGTGAATGGATTCCTCTTAGTTTTCCATGCCGACATGAGACCTGTAATACCTCTCAAGTGTATTTTTTTTGGGATAGATAGAAATAATCTTACAGAATTTTAGCCATTCCGAATATGGTCCTTACAGGGGATATCCCTCTACATCCTGTCCCAAAGACAAAGCAGGACATCTCTCCAAAAGCATGAAGATTCCCCCGGTTAATCTTCTCAAGGTTTTAATTTTACATTAGATTACCACATCTAATCAAATGTATATATTTATATATATTTTTCAATATATCTGATGGTTTTACGTATTCAAGAAAAAAGGAATTCTTACAATGGGTCTATGACTATTCACAATTGGAAGATTTCCTGTTATTGTGAAAACTCAAAAATTTGGACGGTCACTTTCTGGTCTACAGGACCAATAGTGAAGGGGAATCTCATCAGTGGAGCCATAGGAAAAAAAAAAAAAAAGAAATAAATAAACACAAAAAGGTGTCCCTGATCAGGTGGGCACCACATGGAGGTGCTGGCGGGCTTTTAGTGATTCTTCCACTTTCCGAGCCCTAGTGGCAAAATATTTGGTTCATCGTGCATTCCCCTGTGTTGGAGGCCTGTGCACCTGCCCTTGAAGTATCTCTGGTTCTCTAAAAATCAATGAACTCGGACATGGAAGAACTTACGGCTACTCCCTATAATACGGTGGAGTCCTTTCGTGACACTTGGAGACCATGGCACTATTTGGTTTTCATAGATGCCTATTTTACAGGAGGTCTCGCAACCTGGCTGATTTTTCCGGGGACTTGTTACGAGGCTCTGGGTGAGAGAATCTGCTTTTCGGATTCTTAATGTCTCAATGGCTTTTTGTCTTGGTCATCTGTGCATTCATTCCCATTCCTCCCTCATTCTGTTGTTCTCACGTTTAACTTGGAAACTTCTCCTTTGCAGTAATGTACATGATCAAGTCTTTTAGATCTCACTCCCTCATTGTGTGTTATACTGGCCACCGGGGTAATCTCTCTTGACCCCGGTATTTGTCACTTCATATCTTACAAGGTTGCATTGCTAAAGTTAGGGCTCTACTATATATATATATATATATATATATATATATATATATATATATATATATATATATATATATATATATATATATATATATATAGTCAGGGGACCTATGGATGCAAATGGGCACAGTGAGGCATGCAAATGGGCATTGTTGACCCTCTTTTCCACTTACAGTAGCTGTGCATTTCTCACCCTCGTCTTATACTCGGGTCAATAAGTTTTTCCCATTTTTTTGTGGTAAATTAGGGCCTCGACTTATACTCGAGTGTATGTATAATTATATATATATATATATATATATATATATATATATATATATATATATATATATATATATATATATATATATATATATATATATACACACAATTTTAATATTAGTTTATTCTCTTTGCCGTTTCCTCAAGCATTTTTTGGATTTTTTCCTCCCCCTTTTAGTCACCCACTTCTTCCCATGTACTATAATGCCGCGTACACACGACCGGACTTTACGGCATACTTGGTCCGGCGGACCAGAGTCCGTCAGAAATTCGATCGTGTGTGGGCTCCAGCGTACTTTTTTTTTCCCCAAAAATTCAACGGACCTAGAAATGAAACATGTTTCAAATCTTTCCGACGGACTGGAGTCCGGTCGAAAAGTCCGCTCATCTGTATGCTAGTCCAACGGACAAAAACCGACGCTAGGGCAGCTATTGGCTACTGGCTATCAACTTCCTCGTTTTAGTCCGGTCGTACGTCATCACGTACGAATCCGTCAGTCTTTGGTTGATCGTGTGTAGGCAAGTCCGTTGTAAAGTCCGCCGGACAAAGTCTGCCGTAAAGTTCGCTCGTGTGTACGCGGCATTATAGTACGTGGGAAGAAGTGGGTGACTAAAAGGGGGAGGAAAAATCCAAAAAATGCTTGAGGAAAGGGCAAAGAGAATAAACTAATATTAAAATTGTGTATGTATGTATGTATGTATGTATGTATGTATGTATGTATGTATGTATCATATAGTAGAGCCCTAACTTTAGCAATGCAACCTTGTAATATATGAAGTGACAAATACCGGGGTCAAGAGAGATTACCCCGGTGGCCAGTATAACACACAATAAGGGAGCGAAGTCTAAAAGACTTGATCATGTACACTTGGTTTTTCCTCCCAAATGCCAGATTTCCATTTACTGGTTTTCCAGCACCCCGCTTGTTGCAGGGTTATTGTATATTTTTGATATGGTTTTAATCCTAGATATACTACATACAGATACTTCGTATTAGTAAGAGTTTCTTCCCATGGTATTGCAGTCATATACATTTCTGAATGTAAGAAATTGAAAACGATTTAAATAAACGGATTCAACGAAAAACAGACAAAGGTTGTTTTTGAGCCCTTTGCATGTGCTCTTCAACGCACCCAGAGAGATGCATGTGCTTCTTATTGAAAGGCAGGGCATCGCAATGCAAGGTAGTGGCGGTGGTGCTCTAAAAACACACGTGCGTTGGTGAGGTGAAAAAAAAGTGAGAATGATTGGCACCACAGCACACATCATGTGAACGTAGCCTAAAGGAGGACTTCAGAAATAGCACATGATTGCATCTTGGTGAGTAGAATGATGTACATTACATTGACCTTCATGTCCCCTACTCCGAGATCTCCAGTTCGGATTCCGCTTCCTGCTCTGCAGCTGGCTGATTATCAGCAAAATCCACATAGACCTCACCGGGACTGACTGAAAGTCATTCTAGCCAATTCTAAAACAGAGGGCAGCAATGGGGTAAAAAAAAAAAAAAGTTTACGGCTACCAAATATTTCAGTAGAAAGATCTCTGAATCACGAACACAAAAGGTCAACATAAAGCACATCATCACAGTCACCTAACCCTGATGCATAAAGCCAACATAACGTCATTCTCCAAAAGCAAAGTGTTATAACAACGTGCAACCATCAAGAACCTAATCCCCGATTACTACATAGAGACCAGTAGCAGATGTTCTAAATTACTGCTGTGGCTTACGGTATTTGCACTTGCCATTTTCCTTATGAATTCTGCCTGTTGGCCTGTCATTCTGTTTCTATTTCCAAATCGTACAATTTTTTTTATAAATGGCCGGTGATTTTGACAGACTTTATTATGAAAAGGCAAGCTTTCCAGCAAAATTAAAGGGTCCTTGTCAGCACATAAAACAGCATTCCCTCTTAAAGGAGACGGCAAAAGCTGGCTGTACATGGATTGAAACTCAGTCAGTACAGTAGGGACTGGACACATTTTAATCAGTGTGTGGGCTTCCCTGCTCAATAGTTTAATCAACCTTTGTTGAATAGACAAGTTGAAAAAAAAAAAAATGTAATCGATTAGCAGCTGCAGTCACTGGGGACACAGAGGACAATAAGGCTTAATGTACACGGGACGTTTTTACAACCTCTCCTGAACGATTTAAATTGACAGATAATAACCCACGTTTAAAAACGTCCGTTTTGCCGCGTTTGAAAAAAAACTTTTTTTTTCTCAAAATAGCCAAAAATGAAAAAACGCCTGTAAACGAAACGCGGCTAAACACGAGTTACAACGTTTAGCCGCGCTTAGCGTCTGAACACTTTTTTTGCCTTCAAAGAAAAGCCTATAAAATGCACACATAAGATTACACTGGATGAGTTCAGGGGCAGTTGAAAAAAGCATCCAACTGCCTCCGAACGTCCGTTTACCAGCAGCAGAGTACATGAGGCCGAAAAGTGATTCTTTCATCCACCTTGCTTGTGTGGATGGAGGGATCGGTTTGTTTCCACTGGCTATAGTGGTTCTAAAAAGGGAAAACATTTACCATAATGCATTTCCTGTATTAAGATAAAAAAAAATAACAGTAGTAGTAGTAGTAGTAGGTCACACCCCCCCACAATACATACCCATTCACTCAAACCAGGGGTGTGCCGTCTGAAGCGGCTCTCTCCACTCTCTCCTCACAGGACCCAGAGGCAGCAGCAGGAGCCATTGGCTCCTAATTACTCCTGTCAATCATATCCTATGAGCAGAGAACAGGGTCTGGGCCTAGTCATGTTGTGTATGGGTCTATGGATACACACAGCAGGGCTCAGGAGCATGCCCACATGGATGAATCTCCCCAGCAAGGACACCAACCGTAAACAGTTTTTGGTTTTACATGTACTTGGTGCTTAGCCCCTCAGTCTCAAACCTGCATTTAAAGCAGGTTTCCATGCTTAAAAAGAGAAGTAGGTTGTTTTTTTTTTACCATCATACTTACCTAGGTGGATGCTGCATCTGTCCCGGCCACCTTTGGACTGAGAACCGAGCCATCGAACACCGCCGATAGCTCGGTTTTCTCAGCTCCCCGAACGGAGAGCTGCTGACAAAAAAATTTAAAATAAACCACCACACACACCCCACAACACACACACACAGTAAATACAGAAGCAAAAGGATACATTTTCAACCCACAGCCGTCTTCCTGTCCTGTAACCCCGGAAAAAGAAAACTGCCATTTTTTTTTTTTGCTTGCCATTTGTCTCCAATGACAACGAACATTAAAGCGGAGTTCCCACTGATAATTTTGTAACCATATCTTTTGTTAAGAAGGCCAATTTAAAGAACTCACATTTTTATGCAGAATTGGCCCTGGATTGAGGATTTCGTAGAGGAATATATTTTATATTCTTCTTTCCGGGCAGTTTCCATAGTGCTTGTGAGCATCATGTGAAGCCCACAAGCACTATCTTCCGGGCTCTGGTGCAGCTGAGCGACCAGCATGCACCACCCGTTCTCGCGCATGCGCCGTATGTACAGTGCAGCGCCGTACACTTCAGACATTGCCATCACAACGGGCAGCAGCGGAGGTGCCCGCCCCCGTTGTGATGGCAATGAAGCCCTCAGCGCTGCCCAGTGACTCCTGAGAAATGATGACAGACATCTCCCAGGAGCACTAGCGAGCACGGGTGCCGAGGGAAGTGACGTCAGGCGCCTTGGAGAGGAAGAGGCAGATTACGAGAGACCCCCTAGCAACAGACCTGAAAAGGGGAGTAAAAAAAATATATATATATTTTTTTTTTTTCCACAGGTTGTTCCTTGTATTTATTGCGGCTGAATACTGGAAAAAAAAAAAAAAAAAAAAAAAATGTATGACTGGAACTCTGCTTTAAGCAATATAGGGTGCACAGCAAAGTTACATGAAATGTAAATCACAGGTACTGGCTTGCAATGCATCACTCAAAGCTCCTGATCAGACACACTTTTGTATAGGACTGCACAGGATGTCACATGCAAAATGCAACGTAAGGTAGTGGAAACTACATCTAGGGATTTTTCTGAAAAACTTGCCTATGGTGCCGCTGGGGACTTTTAAACGCATAGCTGCCTTTTTTCTCATAATGTGCATCATGACCCCCCCCCCCCCCCCCCCCCCCATGGTTATACTTGTCCTTTAAATCTCATCCCTGATTTTCCACTGTGTCAGTCAGCTTTCTATAGCTCTCTTGTCAGAATATGGCTGTCAATCGAACCAACTCAACCATCTGAGCTCTTATAAACCCTTTAAGTTTTTGCTATGCGACAGTTTTCGCAGACGGGGACTGCGCCCTCCTGTCACACAGAGAAAAGACTGTGGTCCTTTAACCCGTTGTTCCTCAAGCTGGATTTACAGCATACCTCCCCTCGGGCACTGAATGGATTAAAAACAGCCTCGGCTCTCCTAAAAACAGCACAGCATCACCAGTTCCCAACCCTCGGGGCATCCAGATTTGAGGAATAACCAATTAGTACACATGAGAATGTGCCTGGTTTGCATATGAATGGAATATATTGGTTCGGAGTATTCCCAAATGCCAGCTTTGCCAAGCTTCCCCAGGGATCGTACTGAACTTTGCGGCCAAATCTGGTCAATTAGAGAGGTTTTCACAGCTCACCAAGACTAAAGCGCCTACCAAATCTTCACATCAATTATAAAACAGGGTAATTAGCCAGCTCACGTGGATCATGGACATTTAATGTGGTTATCTATACACCCATCACATTAACAAACTCTTAGCTCTTTCTTCCATTGGTAATCTGTTCTGCGTATAAAGAAGTGTTGACGTGAAAACTCCAGCACTAAAAAACAGATCATTTTAACAACGCTGCTTTGCAAAGATTTTTTGCAAAATGTATCAAAGATTCTGTGATACTTCTGTTATGAAGATGCAGAGAAAAAAAAAAAAAAAAAAAAAAAAAAAAAAAAAATTGTACCGCAGAAGATACATTTCTTGAAAAAGCGTGCCAAATTGGCGCACTGACACTAACCATATGGTCTTACTCACACAGGCTTCAACCTATACAAGAGCAATAGGGTACATCAAATGTTTGCAAAAAAAAAAAAAACATCAGCTTTGTTGAAGCACCATTCAGCTCCAGTATAGTGGAAAGACATCCTTTGCTGGGTTGTCCTTCAGACTGTAAAAGGTGTTGTGACCCCATTCAATTCTGTCGGGAGAGCAAAACTCTGCAGGACCACTGGAGGCCACCATGAATATGGTTCTCCATAGAAATGAACAGGACCTTCTACACGCATGCCCAGGCTGAACAGGACCCAGTGAGGATAATTTGTGACAGACACTAATATATGGATAGATCTATCTAGAGTATTAGACCAGCTGGGAGATGTGGGGGGCTTGTATTTATAGACAACAGTACATGCCGCCCCTAATCTTTCTGAGTCCAGCCCACCTGGTCTAAGGCTTACCATACAGTAAACAATTTTGCTTGTACAATTTTCCCTTCGATTTACCAATCCATATGATGTCAAACTCAACTCACTTTCAATTTGTATGCAATCAGACAGGGGCTTGCATTACATAGTTCAAGGTAAATCCAAGACAACTGTATAATCTATGGCCAGCTTAATACTCCCATTCGGCCATGATCCAGTGATCTTCTCTGTGCCATGTTTGCTCACAAAACATCACCACTGAATCCTCTTCAGCCTGCACATACACTAGATTACCAAAAGTATTGGCACGTCTGCCTCTACATGCACATGAACTTTAATGGCATCCCTGTCTTAGTTCGTAGGGTTCAATATTGAGTACTGACATCAACCCGATAGAACACCTTTGGGATAAATTTGAGCAGAGAATGTGAGATGGGCCTTCTAGTCCACATCAGTGCCTAACCTCACAAATGCACTTCTGGAGGAATGGTCAAACATTCCCATATACACACTCCTAAACCTTGTGGACAGCCTTCCCAGAAGAGTTGAAGCTGTTATAGCTGCAAAGGGTGGGCCAACTCAATATTGAACCCTACGGACTAATGCCCCGTACACACGGTCGGATTTTCCAATGGAAAATGTCCGATCAGAGCGTGTTGTCGGAAATTCCGACCGTGTGTGGGCTCCATCGGACACAAATCCAACGGACAAAGTGCCACGCATGCTCAGAATAAATAAAGAGATGAAAGCTATTGGCCACTGCCCCGTTTATAGTCCCGACGTACGTGTATTACGTCACCGCGTTTAGAACGATCAGATTTTCCGACAACTTTGTGCGACCGTGTGTAGACAAAACAAGTTTGAGCCAACATCCGTCGGAAAAAATCCTAGGATTTTGTTGTCGGAATGTCCGAACAAAGTCCGACCGTGTGTACGCCCTATTAGACTGGGATGCTATTAAAGTTCATGTGCGTGTAAAGGCAGGCGTACCGATACTTTTGGCAATATAGGAGTAGGCAGTGCTGTAATTTTCTGTAAAATTCAATGTAATATGGCAACCTAGAGGCACACTGTACACGGTTGGTGCACAGAACACCTCCAGAAAGGTCAATTTCCTGTTTGTATCATTGATCTTCCCAGAAGTCTTCGCATACTGTACAATAGATCTTTCATGCAGCCTTCTCAGCGAAATAAAAAAAGATTTCTCCCTTCACACAAATAGTGTGGATAGATGAATCTCTCCCGCCAGCCATTAGCATTAGTGTACCTGAACACTGGCTGCAGGTGCTGTTTGGCCGACAATCTTCAGCCCGGCCCCATCAACAAAAGTCGACACAGTAATCAACGTCCGTCAAGCTAGCAGGGCCATCCACTATTGGAATTTTGGCTCAATCCTCTGAACCTACCAAAATTCTAACAGTATGAGCCCAGCTTTAAACAGCTGGAGAGAGAAGGAGCACCAGCCTTGCACATTACCCAAGTAGGGTTTTTAAATTATAAGTAAATAGAAATATACTCAAACAAATGAATGAATGATAAAAAGCATATCAGGGTCCATAGAAACCACAAAGCAACCAGGTCACGAGACCAATCCAAGCAAGCCGAAGAACCTTCCAGATGGCTGACGCGTTTCGAGGGAAGAGTTTTTGGCTTTATATGTACTTGGCGCTCAGCCCCACAGTCTCAAACCTGCATTTAAAAGCAGGTTTCCATGCTTAAATGCCTTTATTTTTTCACATGCCCTCTTGTAACTCTCACTAAATCGAGTTTTGTCTTCCCTTTATCTCTCCAGTTATCGTTAGGAGTTTTCATCATGTATATTTCGTGGTCAAGCAAAGGTGTTCAGCTTTGCTGTAGAGCTACAGACTCTAAAGCAGATCTATACGATAACCTAAAAGAAGAAGTTAAGCTGTTGCCTACAGCCATCACAGATGGTTTCATTTCTTTAATGCAATCCATCTGCTATGGAAAAAGGCTCCCATACTACCAGATACAGGACAGCATCACTGGTAGAGAAATGGTCCAGAAGTCATTCAAACTTGAACAAACCCCTAAAAATACAATTGGCCACTATATTAAAAAGGTTGATGCTGAAAATACGTCGGCAATTGTGTTACCATAAAATAAACCATAATTAACCATTAGCAGCTTTGCTAATATAGTAATAACATAGCATGTCAAGCAGCAATTCTCAACCAGGGTTCTGTGGAACCCTAGGGCTCCTCCAGGAGGTGGCTAGGGGTTCCTTGGACTGTGGCAAAATGACCTCCAGTTTGATGGTGCCTGCATAGTTCCATGCCAATGCCTGACCAGTATATATTTTTATCTAAAATAAAAAATAAATAAAATAAAAGAAGAAGGGGAGGAAGAGAAGATCACCAAACTATGTGCCACAAAAATAAATAAAAACTACCTATGAGAAAAAATAAAGTCAACTGCTACCACCTTAATACTTACATATGAGATTTTATTTTTAACTCCCAAATTGAGAAGGCAATTTGGGAGTCCAAAATAAAACATCCACAAAAATAAAATTTTTCTTCTGAACATCCACCAAGTGCACCTTCCGACTACCATGTAAATAAAGTGAACACACCACTCCCCTCAGGCAAGGCACTCACCAAACTCATATGCTCCTCATATTACTGATCGGCATATAGCTCTTTTCTAAATGTAGGATCTCTCACCACTCTTCTCATACACCAGGCTTCAATTTCTTCTTCTTATAACACTCCAAAAAGGAGGAGAGAGGAAAAGAAGGAACTCCCATAGCGTATTGCTGTATTAACACTTTATTTAAAACCAATAAAAACTACTTACAAGCAACATTAAAAAAAAAAAAATAAATCATCCAAAGTGCCCCACTTCAATAATCCAAAGTGCTGTAAGAAACACTATACAGGCTGAGCAAATGGCACTTCATCTCGCTCCTCTAACACATCACATCCAGTGCATCACTTATGGATCGGCGTCTGATGTCACTTGCGGCTGCCGTGTAGCCACGTCCAACGCATTTCATTCTACTGACTTCCTCACAGGGGGTGCTATATTGTGTATATTTGTATCTGTCTGTAAAAGGTGGTATTCTGTTGATGACCAGGCTGCTTAATGCAGTACAGAAACATGGGGTCACCAACTTGTTTGTGTGGTTTAGCTGTCAACTGAAGTTTAGCTTTAACAGGAAACATTTTTTTAAAAAAAAAAAAAAAAAAAAGCTAAATATTTTCAAGCAATTATAAAGACCACAAACACTCCAATGGGCACATATCTGAATTCTACCAGAACTCTAAGTGCCGTCCAATCAGCTACCCCTCCAAAAAAAATAAAAAAAAAATTTAAGTTTATATCCATCACTATGCCCTGCACCTCTTCTCTTTTCAATAGGCAATGCAGCAAATATCTAGAGTCTAGGGCTGAAACAACTAATCGATTAATCGATTACTATTTTCATAATCGATTAATCGCCCAGTAACATAATGGGGTTAAAATAAAAATTAGCCCTTTATAGTACAAAAAGAGCAAATAATCGCTACTGTAAATATTACTTTCACAGTTCTACAGTAAAAAAAAAAATTAACCCCTTACAGTAGCCATTATTTGCTTTTTTTTGTATTATAAAGGGCTCATTTTAGTTTTTTTTTAACCCCATTATGTTACTAAACGTCTTAGACCTGGTTCACATCTTTGTGTTTTTTGGTGCTTTTTGCAGAAACACACTACAGTTCATTTAACATGGTTTTCTATGGGACACGTTCACATCTATGCTTTTTTTCAGCCGCTGCGTATTTGGAAAGGGTCAAGGACTTTTTTTTTTTTTTTTTTTTAAACGCAAAACGGTGCTTTTTTGGTTCAATATACTTCAATGGAGAAGCTGCAGAAAAGCATGTACAGGGGGTCCCCTACTTACAAACATCCGACTTACAAACGACTCCTACTTACAAACGGAGGGAGGCAACAGGAAGTAAGAGGAAATCTACCCCTAGGAAGGGAAATTCACTCCTGTAAGAGTTAATATGGCCAAAAAGGTGCCTCCACTGATGCTTTATCACCAATCCTTGTTTCCCTATTAACCCCAAATTTTCAAAATCTAATTGTCATTGGGACAGAAAGTGATGTGAAATCTTCTGAACAGGGGCACAGACAGCAAAACACATGTTACAGGGGTGATAACCCTTCCCTAGGCTATCTAAAAAACTTAAAAAATAGATGTTTTGGCTGGAGCTACACTTAAAAAATTTACCTGTTCCGACTTACAAACAGATTCAACTTAAGAACAAACCTAAAGTCCCTATCTTGTTTGTAACCCGGGGACCCCCTGTAATGCGTTTTTGCAGCAATTTGTATTTTTTAATCTGCCCAACAACAAATTGGCCAAAAACCTGTATTTCTCTTCTAATAGTGTATACAGTATATCTCCTCTAATAGTGTATATACAGTATATCTCTTCTGTCTGTTATTCTCAGAGTGGATTCAATATTTTGCTCCCTAACCATATAGTTGGTTGTTTATATTTACCACTGCATAGAGATATTTAAGAATAAATTGCTTTTTTTTTTTTTTTAAACTTTACATATTAACTAAATTATACACCACACTTTTTTTTTTTTTTTTTTTTTTTTTTTTAAGGTTATTAACCGATTAATCGAAACAATCGACCAACTAATCGATTATGAAAATAATAGTTAGTTGCAGCCCTACTAGAGTCTTTTTGCTTGCACATAGTTGGATGATGGAAGTCAGTTGAGCTTCACCCCAGTCACTAAGCTTCGGGTATAATACCCTTACAAAGTGCAACTTCCCTTGTAAATTGAACATTCTATTTCCCTTTAGTCAATCCATCCCAATGTGTTTCTTTTACGCCTGGGTGATGTGGGAGGTGCCACGCTGATCAATGTCACCAATTCCACAGACTATAGCTGTCCATTTCATATGATCTGTGAATACAAGCTAGTGAATTTTCAAGGTTGTCAAAGGGCAGTCAATTCAACATGCAGCAAACATCCTGCTGGCCATTTCCTTATCAGTGTGCAGCTTATTGACCTGACAACAAGCATTCATTAAGTGTTTTCTTAATCGACTCACAGCAAGGCCTTCATGATCAATCCACAATGCTCTAAAAATTAAAGTGAGCCTGTTACAAATACAATTGTAGCCATTCTGTAATGTGAATTTGTACCCAACCTGTGGGTCCTCCAAGAATGAAAAACATGACCACAATGATTGGCACATAGTTTAGGAAATGTCCACAAACTTACTGGGCACCATGTCTAGCCTTGAAGGGGGTTCTCCTTTATAGACACAAAAAAAAAAAAATGTATTTGTTTAAAGAAGGGGGTCTCCACTCAGACACAGCTAGCTGCTTGAATGCTCCACTTAAATGAAGTCCAATGGGCTCTCTTGCCATTAACTGCAATAATTAAGGACTTTTTTTTCAAACATTTGGCTTTTTAGGCTGGAGTTGCTCTTTAACAAATGGTGTGAGAAAAGGTTCTAAATCAGGGACCCGGTACAAGTATGCAAGTCAGGAGTCCTAACCTCACCCAGACTTCTCATACTACATGCTCGGTTTTCAGTCGTTGACTCAAATTAGCGAAGCAAGAGACAGCCAGACAATTCTGATCCTCAGTACGGCAACAATGGTGTCCTCCATATTGTTCTCTGTACAGATTTCCTTTAAATGCATAATGACGTCAGGACTGAAGAAGAACAGCTGCTAAGTGACCATGCAAGGGAAAATATAATCTGCTCATAATACATACAGTATCAGTCTTTAGCTTCAGCTGCATTAGATACAATATTAACATCAGAAGACTGAATAATGTACTGAAGAGAGCGCAAACCAAGAACACACTACAAAGTCACAATTTTAATATACAATGGACACCTAGTAACCACTGGAGGAAATCAAAGTTTAGTCCTAACAAACAAGTATCAAAGCTCAATTCTAATCCAGCACTGGATACAACAGCAGGGACAGTTCATGGGATACGGTCCTTACAACAGAGACTTCTAATAGAAAATGCCCAACCACAACAGTGTAAGGTCACAGAGTCCGCTTCCACAACATACAGTCCTTATTCTTTCTAGTGGAGTGTGCACACAGGGCTGGCGCAAGGATTTTTTTTACACCCCAGGCGAAACCTAATTTTGCCGCCCCTCTTGGTCCCACCCCTGAATTCACCTCCTTTGCCCTGCCCATGTATACCGCACCTTTTTAATGAAGTGCCCATCGAATGCAGCCTCACCAGCGCCCATCAAATGCAGCCTCACCAGCGCCCATCAAATGCAGCCTCACCAGCGCCCATCAAATGCAGCCTCACCAGCGCCCATCAAATGCAGCCTACCAGGGGGTGGGGGGGGGGGCCCGACTGGGTGCCCTAGGCAGCAGTGCACCATAGGCGGCTGCCTAGTGTTAGCACGGGCCCTGAGTGCACAGGCCAGCCATCCTCAACCAGGGTTCCTCCTGGAGGTTGCTAGGGGTTCCCTGAGCTGTGGTCAAATGACCCCCCATCTGATGGTGCCTGAAAAGTTTTAGGTCCAAGATCACTTAGCAGCACCAACAGCATGACCCCAATTATCTTTTTGGATAGAGTAGAACTCTGAACATCAGTATGGGGATTTTTTTTCACTGACCCCTGATAAAATTGGCTTTAAAATTAGTTCCTTGAGATCAGAAAATTACGTCAAGGGTTACCGAAGGTTGAGAAAGGTTGGCATGGATGTACAGTCTTAAAGTGGAACAACACTGTATATGAGCACTGCAAACCAAAAATACCATTTCATTTGATTTGAATATTTGTTTTTGAATAATCAAAGCAAACTCATGCAGCGATGAGTCTCCTTGCTTTATTTTGCTGCAAAATCACTCTGAAAAACACCCTGGCTTTGGCCATCTTGAGTAAGGGAAAATAGATCATGTAGCAATTACCTCCCGAAATCCATCTGGCCTTAGCTCAGGCCTGTATGCAGGAGGGTGTGCTTAGCTGAGAAAACCCCTCCTGAAGACTCCTGGGATGTACGACATTGTTGGCCTAGGCATAGAAACTAGGAAGTCACTAAAGAAATGTTTAAAAAAAAATAAATAAATAAAACAATATAAAAGGATTGAAAACAAATAAATAGGATATGCTTTCCTATCTATTAATGTTAGCAGCATAATGATTAAAAATAGGCAATGTTGATTGAGAGTCAAGTTCTTACATTATCTGTTGAGGTTAAAGCAGGTCATACAGTCCTCACCCACTGCATGGACAGTTCATGGCACACAGTCCTTATTCTTCGTAGTGGATAGTACACGAATGTACATTTCTATAATGTAAAGTCATAAAGTACTCATCCACAACAGAGACTGATGGCACACAGCCCTTTCCATGCTTACACCAGAGGATCATTTTAGTGGCTTGGGCATGGACATACGGTCCTAACCGCAGCAGATAACACAAGGTCATACTGTCCTCTAGCTTAGTGAATGCTACAAGGTTTACAACATGTAAGTGGATGCAACAGGGACAAAGTCATGGTAGGAAGAACATAAAGGCCGCATTACACACAAAGCAACAAGTACGATCCTACAAAACACACCGAGCAGACTATCACATTACATATACAGCACTGAAGAAAAAAAAAAAAAAAAGGAAAAAAAATGCTATCAGTCAATAACATGGAGCCGTCATTAATAATGTGCAGTAAGGACTGAAATACGCCAGTTTTTTTCTCATCACTCAGTGCTTAATATTAACCCCTTGCTGACAAATGTCACAGCATTGCCAATGCAGTTAATCTCAAACTACAGAGCAAAAAAAAAAAAAAAAAAGGCCTGTGCAGTTGGGGATGGCTGCAAGAGGCCAGATCCTATACCAACGCGATCATCACCTGCGATCAGATGAGGATTGGTCCATGCAGGGCTCAGGGTGAACATCAGCTGAATCACATGGCACATTACAATGACGCTCGAGAAGGGTCATCTGCCAAAAAGCCAGTCATTCTTGGCGGCTACCGAGACCTTAGATCTGCTTTTGTATCTACACACGTTTGCATATTGCATAAATTTAAGCAGATTTGATAAGTAAGAAAAGTTAAGGGCTGATTTACATCTATGTGCTGTATGCAATGTAACGCACATTACATACAATGATGTGCGGTCATGCCATACATTTTGACTAGCACCCCAACACATTAAGGCATTGCAATGCATGACAATAAGTTTTAGTGTATAGCAGCAAACATTTTGGAACGTTTTAGTGCATCCAGCGTCTATTGATTTTAATGGGTGGCCTTAAAACACATAATTAATGCATTAAGTCATCGAACAAATGTAAATGGGTTCTCAAGATTCTGTTTGCGCATTTAATATTTAGAAAGCAACAAGTCCTAATACAATAACCCAGAGAGCTGCACTGCATAGCTGTGAACCAGGCATGAATGGCATTTTAAAATGTGAAGGAGTCCTTTTCCTATAAAAAGCCTAGGATTCCTACACACTGACGCTTGTATAAAACATTCTAAAATAAAAGCGGTTTTGCGCATGTGACTTATCAGTAAAGCGACCTGTATGGTCTTATTTAAAAAGGGGAAAGATTTATACGCAAGGTTCACGTTGTACCTATATAAATATACTACTACATGTAGAAGAATCTGCATAACTAGGAAAAGGGAATTCCAGAATGTGCAATAAGACATAGCTGACAACTGTTCTGGATTTCCATGTTTGAATCTCAGAGGGTCCTTGTCTACTTGGGTTGCCAATCATATGAGGATAACAACATGTACATGACGCAAGAAGATGGTATACTAGACTGCAGCCTCAGATACCAGGGACAGTCCTGGGATCTGAAGATTTGTACCTAGAAATATCCCTGTGTCAATGTTTGCTGATTTACTATGGTCAGGGGCAGACTGACCATTGAGCGACTCGGGCACTGCCCGAGGGCCCTGGGCCACTAGGGGGCCCCATCAGGGTCGCCAGCCTCAGTAAAACCAGGGACAGGATGTATAAATCTGTGTTTTTTTTACATCTGTCTGTGTATACTGTGTGTACATGTATGTGTATACTGTGTGATTGTATACTGTGTGTGTATACTGTGTGGCCCCATAATCTCCGATTGCCTGGGGGCCCCATAATCTCCTATAGCCCGGGTGCCCCATGAGTTATCAGTCCGCCCCTGACTATTGATCAAATGTAAATGTGCAAAAAATTGTGTTATTGACCAGTTCAATAGGCAAGACTGGGACCACAGTCCCCTCTGAGGACATGAAGATAAGCAGAGACAGACAAGCTCAACAGTGACAAAAGTCTCTTAAGACAGTCAACATAGCTGCCAACAGCTTTTTTTTTTTTTTTAGGTATTTACACTATTTATGTTTTGCAACATGCTAAAACAGATGTGTCCAGCTTCCCCATGATAAAAATACTGTCCATTCCTATCTCATTGCCCTTGAAAAATACACTAAAATGCAGAAAAAAAAAAAAAAAAAAAAGGCGTGTTGTATCGGGAAGACCATAGAGGTCAATGGCAATGCATGTTACAAGTGTTTAGATAAGTTGGCAACAGGTATTACCAAGTCCTTGTCAATGGCTGCTAACCCTATGCACTCTAAATCTTAACTTTACAAAATGTACTGGCAACGCATGTCAAAACAGTACGAAAAGACAATATACTAATAGCTCTAAATGGGTCCTTAATATTTTCCAGGGACTCAAGGTCACCGAATCAACATCTTTTTAAATCCTGTCCAAAAGGACCACAGGTATCCAGTAGACTTTCATTTACTGCCAAGCCTTATTCAATGGTTCATAACTCCATCCAGTCCTTCAAATCCTAAATTCCAAAAAACGCAATAGAAACATTATGTCAGTATGTCAACGTTCAAAGGAAATGCACATTGATGCCGGACAACCCACCTGTAATGCTACAGAAATTGCAACGTCACTGAGCCAACAATATCCTAAACGCTGTCTGAGAGGGAAACATTTTCACTGACTGATAAATACAAGACGATCAACAAATAAGATGACCATCAACAGAATAAAATAGTAAATCAAGGTACGGTTGGGTCAGTGTTGTCTTTAAGGAAGACTTCCATTTCTTAACAAGTGTTAGCCATTGGCTGTTAACTCCATCCACTCCAAATTCTAATTTCAAGGGTCAATAACGCTTGACAATGCACAAAAATAAATAAATAAAAATCACACATTGATGCCCGACAATCCACCTGCGTAACTATACAAAACGCTACACCTCAACGCACTTGCATAGATCTGAATTGACATAGGGACGCAAGGTCACCGACCCAACATCTTCATAGGCTGTCCAAGAGGGCCACCTATTTCCACTAGACCATAAATACAAGATGGTCAACAGTAAGCTGACCATCGACAGAGGAAAATGGTCAATCATGGTAAGGTTGGTCAGGTCTGTATTTCAGGAAGACTTCCCATTTATTAACAAGTGTTGGTCAATGGCTGTTAACTCCATCTACCCCAAATCATAGTTTCAAGCATCAATAACGTCAAGAAGGCCACCTATTTCCATTTGACTTTAAATACAAGACGGTCAACAGCAAGCTGACCATAGACCGTACAGTTGGATCAGTGCTGTCAATCAGTAATAGTGCGTAGATGAGATGTATTTTGTAGCATTAGGCAGGTGGGTTGTCTTGCACCAACTGTTGCAAGACAACCCCCTGCCTAATGCCACATCTATGCACTCACATAAACGGGCCCAGGGATGAAATGTCACTGAGCCAACAACATCTTTAGATGTCGTGTAAGAGGGCCTCATGTTTCTATTGGACCTTAAATACAAGACAAACAAACAGCAAAATGGTTATCGAAAGAATAAAAAGGTTAATCATGATATGGTTGGGTCAGTGCTGTCAATCAGGAGGGATTTAATTTAATAACAAATGCTGGTCCATGGCTGTTAAAGCCATCCATTCCAAATCATAATTTCAAGCATCATCAAGAGGGCCACCTATTTCCATTTAACTTTAAATATGAGACAGTAAACAGCAATCTGACCATGGACAGGTGCTAAATGGACAGAATAAAAACAATCATGGTACGACTGGGTCAGCGCTGTCAATCAGGAAGACTTCCAAAAATCTACATGGGGTCAATCCTGGTGGCTAGGGACTGTCCCTGGAAGGGAAGGCCAGTTGGCATGGATGAGTTATGAACTTTAAATACAAGATGGTCAACAGCCAGCTAAACATGAACAGGTGCTGAATGGACAGAATAAAATGGTCACAGTATGGTTGGGTCAGCGCTGTTGACTTCCAAGGTCAACCTAAAAATCAAAGAGACTACCAAAAATTTGCATGGGGCCAATTCTGGAGGCCAGGGACTGACCCTGGAAGGGAGGGCCAGTTGGCATGGATGTGTAATGGGCTTTAAATACAAGACGGTCAACAGCCAGCTAAACATGAACTTCCAAAAATCTACATGGGGTCAATCCTGGTGGCTAGGGACTGTCCCTGGAAGGGAAGGCCAGTTGGCATGGATGAGTTATGAACTTTAAATACAAGATGGTCAACAGCCAACTAAACATGAACAGGTGCTGAATGGACAGAATAAAATGGTCAATCACAGTATGGTTGGGACAGCGCCACTGACCTCTAAGGCTCACCAAATAAAAAAGAAAGTCAGGAAGACCTCCAAAAAAATCTGCATATGGTCAATCCTAGTGGCCAAGGACCGACCTTGGAAGGGAAGGCCAGTTGGCATGGATGCGTCACAAGCTTTAAATACAAGACGGTCAACAGCCAGGTAACCATGGACAGGCGCTGATGGGCCAAAATAAAATGGTCAGTGGTGGCACAGTTTAAGTCAGCGCTGTCAATCAGGAAGACTTCCAAAAATATGCATGGGGTCAATTCTGGTGGCCAGGTGGAAGGGAAGGCCAGTTGGCAAGGATGAGTCATTGGCTTTAAAATACAAGATGGACAACAGCCAGTTAACTATGGGCAGGTGATGAATGGAGAGAATAAAAATGGTCAATCACAGTATAGTCAGGTCAGCTCCGTTGACCTTCATGGTCAACCAAACAAATCAGGAAGATTTCTAAAAATCTGCACAGGGTCAATCTTGGTGGCCAGGGACTGACTCTGGAAGAAGCCAGTTGGCATGGATCAGTCATGGATTTTAAATACAAGATGGTCAACCGCCAGTTGAGAGGGCCACCTATTTCCATTGCACTTCAAAAGGCGAGATGGTTAACCATAATTGGACCATGGACAGGCACTGAATGGACAGAATAAAAAAAAAAAAAAAAAGGTCAGTTATGGTGTGGTTGGGTCAGCGCTGTCAATCAGGAAGTCTTCAAAAAATCTGCATGGTGTCAATCCTGGTGGCAAGAGACTGTCCCTGGAAGGAAAGGCTAGTGGTCATGGACTTTAAATACAAGACAGTGTACAGCCTGTTAACCATGAACAGGCAGCACTGTCAATCAGGAAGACTTCCCATGCCAATTTTTGGGTCAATTCTGGTGGCCAGGTAGAAGGGAAGGCCAGTTGGCATGAACTTTAAATACAAGACAATCAATAGCCAGTTAACCATTGACAGGCGAAGAATGGACGGAAAAAAAAACAAAAAACGAACGGTCAGTTGTGGTACAGTTGGGTCAGCGCGGTAGATCACGAACCAAATAATGTCTACGGACCTATCGTGGTGGCCAGGTGGGTGCATGGGAAGGCCAGTTGCCGTGGACGTTAACACAAGACAGTCAACCACCAGTTAACCATGCACAGGTGCTGAAAGGACGGAATAAAATGGTCAGTCATGGCACGGTTGGGTCAGCGCAGTCGATCAGGAACCACATCTGTATGGAGCCATCCTGGTGGCCAGGTGGGTGGAAGGGAAGGCCAGTTGGCATGGATGAGTCATGGAGCTTGCACTCACCTGGCAGACACAGGAGGAGCAGTAGTGTCAGAGAGGAGCACTGCGGCAGCCTCATCTCCCCAGACTCAGCTCTCCACCGAGGTCTCATCCCCCCCAAAGCAGGTGGATCCCCCAGATCAGGATCTTCTCATTCCGATCCTCAGTGTCCGATCAGGATCTTCTCATTCCGATCCTCAGTGTCCGATCAGGATCTTCTCATTCCGATCCTCAGTGTCCGATCAGGATCTTCTCATTCTGATCCTCAGTGTCCGATCAGGATCTTCTCATTCCGATCCTCAGTGTCCGATCAGGATCTTCTCATTCCGATCAGGATCTTCTCATTGCAATACACAGGAGACCCGGTGCGCATGCAGCAAGCCCGGTGTGTGTCCCCGGCGCCCGTCCTCCGCTCCCAGGCACAGTGGGGTCGGTGTGGGCTCGGTGTCGGTGTGGGCTCGGTGTCGGTGTGCGCTCGGTGTCTCCTCTCCCCCTTCTCTGATTTACAGTCTTCTCCCCCGTCCGCCTTCCCTATCACTACTCGGCTCTGCACACCCCTCCGCGCCGCACTTTATTCTGCTCTTTCTCCCCTCTCTGCCTCCCAAGCCTCTTGTGGAATAATCCAACTGAGACAGCCGCAAGGGGGGGGGGGGGGGGACGCCCCCGGACGATTTCCCTCCCTGACCCCACACACAGCAGTCCCTCCACAGGCAGGCTTCCAGAGGGGCGGGGGTGACACCTAGGGCCGGGGAAGGGGGAAGTGGGGTCACCCTGGAGGTCCTGGTTGTTTTTCAGCCTGCAATCAGGAAGGGAGCACACCTTCCCGCGGAGTCCCGCGGCCGCCTGTTGGATCCTTTTACAAACTTGTAAAGACTAGGTGAATGGGACACAATAGTATGTCATAATGAAAACAACATGCTGGGGGAGGAGGCAGCATCAAAGCCCGTCCTGCACTATGGAATCATATCAGAGGCTGAGGAGCTGTCAATGTTTGTTTATACACAAACTCTGCATGCCAGATGTGCATACAAAGGGGAAGCACATGGCATAACCACCACCAACATGGGGGGCACACGGCATAACCACCACCAACATAGGGGGCACATGGCATAACCACCATCAACATGGGGGGCACATGGCATAACCACCACCAACATAGGGGGCACATGGCATAACCACCATCAACATGGGGGGCACACGGCATAACCACCACCAACATGGGGGGCACACGGCATAACCACCACCAACATGGGGGGCACATGGCATAACCACCAACAACATGGGGGGGCACATGGCATAACCACCACCAACATGGGGGGCACACGGCATAACCACCACCAACATGGGGGGCACATGGCATAACCACCACCAACATGGGGGGCACACGGCATAACCACCACCAACATGGGGGGCACATGGCATAACCACCAACAACATGGGGGGGCACATGGCATAACCACCATCAACATGGGGGGCACATGGCATAACCACCACCAACATAGGGGGCACATGGCATAACCACCATCAACATGGGGGGCACATGGCATAACCACCACCAACATAGGGGGCACATGGCATAACCACCATCAACATGGGGGGCACATGGCATAACCACCACCAACATAGGGGGCACATGGCATAACCACCACCAACATGGGGGGCACATGGCATAACCACCAACAACATGGGGAGCACATGGCATAACCAACACCAACATGGGGGGCACATGGCATAACCACCAACAACATGGGGGGGCACATGGCATAACCACCACCAACATGGGGGGCACATGGCTTAACCACCACCAACATGGGGGACACACGGCATAACCACCACCAACATGGGGAGCACACGGCATAACCACCACCAACATGGGGGGCACACGGCATAACCACCACCAACATGGGGGGCACATGGCATAACCACCACCAACATGGGGGGCACACGGCATAACCACCACCAACATGGGGGGCACATGGCATAACCACCACCAACATGGGGAGCACATGGCATAACCACCACCAACATGGGGAGCACATGGCATAACCACCACCAACATGGGGGGCACAAGGCATAACCACCACCAACATGGGCACATGGCATAACCACCACCAACATGGGGAGCACATGGCATAACCACCACCAACATGGGGAGCACATGGCATAACCACCACCAACATGGGGGGCACAAGGCATAACCACCACCAACATGGGCACATGGCATAACCACCACCAACATGGGGGGCACATGGCATAACCACCACCAACATGGGGAGCACATGGCATAACCACCACCAACATGGGGAGCACATGGCATAACCACCACCAACATGGGGGGGCACAAGGCATAACCACCACCAACATGGGCACATGGCATAACCACCACCAACATGGGGGGCACATGGCATAACCACCACCAACATGGGGGACACACGGCATAACCACCACCAACATGGGGAGCACACGGCATAACCACCACCAACATGGGGGGCACACGGCATAACCACCACCAACATGGGGGGCACATGGCATAACCACCACCAACATGGGGGGCACACGGCATAACCACCACCAACATGGGGGGCACATGGCATAACCACCACCAACATGGGGAGCACATGGCATAACCACCACCAACATGGGGAGCACATGGCATAACCACCACCAACATGGGGGGCACAAGGCATAACCACCACCAACATGGGCACATGGCATAACCATCACCAACATGGGGGGCACATGGCATAACCAACACCAACATGGGGAGCACATGGCATAACCACCACCAACATGGGGGGCACATGGCATAACCACCACCAACATGGGGGGCACATGGCATAACCACCACCAACATGGGGGGCACATGGCATAACCACTACCAACATGGGGAGCACATGGCATAACCACCACCAACATGGGGGGCACACGGCATAACCACCACCAACATGGGCACATGGCATAACCATCACCAACATGGGGGGCACATGGCATAACCAACACCAACATGGGGAGCACATGGCATAACCACCACCAACATGGGGAGCACATGACATAACCACCATCAACACAGGGAGCACATGGTGCAACCACCACCTACATGTGGAGCACATGCCATAACCACCACCAACATGTGGAGCACATGGAATAACCACCACCAACATGGGGAGCACATGGAATAACCACCACCAACATGAGGAGCACATGGCATAACCCCCACCAACATGGGGGGCACATGGTGCAACCACCACAAACATGGGGAGCACATAGCACAACCACCACTACAGTGGCGGAACTACCGCCATAGCAAGCCACGCGGGCGCTATGGGGCCCACAGCCCAGAGGGGCCTGTGGGGAGGATGAGGAATGCATACTGCGGGGGGACAAGCACCGCCCGCACGGTCCCCCAGCCAGGGGAAGTGAGGAGAGGAAGAGGCAAGCTGTCTATGATAGAACACCGGTCCAATGTGGGACATGTGATGTCATCAAAGGCACCGGGCCAAGAGGTGGGGCTATGTGACGGTGAGCCTCGGGAACACAGGAAATTCTAATGAAAGCTATTACAGCGGACCATCTCGCTCTCTGCTTGTAGACAGCTTGGCTCTTCCTCTCCTCACTTCCCCTGGCTGGGTGACCATGCGGGCAGTGCTCGCCCCCCCCCACTCTGAGGCAGCCCCACGCTCGCCAACATCCATTTGAGGGCTACAGTATGCATTCCTCATCCTCCCCGGTAGTTCCGCCACTGGCTCGCCACCTTTCTCTGCACAGGTGAGTCTGCGTTGTGCACGGGTCACGCTACATTGGGCACAGGTGAGGAAGTATTGGGCACAGGTGAGGCTGCATTGGGCACAGGTGAGGCTGCATTGGGCACGGGTCACGCTGCATTGGGCACAGGTGAGGCTGCATTGGGCACAGGTGAGGCAGTATTGGGCACAGGTGAGGCTGCATTGGGCACAGGTGAGGCAGTATTGGGCACAGGTGAGGTTGTAGTGGGCACGGGCAGGCCACGCTGCATTGGGAACAGGCAGTCCACATTGGGCACAGGTGAAGCTGCATTGGGCACTGGACATGCTGCATTGAGCACAGGCAGGTCACGCTGCATTGGGCACTAAACACGCTGCATTGGGCACTAAACACGCTGCATTGGGCACTGGACACGCTGCATTGGGCACAGGTGAGGCTGTATTGGGCACAGGTGAGGCTGCATTGGGCACAGGTGAGGCTGCATTGGGCACAGGTGAGGCTGCATTGGGCACAGGGGAGGCTGCATTGGGCACAGGTGAGGCTGCATTGGGCACAGGTGAGGCTGCATTGGGCACAGGTGAGGCTGTATTGGGCACAGGTGAGGCTGTATTGGGCACGGTCAGGCCACGCTGCATTGGGAACACACAGGCCACATTGGGCACTGGTCACGCTGCATTGGGCACAGGTGAGGATGATTGAAGCACCAACATCAGGTGTTTGGAGTATCTTTATCTGTTGATTGTTAAACTTTCCGGAATACATATATTGCTATTGTGGTGTAGGATCTCTTTCTTTCTTTCTTTCTTTCTTTCTTTCTTTCTTTTCTTTCTTTCTTTCTTTCTTTTTTTATTTCTTTCTTTTCTTTCTTTCTTTCTTTTTTTATTTCTTTCTTTTATTTCTTTCTTTCTTTCTTTTTTTATTTCTTTCTTTTCTTTCTTTCTTTCTTTTTTTATTTCTTTCTTTTATTTCTTTCTTTCTTTTTTTATTTCTTTCTTTCTTTTCTTTCTTTCTTTCTTTCTTTTCTTTCTTTCTTTCTTTCTTTCTTTCATTCTTTCTTTCTTTCTTTCTTTCTTTCTTTCTTTCTTTCTTTCTTTCTTTCCTTCCTAGACTCGAACCACGCCATTTAAGCCCTGCCATTTTTTTTTGTGTGTGTGTGGGGGGGGGGGGGGGGGGGCATACAACATTTTGCTATGGGGCCCTGTGATTTTTAGTTACGCCCCTGCACCACTAACACCTTTTTGCACTTTTTGAGTGACTTTTCCATCCCTTGTCCAGAGATGTATAAAGCCAAAAAACAATCTCCTCTGGCTTTAGAAACTGGAAAAGAGGAGGAAATGTCACCCAAAGAGATTTATTGTTACCCTATTTCTACACTTTTGAGGGACTTTTCCATTCCTGGTCCAGTTTTTATCAAGCCAGAGTTATTATTTATATATTTTATGTGTGTGTGTATAAAATAAAAAAAAACAAAAAACACCTGGCTTTATAAACAACGGGAAAATAGATGAACAAAGTAACCATTAAGGCTGTGAATTGGATGCGGGTTTCCATTTGGCTCTCAATGGAGCTGGTTCTGGTTCACACAGGTCCGGGGCAGTTCGGATTGCAGAAGGGTCTTGTGCATCTTTGGTCCGGTTCAGGTGCGAATTTAGGCAAAAATTTGGACCAGAATCGTACCTGAATCGGTGTACAGAAACAGTCCGGACCCCATGCTGTGACCCGCGGCCACACATATGTGAACACGGCCTAAGTGTAAAAGGAGGATAAAAAAAAATGATATATATACACACGTAAAATATATAAATAATAAATCTGGTTTGATAAAAACTGGACCAGGAATGGAAAAGTCCCTCAAAAGTGTAGAAATAGGGTAAAAATAAATCTCTTTGGGTAACATTTCCACCTCTTTTCCAGTTTCTAAAGCCAGAGATTGCTTTTTGGCTTTATACATCTCTGGACAAGGGATGGAAAAGTCACTCAAAAAGTGCAAAAAGGTGTTGTTGGTTGTGCCATGTGCTCCCCATGTTGGTAGTGGCTGCACCATGTGCCCCCCATGTTGGTGGTGGTGGTTGCGCCCGGTTGGTTCCATTGAGAGCCGAACGGAAACCCGCATCCAATTCACAGCCTTATTGGTTACTTTGTTCATCTATTTTCCCGTTGTTTATAAAGCCAGGTGTTTTTTTTTTTTTTTTTGTTTACCCTCTTTTTGCACTTTTGGGTGATTTTTTCCATCTATTTTGCAGTTGCTTATAAAGCCAGAGTTCTTTTTTTTTATTGTTTTTATTCTCATTTTGCACTTTTGGGTGATTTTTCCATCTATTTTCCTATTGTTATTAAAGCTAGTTTTCTTTTTACATTTTTGTTTACCCTCTTTTTGCACTTTTGAGTGCTTTTTCCATCTATTTTCTATTTTTTATGCCCTTTTTTGCACTTTCAGATTACTTTTTCTATCTATTTTTCAGTTCTTTATAAAATCAGAGTTTTTTTTTCCCTTTTCGTTATTTTATGTCCCTTTTTTGCACTTTTGGGTTATTTTTCCATATCTAGCCCAGTTTTCGCTAAGCAAGAATTCTGTAAAAAAAAAATATATTTTTTCAATGCCCTTTTTTTCTGCACTTTCTGATTACTTTTTCCATCTATTTTTCAGTTCTTTATAAAATCAGAGTTTTTTTTCTTTTTGTTATTTTATGTCCCTTTTTTGTACCTTTTGGGTGACTTTTCTATTTCTGGTTCAGTTATTTATAAGGCAACATTTCTTTTTAAAAAAAACAACATTTTTTAACCCTGTTTTTGCATCTCCAGGTTACTTCTCCATCAATTTTTAAGTTGTTTATAAAGCCAGTGTTCATTTTTTTTTTTTAGACTGCTTTTGCATTTTTTTTTTGGGTGGCTTCCCATATCTGTTCCTACTGTTTAGAAAGCAAGATTGCGCATAAAAAATTACTTTCTTAGCGTCTTTCAGATGTATTTTCAGTTTATCAATTTTCTAGTTCTAAATGAATCAAATTTGTGCTGCGCTTCACACTGTTACTAAATTCTCTTTCTGAGCAATAGATTACTGTATATATAAGTACAATGTATACATACTATGGATCAACAAAATTCTTACTGTGCAATAATACAAACAAGTGAATAGTGCATACTAAATAATAAAGTTTATTAGCTTATAATGCTGGAGTTCTTTTTTAATAACCTTTTATCCACTTTTGGGTGGCACTCTCACTTTTCCAGGTGTTTAAAATGCAAAGGCTCTTTT
This sequence comes from Lithobates septentrionalis, assembly GCA_037952835.1. Lineage (NCBI taxonomy): Eukaryota > Metazoa > Chordata > Amphibia > Anura > Ranidae > Lithobates > Lithobates septentrionalis. The sequence goes on from JBBDGP010002202.1 coordinate 514,880, forward strand.
TTTAAAATAACTTTTTCGTCTTTCGAGTTTAAAAAAATAAATTCTGACCCTACCATCTGAATGTTGCAGCTGAAATGGAGACTCATCAGACCAGGCAACTTTTTCCAACCTTCTATTGTCCAATTTTGGTGGGCCTGTGCGAATTGTAGCTTCAGTTTCCCGTTCTTTGCTGACAGGAGTGCCACCCGGTGTGGTCTTCTGCTGCTGTAGCCCATCTGCTTCAAGGTTCGATCTGTTATGCGTTCAGAGATGGTATTCTGCATACCTTGGTTGTAGCGAGTGGTTATTTGAGTTACTGTTGCCTTTCTATCATCTCAAACCAATGGAAAAAAAGGGGGGGGGGGGGAGCACTTAAATTGCCACATCTGTAGATTCAGGGAAAAATGGGGAGGGTACTACTAGAGTAACCAAATGTCGGACTTTGAAAGCAAGGAAACAATGGAGAGATGACCAAGATTAATGTTCATCACATTTATTGAAAAAAGTACAAAATATAAACATAGTGTTCAAAAAAGATAAAAAGCGCAAAATACATCCATATGATACAGTTTGTACAGTGAGCCCTTGTGCGTCTACGCGTTTCGCCGTTAGGCGTCTTCAGGACACGACCAAGGTTCAAAGACATAACAAAGAGAGACGAGAAAACAAATCTCACTATCTTAGATTGAAATACGTCAAGTATACACGGAACCAGCAGTGCAATAATATTCTTGAGCAGTCCAATATTCACAAGAGGAGCAGACCCTTAGTGGGGTTAAGTAATGCTAGCGGAAACCATAAAGCCTGGACTAGTATGCTGTGCATGGAGAGTAAAAAGCGTAGACGTGCCCCTGGGAGACAGCCGGGTGCTCTGGTGGTGACGTGTATACTTTGAGTGAAGGTCTACATTCTCCCCTGTCCTTGTTATTTGAAATTTATTTATCATCCATAGTTTTGAAAACTCTCCACCTATCTGGGCTCTGTACATAGCACGTATTTCAATCTAAGATTTGTTTTCTCGTCTCTCTTTGTTACGTCTTTGAACCTTAGTGTTGTCCTGAAGAAGCCTAACGTGAAACACGTAGACGCACAAGGGCTCACTGTATAAACTTTATCATATACATGTATTTTGCGCTTTTTTTTTTTTTTTTTAAACTATGTTTATATTTTGTACTTTTTTCAATAAATGTGATGAACATTAATCTTGGTCATCTCTCCATTGTTTCCTTGCCTTCAAAGTCCAACATTTGGTTACTCTAGTAGTACCCTCCCCATTTTTCGCATCATCTCAAACCTGCCCATTTTCCTCTAACCTCTGACAACAAGGCATTTTCATCCACACAACTGCCACTCACTGGATATTTTCTCTTTTCGGAGCATTCTCTGTAAACCCGAGAGATGGTTGTACATTAAAACCTAGTAGATCAGCAGTTATTGAAATACTCAGAACAGCCCGTAATCAGTGGCTATTTTTAGCACTGATCGCTGTATAAATGTCAATGGTCCCAAAATAGTGTCAAAAGTGTCTGATCTGTCCGCGACAATGTTGCAGTCCCAATAAAAATCACAGGTTCACCGCCTTTACCAAAAATATGTATAAGAATACATATCGGCCTACACTGAGTAAGAAATTTGTTTTTTTATATATTTTTGGGGATATTTTTATTTTATTTTTTTTCAAAATTGTCAGTCTTTTTTTGTTTATAGCGCAAAAAAATAAAAACCACAGAGGTGATAAAATACCACCAAAAGAAAGCTCTATTGGTGGGAAAAAAAGGACGTCAATTTTGTTTGGGTACAACGTCGCATGACCGCCCAATTGTCAGTTAACCACTTCCCACCCGGCCACTGCACATAAACGGCCGGGTGGGCTATCTCTCCTTCTGAGTGGACGTTCAGGAACGTCCCTCAGAAGGAGCGGGATCGCGCGCGCGTGCCCGCGCAGCGGCGTGATCCCGATGCGCTCGTGTCACCCGGACACGGCGCATCTCCGATCGGTAGGAGGGCTCTGTGATTGGCCCTCCTGATCACATGACGGCCGTGTCGAATCACAGCCGTCATGTGATGTAAACACAGAGCCGGTTGCTAGGCAATCTGCTCTCCTCTCCTCACACGGAAGTTGTCAGTGAGGAGAGGAGAGCGGATCGCTGCAGCCGGCTGGTGATCAGTGAGTATGAGCTGTTTTTTACAGCTTTTTACTCACTGATCACCAGTCTAGTGTCCCCACAATGTAAAAAACACAAAGTAAACACACAATGTCCCCAACACACGTCCCCAAAACACATGTCCCCAAAATACATGTCCCCAAAACACATGTCCCCAAAACACATGTCCCCACATAGTAAAAACACCTGTCCCCCACATATGTCCCAGTAAAATCACATGTCCCAATGATTATCTGCACACATATGTCCGTGATCACCTGTGCACATCTGTACATTATCATTTGCGCACATGTGTCCGTGATCACACGAACCAATTATTATACACTTAACGGGATTTTTTTTAACAAAAACATGTAGCAGAATACATTTTGGCTTAAATTTATGACAAAATTCGATTTTATTGGATTTTTATTAAAATAGAAAGAAGAAAATATTGTTTTTTTTCCAAATTTCCGCTCTTTTTTCGCTTATATCGCAAAAAATAAAAAACGGAGTAATGAATAAATACCACCAAAAGAAAGCTCTATTTGTGTGAACAAAATGATAAAAATTTCATTTGGGTACAACATTGTATGACCGCGCAATTGTCATTGAAATTGTGAGAGCGCTGAAAGCTGAAAATTGGTCTGGGAAGGAGGGGGGCGAAAGTGCCCAGTATTGAAGTGGTTAAATCAACGCAGTACCGAATCGCAAAAAAATGCTCTGCTCATTAAGGGGGTAAAACCTTCTGGGGCTGAAGTGGTTAAATCTTCATCCTTCCCCATTCTGATGTTCGGTTTAAACTTCAGCAAGTCGTCTTCACCACGTCTAGATGGCTAAATGCATTGAGTTGCTGCCATGTGAGTGGCTGGTTAGCAATTTGTTTTACCAACCAAGCAATTGAACAAGTGTACCTAATTAAGTGGCCGGTGAGTGTATATATAAAATATATTAATATTTATATATATATATATATATAATGGATTAAATTTATTATTTTCCTCAAAATTCTACAAACAATACCCCATAATGACAACGTGAAAGAAGTTTGTTTGAAATCTTTAAAAATTTATTAAAAATAAAAAACAAAAAAATCACATGTACATACGTTTTCGTAGCCTTTGCCATGACTCTCAAAATTTAGTTCAGGTGTATCCTGTTTCAACTGGTCATCCTTAAGATGCTTCTACAACTTGATTGGAGTCCACCTGTGGTAAATTCAGTTGATTGGACACGATTTGGAAAGGCACACACCTGTCTATAAATGGTCCCACAGTTAACAGTGCATGTCAGAGCACAAACCAAGCCATGAAGTCCAAGGAATTGGCTGTAGACCTCCAAGACATCTGCGTTTGTTCACTGTGGCTATTCAATAAAATTAAGAAATTTTAAGAGCAACAACCGGAGTGCAGACCATTTTTTCCACAGACCTCCGAGACAGGATTGTATCGAGGCACAGATCTGGGGAAGGGTACAGAAAAATTTCTGCAGCAGTGAAGGTCCCAATGAGCACATTTGCCTCCATCATCTATATATGGAAGAAGTTTGGAACCACCAGGACTCTTCCTAGAGCAGGCCGCCTTGGCCTCTTAGTTCCAGTGAAGGGAACTCTTAAGGCGTCAGTATACCATGACATTTTAGACAGTCAGGAGGAAAGAAGGAGTCTGAAGGAGTTTTGAGGAGTTAGGAGAGCAAAGTGGAACACCACCCTATGTGAAAAATCATGTTTAACTCGCATGCTATGTGCAGGGGCTCCATCCCTTCCGGTGAGTGCAGGAACATCAGAGGGGACATGGGTCACTTTTTCCCGCGGGTCACTTTTTTGAGCAGCACTTTTTGGTGGAACTCCGCTTTAACCCTCACTGAAAATGATCGTATGGTGCGTTCCCCGTATTATTTCTTGCATGGACAAATCAGCTAACACACTATATATCGAGTGGCACAAGTGGTGAAATGTTTTATCTGGTACCTACAAGTGGTAATAGCGGACTCGAATGATTCTGACTTTCTCCTGCCGCAGGAGATAATACCCCTTTAAATCGTGAAAGAAAGATATTCTCAGGGGGGGGATCAATGACATGAAGGGCAATTTGTCCTCTCAAAGATGGTGCTCCCCTGTAAATGCCCCCTGGATGTGCAGGAAGTATGGGACCCAAAAGCCTATCATTTTTAAGGACCTTCCAGTGCCTGTTGAAAATGTCCTTGATTTGTTTGTGTTGGATAGAAAATGACGTAAAAAATGCCCACTTGAACTCATTGTCCTGTGTACGTCTAGGAAGATCTACCAATAATGTATTCCTATCAACCAAAGACACCTTGTTTATTTCATCATCTATGTCAGCTGATCTGTAGCCCTTCTTTACAAATCTATGCTTCAAGATTTGAGACTGGTACTTGAAGTCAGATATGTTCGTACAGTTGCCACGTAGTTGTAAAGATTTACTCCACTGAACTGATTTTAACCATGAGCTATGATGAAAACTATCGACCGGAATGTACCCATTCCGGTCGGTAGGTTTGAAATAGGTCTTAATTTCCAGCTGGTGGTTGATAATCGTAATTTCAAGGTCAAAAAGTGTACAGTTTTGTAAATCGCCTCGTAATTTAAAGAGATACCTCTATTGTTGTTGTTAAGTAGTTCCATAAAAACATGTAAAGAATCTAGATCACCCTTCCAAAGGAGGAGGATGTCATCTATATATCTAGCCCAGAGAACCAATTCTGGCCTCTTAAGGGCATAGACGACATCCTCCTCCCACTGGGCCATAAATAGATTCACCAAGCTGGGGGCGAACATGGCCCCCATGGCGAATCCTCTCTGTTGCAAATAAAAATGGTTGTTAAAGCAAAAATAATTATGTTTAGTCGCTAACTTCAAAAGTTCCATAGTATAATCCTGTTGGACTGGGGGAAGGGTTTCGCTTTTGGACAAATAATGCCTTACAGCTGCAAAACCAAGATTGTGGGGAATGCAAGTATCTGCTGTTACAAGCAAATGGTCATCACAATAGTTGACCTTCTCTAATAGTCTAATAGTGTCCTTTGTGTCTTTTAAATACGAAGGGACTAGTCTGACAAGAAGTTGTATTTGAAAATCTATATACCTCCCTATACAGGATGTAACAGAATTAATCCCGCTAACTGTAGGGCATCCAGGGGGGTGTACAGGGTCTTTATGTACTTTAGGGAGAGTACATCACAGGGATACAGGGAGCACCAAATAGCTTCTCTCTTTTTTGTCCAAAATCCCCAACCCCAAACCCTTATCAACAAGCTCAACCAGTGCTTTCTTGTAGGTTGGATCTTTAGGTAACGGGGCTGTAGGTATTTTCATCATTGAGAATCCTAAACATCTCCTTGTAATAATCTGTTTTGTCCAGTGCTACATTGCCCCCTCCTTTATCAGCGAGACGAATGGTTAAATCTTTCCGTTCACATACTGTAGCTGTTTAGGACTTACCATAATATTTGAACATTTGTATATTCTTTTATTAGGCAACTGATCCAAATCCTTCAATACCAAGTCACAGAAGACATTGATCAAAGGAGCAAAAGGGCCAGGGTGAATGAAAAGAGACGGACAGGACAGGTCTGTATGCACAGTGCCTCCTGACATAACCGCTGATGGTTGTCTTATGGGATTTGTGATGAAGTGTCTCTGTATATTTAATTTACGTATGTATTTTTGTACATCAATAAATGTTATAATAAATTTATTGAGTTTCTTGGGGAGAACAAATTTTAACCTTATCACAAAAAAAGTGTCATAAATTCTAACAAAAACTCTCTTTTTGCATTCAGCACTTTCAGAAGTATCAGAAACCTGCATCCCCCACCACAAGGTGTGGTTCCATCTGTCAGCCACTACTTCACTATAGTATACAGTAGTGGTGTAGGGGCTGGTGGGAGGAACCATGGAGTGCAGCAGGGGACCAGACATTCGACACTCCTCCAATTGCATCAGATGCAAATATTCTTTAGCACTTGAAGACATGGAAGTTCAGGCTCGCCACTCACTGGAAAGGGTCCTACTGCAAAGAGATTTTTTTACATTTTCTTTTAGGAGTCACTAAAAGGAAAAGTTGGAGGTCTTATAAAAAGAAACAGACATACTCGTCTTTCTGCCACAGCTTCCCGCGGTGGCTCGAAGACCATCAACTGACTCATCGCATGACTTCTGATCTTTTGTAGACATGTGCATTCGTTTTCTTCCGAATGCATTTTCGTCCGAATTTTAGGTATTTTCGTTATCGTTTTAACAAACGATAACGAAAGTGCCGAGTCCGAAAAACGAAAGATCCCACATAAACAAATGCTTTATTTTCGTTTTCGTTGCTACAACAGTTCGATATAGATAGGAGATTCGACATGATGATGACAATAACAATCTGTGTCCTTCAAACCTGTGGTCGAATGTGCCTAACCTTAGCTCTATTAGTCCAAGATTATTCTACATAGAGAGAAAAGATTCGACATAGGGGAGGAAAGATTCGACGTAGGGGAGGAAAGATTCGACGTAGGGGAGGAAAGATAAATAAAAATAATGATGATGATGAATGTTATTGGCTGATTGTAACCAAAGAGGTGGAGCAGTAAAATAGCTAGAACTAAGTACACACGTTTGGCTTATGGTGTCTGTTGAAAGTTCTAAGAAGATTCAACGGAGCAGGTAAACTATACACCATTGTACAGTTTAGCTGCTCCGTCGAATCTTCTTTGAACATTCGACAGACACCATAAGCCTTCAATGACAGATTCGACCTTAATTTGGATTTTCGGACGAATGCAATTTTTAACGAAAAACGAAATAAATAAAAACGAATTTCGGGAGTAACTAAATACATTTATTTTTCAGACGAAAACGAAATTCCGAAACGAAATATTTCAGTGTGCACATGTCTAATCTTTTGGTCTCTGCTTCCATTGGCACCTCTGCAGGAATTTCCCCTTTTCTTCTCTGTTGCTCTAGTGCTGATTGGAGAAATAGATAGGGGAGGGGGCAGACCCAGCTGACTCTCAGCCACATGCTGAAAGGCAGAGCCAGCTGTCAATCAGACAGCTGGCTGGATCCCGACAATATTCTTGAACCCTTTTTGACTGTGATTTGCTCTGCTATGTGAGCCATTAATGGACAATAGTATTAGTAAATTTACTCCTGTGACCAAAAAGAGTAGTATAGCCAAAAAAAAAATTGGCTTTACTTCTTTTTTAATTGTGTGAACCCTATATGTAAACTGCAACAATGAACTTGACCATTAAAAGTGTTTTGTTATATATGTTTTTTAAGGTCAGAAAATGGCTGTTGAGCCTTCCAGAAATTTTGTGAGCTCAAAACATCCTGTGCTTTCTTGTCTGCTCCAGATTAGCATCATGTGCTGCCATATTTCGGGCCAGCCACAAGCACTATAACAACCAATTAAGGTCTAGGGCCAGGATACACGGTGTCCCATCCGCAACATGGCAACACATGAGGCTGATCCAGGGCATGTGGCATGCAGGGCTGCTGCCAGCATTCAGGAGAGTATGGGGTGCACTGCCTTCTAGACCTGCTTCACCTCCCTTCCTCTGCCAGGCTGCTGGAGTAAGGTAGGGCTCTGGAGGGAAGAGGGACCTCTGTGATGGGCAGACCCTGATGTATAGGGGAGACTCTGATAAATGAAGAGGGACTCCGATGGGAAGAGTGGGGTTTCTGATGTGATGAGAAGATTCTATCAAGGGGGACACACTGCTGATATCATGGTGGGGAGATTCTGACGTGATGGAGGAATTTGACATGATGGGGGAGGACTCTGATGTGAAGGGGGGCTTCTGATTTGAAGTTAATTTGATCAAGAAGATTGTGTGCATCGTTCCAGGCTCAGGTTTTCCATTGATGGTAAGTAACATTTACGACAGGGGTGCCTCAACATTTTGCATTCTTTTAAAGAGTGCCATGGATGAAAAAAGGTTGAGAAACACTGATCTAGACCAATGTTTCTGAACCTTTTTTCAGTCAAGGCACCCTTTAAAATTATAGACAATCTCAAGGAACCCTTTAAATTATGGACAGTCTCGAGGCACCCCACTCTAAAATGTAAAAACTATTCTAATAGTTTTACACAATGCAGCAACATCCACACGTAGGACACCCAACGTTAGAGGTGATTTATTCTTCCAAAGCAAATACACTTTTGCTCTCTGGTACTGACTAGTATTCCAATGTTTCTCTTCTCCCTCGATTTCTCTCTATCAGTCCGCTAATGTCACCCCAGTGCTGAGGGAGAGGGGCACAGGAGGGTCAAACAAGGATGCTGTGGAGGCAACAGACATCCTTCTTATTAACCGATGATGTCATTGTTTGTTAGGATGCGAGTTTCTAGAAAGTCATAATGGTGCATAGTGAAAACTCGTGGCTTTGAAAAGGCAGGCTTGATCCATCTACTGCCTTGTATACAATTTTTGATAACTTTTTAGGCATTTTGCCAAGGCACCCCTGAAGAAACCTCAAGGCACCCTGGTTGAAAAAGGTTGATCTAGTCAATAGTTTGCATAGTAGGACTGATGACTGCGTTTGACTTGAGCTGCAGAGAATCTTGTGACACATCAACAACCTTACAACCCCGTAGTGTTCATTGGATGTTCAAAAGGATAGAGGTAGTGTCAATTGTTTATTTAGAAACATTTTGTGTGAAAGACTGTTCAAAGGTCTAGTGAGTCCTGTTTTATTTTTTTGTGGTTATAAGGTAAGTAATGCCTCATGAAAAAGGAACACTCCTGTCTAAAGCATAAATCCTCTCCGATAAAAACATGGTTGTAAAATACGTTACATAATACCTGTATGAATTGCGAGTATATACACTGTTATATAGTATGTGTTAGTTAAAAATTAAATGCAATATCTTATTACTGTGGTTTTTACGACACATCAAAAGATTATGCCGTCCTCTTGAGTAATCCCAAAGACCTACTTACATAAAAACTTAAGGCGATGACACATGCTGTGATCCTTCTGCCTGGGGCAATGTAGTTTTGGTTCAGGTTCCCTTTGACTAGAACTTGGACCACGCTGAGTTTTATCTGATTCCCAAATGTTTGTAGTGCCTCCCACCTCCATCTGTAAGCCTTATATAATGCACAAAGATCTGCACAGATATCATCAGGTTTAGTAAATTTAAAACATAACATTTAGATCTTATGCATGCATCTATCTCTTATAACTAGTTGCAGTAAGTGATGTAGTTGTAAAATTATTGAATAAAAAACCCCATAGAATTCAGTAATAGATATCTAGGCGGGGCCGGTGGAAGATTTTTTGACTACTTAGGTGAAGGTGCATTTTGACTTTTTGTTTACATGTTTTTAAAAATAATTTTAGGCCTGAACATTACTTTAAGCCCCTGTGGCAGAGCGTTGCCCTGCCAGGGTCCAGAAGGAGGTTGTGACACAGAATTTTCAACCGAACGGGTTGAGGGGCTCCAGGGAGCTTGTAACACGAAGAGGAAACTGCCTTTTCAGTTTCCTCCTTTCTTAGAGAAGTCCATTTTGGGGCCTGGAACCCGGAGATTTCTGAGAGATCCGGGTGGGATGAAATCCCCAGTCCTGGGTCCTGATTTTGAAAACAGCAAGCATATTGATTGGTCAGGTGTGTGCTGGGCTTTTAGTAGTAACCTGACCATAGTTCTGGGCTCCACCCCGGCAGATAGGAAGTCTGAGTACCAGGAGTCAAGAGGGCTCCACGTGGAAGCCAGTGCAGCAAGAGGCTGCTAGCTATATGCACCAAGGTGGTCGGGGGAAGAGTCTGTATGAGACAGACAAGGGCCTGGAGTGTAAGGCCAGAGCAGCAATGTTGCAAGTGAGAGCCAACTAGGCTGAATGTCATTTCGTTGATGGAAAAAGGTGTCACGTACCTTACAGCGGAGTCTGAATGCTGAGGGAGGCCTCTCGCACGGTCCCGGTCCCAACACCCCTGGTAGTGAGGACAGGGAGTGCTGGGGCACGGAAGGGTGCAGGTGCCCGCGGCTGGAAGCTGGAACATGGACATTCAGGATCCTCTAGGAGAAGATGAGAAGACTGATCACCAGAACTGCTCAGTAGAAGCCAGGCAGGTAGGTATGGCTTCAAGGACAATTGCAACATCAGGACAGGCAAGGGTTGGCAACTGGTTGGCAGCAAGGTATCCACACAGCAGGCAAGTTCGTAGTCAAGGTCAGGCAGAGGTTGGCAACGGGCGGGCAGCGAGGTACAAAGTCAGGAAGCAGAGCCGTAGTAGAGAGTCCAAGTCGGGGTCGGTATGATCAGCAAAGGTAGGTAGCAGACAAGGGAGATCCAAGAGAGTAGTCAGGAAGCCGGGTAGTCAGGAGCAAGGTAATAGGTCACACAGGAATCAAGAACTCAGGAACTAGCTGAAGACGATCCAGCACTAGTGTCAGGCAAGGACCTTGTTTATATATGGTGCTGAGCGCCAGGACTGGTGGACGTGCACGTGCGAACGTAAGGACGTACACCCGCTCATATGGGTGTGCGGGTGTGTGTACACATCCGTATGGGTGCGTGGGTGTGCACGTTCGATCCAGTACTCGATCGTCTCTGTCGGGGACACCGCGCATGGCCGTTAGTCACTGCTGCACAGAGACGGAAGCTAGTACTGTGAGTTCTCTGACAAAAGGAATGCTGAAAACCCCTGCAAGGGAAACCTATATTTGTTTGCTGAACTTGCTTTTAATAAAAATGGGCAAACAAAGTCCTTAAAAAGAAGAACCAGCGAGTGGTGTTGTCTTTAAAGCCCTATATTTGATGCTAGTCCTTTACACGTGGTGGAGAATGCAGGCACAATCCGAGATCCCTGAAATTAATTAAGTTCATCTGTTATATGAACTGTGTTTTGGTGCAGGAGACTGCATAATCTGTGTGTGCAGGTGAGGAGAACCTGCAAGAGAAAGGTAACTAGCCTTAAAGAGACAGTGCTCCAATTTGTTGCTTGTCGGGGCTGGGCTCAGCCCTTCCTTCTCTGAGCTGGCCACTCTGATTGATAGCTCCTATCTCTCCACAATGACTCACCTGTTGATAATATCCTGCTTGTCAGTCCTGCTTACTTAAGCCGTCCAGCCCAGATGATCTCTGCCTTCGCCTTGGTCAACATCACAAAGACTTTCTCCAGCGCTCCTCTTAAAGACTGGCTGACATTCCTTCTGGCTCCAAAAAGGACTTGCCTCACTGCAATGCCCTGTCCAGTGTGGGAGGCAAGTGTCAAAATTTTATGTGATGAGTTAACTAATGTTGATAATGTGATGCATAATGAGGTAGGGGTGGTTGCTAAGCAGGATATGCTATTCCCCCTAGCAACAGAATATAAGGCTGCAGAGGTGTCCCTAGAAACCTCCAGGGAGCTCTGTATGTTAGAGCTGGAGGTTGCCCGGGACAACTATGGTGCCGCTCTTATGGATAAGAGGGTACTTGACCTTGGTGATGAGAATATGTTAAATGGTAAAACTAAAATGTCTGAAATTACTCGTGATGATATTGGGTTATTGCGGTCTGTCACTACTGACAGCAAAAGTGTTCATGAGTGTAATGAAACGCCACCCGAGCAAAGTGGCGAACTTATGGTATTGCAGCCTGCTGTGTTTAAAAATGATTTGCCACAGGTTAGTTTAAATAAAATTAATATGTGTACTGTGTCTGCTGTGGAGCCACTCTGTCCTGTGTCTCCTTTGGCAGTTGGAGCGGTACTGCGTAGTTCCTCTGATGGGAGCACAGAGAAAGTAGACTGGGACAGATGGGCAACAAGTCTGTTGGCTTTATTGAAAGAAGTTTCAGTGTGTAACAATAGAGCGGACACCATTTCTGCTATGCTAAATGGAGGGACTGCAATGCAGCTTCTGGACAAGGGCTCGCTTGCTGCTGTTGCAGAGGATATTCCTCAGGAGATGGAAGGGCCAAGAGAGATTGAGCACATAGCAGAAGTTGTGCCCACAACCCATAAAGGAGTTATTAGTGTGGCATACCAAACTAATGTTATCCATAGAGAAGACCAGGAACAGATCACTGACATTGAGCTTGAGAGTTTTGTGGTGACTCCCGCACCTGGCTGCGCTCTAGGAGAGCACCAGGTTATTGCATTGGATATCTCCAGCGGGGAGGAAGCCCCTTTAACCACTTCAGCCCCGGAAGGATTTACCCCCTTCCTGACCAGAGCACTTTTTACAATTCGGCACTGCATCGCTTTAACTGCTAATTGCGCGGTCATGCAATGCTCTACCCAAACAAAATTTGCGTCCTTTTCTTCCCACAAATAGAGCTTTCTTTTGATGGTATTTGATCACCTCTGCCGTTTTTATTTTTTGTGCTATAAACGGAAAAAGACTGAAAATTTTGAAAAAAAATGATATTTTCTACTTTTTGTTATAAAAAAAATCCAATAAACTAAATTTTAGTCATACATTTAGGCCAAAATGTATTCGGCCACATGTCTTTGGTAAAAAAAATGTCAATAAGCGTATATTTATTGGTTTGCGCAAAAGTTATAGCGTCTACAAACTAGGGTACATTTTCTGGAATTTACACAGCTTTTAGTTTATGACTGCCTATGTCATTTCTTGAGGTGCTAAAATGGCAGGGCAGTACAAAACCCCCCCAAATGACCCCATTTTGGAAAGTAGACACCCCAAGGAAATTGCTGAGAGGCATGTTGAACCCATTGAATATTTTTTTTTTTTGTCCCAAGTGATTGAATAATGACAAAAAAAAAAAAAAAAATTACAAAAAGTTGTCACTAAATGATATATTGCTCACACAGGCCATGGGCATATGTGGAATTGCACCCCAAAATACATTCAGCTGCTTCTCCTGAGTACGGGGATACCACATGTGTGGCACTTTTTGGGAGCCTAGCCGCGTACGGGGCCCCGAAAACCCAGCACCACCTTCAGGATTTCTAAGGGCATACATTTTTGATTTTACTCCTCACTACCTATCACAGTTTTGAAGGCCATAAAATGCCAAGATGGCACAAACCCCCCCCAAATGACCCCATTTTGGAAAGTAGACACCCCAAGCTATTTGCTGAGAGGCATGGTGAGTATTTTGCAGCTCTCATTTGTTTTTGAAAATGAAGAAAGACCAGAAAAAAAAATTTTTTTTTTCTTTTTTCAATTTTCAAAACTTTGTGACAAAAAGTGAGGTCTGCAAAATACTCACTATACCTCTCAGCAAATAGCTTGGGGTGTCTACTTTCCAAAATGGGATAATTTGGGGGGGGGTTTGTGCCACCTGGGCATTCCATGGCCTCCGAAACTGTGATAGGCAGTGAAGAGTGAAATCAAAAATTTACGGCCTTAGAAAGCCTGAAGGCGGTGCTTGGTTTTCGGGGTCCCGTGCGCGGCTAGGCTCCCAAAAAGTCCCACACATGTGGTATCACCGTACTCAGGAGAAGCAACAGAATTTATTTTGGGGTGTAATTTCACATATTCCCATGGCATGTTTGAGCAATATAACATTTAGTGACAACTTTGTGCAAAAAAAAAAAAAAAAAATTTGTCTCTTTCCCGCTACTTGTGTCACAATATAAAATATTCCATGGACTCGACATGCCTCTCAGCAAATAGCTTTGGGTGTCTACTTTCCAAAATGGGGTCATTTGGGGGGGGGTTTGAACTGTCCTGGCATTTTATGCACAACATTTAGAAGCTTATGTCACACATCACCCACTCTTCTAACCACTTGAAGACAAAGCCCTTTCTGACACTTTTTGATTACATGAAAAAATTATTTTTTTTTGCAAGAAAATTACTTTGAACCCCCAAACATTATATATTATTTTAAAGCAAATGCCCTACAGATTAAAATGGTGGGTGTTTCATTTTATTTTTTCACACAGTATTTGCGCAGCGATTTTCAAACGCATTTTTTGGGGAAAAAACACACTTTTTTAAATTTTAATGCACTAAAACACACTATATTGCCCAAATGTTTGATGAAATAAAAAAGATGATCTTAGGCCGAGTACATGGATACCAAACATGACATGCTTTAAAATTGCGCACAAACGTGCAGTGGCAACAAAATTAATACATTTTTAAAAGCCTTTAAAAGCCTTTACAGGTTACCACTTTAGATTTACAGAGGAGGTCTACTGCTAAAATTACTGCCCTCGATCTGACCTTCGCGGTGATACCTCACATGCATGGTGCAATTGCTGTTTACATTTGACGCCAGACCGCCGCTTGCGTTCGCCTTAGCGCGAGAGCAGGGGGGACAGGGGTGCTTTTTATTTATTTTTTTTTTTTCTTTATCATTTTTTTGCTTTTTTATCTTATTTTTAAACTATTCCTTTCATTTTTTTTTTTTTAAATCATTTTTATTGTTATCTCAGGGAATGTAAATATCCCCTATGATAGCAATAGGTAGTGACAGGTACTCTTTTTTGAAAAAATTGGGGTCTATTAGACCCTAGATCTCTCCTCTGCCCTCAAAGCATCTGACCACACCAAGATCAGTGTGATAAAATGCTTCCCCAATTTCCCAATGGCGCTATTTACATCCGGCGAAATCTAAGTCATAAAATGCTCGTAGCTTCCGGTTTCTTAGGCCATAGAGATGTTTGGAGCCACTCTGGTCTCTGATCAGCTCTATGGTCAGCTGGCTGAATCACCGGCTGCATTCTCAGGTTCCCTGTTGAGACAGGAGAGCCAGAGAAAAACACGGAAGACGGTGGGGGGGGGGCATTCCCTCCCACTGCTTGTAAAAGCAGTCTAGAGGCTAATTAGCCGCTAGGATTGCTTTTACATGAAAGCCGACCGCTGGCTAAAAAGAATGATACCAAGATGATACCTAAACCTGCAGGCATCATTCTGGTATAACCACTCAAAGTCGTGAATGGCGTACCTGAAGACAAAAAAATGGTTAACAATAAAGCACAGTAAACGGTAAAGTATAAAAAATTGCATACCTGAAAAGCAAACATGATAAAACATAATAACAATAAAACATTGCAGAATAGAATACAGTAAAAAAGAGCAGAACAATAGAGAGAGAGAATAGAGAGAGAGAACAATAAAACGACAACTATTTTTTTTTATTTTTGTTTGTGTTTTTTTTTTTTTTTTACACTTTTTTTTTGTAACTGTAACTTTTATAACTGTAAACGGTTCCAGGTTCGGGTCTCTCAAAATGCAATGGCATCTTGGGAGACCCTGTGAAAGTGTGCCTAGTCTGTGCAATGCTGTACCCTACGCTAATACTCAACTAGTGAATGGTAGCGTTCAAAACATTCACCAATGCAAAGACCAGGATTGTCAGGACAGGAGGGACAATAATAGTGGGTGTCATGCCTATATCCGCGCTTGCTGCAGACACAACATCTTTTTTGGGGGGGTTCGTTGGGTAGGGGTACTTGGGAGGATATATAAATGCCTCTCATGCAGCCGACTGCATTTGGTTGGGGATGTGAATGGGGGAAGTACGGGCGCTGCAGAAGCGGTGGGTTCCCAATTAGGATTGGCGAATGCAGCAGGAAGGGCACTATGGGCACGACGGGCCTGTGTTTGTCTTTTTGGTGGCAGCGGGACACTACTTGTGCTTGCCACCTCACCAGCTTGAACTGCACTTATGGGACTCGCCACGTCACCAAGTGTTACTGCAGTGCTGGTTTGACTACGACCGGGGTGTACTAGGCCGCTGGTGCTTGCCAGTTCACCAAAACGCTACAAAAAAAAGTGACAGTGATCGATCGATACTGCACTTGGGTGGGCTGGGCCGGGCGGAGGGGCAAAACGCAGGTGCTAGCAGGTATCTGGGCTGATCCCGCTAACACTGCGTTTTTGGGAACCCTAAACTGCTGGGGACGCTAGTATAGATCTGATCGGATCAGATATTGATGCGTTCAGATACTATACCACTAAGGGAGGTGTACGGTGCGTGTACGGTGCGTGCATGGGTGTTCGCAGTACTGGCGCTAATCTGACGCTGCCTAGGGCGACGCATATCACCGCCGGGCGATCAGGGGGCTAAACCTTTTTTTGGTAATAAACGGCGGGTGCCCTGACACTATAAAAAATAAACGAACTAACCAGCGTCACCCGTAACGGTTATACGGTGATCAGTGGTAAAAGGGTTAACTAGGGGGCCATCAAGGGGTTAAAACATTTATTAGATAGTATATGGGGGTCCCTGTCGCTATAAAACACTGACGGCGAACCTAAATATTTACGTCCCTAACTAGCGTCACCAGCGACACTAATACAGCGATCAGAAAAATGATCGCTTAGCGACACTGGCGACAGGCGGTGATCAAGGGGTTAAAACTTTATTAGGGGGGGTAAGGGGGGTACCCTAGACCTACAGGGGGCTAAACCTTTATTTGGTAATAAACGGCGGGTGCCCTGACACTATAAAAAATAAACGAACTAACCAGCGTCACCCGTAACGGTTATACGGTGATCAGTGGTGAAAGGGTTAACTAGGGGGCCATCAAGGGGTTAAAACATTTATTAGGTAGTATATGGGGGTCCCTGTCACTATAAAACGCTGACGGCGAACCTAAATATTTACGTCCCTAACTAGCGTCACCAGCGACACTAATACAGCGATCAGAAAAATGATCGCTTAGTGACACTGGTGAGGGGGGGTGATCAAGGGGTTAAAACTTTATTAGGGGGGGTAAGGGGGGTACCCTAGACCTACAGGGGGGTAACAGTCACTGTCCTAACACTGCTAACTGTCACAAACTGACACTATGCAGTAATCAGGAAAAAAAAAAAAAAAAAAAAAAAAAAAACCTGCTTGGTGTCAGTTTGTGACAGGGGGGGGGGGGGTGATTGGGGGGGGGATCGGGGGGCGATCGGGGGGGGGATCGGGGGTGTAATGTATGCCTGGCATGTTCTACTGTGTGTGTGTGTGTGTGTGTGTTGGTGCACTTACATGTCATCTCCCCTCGGCGCTGGAACGGAAACTCCCGAGCCGAGGAGAGATGACATCACATCCTCTGCCTCTGTGTACTATACAGAGGCAGGGGATGTTTCTCATTGGCTGGGAGCGATCGCGAGGGGGGGCCACGATCGGATGGCCTCCCCCTCGTCTCTCATCGCTTCCAACCAAATGCCGACCGCAGCTGGCACCGGGGGGGGGTCCGATCGGACCCCCCACCCGCGGGAAGGCAATCACGTTTCAGGTACGTGATTTTGCCTGCCCGTGCCGCTCTGCTCACGTATATAGGCGTGAGGCGGTCGGCAAGTGGTTAAGAAGCACCGCCTCTAAGGCATCAGTAAATGAGTCTTTCCATATCCACAGGGACATGTTACTGATATGTAAGTTACTGCTTTTTTTAAATAAATCTTACCTTAACTACTACACTATGGGAGCTGTTCCTTTCTTCATTATGGCCAAACTGGGATCACTGTGAGTGACGGGAGGTGAGACGTGAGAGCCAGATCCACGGACATCCCTCGGGGAAGGAGAATTGCTTCAGGTTATCCACCCGCTCTACCAGAGCACTATCCATTCTGCCTGATTTGGCCCATTGGGGGCCGCTACTGGAGGTGAGAGGCTGGGGGAAACTATTAGTGTGTGCACTGGAATTGAAGAACAGCACAAGGCACTGCTATTTGCACTTGGTTATACAGACTGCTGTGTGGACACTTATAATCACTTTTGCACGTTATTGTGGACAGCATTGCACTATTGGCACTTTGTATGGACATTAATTATCACCATCTATTATTCATTATTTTATATTATTTGATTTATTGTGATTGCACATTATTAGCGATACCTTTCTATTTATTTTTTACTCACATGTGACATCTTCCTATTATTATATTGTATATTTATTTATATATTTTATAGCACAAGGTACCTCATTATCATTATTGTCATTTGCTGTATTTTTTACAAGTTTTGGGATGGATTTTCATTCACTTATTATGTCACATTAGAAATATCTCACACTCCATATTATGCATTTGGGTATGGTATTAGGAAAGATTATTTGCATTAAGCACGTTACCACATCATTTCAGTTTACACTGCCTCGCAGAGATTATTGTGGATATCATGTCTCTGGCTTGAAGCACGGTGCACGTATTCAGTAGCAAAGTCGCATATCTAGTATTCTACACTGTATTTTGAGTTTCTTCCCCTGTGTGAAGTGGCCATATAGGTGTACCATTTACACACCTATTTTTCAATAGGAGGACTGTACGTTACTCAGTATTTTAATATAGGCGCTCTTATCTTTTAGATTTGCTCTGAAGGACAGAGTAGCGCCTATCTATCTTATCTTATCTCATTATATGATCACTTATTGTTATATTTGATTTGGTTTTAGGCTGTTTGGTACCAAAGGATGGAGTAGTGCCACATACTTGTTTTCAACACAGGGACATGAAGGACCCCAGGAAGGTCTTAGGTGTGGAATCACGCTGCCTTTGTATGACAGATATGCTGAGAGACATATTAGAATGTTGGAGTGTACAGCCGGTGTATATCCTGCCATCCTCTCCTGCATTTGGAGAACTTGTACCAGGGGTTATGCATAAATGGAGCTGGATATTACAGGCTGTACGAAGTTGGAAGCATTTAAAAAGCCTCATGAAAGTTATACCTGAATGCTTTAAATGCAACAGTGGGTTTGACTTTGCAGAGGGACAACAAGTCACATCCAAGTTGCACCCATGCAAAGTTGTGTCAAAGTTGCACTCCAAAGTGTGAATCCCTAAGACACAAGAATATGGATTATAGCTCATCAAAGATTATTCTAAGTGGCTTCAGTTGAGAAAGGCGTGAATCCTATTTGAAAGTTTTATGAATCTTGGGTGAAAATATCTTTACACTCTTTGGATTTCAATTTTTTTTCTCAAATGCAATAATCAAAGGTTTAATATATTCCAAATCACCAAGTATGAATCGCTATTCAACTCTTATAATGGCTCACATTATTTTTTCATAGTTTGATCAATGTTGAAATATTTTAATTAAACATTGTAAAATAAATTTCAACCATCCCCTTGCCATCAAGAAGTGAGGGAAAGCTATAGGGAATTGTAGTGGAACATACATCAAGGAGGATATTATTGAGTTCTGGTACAAACTGGTCAATATATCTGGCAAAAATGATCCAGTAACTGCCAGTCATTTACAGTAAAATACTGGCCATACGCGTTTATATTTTTAAACTGACTTTTGTCAAGCTAGATGGTGCCGACAAGACCACCTATGGAACAAATTTCCTCCGATGCAGCAGGAACCGGCTAAAATTTGATCTGTGTATGACCAGCTTTAGGAAGCAAGACATTAACTCCTAGATCAGGGGTGCTCAACCCATGGCTCACGAGCCAATTGTGGCCTGCAGAGTCCTCTGTTGTGGCTTGCGACCTCAAACGCATGCCAGTGCTCTGGGATGGTGGGTCAGCAGGCTTAGATTTTGATCAACCAGTTGCCAACCCTCCATCCTACAGCATCAAAGTGCATCGCGAGGGTGCCAGTGGAGGAAGCAGGCAGTCGCGGAGGAAGCAGGAGCTTCCTTTGTAGTGCTGGCTCCTGTCCCAGGCAGAGGGATACCAAGTGCACTTCACCAGGGACCTTTCTTGCAACCTGGAGATCAGCAGAAACTGGAGGAAGAGGAAAAGGTCAGTGTATTAAATATCACATACACTGCATTTTTGCAATGGGCATATTAGCACTTTCACACTGATCTGCGGGTGCAGCGCAGTGCACCTGCGTCTTTCTTGTGGGTTAGCTAAATTAAGCCATAGACTTCTATTATACTGTATCCTGTGGGTTTGGTGTGCTGTCTGAAAGCACACCAAAACGCCTGAATGCAGGCGTTTTGGTGCACTTTCAGAAAGTGCACCACACCCGCAAGATATTATGGAAGTCTATGGCTTAGTGCGGCTAACGTGCAGGAAAGCCACAGGTGCACTGCGCTGCCCCCGCCATATGGATAAACCGCAGCTCGTCTGTGTAAAAGTAGCCTTCTAGGGGGCTCAGGACAGTAAAGGCTAGTTTACATTTTTGGTTTGGGGGGCAGTAAGACCCAAAAATTCATTGTGATCATTGTGGCAGTAAGACCCAAAAATTAATTGTGGTTGTTAGCAAATCACTTAAGTGGCCCTCACTCAAAAGGTTGACCACCCCTGTCCTAGATGGTAAAGTGTTCATTCTCAGCCTCTGAACAACTGAGAGTCAGAGGGATGTTTTGAGGGTGAGGACAAGCACCCTATCATCTAGAAGTTGATGTCTTGCTTACTAAAGCAAGTCCCCAGGCACCAGGGACCTGCAGCAGTGAAAAGAATCGTCTGCAGGAAGACAGCGCTGGAATCTATGGACTGGTAAGTACTGATTTTTAAAAGTCTGCAGTATATGTAACTGCTAACTTTTAATATGAACTTAGTGACGTTACTCTTTAATGCCCTAAGAAACATTACCTTTCTGTTTTTGGCTTTTGCAATCCTCTACCGCAATGGTGGTGGGTGGATTACAAGAGTGTATGCGTTACCGTAATAGTCCTTTGGCACGTAAAACAGCTCAGTAAATGTATTTCAGCTCAGTTTTCTGACTGGCTTTCATCCAGATACTCTTTAAAATATACAGTTTGTATTCCAATTTCCAGCACTTTGTGATCCTCTGTGATGGTATTATGAATGGTGCAACCAGTAGCAAAATGTCCCTAGAATTCCAGGCAAATATACAAAATAGACAACTGAAATGTATAATGTATATGCATGGCCAGGTCTTGGATCTCCCAACAGACCACAGTTAGGTAATACAGCCTGGTCCTGAACCAACCTTACTTGACTGGCATGTAGGTGAAGTACAGCATCTGCGGCAGCAGTACCTCACACAGACAAGTGCGATGGAAAACTTGTATTGAAGTAAAGCAACAACATTTCACAACAACCCGGAGGGACGCCTGCCCAACCGATACACTCATGAATTTCAACGATGTGAAGATGACAGGTATCAGTCGGGTTGACAGCATGTGTTAAGAGAGCGAAATGCGGCCTGGCTGTCCAGTGCCCCAAACAGAAAGATGTCCAAAGGAGTTGTGACCCTACGCTTTCCCTCCTCGTCAGAAACCTTTCCCTATCTCTAGCACTGTCCCCAACAGGCAGGGTACCTGTCACTTTTCTACCAACTCGCAAAAGCGTGCCAAGCCTGGGAGCCAGGACCTTCAGTATGCTCTACCTCAGTGGTTCTCAACTTCAGTCCTCAAGTACCCCCAACAGGCCATGTTTTGGGAAGTTGTCTTAGATAAAATAGCTCTTATCAATACCATGTCATTGATATTGATCTAAAGCAGCTGTGCAAAGTAAAGGAAAACCTGAAAACATGGACGGTTGGGGGTACTTGAGGACTGATGTTGAGAACCACTGCTCTACTTGACCCAAGATGGCTGCTGGAGTCAGATGGGGCATCGACATCCAATCAGGTGCTTCTCCAGTGATGCAGTAAACCATAGAGGAACTGTTTTCCCCTTGGCTTCCTCTACAACTGTGGTGCTGGTGCGGAAGAGCACCACCTGCAGTGGAGAAAGTAGACTGCACCTGCCTACAGGCACAACTGTGTAGAGCAATATAACCATTTGGACTCATGCACACTGGGCCTTTATCATCATTACATTAGACTCTGACATTTAGGTGTGAGCAGAAGGCACATCTGGGTGAATGTTATATGACGGCTTCCCAGAACGACCGCTCTTGTGCACCCGCGGGTGCACGCAGTTGCTAGGACACGGCGCGACCATGATCTCTTTAACCATGTGATCGGCTGTGTCCAATCACAGCCGGTCACATGTAAACATGGAGATGCCGGTAATCGGCACTCCTCACCTCACACTGACAGAGTCAGTAGCATCTCCTCACAGGGGGACATCTAGGTATGTAATCAGAGCACTGATCATCTGTGCCCTGATTACAATTAAGTGCCCAACAGTGCCAGCAATGAGTGCACCCCACTGCCAGCAATCAGTGCCCACAAGTGTCAGCAATCAGTGCCCACAAGTGCCAGCAATCAGTGCCCACAACTGCCAGCAATCAGTGGCCATTAGTGATGCAAGTCAGTGCTGGCTATCAGTGCTGCCCATCAATGTCCATCACTGCTATCCATCAATGCCCATCACTGCCGCCCATCAATGCCACCAATCAATGCCTATCAGTGCTGCCCATTAGTGCCCATCAGTGCCGCCTATTCGTGCCGCCTATCAGTGCCCATAAGTGCTGTCTCATCAGTGCCCATAAGTGCCACCTTATCAGTGCACATAAGTGAAGCCTATCAGTGCCCATCAGTGCCGCCTCATCAGCGCCCATCAGTGAAGGAGAAATATTACTTATTTAAAAAATGTACTGACAGAAACTAAGAAAAACTTTTTTTTTCAACATTTTCGGTCTTTTTTTTTTAAGGAAAAAATAAAAAACCCAGAAGTGATTAAATACCACCAAAAGAAAAGCTCTATTTGTGTGAAGAAAATGATAAACATTTCACGTGATTACAGTGTAGCATTACCGCGCAATTGTCATTCAAAGTGTGACAGCGCTGAAAGCTGAAAAATGGCCTGGGCAGGAAGGGGGTGTAAGTGCCCTGTATTGAGGTGGTTAAAGAATATAAAATAAATAACAAATATGAATAAAGGAAAATACAAATAAAAAACACTGCACAGGATAAAATGACTGCAGTAGAATAAAGTTTTGTTCGTAAAAGTAGAAAAAGGGCAACAGGTTTAAGTTTCAAAAAGAATGACAAGTATTGTACTTTATTTGAAGTCCATTAAAAATAATATTACACTGTTAAAGTACTAAAGGCAAAACTTTTTCCTGGTGCCTCCATGGCAGCATACCTGTGCTAAGCTCCGCCCCGGACTCCTCCCCTCAGGATAGTGAGTATATTATAAAAGAAAGACCAATATCCCCCCCCCCCCTTCATAGCATTCTCCTTTTTTTCCTCATACCGGAGGTTCTGTCTGGGTTCAAGCCTCTCCCAGATGCGGTCCTCATTCTTGGGCTGCTAAAAGCGCTGATAAGGTGGGGAGCCCCTTCTGAGGGTCTTTTGGGGAAGCAGCAGTCTCCTAACCTGGAGCATCAGTTCTGCATTTTTGGGAATGGCTGGTACCGGCAGGTAAGGCAGCTCTCCTATCTTTGGTATGCTGCTGTCATTGGTTGATTTAAACTTCATAATTTTCCTTTTTCCTTTTTTTTTTGCTTTCCCTTTGATATTCCTCAGGTCCATTGGCGTCCCTCATGCTGCGGCGAGCGCGTGCACACGAGTGCGCCACCGTCGCAACAAACGTGGTCGCCGTGAATAGGAGACTGGGGGGTGGGTCCTGAGTGACGTTTTCTGCTGTATGGCGTATGGCGCATGCACGATGCGTGGACGGCTCCAACGTCATCTTATATATATATAAAAAGTAGAAAAGATTAAAACAGGAGGGGAAATATAGGACTTGCGGTTTCGGCGCATTGTACCTTTGGAATGTTATTTTATGAAATCTGTCTTTTCTCTCTCTCTCTTTCTCTCTCTCTCTCTCTCTATTTTCTTTTCAGTTATTATTTCTGCTTCCTAAACTGCTACTGCCCACCCCACAGCAATGAGTCAGCCGCCTTTAGTAAGACTCTCGCTTATTAAGGTAAGGGCAAGAACTTCCATTCCTCGTTCCCAAAAAAAAAGAAAACATTTTTTTTTTTAAATTAAAAGAGTACTTTAAAGAGTACTTTTGTGCTGTTACTTTTGTTTCAGCCCTATATGCCAAAATAAGTCTAAGAAGACTTCTGGCCGACATGGAGATCAGTCCCATCCAAGCCCTAAACACAGCCGATTGTCTAGGTCATGACGTCATCTAAGAGACATCGATCGGCAAATTCTTCCAGATGAGAAAGCTCTAGAAGGTGTCGGGCTTGTGGAGCCATCCCTATGGCAGATAAGTTGGTCTGCAAGGACTGTTTCCGAAGCTATGCAGCTCAAGGGGAGGCTGAAGCTCAACAAGTGACAGATTTGATCAAGGATCAACACCTTCCCAACAGGCTGCGACTAGTGGACAGGATGAAACTGCGGATGTAGTTCTCCCAGGTCCTTCTGCCACCAGTCCTGTAACACCCTCATCATTACCTCTGCCTACATCTGCAGGATATAAAGATGGGTCCGAAGATTCAGCTGATGAGACTGACCCGTCAGGATTCAGTTTTCCTTAGTTCAACTGTTTTTCTCAGCAGTGAAGCAGGCAATAGCCTGGGAGGAAATCGAGGAACCTCCTAGGAAGGTGAGGTCCTATTTTCCATTTCTGAAGAAGAGACTTTTTTCCTTTAATGGAGGAGGTGAAGGACCTTATAGAGGATGAGTGGAAAGAGACGGAAAAACTATTTTCTCTGAATCGTTTGAATAAGCTTTAACCCTTAGCCAACCACCTCTCCGGTGGTTGATGCTGGTGGTTTGCCTAGCCAAGAACATCACCTTGCCAATGAAGGACTCAGCCTCCTTTAAGTATCCTTTAGATAGGCGCATTGATTCAGATCTTAACAAGGCCTACCAGTCGGCTGGAGGCACCTGCAGGCCAGCAGTGGCATTAACGTCAGTCTCAAACACCATTAGAGTCTGGACTGAAAACATAGAGGTGGCCATTCGGCAAGCTGTACCAAAAGATATAAAGGCACTGGAGGAGCTCAAGATATCAAGGGACTTTGTGGGGGAAGCAGCGATCGATTCAATAAAATATTCAGCCAGGGCTATGCTGCATACGATTATGGCCAAACGGGCCTTGTGGCTAAAACCATGGGCTGCAGATGCAGCCTCTAAGCAGAACTGGTGCAAGATCCCCTTTGACGGGAAGGCATTATTTGCAGACAGGCTTGAGAAGGCCATCTCCCGGGTGACTGGAGGGAAGTCAGGATTACTTCCTCAAGACAAAAGGATGAGACGTTCATGAGTTTTCTCTTCCAAGTTTCAATCTTCTAGGAACAGGAATTTCTCACAGTTCTGTCAAAACAGAGACCCTAAAGAGAACTGGAGAAGCACTCAAGCCACTTTTCTAAAATCAAATAAACAGAGGAGTCTTCCCAATCCCCAGGATGGGGCGAAACCTTTTTGAAGCGAGGCCACCCCAAGTGTTTCCGGTCGGAGCCAGGTTAAGTCGCTTCTCCGGGGTATGGTCCAGCCGCTGCAAGAATCCTTGGGTGGTATCCACCGTACGTTTTGGGCATTTCTGGACATTCTCAGATCATCCCCCGCAAGATTAATTTGCCCTAGCAAAAATTCCAGTCTCCCCGCAGAAGGCAGAAGCACTGCAGATGTTTCTACTCCTGTTGCAAGTTCAGCAAGCAGTAGTACCTGTCCCTCCCTCCAAGAAGTTCACAGGGTTCTATTCAACCCTTTTTCTTGTCCTCCAAAAAATGGGGAATGGAGACCGGTAGTGGATTTAAAACTACTAAATCGCTTCATCTATTTAGATACCTTCAAGATGGAATCCTTGAAACGATCATCCAGATGGTGCAGCCGGGAGATTGCATGATTTCAGTGGATCTCCAAGATGCCTATTTCCACGTGCCCATTCTTCCCACCTTCCAAAAATATCTAATGGTGGCAGTCGGTCACAGGCATCTCCAGTTACAGTGTCTCTCCTTTGGTCTCTGCACCTCCCCGAGGGTGTTTTCAAAGGTCCTGATTTCAGTTCTAGCCCCTCTCAGGGAGAGAGGACAGAGTTTTTTACTACCTGGACAACATCCTGTTGCTAGCTCCCAATCTGGAGCAGCTTCTGAAGCACAGAGAAATCTTGCTGTCCACCCTTGCGGATTTCGGATGGCTAGTGAATTGGGAGAAGAGTCTTCTCACCCCACCCCAGTCAATGATCTACCTAGGAGCTCTATTCAACACTTTAGTTGGAACAGTGTGTCTCCCTCCCCAGAAAGTAACGGCTATTTCCCAGAAGATGACTCATCTCAGGTCGCTATCCCACCTCTCTGCGTCAGCTTGTCTGAGTTTAATAGGGACCATGTCATCCTGTATCCCGATGCTGCCTTGGGCTCATTGGCACCTAAGGTTTTATATATCCAACGGCAGGGGGGAACTCGCAGCATCCCTTTATTGAGGAAGGTGGAGCCCATTATGCTTTGGGCAGAAAGGAACCTGCTGGATCTGAAGGCAGTCTACCTTCCAGGTCACCTGAACGAGGAGGCAGATCATCTGTCCCAGAACTTTCAAGATAGCAACGCGTGGTCCCTTCCCCCCTCGATATTCAGCTGGATAATGAGTTTCCAAGATCCCCGGAAATCAATTTCTTCGCCTCATCAGTGAGTGCCAAATTACGGAGATTCCTCTCCCGCCTGCCTCATCCCCCCGGTGGATGCTCTTTCAAGTTCTTGGCAATGCAGGACAGCTTACGTGTTTCCCCCCAAACCTCTAATCTTGAGGTTTCTCCTTAGATTGCTGAAAGAGTCAGTCAGAGTGGTGGCAATACTCCCATAATGGCCGAGGAGGCCGTGGTTTCCCTGGGCAATGTACCTCAGTACCTGTCGCCCCATCAAGATTCCGATCTTACCTCGTCTTCTCTCTCAAGGGAGATTTGTACATCCAGCACCACACAAGCTGAATCTTCATGTTTGGATGCTGAGAGGCAATCCCTAGGTTGCTCATCGGAAGTAATTTCAACACTGTTAAAGGCTAGAAAACCTTACACGAATTGTGTATACACAAAAATCTGGAACAAATTCAAGATGTTTGCAACCGGCAGGTGTTCAGACCCCATGGTCCCTTCTTCCTCGCTCCTCTTAGAGTTTCTTCAAGCAGTTTCTTCAAGCAGGCCTAAACCTCAGTCTCAGACTAAGTTCTCTGAAGGTTCAGGTGGCAGCTATTTCAGCAGCTACACAAAAGAGACGGGAGGAAGACATGCTTATCATCCAATTCTGCAGAGCATTTAAGAAGATTCGGCCGCCAGTTAAGCGACCTTTTCCTGCTTGGGATCTGTCTTTTGTCTTGGACTGTCTGACTGATCACTCATCCTTTTGCCCCGTCGGAATCCTCCTCTCTATGGAACCTGACACTCAAAACTGCCTTTCTGATTGCGGTTACTTCAGGTAAAAGAGCCTCGGAACTGCAAGCGTTGGGGGCAGAAGACCGACTTTCTTGGAAGCTTGGGCACTACCTACATTTCCAGATCCAGCTACAGTGCCCTTCGGAACATCAAATGAGTTGTTCATACTCCCTTGGGGTAAGAATAAAGGGAAGAAAGCAGCCTCAAGAACAATTGCCTCCTGGATTTGTAGGCTGATCCAAAGGGCATATAGGGCTAGAGGGATGGATCCTCCGCGGTTAAAATCAAATCAACAAGGGCAGTTTCTTTGGAGACAATTTGCTTAGCGGCTACTTGGTTGTCTCCAAACACGTGCATGCAACATTATAGAATTGATCCAGGAGCACTCACTTCAATGGAGTTTGGAATAAATTTCTTTATGAGCATTACCCACCCAGTTTTTCAGCTATTTATTTTTTCACAGGTATGCTGCCATGGAGGCACCAGGAAAATGGAAAATTGTATTATACTTACCATAATTTTCCTTTCCTGGTGCCCATCCATGGCAGCATACATGCCCTCTCTTGGTATTCGATATGACAAGAGAATGCTATGGGGGGGGGGGGGGGTATTGATCTTTTTTTATAATATATTCACTATCCTGAGGGGAGGAGTCCAGGGTGGAGCTTATCACAGGTATGCTGCCATGGATAGGCACCAGGAAAGGAAAATTACGGTAAGTATGATACAATTTTCCGTTTAATTTCTTTCATTTTGGATAGGGTAAGGGATGGTTGTAATCCCTCTCAGATTTGATTTGCCCTTTGTATCCCATTAGGGAGATTTCCCTTCACTTTCTGTCCCTGGTTGTCACCAAAATTATTGTCCCTGTTGGAAGATTACCTTCTATTGCTATAGAGAAGGTGAATATCCCTAACAAGGACACAGACAGCAAAAAAACCTGACAGGTACCCCTCCGCCAACCTTTTGACTTCCATATATTTCCAAATGAGAGCGAGACTTGGGGTTGAACTTTACAGATAAACAGGTGGAGAGAATTCTCTTGTTCTCCTATAAAACCTCTATTTGGTCCAAACATCAGAAATCTGGTTTCAAATTGTTGACTCGGTGGTATTACACACATGTTAAGATCCACAAGATGTTCCCCCAATGCCCAGATACCTGTTGGAGGTGTGGAGAGGGGACTGGTTCTCTTCTCCATATTTTCTGGTCTTGCCATTTATTGCAGTCATACTGGACAGAAGTTCACTGTATAACCCAGGAATTTACTGACCATGAGTTACCAAGGAACCCTGCACCATTCCTCCTGCATCACCACCATTTCTCTATTATGGCTTACAGACGCTCTATTATGCCTCTACTGTTCACTGCAGCAAAGAGCTGTATTCTGCTCCTCTGGAAGCAGGCACAATCACCGTCCATAGCCGCCTGGTTTAAAAAGGTAGCTGAAATCAATGAGCTGGAAGACCTGGTGGCAACGGAGAGGGGCCTTCAGGATAAATTCCTCAAAAAATGGTTCTATTGGCACAAATTTGTATATTCTGAGGAGTACAAGGCTTTGCTGAACGAATTCAATCACATTGGAGACCCCTGGTCCTGGAGGGTAGGCGGAATGACTGGAACCCTTCCCTTCCCTCCCGTCTTTCTTCTCTCCCCCTGCCCCATCTTGCCTTTTCCACCTTCTCTACCCACCTCCCCCTTTTTTTGTTTTTTTTTGTTTCTTATTCTTTTTTTTCCCTGTTTCTCTTTTCTGCTCTCTATCGTCTTTTTGACTGACACTAATTCCTCTCCATTTTGTTCAAAGCTAAGAAAAAAATTGCCTTTATTTATACTTTAAATTGTTTATGTGTACTGTTTACATATATTCAGTAAAATCTGATGACTTCTGGAGAAATTGCTATATATCACCATGAAGATCTAAGGTTGTAGAGTTATCACACC
This sequence comes from Lithobates septentrionalis, assembly GCA_037952835.1. Taxonomy (NCBI): domain Eukaryota; kingdom Metazoa; phylum Chordata; class Amphibia; order Anura; family Ranidae; genus Lithobates; species Lithobates septentrionalis. Next base: position 543,929 of record JBBDGP010002202.1, read on the forward strand.
ACACATTTTCAATCTTATTGATAAAACTGTTATTAAATGGTATTTTATCAAAATTACTAATTTTATTGACTGTACTTTTATATTGGTTTACTACAATGAAAAAAGCCGACCGGTTACAGATCAGAAGATTCAAGCTCCTGGAATCTATTTTTAATCTTTCCAGGTCTGAGTTTTATTATTCTAGTTTGGAATATTGTTGGCTTTTTTTTTTTTTTACAACTCGTGTTATCTATGATTGTTACACTGTAAGAGCTCTCTAGTGTAAAAATACAAAACAACTTTGACACAAGAATATCCTCATGTAATAGAATGTTTAACTAGCTAGTTTGATGATACCGACATGATTCGTTACTCATCTTCAAGATCAGTTATGCGGAAGGATCAGTTTATCTTACGCCAGAAAAACTATTACAATGAAGAGAATAATAGCCGTGCCGACGAATAAAACATCATAAAAATAATCAACGTGTGCAATCATTCTTTAAGTGGAGCTTTCGATAATTATACAAGTCTGCATGGATACATTGCATTACATTGCATTGACTTGTGACAATAAACAACACCAATGGATCTATTCGACCAATACACTCAGTCCTAATGGAATGAATATTGAACTGGACTTAAATTGTTTTATCAGTAATTATTAGTCCTGTTGCTGGCTTTTATTATTTTGATTTGCTAGGTTATGTGTATATGAATAAAACCTTTTAAACATTATATGGTGATCTTTTCTTATCATTATTTTGATGCAATCGATTTTTTGCGGCTTTTTCATTATCCTGATTTTTACTGTCCTGTTTATTCTGAGAAAATGATTGATCTATTAGATAATTCTACATTGGTGTCTCTCGCAGCTTTTTTGTCATTGCTAATAGTGTTCTTGGGTTTTAATGGTATATGCATTGTTAATGCAATTTTCGATGCAATTTGCACAGTGAATGTTATATTTGATGTACACATATATTATGCTACAGAGATTGTATAATGTATTATAATATTTCCCCCTCCCCTTATCCCTCACCTGTGCAGTTGTATGTACTGGACGGGTTATTTGAGGGTTGTGGGTATATTTAGGGGTAGACGGCATTGTCTCACATATGTGTTGGCATGTGTAGGATGGAGTGTCGTTTTTATATATTTTTGATATTTTACATTTTTACTTTGCATAGGTTTTAGAGGGGCTATTGCCGTTGTATGCTTTCTCTGCAGGATCTGGTGCGGTATGGGCCGTGGTGGTCTTGCGGAGTATGGCATGCGGTGAGTGTGTTACTTTGCCACACGTTTGCTGACTTGCTAGTGGTTGCGAGTTGCAGAGCGATGCAGTCAGTTGCCGTCCGTGATGATATCCGGGACGGCGTTTCCTATTAGGTTACTTGGAGGGTTAATTTGACTGACTCCTGGCATAAATAATGAGTAAGCCATGCTGCGTGGCCATGCCCTCCGAAGAAGACGTGATGATGAAACGCGTTAGATCGTGACCACGCGGCTCCCTGTCAGTCTTAGCGCCGCTCATCCCGGGTCTTATCGCGGCCAGTAACATCAGGAGTGGTGAGAGTGACAAGCGCTGTGCCATACAGGCTGAATACTTGTATTGCTGATTTTACTCCTTTTACTTGCAAGCATATTTTCTATGGTGTGTGTGGGGTTAATTCCAAATATAAACAGTATTACTCTATGCAAGTTCCCCTTGTTTTTTTGCATGTTGAACCTCTATAACCCAAGCATGGGAGTCCATCCCTCATTCTAAGGAAACACTAGGCTTTAGTGTTTTTTCACCTGTGCTGACCTATGAAGGATCGGATCCCAGCTTAGAAATCTTCAGAATCGTGTATGGAGATATAAGGCTCATTTATCGCTGGTTTTCGGTGAGTGCATTACCAATGGGGCTCTTTGGTACACAAGGTGTTTTTTTCGGTGATGGTATTCAGGCTTTGAAGGATTTCTCTTGGTTCTGATGGGTCACGAAGCAACTCTTCTTCTTTAAAGACTGTTTATGGATATTTTTACACACGGACTTATGTTTTGTGTATGATTCATCTATCCTGTATATATATTGCACTGTATATTTTCAGGTATATTGCTTAGCGCTATTAATGCTGGGATAATTTTCTACTTCGTTTCATCTTAGCATAATTTTATTTTTTCTTTTAATCATATAATGGCAGCTTTAAGTGCATTGATTTTAATTTTCCATTTGAGCGCTGGGATCAGTGTCACTTTGGTGCTACTGATATTTTTATATTTTAAGAAAAAAGCTCCACTTTTTGTAATATTTTTGCATGTTAAAAATAACAAGGTAAAAAAAAAAGCCTATTAAACATAAAATGAACAAAACCAGCTTTTGCTACCATATTCACCTTCAATTCAAAGATTTCCACTTTTTTCTGCCACTAGATGCACTCAGTCTTATGACTAGCATCATTAAACCCACTTCCTTTAGGCCCAGGTAATCCTGGGCCCACCTCCAGCCTGTGAGTGGACAGTGAAGCAGCATAATGATGAGTTCACCTGTCACTCTGCATTCTCCCCCCCCCCCCATCAATATGCTTTATTTCAGCACATAAACTGATCAGCTCCTTGTGCTGCTTCTTCCTCTCATACTCCAGCTCTGCTGTACTGTCACTCACCTATAAACACAGAAGCTGTGCTTCTGTGTTTAAAAATGAAAGTGGTGAGCAGCAAGCAAAGGGCCAGTGCCTGAGGTGGTGAAATGGAGTTCCACCACGTTGCTGCTAAAGAAAGCCCTGCATACTAATGTATTAAAGCGGAAGTAAAGTCCGCTGTATTTTTTTTTTTCAAGGCCCCCCAGGTGGGTTATGCCATAATGTACTAGTATGCACAGCATATTAGTACATTATGGCAGACTTAGCTGTCATATGGTGTCCTCCCAGCACAGCGTTGGGAGCGATCCGGCGGGCCCCTGGCGCTTTTATCTTCGCCCAGTCTTCCTTCCGGGTCATGTGCAACCATTAGCAAAATGTCCCTAGAACTCCGGGCAAAGATACAAAATACACAACTGAAATGCGTAATGCATGGCCAGGTCTTGGACCTCCCAACAGACCACAGTAAGGTAATACATATAAAAATATATCAGAAAAGTCCCAACAGGTGCAAATGGAGACTGCACAAATCGCTACTGGGTGCGGTGACACACAAAGAATGTTGGAAAGTCTGGTGATTGTGATCCCTCCACCACATATATAGATGGCCTCTCACCTCCAGAACTCGACCTGAAACAGGTCACAGAGCAATACACAAGTCCCCAGGTAAACACTTCCCAAGTCTCCACTCCGGTATTAATCCTCAGATCCACACTCAGTAGGAAAATCAGGCATGTATATAAAAAAGAACAAAGCAATCTAGTGCTCTCTGTAAACCACATTTATTAGTACAAGAAAAATATAAAATGTGCACTTATATGGGGCCGCACTCAGATCTGAGTGGCGGCACATAAGCATGTGGTATGAACAAACCATTGAGATGGCGGCGGGTGACCTCATGCGTGACACCTGACCCCCGTACGCATTACGTCGGTAGGCTGGACTTCCTCAGCACCTCGCGAAGAAGTCCCGCCTGACCCCCGCGCTGAGGAAGTTCTGCCTACGGACGTAACGCGTACGGGGGTCAGGTGTCACGCATGACGTCACCCGCGGCCATCTCGATGGTTTGTTCATACCACACACTTATGTGTCGGCACTGGGATCTGAGTGCGGCCCTATGTAAGTGCACATTTTATATTTTTCTTGTACTAATAAACGTGGTTTACAGAGAGCACTAGATTGCTTTGTTCTTTTTCATATACATGCCTGATTTTCCTACTGAGTGTGGATCTGAGGATTAATACCGGAGTGGAGACCTGGGGATTTGTGTATCGCTCTGTGACCTGTTTCAGGGCGAGTTCTGGAGGTGAGAGGCCATCTATATATGTGGTGGAGGGATCACAATCACCGGACTTTCCAACATTCTTTGTGTGTCACCGCACCCAGTAGCGATTTGTACAGTCTCCACTTGCACCTGTTGGGACTTTTCTAATATATTTTAATATGTATTTTACGGACATTTATGAATTGCGCAGCACTATTTCTCTATGATGTGTTTTTGAAATATTGTTTGAATTAGCCTTGAGTGCTAGCTAGCAGTTTATTTTAGGTGTGTCCTTCTGTGTCAGCGCTGAATTTATTTTTCTTTATTTTCAGTTAGGCAATACAGCCTGGTCCTGAACCAATCCAACCTGACTGGCATGTAGGTGAGGTACAGCATCTGCGGCGGCAGTACCTCACACAGACAAGTGGAAAACTTGTATTGAAGTAAAGCAACAACAGTTCACAACAACCCAGAGGAACGCCTGCCCAACCGGTACACTCACAAATTCCAACGATGTGAAGATGACAGGTATCAGCCAGGTTGACAGCATCTGTTAAGAGAGCGGAATGTGGCCTTGCCATCCAGTGCCCCAAACAGAAAGATGTCCAAAGGAGTTGTGACCCTACGCTTTTCCTCCTCGTTAGAAACGTTTCCCTATCCCTAGCACTGTCCTCAACAGGCGGGGTACCTGTCACTACTCTACCAACTCGCAAAAGCGCGCCAAGCCTGGGAGCCAGGACCTTTAGTATGCTCTGCCTGACCCAAGATGGCTGCTGGAGTCAGATGGGGTGTCGGTATCCAATCAGGTGCTTCCCCTGTGGTGCAGAAAACCATATAGGAACTGTTTTCCCCTTTACTTCTTCTACAACTGTGGTACTGCTGCGGAAGAACACCACCTGCAGTGGAGAAAGTAAACTGCACCTGCCTACAGGCACAACTGTGTAGAGCAATACAAACCTATTTGGCCTCTTGCACACTGTGCCTTTAGCGCCATTGCATTAGACTCCGACGCTTAGGTGTGACCAGAAGGCATAGGCACATCGTTCAGGGTTGTGGGGAGTGTTAGAGGGGGTGGGAGGTGGGGTTTTTGCCACGGTTTTGCTTTATTATTAGAAAATATAAAATAAATAATACATTTGGATAAAGGAAAATACTAGTAAAAAACACTGAACAGGATAAAATGACTGCAGTAGAATAAAGTTTTGCTCATAAAAGTACAAAAAGGGCAACAAGTTTAAGTTTCAAGAAGAATGACAAGTATTGTACTGTATTTGAAGTCCATTAAAAGCTAATATTACATTGTTAAAGTACAAAAAGGGCAAAACTTTTTATTTTTTCATTTTGAATAGGGTAAGGGATGGTTGTAACCCCTGTCAGATTTTGTTTGCCCTCTGTATCCCATTGGGGAGATTTCCCTTCACTTCTTGTCCCATAGCCAACACAGGAAGTGAGAGGAAATCTCTAAAAAGTGGTTGAATCCCTCGTTGTCACCGAAACTATTATCCCTGTTGGAAGATTACCTTGTATTGCTATTATAGGGACAACCTATAATAGCAATTTTCTTGCACTTTCATTCTCGGTGATAACATTAAAAAAAGACAAATAGAGAAGGTGAATCTCCCTAATAAGGACACAGACAGCAAAAAAAAACCTGACAGGTACCCCTCCGCCAACTTTTCGACTTCCATATATTTCCAAATGGGAGGGAGACTTGGGGTTAGGGATAAACAGGTGGAGAGAATTCTCTTGTTCTCTTATAAAACCTCTATTTGGTCCAAACATCAGGAATCTGGTTTCAAATTGTTGACTCGGTGGTATTACACACATGTTGAGATCCACAAGATGTTCCCCCAATGCCCAGATACCTGTTGGAGGTGTGGAGAGAAGACTGGTTCTCTTCTCCATATTTTCTGGTCCTGCAGTTTATTGCAGTCATACTGGACAGAAGTTCACCGTATAACCCAGAAATTTACTGACCATGAGCTACCGAGGAACCCTACACCATTCCTCCTGCATCACCACCGTTTCTCCAGTAAGGCTTACAGACGCTCTATTATGCCCCTATGTTTACTGTGGCAAAGGGCTGTATTCTGCTCCTCTGGAAGCAGGCACAATAACCGTCCATAGCTGCCTGGTTTAAAAAGGTAGCTAAAATCAATGAGCTGGAAGACCTGGTGGCAACGGAGAGGGGCCTTCGGGATAAATTCCTAAAAAAAAAATGGTTCTATTGGCACAAATTTGTATATTCTGAGAAGAACAAGACATTGCTGAACTAATTTGATCACATTGGAGGCCATACCGGTGGGACCCCTGGTCCTGGAGGGTAGGCAGAATGACTGGAACCCTTCCCTCCCGACCTTTCCGCTCTTCCCCTCCCCATCTCGCCTTTTCCACCTTCTCTACCCACCTTCAGTTTTATTGGTAAAATTGTTATTAAATGGTATTTTATCAAAATTACTATTTTATTTGACTGTACTTTTTTCTATTGGTTTATTTAATGAAAAAATCAGGCCGTTTACATCAGAAGAGTCGAGCTCCTGGAATCTATTTTTAATCTTTCTAGCTTTGAGTTTTATTATTCTAGTTTGGAATATTGTTGGCTTTTTTTTTTTTACAACTAAAGAGCTCTCTAGTGTAAAAATACAAAACAACTTCAACATAAAAATATCCTCATATAATACAATGTTTAACTAGCTAGTTTGATGATACCGACATGATTTGTTACTCATCCTCAAGATCAGCCATGCGGAAGGATCAGTTTATCTCAAGCCAGAAAAACGATTACATTGAAGAGAATAATAGCGGTGCCGACAGGTAAAACATCATAAAAATAATCAAGGTGTGTAATCATTCTTTAAGTGGAGCGTTAGATAATTTTACAAGTCTGTATGGATACATTCTTGACTTGTGACAATAAACTATAATTTATAATTTATATTATAATTTAAAAAAGCTCCACTTTTTGTAAGAAAAATGGACCTATAATTAGATATATTTTTGCAAGTTAAAAATAACAAGATAAAAATAAATAGCCTGTTAAAGATAAAATGAACAAAACCAGCTTTAGACATGTGCAATTTGTTTCGTTCCGAATTCGTTTTTTAATGAATTTCGACAAATTCGTTAATATCCGTATTAACGAAAACCCGTTTAACATATTTTTCCAAATATTTCCATGAATTTGAATATTCTAAAGTTCGTAAATTCATAAATTTGAATATTCATAAATTCATAAATTTGAATATTCGAAAATTTGGAAATTCGGAAATTCAAAATTCGAAAATCTGAAATTTCGGAAATTCAAATATCCGAAAATTTTAAAATCCAAAAATAAGAACGAAAATTCAAAAGAACGAAAATCCAAAAATAAGAACGAAAGTCCAAAAATTAGAAAAACCCAAAAATTTGAAAATCTGAAATAATAACTAACTAAGAATAACTTAACTATTACTAACTATTAAATTCCTTTCAAATTGGGCTGTTTTTTTCTGAATATTCGTAAATCCGAAAATTTGAAAATAAGAATGAAAATTCAAAAGAACAAAAATCCAAAAATAAGAATGAAAATCCCCAAAATTTGAAAACCCCAAAATTCGAAAATCTGAAATAACTAACTAATAATAACTTAACTAATACTAACTATTAAATTATAGGTATTGGAATTTCCTTTCAAATTGGGCTGTTAGAGAATGTAACGAATACAAATTTTTTCAAAGTTACGAATTATCCGAAATAACGAATGTCGTATCTGAACGAATGGAACGTAACAAATAATAAATAAATAAATAATAATATTATTATTATTAATTCGTTCCAATAGGGTCTCTTCTTTCATAAATACCCCGCCTGTCAGCCATTTGAAGATAAAACAAGTTTACTTCGTCTTTAATGATTACAGAGTTGCATTAACTGATATCTTTTATATCTGCTTTAACACCTGTGGATATGTATTGCCTCATTTCCTTTCTATGTTCTAGTGACCATTTTCTAATGGGGACATTTGTTTTTTAATAATAGATCATTTCGCCTTACTATGGAGAGATTTTTTCTTACTTTCTGAGAGGAAGTAAAGTAAAAAAAAAAAACTAACAGGGCTATTAACAATTCACTGTTCTATTCAGAACAAACATGTTTTCCATTAGCTATCCTTTAAAACATGACAAAGGATCACCAGAGCACTGCCTTCTCCATGTTGCTCCAATACTTCTGATTACAATAATGTACTGGGAGTTTTTTTTTATACTGTGTATATATACTGTATATTGGGATTCCTGAAGAACTGAAAATGTTTGCAAGGGTTCCTCCAGGGTAAAAGTGTTAAGGAAGGCTGCTCTAGTTCTAGTTCTCTCATTCCCTGTTATACCTAAATCTCCTAAGAAACTGAGCATTCATATTTTAACCGCTTGCTGATTGCTCATCGTCGTGTGATGCCGGCAGAATGGCTCCCCTGCGCAAATTGCCGTAGCTCTACGGCGGCCATTTTAAGGGGCATAGGGGTCGCGCGCGCAATGTCCGCTGGGCACATGCGATCGCTCCTGACAGAGCCAGAGCGAGGATCTCACGTTCTGACAGAGGAGAGGAGACATGTTGTGTATTCCTAGTATATAGGAACACCGATCAGTCTCCTCCCCTAGGCAGTACAACCCCCCCCCCACAGTTAGAACACACTGAGGGAACACAGTTAACCCCTTGATTGCCCCCTAGTGCTAACTCCTTCCCTGCCAGTGACATTTATACAGTAATCAGTGGCTATTTTTAGCTCTGATTGCTGTATAAATGTCAATGGTCCCAAAAAAGTGTCAAAAGTGTCTGATCTATCAGCTGCAATGTCGTAGTCCCAATAAAAATAGCAGATCGCCGCCATTACTAGTAAAAAAAATAAAATAATAATAAAAATGCCATAAATCTATCCCCTATTTTGTAGACGCTATAACTTTTACGCAAACCAATCAATATACGCTTATTGCGATTTTTTTTCTACCAAAAATATGTAGAAGAATACATATCGGCCTAAACTGAGGAAAAAATGTGTGGCTTTTTTTAAATTTGAGGAAATTTATTATAGCAAAAAAGTAAAAAATAGGGTTTTTTTTTTCAAAATTGTCGCTCTTTTTTTGTTTATAGCACAAAAAATAAAAACCGCAGAGGTGATCAAATACCACCAACAGAAAGCTCTATTTGTGGGGAAAAAAGGACGACAATTTTGTTTGGGTACAACGTCGCACGACCGCACAATTGTCAGTTAAAGTGGTTGTAAACCCACTTTTTGGACTTTTACCTATAGGTAAGCCTAGAATAAGGCTTACCTATAGGTAGTGGAAATATCTCCTAAATGTCCGCCGTTTAGGAGATATTTCACTTGTAGTCCGCCAGAAATTCCAATGGCGCATGCGCGGGGAAAAAACAAAAACTAAGTGCCGTTTCTTCAATAGCCTATGCCGTTAGTCGCGGCTCCCGTGCGCATGCGCGGGAGTGACGTCACCCGGCTCTGGCGAATCACAGAGCCGGAGTCCGCGGCCCAGAAGGAAGAGGGCAAGAAGATGGACGCTGCCCACACAGGGGACATCGCTGGATTCTTTTGCAGGTAAGTGGCATATAATGGGCTAGTATGCGATGCATACTAGCCCATTATGCTTTTCATTTGCAGGCTGCAGCAGCGAGAAAAAGAGGAAGTAAAACCCATCAGGGTTTACTTCCTCTTTAAAGCGACGCAGTGCCGTATCGCAAAAAATGGCCCGGTCAGTAAGGGGGTAAATCCTTCCGGGGCTGAAGTGGTTAACAGCTGCCGGGAGACTTAGGGTCCTTTACGATCCGGGGACTCCGTTTTGCTCAGTGGAAGATCGCTCCGCTGACCCCCACTGATCAGGCAGATGACAGGTCCGTCTCCGCTCACTGTGCTGAGATGGACCTGTCAGAGCCCCGCTCTCCTCTATGGGGAGATCGGATGAAAACGCGGACCGCGCCTGTCCGTTTTTCATCCGATCTCATCCGATCCGCCAGACGGATGGAAAATAGGGTCTCCATCCGTCCGGATTTTATGGACACGATCGGATCGGATAGCAGCGGGTGTCAGCAGACATGTCATAGGGCCGAATAGAGCGTTCAATCAGGTCCGCCTGAAAAACTGACCTGATCAGAAAGCCTGTGTGAATGGAGACTTATTCTAGACACAGTTTTTGGATGCTTTTACAGAGTTTAGAAGGATGGAGCACTTAAAGGCTAGGATTGGGGATAGGTCAGATAAATTCTTACCAATATGGGCAGTGTGGGACCAATCATCATATGGTCTTTCCTCCCATTTTTGCTGCTGTGCACCAAATGTAGAACTTGATGTGACATACACTCCAATGACTCATAGCTTGAAATATTCTATATCCCTCTATGAGCTTCTCTTGTCTCATTCCTTGCTCTTTCCCCCTTGCCTCCCTCGCCCTCCATACTTCCTTTTTTCCCCTCCTGATTACATGTTATTATCCAAATATGTAGTAGATTTTCAAACAAACATCTACATGAACATTTGTATGAAAATTTCCAGTAAATTGTTGACTTGATGAATGTCCTTCGAAAGAACTTTAAAGTGATACTAAGCCCAGGAGCCTGTATTCACTATATCTGGTCTCCCCAGGACTCTGCAGTCACTATATCTGGTCTCCCCAGGACTCTGCAGTCACTATATCTGGTCTCCCCAGGACTCTGCAGTCACTATATCTGGTCTCCCACAGTACATAGAACATGGAAATGCAATACATTTAGTAAATATAAACTGCTAAATACTTATTCTCATCAGCCGTATATAACAGTCTTGTGACTTCTATCAGTGTCTGGTCAAGCACTGGTTAAAGCTTGTAGGAGGAATTTTCGTTCTCCTCTGGCTGTCCTATAAGGCTGCATGACCCCTGACTTTCTGTCTGGACAGTGCTGATTGGCCCGGTGCTGATCACATGCACCTTCTCTCCAGCCACCCCCCTCTATGACTAATGGATAGATTCATGCATAGCATAATTCTAACGATGGCCGCCACCTCCACCCCCTATTCAGGCTTCTGGCCCCTTTTCGGATGCCGAGCGCCCGAATTACAGCGGCGGGGATGTATTTTTGAAGCACCTGATTAGAGCCACAGGCTCTAATAGGCTTCAAAAAAGGTGAACTCGGAGCGCACAGCATTGTGCTTGGAGCCCACCCAGGTGTGTTGTTAGAAAAGAAAATGAATATTCACTTTTCTAACACTGAACCGCCTCTCCTCCAATCAGGTAGCGAGGGTCTGATACTCGTGACCTGATTGAAAGGACAGGCGCTGTGATTGGACACAGGAGGAGGGGAGGAGACGCATGGAGGACACAGCTCGCCGCTGTCTGACCCGCTGCAAGGTCCCACGGCTTGACGCTGCCAAACGCTGCCTGACCCGCCACCGAGATAGGGTAAGTGGCGGGTAGATGGCAAGCGGGCGGGGGGGAGTCAGTGGCAACTTTTCATGGGCACAGTGGCGGCATTTGATGGGCACAATGGTGGCATTTGATGGGGCACAGTGGCGGCATTTGATGGGGCACAGTGGCAGCATTTGATGGGCACAGTGGCTGCATTTGATGGGCACAGTAAGCATTTGATGGGGCTCAGTGGCAGCATTTGATGGGGCACAGTGATGGCATTTGGGGCACAGTGGCAGCATTTGATGGCACAGTGGCAGCATTTGATGGGCACAGTGGCAGCAATTGATGGCACAGTGGCTGCGTTTGATGGCACAGTGGCTGCGCTTGATGGGCACAGTGGTTGCGTTTGATGGGCACAGTGGCTGCGTTTTATGGGCACAGTGGCTGCATTTGATGGGCACAGTGGCTGCGTTTGATGGCACAGTGGCTGCGATTGATGGGCACAGTGGCTGCGTTTGATGGCACAGTGGCTGCGTTTGATGGGCACAGTGGCTGCGTTTGATGGCACAGTGGCTGCGATTGATGGCACAGTGGCAGCATTTGATGGACACAGTGGCAGCAATTGATGGCACAGTGGCTGCGTTTGATGGGCACAGTGGCTGCGTTTGATGGCACAGTGGCTGCGTTTGATGGGCACAGTGGCTGCGTTTGATGGCACAGTGGCTGCGATTGATGGCACAGTGGCAGCATTTGATGGACACAGTGGCAGCAATTGATGGCACAGTGGCTGCGTTTAATGGCACAGTGGCTGCGATTGATGGGCACAGTGGCTGCGTTTGATGGCACAGTGGCAGCATTTGATGGCACAGTGGCAGCATTTGATGGACACAGTGGCAGCAATTGATGGCACAGTGGCTGCGTTTGATGGCACAGTGGCTGCATTTGATGGGCACAGTAAGCATTTGATGGGGCTCAGTGGCAGCATTTGATGGGGCACAGTGATGGCATTTGGGGCACAGTGGCAGCATTTGATGGCACAGTGGCAGCATTTGATGGGCACAGTGGCAGCAATTGATGGCACAGTGGCTGCGTTTGATGGCACAGTGGCTGCGCTTGATGGGCACAGTGGTTGCGTTTGATGGGCACAGTGGCTGCGTTTTATGGGCACAGTGGCTGCGTTTGATGGGCACAGTGGCTGCGTTTGATGGCACAGTGGCTGCGATTGATGGGCACAGGGGCTGCGTTTGATGGGCACAGTAGCTGCAATTGATGGGCACAGTGAGGCTGCAATTTATGTTTTTTTTTTTCTGAATTTTTCAGTTTGTTTGCGCCCTCCCCAAAAAATGTGAGCATCAGCCGCCACTGGGACCACATACATTATTAGGAATTTGTTTGTTTGAGAAAAATGTTCCCATCACTGTGGTCAAAAGTGAACTTCGATTTGTTCCCACCAATGATTAGAAAATAGTACAATGTTCTTAATACATGAAATTTCAAATTTAAATTTGATTAGTGTATGGACAGCTTAAGGGAAATGTAGTATGCACAATACTTTAGGAACCTTAAGCTGGAATACCTTAAGGTCCACATTGTTCATCTGTTATATTACCATAGGTTATTTCAACTGCTACTTACCTGATACCTCTATACTTTTACATTGTTCAACACTTATTGGACTTTTATGTTGGTCTTCTGTGCTCTTTAATGTTTGTAGAGTGGAATGACATTGTATATCTGTATTTTTGTTAAAACTTGTAAAATTCAATAAAAATACAATTACAAAAAAAATAATAATAATGTTCTTGGTGTTCATGGATATATGTATGAGATTATTACTGGTGCCACCTTCTGTACATATTGCAGCGTTGGCACTCACATATGGTCAGTTATTATCTATTCTCCCTGGCTCAGTATCCCCCTCCCCCCAACTCATACAGATACACTTGCCCATGCAATGCCCACAGCTGCCCATTCCACTCTCAGATGAGTGGATTCCAAACCTACCAACGTCATTTACGTTTTGCTTGTGAAATACAGCTGTTAAACAGGCCATCTATGGGGTTTAACAAATTAAAGGTTGCAAAAAAGAATTTAGAGATGTTTAATGGACATTTCTGTAGCCTAGTTCTGTAGGATAGATAGGGGTTATCTTCTGCTTGTTATGGAGGATTTAAAACCTCACAAAAGACAAAAATTTCCCAGCACACTTACCAGCTAGCCTGCAAAAAAGAAAATTGACCTGTCTAACAAATCACGTTAAAAACCGAGTGTTTCATTGCACACATTTGCAAATATATGTGTGGTGTGGGGACACATTGGATGCCATCAGCTGCCTTTGTGCTCTTGCTGGGCGTACAACATGTCCCTGTGCCTTTGAAGAGTGGGCTCCCTCCAGGCAAACCTGCCCTTAACCACTTATAGCATCTACAAACTATGGGATATATTTATGGAATTTTTATTTATTCATTAATTTTTTTACTAAGAATGGCAGCGATCAGCGACTTATAGCGGGACTGCGATATTGCAGCTGACAAATCGGACACCTAACTGACACTTTTTTGGGAACCGGTGATACCAATACAGGGATCAGTGCTAAAAATATGTACTGTTACTGTACTAATGACACTGGCTGGGAATAGGGTTGCCACATCCCTTTAAACCCGAATACATATGAATGACACAGGTTCTGAGGCTAACTTATTGCAGATAAGGCACAAAGTGAGTTTATTTACCACCTTAATCAGCCACAGAACATGTGTAATTAATACGTGTTCGGGTTTAAAGGGATGAGGTGCAGTGGCAGCCGGTGGAAACATTTTTTGGGGGGCAGCAAACAGTATACCACCCCCCCGTCGGTTGATTGGTAGGTAGGTAGCAGTTACCCCATCACCGGCAGCTTCCCCTGCTCAGCGGTGGCCTCCCGTTCTCCTGATCACCACGGCAGCGGCGACGGCTTCTGTTTCCTCCCTCCTCCTCCGCGGCCACTTGGGTGTCTTCTCTTTTGAGCCAATCAGGAAAATGGGTCTCACACCTGCTTCTGATTGGCTGGATTGAGGATCAGTGTTTCAACAGCAAATAATAATTCGCTGCTGTAACACACCTGGGTGGGCTCCGAATGCATCCTCTGCGACTCAAGCCCACCCTATTTTGAAGCCTATTAGAGCCTCTGGCTCTAATCAGGTGCTTCAAAAAACACCTTGGCCGCTGTAACTCATGCGCCTGGTGCCCTGAAAAGGGCCGGACGCATGAATAGATGGTGGCTGCGGCAGCCATGGATAGATTCATGCTATGCATGAATCTATCCATTATGCAAATAGGGGGTGTGCGAGGAGAGAGGGGGTGGCACCTTGGCGCCCCTAATGGATGGGCTGCCACTGATGAGGTGGCAACCCTAGCTGGGAAGGGGTTAACATTAGGGGCGATCAAAGGGTTAACTGTGTGCCTAGCTAGTGTTTGTATACGATGTAGGAGATGCTTTTACTAAGGGAAGACATGGATCCTTGTCCCTGCTTTTTAGGAACACAGGATCCATACCTTCCCTACTGAGAGAACGGCAATCTGCCTTGTTTACATAGGCAGACTGCCATTCTACCTCTGTAACAAATGATTGGCAGGTGCCGGCGGACATCGAGTCCATGATACCCGCTGATTGGCTCCCACTGTGTGTAATCACAGCGGAAGCGAGCCGGCGGCAGCACGCACTCGTGCCTGCTACCCGGAAGTACGGGATCGCAAATATATATACACATGATCCGGTGCACAGCAGCCACCCTGTAGCAGTAAAACTGATATAGAGTGGTCATGAAGTGGTAAATTTATCCAGCTCCATTTAGCTATATATGCTCCAACTTGGAGACTCTCAGAACTTTACAGTTAAGATGGCAGTATACAGAGGAGCCTTGGCGTAGGCACTGCAGCTTCCACGTATTTTTGAAAATGTGAGCAACCAAACCCTCTCTTTTTAATATGAATGGTTAGACATGGTTAATGTGTTTTTTTGGGTTTTTTTTTTTTTTTGCAGACTAGCTCGTAAGTGGGGCAAATTTTTTGTCTGAGATCTGCATTGCCCTTCCTTGTGTACCTTACTGCCAGGGCTAGTTATAGATTGGGGTAGTTGTCTTGTTTTTGTATAGGATTTAAAAACTAACTCCAGGCAGATATATAAAAACAAAAAAATGTAATTGGCTTAGGTGACACTTTAGTTTACTAACTAAAAATTTGTTACAGTGTTACTTGAGGGCTACAGGTACCTGATTTTGACATGCTACTAGCATAGTTGCCAACATTGTCAAAAAATGTATAGGGACACTTTTTTGTCTGTAGGCGGAGTCTTACTATAATTAGGGGATGGGGCATTCATTTCTAGGCGTGCTGTAGTGGGGGAAGAAAAATGTGGCGCGCAAAGTGTGTCGTGGCAAAAAAATGGACGTGGTTTACACTAACTTTTGGGTGTGGCTTAAAGGGGCATGGCTCAAAGGGGTGTGGTTTGAGTGTGAGATGAACGACGGATGAAGAAAGAAAGAAAGAGGGATGGAGGGACAGCAGGCCCAGATCCTACACCACAATAGAAATATGTGTGATCCAGAAAGTTTAACAATCACCAGATAAAGAAATTCCAAACACCTGGTGTTAACGCTTCAATCATACAAAAAATGTATTTCAATTAACACAAAAGACAAATACAATTATACAACATAGATTATGTCATGATAAAAGCACAAGTTCATCAATGTACATTAAAGATGCCAACATGATTATTAAAGCATTATTGGTTTGCAGAAGTTGTAGTCTGTATGCATTTGGTGGGACAACGCCATTTGTGAGGTCAGGCACTGATGTGGACAAGAAGGTCTGGCTTGCAGTTTCCGCTCTCATTCATCCCAAAGGTGTTCTGTCGGGTTGAGGTCAGGACTCTGTGCAGGCCAGTCAAGTTCCTCCACCCCAAACTTGCTCATCCTTGGACCTTGCTTTATGCACTGGTGTGCAGTCATGTTGGAACAAGAAGAGGCCATCCCCAAATGGTTCCCACGAAGTTGGGAGCATGAAATCGTCCAAAATGTCTTGGTATACTGACGTCTTAAGAGTTCCCTTCACTAGAACTAAGGGGTCAAGCCCAACCCCTGAAAAACAACCCCACACAATAATCCCCCTCCACCAAATGATTTAGAGGGGTGGCCCAATACTTTTGGCAATATAGTATGGATGAGCAAATTTGGGGTGGAGGAACTTGACTGTCCTGACCTCAACCCAACAGAACACCTTTGGGATAAATTTGAACAGAGACTGCGAGCCAGGCCTTCTTGTCCAACATCAGTGCCTGACCTCACAAATGGGCTTCTGGAAGAATGGTCAAACATTCCCATAGACATACTCCTAAGACCTCTTTCACACTGAGGCGCTTTACAGGCGTTTTTGCGCTAAAAATAGCGCCTGGAAACTGCCTCTTCTGCAGCCCCAGTGTGAAAGCCCGAGGGCTTTCACACTGGGGTGGTGCGCTTGCAGGACGGGAAAAAAAGTCCTGCAAGCAGCATCTTTGGGGCCGTGTGGGAGAGGTGTATACACCGCTTCTCCACCTCCTCTGCCCATTGAAATGAATGGGTAGTGCTGCCGAAGCGCCTGCAAAGCGCTTCGGCAGCACTGCAACACGGGCGCTATTAACCCTTTTTTTCGGCCGCTAGCGGGGGTTAAAAGCACCCTGCTAGCGCCCGAAAAGCGCCGCTATAACAGTGGTAAAGTGCAGCTAAAACTAGCGGCGCTTTACCACTAACGCCCGCACCGCCATAGTGAGAAAGAGGTCTAAACCTTGTGGACAACCTTCCCAGAAGAGTTGAAGTTGTTATAGCGGCAAAGGGTGGGCCAACTCAATATTGAACCCTACGGACTTATGCCCCGTACACACGTTCGGATTTTCCGACGGAAAATGTGTGATAGGACCTTGTTGTCGTAAATTCCGACCGTGTGTGGGCTCCATCACACATTTTCCATCGGATTTTCCGACACACAAAGTTTGAGAGCAGGCTATAAAATTTTCCGACAACAAAATCCGTTGTCGGAAATTCCGATCGTGTGTACACAAATCTGATGGACAAAGTGCCACGCATGCTCAGAATAAATAAAGAGATGAAAGCTATTGGCCACTGCCCCGTTTATAGTCCCGACGTACATGTTTTACGTCACCGCGTTCAGAACGATCGGATTTTCCGACAACTTTGTGTGACCGTGTGTATGCAAGACAAGTTTGAGCCAACATCCGTCGGAAAAAATCCTAGGATTTTGTTGTCGGAATGTCCGAACAAAGTCCGACCGTGTGTACGCCCTATAAGACTGGGATGTCAATAAAGTTCATGTGCGTGTAAAGGCAAGTGTCACAATACTTTTGACAATATAGTGTACTGACCTATAGACCTCTACAGGCCTTACACAGGGGGATTGTGGAGATAACACCAGAAATGATTACTTCCAGATATGTAATTGGAAAAGAAATGGAGGCCCAGAGATAAAGTAATATATGCTGTCTGCACTTAGGTTCCTCACCTCCTCTCTATTGGGCTCCGCTTATTGAAGTTACATTGATGTGCCCATTGGGATTTTCCATAAATGTTCACATTTTTGCATGACACGACTTTATACAATGTTGTATACACTGTTTCTGTGACATATAAAACATCTAAACACTCAGTTTACACATGTAAAGATGACAGGGGGTGAGGTGTACCTTCCAGGCATATATAAAATAGGTCACCCAGATACTGATATATACGTCACACATACTTAGAAACATGTCTGCATAGCTTTCAAGCAAAAGTATTGGCAATGACCTCTGTAGCACAGCTTGGGTACAGCTCTGTACCACCAATGCTAAAAACTGCACACATAATATATACAGTATCATAGGGGTGTGCAGCCTATTGCATTAGGATGTGCACCCCAAAAAGCTCAAACACACATGAATGACAGTGAATGAATGGGAAGTGCTCTGTGCTGAGCGGCTTTCTGTTCATTCACAAACTGAAGCATAGTAAACACAGTTTACTATGCTTCAGTTATGAATGAACACAGTGAGCGAGTGTGTTCACTGTGTTAATTTAGAAAAGGAAGGGGCCGGTAAATTACATAAATTACACCCCCCCCCCGCGCATGCCTATGTACAGTATACAGTATATAAATGCATAGCTCCCAACTGTCCCTGATTTCGAGGGAGTGTCCCTGATTTGGAGCAATGTCCCTCTGTCCCTCATTCCTCCTCATTTGTCCCTCATTTTGATCTGATCTATATAGATGTATATAAAATGCACTACTTATCTATCAAAAAGTGTTTTGGAGCGCTAAACCTTTCATCTGATTTCTAAATTGCTGCATTTGTAAATTCCAAAAGCCAATATAAAAGAATAGTAGTGGTAAAAAAAGCACTTGTGGGTTTAACCAATCTTGTTTTTTTGTACAATTCTCTTTTAAGGGGGCGTGGCAAGGGGTGTGTCCTATGCCTGCATACTTTTGCTGATAGGTGTCCCTCATTCCCATCTCAAAAAGTTGGGAGGTATGTATATGTATGTACTAATATATATATATATTGTGACAGTGCGAGTCTCTGCCACAATGTGAGTTTAGGAAATTATACAAGATTCTCAAATTTACAGTTTGAGAACCTGCAGAGTATTTGGTATGAGTGGAGTAAGCTGTGTTTTAAGCTTTTTCTGAGCTTTGGAATTCAGAATTGGGGACTGCAGTTTGAAAGTTCCAAGGTGTCTTGGGTGGGACAGAACCTTCAATCCTGTGTTCTGCTTTTGCTGGAGGTCTGCAGCCTACGGGAGTACACAGGTTTTCAGGGTTCTTACAAACTAAGTCTGAGCATAGCTCAGGGCTGCCATTTGCAGACTGAGCCCCAGAGACTGCACCCCATGTTGTGGTGAATCCTTTTCATGGGACTGGGAAAGTGGGGACCACTACGTGGGTCTGGTAGACCAAGTGAGGATCTAGGAAATTAAGAAAGCTGTGACCATGTTGGCTGGAGGGAGTCCAGAAGTCTCTGGAAGAGGGAGCAGGGCCGGTACAAGGGGGGGGGGCAGGAGGGGCAGCTGCCCCAGGCACTGGTATCATGTGAGGTGCACGGGGCATTGCATGGAGAGCTCCCGCCACTACAAGCTGACAGGAGTAGTGACAGCAGCATCACTACTCCTGTCAGCTCAGCAAGGCAAGTCACAAGCCGAATCCGGAGGACAGAAGAGAGCCGGGAAAAGGTGTGCTCTCCCTTTCCCTTCCAGCTCCTCCTCCTGCCACTGTGGGGGGGATGAATATGTGCTAAGAGAGGGGCATGAATGATATTTGTGCGGGAGGGGTGATGGGGGGGGGGGTGTTAGGAAGGAGGATTTGGTAGGATTTGTGGGGGGAGGGGGTGGGAGATTTGTTCTGGTAAGGACATTTTTGGAGGGGGGATTTGTGTTAGGAAGGGGAAGTAGGGGGGGGGATTTGTGCTAGGAGGGGAAATTTGGGGGGGGGGGGTTGTGTTTGGAGGTAAAGTTTGGGGAGGTGGATCTGTACTATGAGGGGAAATTTGGGAAGGGTGATTTGTACTAGGAGAAGGGATTTATGCTGGGTAGGTCGCTTTGTGCTAGGAAAGCCAATTTTTTTTTGGGGGGGGGGATTTGTTTTAGGGAGGGGAATTGGGGGGGGGGGGGTGCTAGTAGCAATGATTAGAGGGATTTGTGCTTAGGAGGATTATTTGTGCTCATGGGGATATTTTTTTTGGTAAGTGAATGTGCTAGGAGGGGCATTGGCCCTCCCAACCCTTCCCCTTTTAGTTGCAGAGGCAGCAGCCGGGGTCGTACACACGCCGTGGCAGGAATTATACCTCCCGTCACATTTAGTGGGCGCTGCTGCCTGCGACCCATTAATGGGAATGGGGCCTTTTCGCAAATGCCTGCATTACACACAGTGGTGGTGCATTAGAGCGGGGTCCAAGGAGTTAAAGCAGGGGGTGAGAAGATGATACAATACCTCCTCACTGCCTGTCAAACACCTCTGAAAAGCAATTCGAGCATAGATCACTTCTGTGAGAAGCAGCACTCCCTGCTGCACAAGCCCTTACAGCTCAAAGCAAACAAACAGTGGCGGTGCGTCCATAAAGGGCGCAGGAGCGCCGCCCCCTCATTGCATAAATCTATCTATGGTCACCGCTGCTGCCCCCTATTCAGGTGTCCAGCCCCTTGTCGGGCACCAGGCACCTGAATTACAGCTGCTCGGTGTTTTTTGGAAGCGCCTGATTAGAGTCGTAGGCTCTAATAGTCTTCCAAAATGGTAAACAGCGGGTGCAATGCTGTGCGTTCACTGTTTACTCAGTGTTGTGTTAGGAAAGCGAATAAATCGCTTTCCTAACACTGACCCGCCTCTCAGCCAATCAGGTGCTCGGGTCTGGTTACCTGATTGGCTGAAACAACAGGTGCTGTGATTGGACGCCTTATAGAGAGTACCGGAGACATTGAGGAGTGTGGACGTGGAGGACGCCACCGTGACCCGCTGCGAGACAGGTAAGTCCCAACTGCCGGGCGATGCACACTGGCAGCATTTGATGGGGCACAGTAGCGGCAATTGATGGGGCACAGTAGCGGCAATTGATGGGGCACAGTAGCGGCAATTGATGGGGCACAGTAGCGGCAACTGATGGGGCACACTGGCAGCAATTTATGGGGCACAGTAGCGGCAATTGATGGGCACAGTGGCAGCAATTGATGGGTACAGTAGCTGCGTTTGATGGCACAGTGGCGGCAATTTATGGGTACAGTGGCTGCGTTTGATGGCACAGTGGCTGCGCTTGATGGCACAGTGGCTGTGTTTGCTGGGCACAGTGGCTGTGTTTGATAGGCACAGTGGCTGCGTTTGATGGGCACAGTGGCTGCATTTGATAGGCACAGTGGCTGCGTTTGATAGGCACAGTGGCTGCGTTTGATAGGCACAGTGGCTGCGTTTGATTTTTTTTTTCAGTCTGTTTGCGCCCCCCCAAAAAATGTTGAGCACCAGCCGCCACTGTAGGAGACGCTATCAGAGGCAGAAAAAAGGACATAAATAAGACTTATGATAACAGTAATGACTTTATGTTGTACTACACACCAAAAGTGCACAACATTGGAGTTCCATATGAAATAAGTCAGAAAATGACAGTATGTATGTTTTCCTACAGACAAACAGATAATTGTATAGCGGGGGAAACCGGAGAGAGAATATAGTGTGTCAAGGGAAAACAAGCAAACATAGCGCACATATCATATATAAACTGTACACATTAGATGTGCATAATGATCCACGCAGAGGGATGGTAATCCTGGGGGTATCTCCTTATTCTTCTTCAGCCTCTACGTCTGGCGCCAGTGAAACAAAAAACATCTCATTATTAGAACCGCAGGAGGAGAGTCCAAAAACAGCAGGTTTTATCCTTAATTCCTAAGAAAATATTATTAGCATGCCAGGGGCTGAGCCGGGGAGGAGACCCCAGACATTTACCAGGCTAGAATGACAAAGACAAGCCGTCCAGAGCTGATAGAATTTTCTTGTGATGGGGCAGAAGGAAGCGCAGCTGGAGAGAGAGAAATGATGGATTAAATCCTGTCTCTGACAACTCTGTAGGGAAATGGTCTGTTTTATTCATTTCATAGAAGGCCAACTAATATATTTGGGAGCCTTGCCTTTTCTGGAGGGAACTTTCAGCACTTTTTGGAAAGGTAGAGTCAACCTATGGTTAGGCTATACACTATCAAGTAGTATTCTCAACAAACAGCAAATGCAATTTTTAACAAGCTCTCACTAATCTCTGTAGCTGCAGGCACTGTGGAGCAATGCATTCTCAGTTTACAGCCAAAGCATTCACCCAGCAGATCAGAAAATGAAAGTAGTATTAAACCCTCTGTGTATTTAGTCCACATTTTCTAAACAAAGGACCAGTTTACTGTCCTTCAAACTTTAGGGGGCCGCACTGTGACCAGTAGAAGAAAATGTCCTGGCATCAGTAGGAGTAAACAATGCTTCCTTATTGGTATTGGGGGCAGTAATTGTGCCCCATCATTGGTGTCAAAGGGAGAATTAGTGCCCCATCATTATTGTCAGTGGGAGGATTAGTGCCCCATCATTGGTGTCAATGGGAGGATTAGTGCCCCATCATTGGTGTCAGTGGGAAGATTAGTGCCCCGTCATTGGTGTCAATGGGAGGATTAGTGCCCCATCATTGGTGTCAGTGGAAGGATTAGTGCCCCATCGTTGGTGTCAGTGGGAGGATTAGTGCCCCATCATTATTGTCAGTGGGAGGATTAGTGCCCCATCATTTGTGTCAATGGGAGGATTAATGTCCCATCATTGGTGTCAGTGGGAGGATTAGTGCCCCATCATTATTGTAAGTGGGAGGATTGGTGCCCCATCATTGGTGTCAATGGGAGGATTAGTGCCCCATCATTGGTGTCAGTGGGAGGATTAGTGCCCCATCATTGGTGTCAAAGGGAGGAATAGTGCCCCATCATTGGTGTCAATTGGAGGATTAGTGCCCCATCACTGGTGTCAGTGGGAGGATTAGTGCCCCATCATTGGTGTCAGTGGGAGGATTAGTGCCCCATCACTGGTGTCAGTGGGAGGATTAGTGCCCCATCATTGGTGTCAGTGGGAGGATTAGTGCCCCATCATTGGTGTCAATGGGAGGATTAGTGCCCCATCATTGGTGTCAGTGGGAGGATTAGTGCCCCATCATTGGTGTCAGTGGGAGGATTAGTGCCCCATCATTGGTGTCAGTGGGAGGATTAGTGCCCCATCATTGGTGTCAGTGGGAGGATTAGTGCCCCATCATTGGTGTCAGTCAGAGGAATAGTGCCTCATCATTGGTATCGGTGGGAGGAATAGTGCCCCATCGTTGCTAAGGTGGCAACCCTCGTTTTAGGGGCGCTTTAGCGCTGTTTAAGCAGCACTTTTCGGCCGCTAGCAGGGCGCTTTTTACCCCCACTAGTGGCCGAAGAAGGGGTTAAAAACACCTGTGTTGCCGCGCATTCAAAGTGCTGCCCATTCATTGCAATGGGTAGGGGTGTTTTGGGAGCATTGTATACAGCACTCCCAAACTGCCCCAAAGATGCGCTTGCAGAATTTTTTTCCCATCCCGTAAGCGCACCGCCCCAGTATGGAAGCACCGCCCCAGTATGGAAACACCGCCCCAGTAAGGAAGCACCGCCCCAGTATGGAAGCACCGCCCCAGTATGAAAGCACCGCCCCAGTGTGGAAGCACCGCCCCAGTGTGGAAGCACCGCCCCAGAGTATGGAAGCACCGCCCAAGTGTGGAAGCACCGCCCCAGAGTATGGAAGCACCGCCCTAGTATGGAAGCACCGCCCCAGTGTGGAAGCACCGCCCCAGTATGGAAGCACCGCCCCAGTGTGGAAGCACCGCCCCAGTATGGAAGCACCACCCTAGTATGGAAGTACTGCCCCAGTATGAAAGCACCGCCCCAGTGTGGAAGCACCGCCCCAGTATGGAAGCACCGCCCCAGCATGGAAGCACCGCCCCAGTGTTGAAGCACCGCCCCAGTGTGGAAGTACCGCCCCAGTATGAAAGCACCGCCCCAGTATGGAAGCACCGCCCCAGTATGGAAGCACCGCCCCAGTATGGAGGCACCGCCCCAGTATGGAAGTACTGCCCCAGTATGGAAGCACCGCCCCAGTGTGGAGGCACCGCCCCAGTATGGAAGCACCGCCCCAGTATGGAGGCACCGCCCCAGTATGGAAGTACTGCCCCAGTATGGAAGCACCGCCCCAGTGTGGAGGCACCGCCCCAGTATGGAAGCACCGCCCCAGTATGAAAGCACCGCCCCAGTATGGAAGCACCGCCCCAGTATGGAAGCACCGCCCCAGTATGGAAGCACCGCCCCATCATGGAAGCACCGCCCCAGTATGGAAGCACCGCCCCAGTATGGAAGCACTGCCCCAGTATGGAAGCACCGCCCCATCATGGAAGCACCGCCCCAGTATGGAAGCACCGCCCCATCATGGAAGCACCGCCCCAGTATGGAAGCACCGCCCCAGTATGGAAGCACCGCCCCATCATGGAAGCACCGCCCCAGTATGGAAGCACCGCCCCAGTATGGAAGCACTGCCCCAGTATGGAAGCACCGCCCCATCATGGAAGCACTGCCCCAGTATGAAAGCACCGCCCCAGTATGGACGCACTCAGGATCTCACATTCGTGTGGCACAGGAGGCAGTTTTCTGGCTCTATTTCTAGCGCTAAAATGCCGGAAAACTGCCTGAAAGGGGTCTTAGAGATAAAAACTACAAGTGCTGGGGAATTTCAACAAATAGTTTACTATACAATGATTATTTTATTGCACTCAATATGGTAAATATTAAAAAAGTATGCTGAGGGTTTATTACTACTTTAAGACAAAGGTGCTTGTTCTCTGGGCACTGCTGAGGGACCATGAATCAGTGTTCCCCACAAATCTGAAAACCTTTTTTATTGAGTTTAGCTGCACTTTTCTAACTAAAATCCATGAAATAAACGAATGTGGCTGCAGAGAGATAGCAATGCCATATGGAAGCCGCACTCAGATCCTCTCTCACATGTCCCTCTCCTTCCTCTATAGAGGGGACAGGCAAGAGGGAACCATAATACGAGGCTCCTGTTTGCAGCCGAGACACATTGATGGCACACAGGAGGCCTGGGTTGCTATGGTAACTACAGACGCGGCCTAATTACCGGGCCGGAAGCGGCGCTGTGATGAATGACGTCGTGTTTTGGTGAAGAATGGTGTCAGTAGAAGGGAGAAGAATGAGCCCGGAGAGGTTGCTGCAGTCCGGCCCGGAGTATCTGGGTAAGCAGACATTTGCTGCATGCTTAGTGCTCGTTTCTTGTAGGAATCATAGACTTCCGGTGGGCACCTGTCACCATGTCCATCCTCTGGCATCATTGAAATGCTATTATTAAAGCTAAATGTTAAAGCATCGATACAAATATCTCAGAGTATGACTTATATAACACACAGGTGAACTTGATGTGTCATTCTCTCCAGCCAGTCTTATGATTGAGCCCCCCTCCCCTCCTGCCAGACAGAGCAGGCAGGTCCCTCCCTTCACTTTTCTTTACATGAGATAAAGTCTTACTGCAGCCCAGTGCAATCATTCCCATCATAAAAGTGAAACGAGAAGCGTTGCAGACATACTGGATTTTTATTCAGCACAAAACAATGTGTGATTGGACTAGTTTATACTTTGGGGATGAGTAAAAATAGGCAGTTGAGCCTTGTTTTCTCTGTCCCTTGAAGTTGAAAAGGCAGCCATATGGGGGTGTATACACATGCTGCAATGTTTTTGCATTGTGGCAAAAATTACCTCTATTGTATTTGGCGGCGTTACAGCCCAGTATACATATGTAAATGGTGATCGCACCACCCACCGTGAGGTATCGTCGTGAACGTCAGAGCTAAAGCAATAATTCCAGTGTCAGACCTCCTCTGTAACTCTAAACAGGTCATCTGCAAACATTTTTAAAGTGCCGCCCATGGAGATTTTTAAGTACCGTAGTTTGGTGCCACTCCACAGGCATATACAATTTTATAGCGTGACATGTTTGGTATCTATGTACTCGGCGTATAATCATCTTTTACATTTTGTCCAAAAAATTGGGTATTATATTGTATTTGCGTGCAATAAAATTCATTAACCACTTCAATACAGGGCACTTATACACCTTCCTGCCCAGACCATTTTTCAGCTTTCAGTGCTGTCGCAGTTTGAATGACAATTGCGCGGTCATGCTACACTGTGCCCAAACTAAATTTTTATCATTTTGTTCTGACAAATAGAGCTTTCTTTTGGTGGTATTTGATCACCTCTGCGGTTTTTATTTTTTGCTAAACAAATAAAAAAAGACCGAAAATTTTGAAAAAAATAAAAGTTCTGCTTTTGTTTCTGTTAAAAAAAATTGTAAATAAGTAAGTTTTCTCTTTCACTGATGGGCACTGATAAGGCGGCACTGACAGGCACTGATACGGCGGCACCGATGAGGTGGCACCAATGAGCGGGCACTGACGATGGGCACTGATATGCGGCACTGGTAGGCGGCACTGATGAGTGGCACTCATATGCAGCACTGATGGGCATTGATAGGCGGCACTGATGGGCACTGATGGGTGGCACTGGTTGGCACTGATGGGCACTGATAGGCGACACTGATGGGCAATGAAAGGCGGCACTGCTGGGCACTGCTGGGCACTGATAGGGTGGCGCTGATAGGTGGCACTGCTGGGCACTGATAGGCGGCACTGATGGGCACTGATATGCGGCACTGATACGAGGCACTTATGGGCATCCCTGGTGGCACTAGCAGTGGTAGGTATTGAAGTGGGCACCGACTGGCAGCTGCCTGGGCACAGATTGGCAGCTGCCTGGGCACACAGTGGCATTTCCCTGGTGGTCTAGGGGCATACCTGGTGGTCTAGTGTGGATCGCTTCCCTGGTGGTCCTGGGCGGCTTCCCTGGTGGTCCTGGGTAGGATCCGAGGGGAGGCTGTGCTGATAAACAATCAGCACCGACCCCCCCTGTCAGGAGAGCAGCCGATCGGCTCTCCTCTACTCGCGTCTGTCAGACGCGAGTGAGGAAAAGCCGATCACCGGCTCTTCCTAGTTACATCGTGATCAGCCGTGATTGGACACGGCTGATCACGTGGTAAAGAGTCTCCGACGGAGACTCTTTACCTAGATCGGTGTTGCAGGGTGTCAGACTGACACCCCGCAACAACGATCGCCGCGATGTGCACCCCCGGGGGCGCGCAGCGGCTCGATATTCCTGATCACGTCATATGACGTCCGATCAGGAATATCAAACCACTTTGCCACCGTCATTCTGTAATAGGGCGGGCGGCAAGTGGTTAAAGTGTATTTTTTCCAAAAATATTGCGTTTGAAAAACCACTGCGCAAATACTGTAAAATCAAAATTTGTAAAACCCAACATTTTATTCTATAGGGCCTCTGCTAAAAAAATAAAATATATACAAGATTGATACAATTTGTGATGAAATCTTCACTCTACAGCAGGGGTAGGCAACCTTTTTGAGCACACTGTGCCGAAATTTTTTTTCAAAGAAACTGAGCGTGCCGATAACAAAAATATGTTAACTCCACACTCTCAATCACGAAAAGGATTTTTTATACTGTAAATGCTGTAAACTACTTTAGTAGTGAGAAATTAACATCCTGCACTCTCACGCCTCAGATCATCCCCAATTCCTGCTACTCCACACCTCAGATCACTGTCTCCCCTGCAATATGCCCCACCACTGTACCCCCCTGCTCATCTGCCCCACCACTGTACCCCCCCTGCTCATCTGCCCCACCACTGTACACCCTGCTCATCTGCCCCACCACTGTACCCCCCCTGCTCATCTGCCCCACCACTGTAACCCTCTTTCTCATCTGCTCAATGACTGTACCTCCTACACTTCTGCCTCACCACTGTAACCCCCTGCTCCTGTGTTCCACGGATGTACCTCCTTTCTCCTCTGCACATCTGCCCCACCTCTGTACCCCCCTGCTCATCTGTCCCACCAATGTATCTCCTTTCTACTCTGCCAAAAACACTGAACCCCCCCTGCTCATCTTTCCCACCACCGTAACCCCCTTCTCATCTGGCCCAACACTGAAACCCCCCCCCCCCCCCCCCCGCTCATCTGCCCCATCACTGACTGTACCCCCCTGCTTTTCTGTCCCACCGCTGAACCCCCTTCTCATCCCTCCCACCACTGTAACCCCCTGTACATCTGCCCCACCAATGTCCCCCCTTTCTCATTTGCCCCACCACTGTACCTCCATGCACATCTGCTCCACCACTGAACCATCTTCTCATCTGTCCTAACACTGAACTTATCTGCACTCCTGCCCCACTACTGTAACCCCCTGCTCATCTGCCCCACCAATACACCTCCTTTCACATTTGCCCAACTGCTCTACCCCGCAACACCGAACCCCCTTCTCATCTGTCCCATCACTGTAACCCCCCTGCACCTCTGGCCCACTGCTGAACCCCCTTCTCATCTCTTCCACCACTGTACCTCCCTGCACATCTGCCCCACCGCTGTACCCCCTTGCTCTTTTGTTCCACTACTGAACCCCCCCTGCTCATTTTCCCCACCACTGTACCCTCTTCTGATCTATGTTATTCGTGATATGCAGAGTGGTGAAAGGAAGCAGAGATGAGACACATCTACCTGTCCTGGCACATTCATCCTGCTGATCCACTTCTCGCATCAAGCCCACATGCTTGTATGTGATGTATGGGATGTATGGGATGTCACATACAAGCATATGGAATAGATGCGCAATGATGAGCTCAGGTCAGGGGCATCTTCTGAAAGCAGTGGGCCTGTGTGCAGGGCCATAAGTTGGGCCCCAGCAGCTGAGAGAAAGTGGTTGGGTGCGATTTTCATTGCGCTGAATACTGGCTCTGGCTTAACCACTTGAGCCCCGGACCATTATGCTGCCTAAGGACCAGAGGTCTTTTTCCAATTTGGCACTGCGTCGCTTTAACTGCTAATTGCGCAGTCATGCAATGCTGTACCCAAACGAAATTTGCGTCCTTTTCTTCCCACAAATAGAGCTTTCTTTTGATGGTATTTGATCACCTCTGCGGTTTTTATTTTTTGCGCTATAAATGGAAAAAGACCGAAAATTTTGAAAAAAAATGATATTTTCTACTTTTTGTTATAAAAAAAATCCAATAAACTCAATTTTAGTCATACATTTAGGCCAAAATGTATTCGGCCACATGTTTTTGGTAAAAAAAATGTCAATAAGCGTATATTTATTGGTTTGCGCAAAAGTTATAGCGTCTACAAACTAGGGTACATTTTCTGTAATTTACACAGCTTTTAGTTTATGACTGCCTATGTCATTTCTTGAGGTGCTAAAATGGCAGGGCAGTACAAAACCCCCCCAAATGACCCCATTGTGGAAAGTAGACACCCCAAGGAAATTGCTGAGAGGCATGTTGAACCCATTGAATATTTATTTTTTTTGTCCCAAGTGATTGAATAATGACAAAAAAAAAAAAAATATTTACAAAAAGTTGTCACTAAATGATATATTGCTCACACAGGCCATGGGCCTATGTGGAATTGCACCCCAAAATACATTCTGCTGCTTCTCCTGAATATGGGGATACCACATGTGTGGGACTTTTTGGGAGCCTAGCCGCGTACGGGGCCCTTAAATCCAATCACCGCCTTCAGGATTTCTAAGGGCGTAAATTTATGATATCACTCTTTACTGCCTATCACAGTTTCGGAGGCCATGGAATGCCCAGGTGGCACAAAACCCCCCCAAATGACCCCATTTTGGAAAGTAGACACCCCAAGCTATTTCCAGAGAGGCATATTGAGTCCATGGAATATTTTATATTTTGACACAAGTTGCGGGAAAGTGACACATTTTTTTTTTTGCACAAAGTTGTCACTAAATGATATATTGCTCACACAGGCCATGGGCATATGTGGAATTGCACCCCAAAATACATTTAGCTACTTCTCCTGAGTACGGGGATACCACATGTGTGGGGCTTTTTGGGAGCCTAGCCGTGTACGGGACCCCGAAAACCAATCACCGCCTTCAGGATTTCTAAGGGTGAAAATTTTTGATTTCACTCTTCACTGCCTATCACAGTTTCGGAGGCCATGGAATGCCCAGGTGGCACAAAACCCCCCCAAATGACCCCATTTTGGAAAGTAGACACCCCAAGCTATTTGCTGAGAGGCATGGTGAGTATTTTGCAGCTCTCATTTGTTTTTGAAAATGAAGAAAGACAAGAAAAAACTTTTTTTTTTTTTCTTTTTTCAATTTTCAAAACTTTGTGACAAAAAGTGAGGTCTGCAAAATACTCACTATACCTCTCATCAAATAGCTTGGGGTGTCTACTTTCCAAAATGGGGTCATTTGGGGGGGGTTTGTGCCACCTGGGCATTCCATGGTCTCCGAAACTGTGATAAGCAGTCAAGAGAGAAATCAAAAATTCACGCCCTTAGAAAGCCTGAAGGCGGTGCTTGGTTTTCGGGGTTCCGTACGCGGCTAGGCTCCCAAAAAGTCTCACACATGTGGTATCCCCGTACTCAGGAGAAGCAGCAGAATGTATTTTGGGGTATAATTTCACATATTCCCATAGCATGTTTGAGCAATATATCATTTAGTGACAATTTTGTGCAAAAAAAAAAAAAAATTGTCTCTTTCCCGCAACTTGTGTCGCAATATAAAATATTCCATGGACTCGACATGCCTCTCAGCAAATAGCTTGGGGTGTCTACTTTCCAAAATGGGGTCATTTGGGGGGGTTTTGAACTGTCCTGGCATTTTATGCACAACATTTAGAAGCTTATGTCACACATCACCCACTCTTCTAACCACTTGAAGACAAAGCCCTTTCTGACACTTATTGTTTACATGAAAAAGTTTTTTTTTTTTGCAAGAAAATTACTTTGAACCCCCAAACATTATATATTTTTTTAAAGCAAATGCCCTACAGATTAAAATGGTGGGTGTTTCATTTTTTTTTTTCACACAGTATTTGCGCAGCGATTTTTCAAACGCATTTTTTGGGGAAAAAACACACTTTTTTAAATTTTAATGCACTAAAACACACTATATTGCCCAAATGTTTGATGAAATAAAAAAGATGATCTTAGGCCGAGTACATGGATACCAAACATGACATGCTTTACAATTGCGCACAAACGTGCAGTGGCAACAAAATAAATACATTTTTAAAAGCCTTTAAAAGCCTTTACAGGTTACCACTTTAGATTTACAGAGGAGGTCTACTGCAAAAATTACTGCCCTCGATCTGACCTTCGCGGTGATACCTCACATGCATGGTGCAATTGCTGTTTACATTTGACGCCAGACCGCCGCTTGCGTTCGCCTTAGTGCGAGAGCAGGGGGCGACAGGGGTGCTTTTTTTTTTTTTTTTTTTTCTTTATTATTTTTTTGCTTTTTTTATCTTATTTTTAAACTGTTCCTTTCATTTTTATTTTTTTTTAATCATTTTTATTGTTATCTCGGGGAATGTAAATATCCCCTATGATAGCAATAGGTAGTGACAGGTACTCTTTTTTGAAAAAATTGGGGTCTATTAGACCCTAGATCTCTCCTCTGCCCTCAAAGCATCTGACCACACCAAGATCGGTGTGATAAAATGCTTCCCCAATTTCCCAATGGCGCTATTTACATCCAGCGAAATCTAAGTCATAAAATGCTCGTAGCTTCCGGTTTCTTAGGCCATAGAGATGTTTGGAGCCACTCTGGTCTCTGATCAGCTCTATGGTCAGCTGGCTGAATCACCGGCTGCATTCTCAGGTTCCCTGTTGAGACAGGAGAGCCAGAGAAAAACACTGAAGACGGTGGGGGGGGGGGCATTCCCTCCCACGGCTTGTAAAAGCAGTCTAGAGGCTAATTAGCCGCTAGGATTGCTTTTACATGAAAGCCGACCGCTGGCTGAAAAGAATGATACCAAGATGATACCTAAACCTGCAGGCATCATTCTGGTATAACCACTCAAAGTTGTGAATGGCGTACCTGAAGACAAAAAAATGGTTAACAATAAAGCACAGTAAACGGTAAAGTATAAAAAATTGCATACCTGAAAAGCAAACATGATAAAGCATAATAACAATAAAACATTGCAGAATAGAATACAGTAAAAAAGAGCAGAACAATAGAGAGAATAGAGAGAGAGAGAACAATAAAACGACAACTATTTTTTTTTATTTTATATATATATATATATATATATATATATTTTTTTTTTTTTACACTTTTTTTGTAACTAACTTTTATAACTGTAACCGGTTCCAGGTTCGGGTCTCTCAAAATGCGATGGCATCTTGGGAGACCCTGTGAAAGTGTGCCTAGTCTGTGCAATGCTGTACCCTACGCTAATACTCAACTAGTGTATGGTAGCGTTCAAAACATTCACCAATGCAAAGACCAGGATTGTCAGGACAGGAGGGACAATAATAGCGGGTGTCACGCCTATATCCGCGCTAGCTGCAGACACAATATCTTTTTTGGGGGCGTTCGCTGGGTAGGGGTACTCGGGAGGACATAAAGAAAATGCCTCTCATGCAGCCGACTGCATTTGGTTGGGGATGTGAATGGGGGAAGTACGGGCGCTGCAGAAGCGGTGGGTTCCCAATTAGGATTGGCGAATGCAGTAGGAAGGGCACTATGGGCACGACGGGCCTGTGTTTGTCTTTCTGGTGGCAGCGGGACACTACTTGTGCTTGCCACCTCACCAGCTTGAACTGCACTTATGGGACTCGCCACGTCACCAAGTGTTACTGCAGTGCTGGTTTGACTACGACCGGGGTGTACTAGGCCGCTGGCGCTTGCCAGTTCACCAAAACGCTACCAAAAAATCTGTTAGCGATCGCAGGGATCAGGCCTGACTCTGCGAACGCTGCAGTTATGCGTTTTAGTCTTTTGTAAGTGACAGTGATCGATCGATACTGCACTTGGGTGGGCTGGGCTGGGCCGGGCGGAGGGGCAAAACGCAGGTGCTAGCAGGTATCTGTGCTGATCCCACTAACACTGCGTTTGTGAGAACCCTAAACTGCTGGGGATGCTAGTATAGATCTGATCGGATCAGATATTGATCCGTTCAGATACTATACCACTAAGGGTGGTGTACGGTGCGTGCGTGGGTGTTAGCGGTACTGGTGCTAACCTGACGCTGCCTGGGGCTGGTGCTTGCCAGTTCACCAAAATACTACCAAAAAAACTGTTAGCGATCGCAGGGATCAGGCCTGACTCTGTGAATGCTGCAGTTATGCATTTAGTGTTTTGTAAGTGTCAGTGATCGATCGATACTGCACTTGGGTGGGCTGGGCCGGGCGGAGGGGCAAAACGCAGGTGCTAGCAGGTATCTGGGCTGATTCCGCTAACACTGCGTTTTTGGGAACCCTAAACTGCTGGGGACACTAGTATAGATCTGATCGGATCAGATATTGATGCGTTCAGATACTATACCACTAAGGGAGGCGTATGCTGCGTGCGTGGGTGTTAGCGGTACTGGCGCTAATCTGACGCTGCCTGGGGCGACGCATATCACCGCCGGGCGATCAGGGGGCTAAACCTTTATTCGGTAATAAACGGCGGGTGCCCTGACACTATAAAAAATAAACAAACTAACCAGCGTCAACCGTAACGGTTATACGGTGATCAGTGGTGAAAGGGTTAACTAGGGGGCAATCAAGGGGTTAAAACATTTATTCGGTAGTATATGGGGGTCCCTGACGCTATAAAACGCTGACGGCGAACCTAAATATTTACCTCACTAACTAGCGTCACCAGCGACACTAATACAGCGATCAGAAAAATGATCGCTTAGTGACACTGGTGACAGGGGGTGATCAAGGGGTTAAAACTTTATTAGGGGGGGTTAGGGGGGTACCCTAGACCTAAAGGGGGGTAATACTCACTGTCCCAACACTAACTGTCACAAACTGACGCCAATGCAGTAATCAGAAAAAAAAAAAAAAAACTGCTGGTGTCAGTTTGTGACAGGGGGGGGTGATTGGGGGGGGATCGGGGGGCGATCGGGGGGGGGGGATCGGGGTGTTTTGTGTGCCTGGCATGTTCTACTGTGTGTGTGTGTGTTGGTGCACTCACATTGATGTCTTCTCTCCTCGGGCCGGAACGGAAATTACCGACCCGAGGGGAGATGACATCATTTCCTTTGCTGCTGTTTAGCATACAGCAGCAAAGGAATGATTCGATTGGCCGGCGGCGATCGCGAGGGGGGGGCCACGAACGGATGGTCTCCCCCTCACCACCGATCGCCGGGGCACAAAGGACGACCGCCTCGGGCACCGGGGGGGGGTCCGATCGGACCCCCCACCCGCGGAAGGCAAATCACGTACACTGTACGTGATTTTGCCTGTCCGTGCCACTTTGCCGACGTACATCGGCGTGAGGCGGTCGTCAAGTGGTTAAAGGGACACAGAGTGCCGGGGTTCAGTAGTAAGTGATGCAAAGTTTCAGGAATAATTTTAACAAAGTTCTCAGAAGCTCAACAGTAATTCCACAAACCGTCACCTGATTGTGGTTTTCTCAATCACAGTGAAATCCCTTCTTTCTGAGATTGGTAGTGGCAACCAAGCGAGCCATCTTCCTCCAGATGGTGGATGTGGCTAGCAGGACTGTGATTGGCTTTAGAAGTGGCCAAGACAGTCCTCCTCCTCCTGGAAACAGGGACCCCCCCTAGCATAACTGCACCCAATCTTTTCCCCATCACAAAAGCTGAAGATCGCAGCTACAGCAAAGTTAGAGAACCAAACAATATTTCCCATCTTTTACAATGTGTGGGGGCGCAGTGCCTCCCCCTCAGTGTAGGTGCGGTGTGGGGAATTTTGAAATTGGAATGCATTAGTGTCTCACTGACACTTCCCTGCACTGCTCTGCTGATGGGGAGGGAGTCGAGTTCCGGCAAAAGAGGCTTCGCGTGCCGCTTGTGGCATCAGTGCCGGGGGTTGCCTACCCCTGCTCTACAGGTATCTCCCCCAGTTAAGACCCCATGTCAACAGATACAATTGGCACGCCCCTTATTCAAACCTGCTACTATAAACAAAGCGTCTAACGCCCACCTAACCACATGTCCCCTGGACCCTATTCCCTCTCAAATACTACAGTCACCCTCTGACTCCATCCTACACTCTCTAACCCACATCTTCAATCTCTCCCTCTCTTCTGGCATCTTCCCCAATGCTCTAAAACATGCATTGGTCACCCCCATACTTAGAAAGCCATCCTTGGACCCTACCAATCTTAATCTACGCCCTATCTCCCTGCTCCCCTTTTCCTCTAAACTCCTTGAACGCCTGATTTACAACCATCTGAGTGACCACCTCCCGCTGCACTGAGAAGGCGTTCAAGACTTGGCGAGACATCTGAAATTTCTTGTACAGTTCTTCTTCCGGCGGTGTGTGAGATGTAAAGGTTGTCCTTGTACTGGTCGGGTAAAATGAGGATTTGCAGACAAGGTGCAGTGGGAATATAAAAAGAGAAAACAGAGGAAATACATTACAGCGCTAGCAAAATTGTCATCCTACAGAGGGATACAAATGGCTTTAAATTGCTCTGTGACGTAGGTTTGAGATCCCCCAAAGTGAGTCATTGTAATGAAGAATACGATCTTAGTAACAAAATAAAGTTACTGCGGTCACAAAACATTAAAGCTGAACTCCAGCCTTCCCTTCAGTCTTAGTTGTACCGGATTCTCTGCTGTACTAAAATTGCTTACACTGACTTTATTGTATGCTGTGAGCTTTTCACAGTGTGCATTAGAAGCTTCAACATGTCTGATAGACCCCCGACCCCCATCCTTACTGTCTCTGGCCTGTCCTTTTTATTCCTTGAGTTTTAGTTCTTTACAATTGTGGAAGTTCAGGATCACGTGTGAGTGCTACTTAGGGTGCGCTGCGTGCAAATACACCCTCCCACAGATTGCATCCACTCATCAAGGCACTTTGGTATTTGCATTACTCTTCAAGAGCCATCCCACCGATTGCGCCAAGGCTGAGAGTTATTTGGCCAAGTTTTGGGAGGTACAGTAGTGGTCTACACCTACAGCAGGGACATTATTCAACCTTAATCAAAGCTGAGACCTGATACCAGAAAACTAAAGCTGATGATAACGTACCACATCCATAAATTCAGCAAAAACCAAAAATGTATTTGGACTTTACTGGTACACAGAGGACAAAAAGTTAGGAACGTAACTCCACTTTTGTTGAGAAAAAAACATTCCCCTCTGGGTGATCTATGTACATTGCAAGGATTATAACAACCTTTGTTGCAGATTCCTACCCTTTTGTTATTCTGAAGAAATCCATGTGTGTTTGTCTGTGCCTCTGTGATGAGTGGGTCTAATGGGAGTGGTTTCTTAATTAACTGTCAGGTGTGCAGCTGCAGGACACTAATGAGGAAATCTGCTGGGCCTGCATTCCTTTAGACGTTTTCCTATTGAAAGTATCTCTCCAAAAATGACATTTTTTGTTGCAGGGGATGCCTGAAATCTGACTTGTATCTTAGGCAGACTTCTGGGAAAATTGGTGAGCCAATCACACAAGCAGGAAATGATGTTTCTGGGGATTGGTCAGTACACATTCTGTGTACAGAACTCCAGGTAGCCATATTGCATTGTCAGAAAATTACAGAGCTGCAGATTGAAAAGGAAAGTTCATTTTTAATAACATTCAATTACAATATGATTAGTGTCGCAATTATATGTGCTATATTATTTTTTTCTTTATTTGATTTTTTTTTTTAACCCCCCACAAAAGTGGTGTTACCCTTTAAAATAGGTAAAAGGTTTACATGTAGTTTATTATAAATTTAAAATCCACATCTATGTCCTACAAGTATTAAACCTTCAAAGAGCCAAATATGCTACTCAGTTACTATCTTTTGCCCAGAAATTATTCAAGAGATCAAAGGTCTATGCGTTTCGATCAAAGGTCTACGCGTTTCGATCAAAGGTCTACGCGTTTCGATCAAAGGTCTACGCGTTTTGAGCAAAGGTCTACGCGTTTTGAGCAAAGGTCTACACGTTTCGATCAAAGGTCTATGCGTTTCGCATTACTTACAAAATATTCTTGCTATGTATGTATTCTCTTAGTCAGGCTACTCTTCCTTACCTCCAAGAATGCAAGGTCCTGAGGAAGCGAATATTGCGAAATGCATCCACTTTTGATCTCTTGGATAATTTCTAAGCAAAAATAGTAACTGAATAGCATATTTGGCTTTTTTGAACGTCTGATACTCATTGGACATAGATGTGGCTTTTTTTTCAATATTTGTGATTTTTACATTTGTAAAAAACTTCATGTAAACTATTTTACCTATTATTTTTTATTTTTTTTTTATTGAGTTTTTTAAAGTAGCAAACAAAAAAAACACATAAAACAAATAAATGACAGTCTGACAGTAGGCCTCTCACTACAAACATCAAAAAAAACCTCAGCGCTAGGCCCTCAGTATAACTCCAAGGCTGGAACATGATAGTAGTAATAGTAAGTTCCACTGCATACATATATTAAATGTAAGTCCTTACATAATGACAGATAATGGCTCCACATACCTGTTGCATATCCAATGTCATCAAATAAATCAATAGACCCTTATAAATAGTGCATAGGCCCACACTCACCCCCAGGGAAGTTTAATACAACAATCCCCCCCGTCCCCAGTCTTCACACATGAAAGACGTTACATACCATAAGCATCATAATACATGAACTATTTTACCTATTTAAGTGTTTGTCCTCCCTGTACCAGTAAAGTCCAATTACATTTTTGGTTTTAATCAAAGCTGCAAAATTGTTTTTAATTTTGTTTGGGAAAGGTGTATTGTGCATTGTACGTTGGCTCGTGCGCAGCGATTTGTGGGTGCGGGGGCAGACTCGATGTCTGCCGGCCACCTGCGATCATTCCCCGCAGTGACAGAATGGGGACCTGCCTGTGTAAACAAGGCAGATCTCCGTTCTGACAGGTGAGATCATACAGATCCTGTTTTTCTGCTATGCAGAAAGATGGATCTGTGTGTTTCCCCAGTCACACCGTCCCCCATACAGTTAGGGAACACACTGAGGGAACACATTTAATCCGTTGATCGCCCCTGATGTTAACCCCTTCCCTGCCAGTGTCATTAGTACAATAACAGTGCATATTTTTAGCACTAATCGCTTTAATAATGTCACTGGTTCCCAAAAAAGTGTCAAAAATGTCAGCTGGGTGTCCGATCTGTCCACCGCAATGTCACAGTCCCGCTAAAAATCACTGATTGCCGCCATTACTAATAAAAAATAAATAATAAAGATGCCATAAATTTGTCCCCTATTTTGTAGACGCGATAACTTTTGTGCGAACCAATCAACATACCCTTATTGCGATTTTTTTTTTTTTTTTTTTTTACCAAAAATATGTAGAAGAATACATATTGGCCTAAACTGATGAAGAAAAGTGTTTTTTTTTTTTTTTTTTTTACATTTTTTGGGGGGGATATTCATTATAGCAAAAAGTAAAAAATATTGTTTTTTTTTCAAAATTGTTGCTCTTTTTTTGTTTATAGTGAAAAAAAAATAAAAACCGCAGAGGTGATAAAATACCACCAAAAGAAAGCTCTATTTGTGGGGAAAAAAAAGGACATCAGGTGACAAAAGGTGCAACGTCGCATGGCTGCACAATTGTCAGTTAAAGCGACGCAGTGCCGTATTGCAAAAAATGGCCCGGTCATTAAGGGAGGAAAATCTTCTGGTGCTTAAGTGGTTAAACCCAAAAGCAAGCATTTTATTATATTGCAGTTTATCAATTCGTATATATGTGTAGGCTGCATTAGTTTTCTTTTTTTTTAAGTTTTATTTTCATCTGGTAATCCAACCAGCAAATCTGATGCTTTTAGGAAGCACAATCTCTGCAGCAAAATGTATCCGTTTACATGGATGAGAAAGACCATTTAATACTGGCAGGAGTGATTGAACCACTTAAAGGGGTTGTAAAGGTATTTTTTTTTTTTTTTTAAAATAACAAACATGTTATACTTACCTCCACCTGATCTTCTGGGGTCCCTCTGCGGCTGTCTCAGCTCCTCCCCGCTAGAACTAATCATCTTCATGTGAGCTCTCTCGCATGGTGTTTAGTTCCCGCTATAGCCACCGACTGTATCACTCGGCCCCGCCCCCCCGGCGCGCCGCGTCATTGGATGTGATTGACAGCAGAGCGAACCAATGGCTGCGCAGCTTTCAATCCATCCACTCTAGCCAGTCAACGGCCAGGCTGAGCGGAAAAGAGGAAATCGGGGGCGAGCGCAGCAGGTGAACGGGCTCAGGTAAGTAAAATGGGGGGGCCGGTATCGTTGGATGTTTTTTCACCTTAATGCATAGGATGCATTAAGGTGAAAAAACGTGAACCTTTACAACCTCTTTAAGGACCAGGCCTCTTTTTTACATATGTTGTTTACAGGTTAAAAACTTTTTTTTTTTTTTTTGCTAGAAAATTACTTAGAACCCCCAAACATTATACATTTTTTTTTCTAACACCCTAGAGAATAAAATGGTGGTCATTGCAATACTTTCTGTCACACCATATTTGCGCAGCAGTCTTACAAGCACACTTTTTTTTGAAAAAATACACCTTTTTGAATAAAAAAATAAGACAACAGTAAAGTTAGCCCATTTTTTTTTTTATACTGTGAAAGATAATGTTACGCCGAGTAAATTGATACCCACCATGTCACGCTTCAAAATTGCGCCTGCTCATGGAATGGCGACAAACATTTACCCTTAAAAATTAAAAAAATTCTACAGGTTGCATGTTTTGCATTACAGAGGAGGTCTAGGGCTAGAATTATTGATCTCGCTCTACCGATTGCGGGGATACCTCA
This sequence comes from Lithobates septentrionalis, assembly GCA_037952835.1. NCBI lineage: Eukaryota > Metazoa > Chordata > Amphibia > Anura > Ranidae > Lithobates > Lithobates septentrionalis. The sequence continues at coordinate 583,594 of JBBDGP010002202.1, forward strand.
CATGTGTGGTTTGGACACCGTTTTCTTATACGGTCGCTACTTACGTATGCGTTCGCTTCTTCACGTGAGCTTGGCCGGACGGGCCACGTTTAAAAATGTTTTTGTTGGAATAGAAAAAAGCATGACAGGACCTCTTAAAGCGGAGTTCTGCTTAAAAAAAAAAATTTAAGTCAGCAGCTACAAATAATGCAGCTGCTGACTTTTAATAATTGGACACTTACCTGTCCAAGGGTCCAGCGTTGCGGGGGAACGAAGCCCTGCTCATCTCCCCCTCTGCTCGGTGGCGCCGGCATTGTAACTGCGGGCGCCCGGCCGTGGCTTCATAGCCGGGCACCCACTGCGCATGCGCGAGCTACGCAGTGCGCCGTGACTGGCCGCGTAATCATCTGGGACCTGTCACGTGTTCCAGATGATTGCCTAGAGGGAGGGGGGAGAGCTAGTCTCCCTTCATGCACATTAATGATTTTTTTTTTTTGGGTGGAACTCCACTTTAAATATGAGATCTAGGGTCAAAAAGACCTCAGATCTCATATTTACACTAAAAAGTAATAAAAAAAAAAATTGTCATTTAAAAAAAAAAAAAAAAATGGCCCTTTAAGACCTATGTGCGGAAGTGACGTTTTGGCGTCGCTTCCGCCCTGCAGTGTCATGGAGATGGGTGGGGGCCATCTTCCCTTCACTCGTCTCCATGCACAGCCACGGGTAGGATCCGATTGCCTCCACCGCTGCCGACGGCTCCGGTAAGCGGCGGAGGGGCACCGGATCGCAGCGGGAGGGGGGGCCCTCTCCCTCCGCCGATAAAAGTGATCTTGTGGCAAATCCGCTACAGAGACCACTTTTATCTTGTACCGGACCGCTGGCCGAACACGGGGATACCGGGGTTATGGCAGCTAGCTGCTGCCATAACAACGATATCTGTCCTCAAATTAAGGCGTGCAGCGGTCTGGAAGTGGTTAAATGATATGTATTTATCTTATCTTTACTTTTATTTATTCATGTAAAACTTTTATCCCCCCCCCCCAAAAAAAAAGAAAAACAACTTTTGCTGGAACTGATTGGAGTTGGAGTTTGGCTTTAATTTTTGTTAGTGCGCATGTACAGGAGTCACGTCATCGCGGCTCTGGGCACTCACAGCGCCAGAACTCATAAGAAACACAGGGGGAACATGTCAGCCGTCTCAGCGGTGACCGGGCGCCACTGCTGGGGCTTCGTTCTGAGGGAAATATTTCATAATGTGCTAGTATGTGATGCATACTAGCACATTATGCCATTGTCTTGGGCGGCACAGTGGTGTAGTGGATAGCACTCTCGCCTAGCAGTAAGAAGGGTCGCTGGTTCTAATCCCAACCACGACACTACCTGCCATGAGTTTGCATGTTCTCCCTGTGCCTGCGTGGGTTTCCTCCCACACTCCAAAGACATGCTGGTAGGTTATTTGGATCCTGTCTAAATTGTCTCTAGTATGTATGAATGTGAGTTAGTGACCTTAGAGTGTAAGCTCCTTAAGGGTAGGGACTGATGTGAATGTACAATGTATATGTAAAACGCTGCGTAAATTGACGGCGCTATATAAGTAAAATAAATAAATAAAATAAATAATTGTCTTACAGGTTTTTTTTTCAGTGGTTTACTACCGCTTTAAGAAAAAAGAGGGGAAAACAATGCACTGGAACGCATCAAAAGATGTCCAAAACGTGCATGCAGAAAAGCATCTGGAATGCATCCGGACTGCGTTTCTATGGTGTAATCTGGCCCTAAATAAGAAATAGTACAATCTTTTTGTTATTGGACGAAAAAAATGTTCGTGTTTGTCCCTTCGGCTAATTTTTCATGAACAATCGTGATCGGCTCTCGAAAGCTGTGCACTAATGATTATCATATGATCGCTCCAAAAGCGGTATTTTTCATCCGATTTTCTCATTGCGTGTACTAGGCTTTAGGAGCATGCTGATAGAAGGAAAGAGCAGAGAGATGAGCTCATCAGGGTACTGCTTTCAGTGTCGAGTCAAAAGTTGGGGGATGGAAGGGGGGCATCAAAGTGAAACTGCAGCAGACCAGATTCCCTTCACTTGTGGGGCAGAGCTGTTTAACCACTTCCTGCCTGGCATATAACAGAATAACGTGCGCAACGTGGTTAAGTTATCCTGACTGGACATCCTATGACATCCAGCAGGATAAGCGGCCATCGCGGGGGCACGCGGTGCGGCGATCGGTTGTGTGGTGTGTCAGTCTGACGTGATAAAGACCCTATGACGTAGGCTCTTTAACTCGTGATCAGCTGCGACCAATCACAGCTGTTTGCAGCGTGTAACAAGGAAGTGCCTGTAAATGGCTTTCCTTGGTTCGCGCTGACAGGAGAGCCGATCGGCGGCTCTCCTGTCAGAGGGGGGGGTCTGTGCTGATAATCAGTAATCAGTGCATTGATTAATAGCTCAGCCCCCATCAGAGATGCCACCACATCTGACAATCACTCAGTGCCCGTCAGTAACGCCTGTCAGTGCCCTGCACAGATGCCAATCAGTGCCCATCAGTAATGACTGTCAGTACCTCATCGTCAGTGCCGCCTGTCAGTGCCCATCAGTAATGACTGTCAGTGCCCATCAGTAATGACTGTCAGTACCTCATCATCAGTGCCGCCTGTCAGTGCCCATCAGTAATGACTGTCAGTTACTCATAATCAGTGCTGCCTGTCAGTGCCCATCAGTAATGACTGTCAGTACCTCATCATCAGTGCCGCCTGTCAGTGCCCATCAGTAATGACTGTTAGTACCTCATCATCAGTGCCGCCTGTCAGTGCTTATCAGTGCCCATCAATCCTACATATTGATGCCTCCTCATCGGTGCCACCTCATCAGTGCAGCCTCATCAGTGCCCGTCAGTGCCACCTCATTAGTGCCCGTCAGTGCCGCCTTATCAGTGCCCATTAGTGCCCGTCAGTGCAGCCGTATCAGTGCCCTTCAGTGCAGCCGTATCAGTGCCCTTCAGTGCCACCTCGTCAGTGCCTGTCAGTGATGCCTCATCAGTGCCTGTCAGTGCCGCCTCATCAGTGCCTGTCAGTGCCGCCTCATCAGTGCCTGTCAGTGCCGCCTCATCAGTGCCTGTCAGTGCCGCCTCATCAGTGCCTGTCAGTGCCGCCACATCAGTGCCCGTCAGTGCAGCCGTATCAGTGCCCGTCAGTGCAGCCGTATCAGTGCCCGCCAGTGCCACCTCGTCAGTGCCTGTCAGTGATGCCTCATCAGTGCCTGTCAGTGCCGCCTCATCAGTGCCCGTCAGTGCCGCCTCATCAGTGCCTGTCAGTGCCGCCTCATCAGTGCCGCCTCATCAGTGCCCGTCAGTGCAGCCTTATCAGTGCCTGTTAGTGATGGCAAAAACAAAATGTTATAACAGAAAAAAAGAAAAACATTTTATTCCCCCGAAATTTCGGTCTTTTTTAGTTTGTTTAGCAAAAAATAAAAATCCAAGTGGTGATCAAATACAACCAAAAGAAAGCTCTATTTGTGGGAAGAAAATTATAAAAATGTAGTTTGAGTACAGTGTTCCATGACCGTGCAATTGTCATTCAAAGTATGACAGCGCTGAAAGCTGAAAATTGTGCCCGGGTATTGAAGTGGTTAAATCTCAGGACTGGATGGACAGAAATAGAAATTCTTTGTTAGATAAAACGTCTCCGTGTATGTTTTCTATCGTGTATTTACTGTAGTTGTCTGCCTGGAATTTGTATATAGTATATACAGTGTATGCAGTCAGACTTGATGTCAAATATACTGTAAAATATATGTATTTATTTTGGTTTACATAGACTGTAATATTACTCATTTTATTTTTTTCTCTGCTTTAAATTCCTCCATAACATGTTTCCCTGCTGATGTCCAGCTAGAATGCTTTGTTATGTATAGAATTTTATACATTGGCATTTTTTTCCAGCTTATCTATAAACATAAAAAAATCCCTTTGCGTTTTAACGCAGCTTTTATAAACCGAGAACGCTCAAAGCAAAATCCCAGCAGAAAGCCAAGTGTGCTGTGACATTTAGTGAAGCAAATGACTTCAATGTGATATTAGATTAACAAGTTGTTAGTGGCGCTTGCTTAAGTAAGCATGCTTGGCAAGAATGTACACATCCAGCGTGAGGCCCTGTGAATACCATATACATGATGTCACTCCGAGTCAGGAGCCACGCTCTACAATTGAGAGTACTGTTCCTTCAACTGACCATGCTCTGCCTCCGGAGATTGACTGTCATTTGTTTACATTGTAAAGATGACCTCCAGGCAAATATGGAAGACACAAATGAATGCAGATCTGTTCTCATTAATAAATTCTTAAATGTATTTCGTAAATGCAAGCAGTGGAAGTACGTAAATTTGGATTTGGTTTCATCCTCTTGCAACCCCCTATACAGCAGAGCTCTGAGAGTGGGAAGGAGAAGCAGCACAAGGAGATAATCAGTTGTGCTGCATTGCAGAGTGTACAGAAAGACAGTCAGAGCAGAATGACAGAGGGCGGAGCTTATCAATTTTCTGCTTCTTCTTTCACTGTCCATTCACAGGCAGGGAGATGTAAATGACCTGTCAGTGCAGCAGAGGAGCATACAGGAAGAAAGTCAGAGCAGAATGACAGAGGGAGGAGCTCATTGGTTTGCTGCTTCTTCTTGCACTGTCCAGTCACAGGCAGGCAAAAAGAGAAAGGTTGAAGCATGCAGCAGGAAAGCAACAAGGACGCTATGTACTGATAACAATGTATTTATTCCATGTAACAATGCACATACTCATGGCACACATGCAAGTATAAAATGAATAATAACAAATAAGTTTTTATATTTACAAGTGAACAAACATGTTAATGGTACAGGGCTTGCAGTATGCGAAATTCATCAATCCATATTCTCATATAAAATTGAACCTAACGTGATTATTGTAGGCAGAAACCGTCCAAACATTGGTAAGAGTAGATTAAGAATCCATGTTCTACACATCTGAATGTAGCATATGAAAGCTCATTGTAAAAATCTGAATGTAGCATCTAAAATCTTGACGTGTTTCATGGAATTATAGCCATTCATCAGGAGAAAATGCAAGGAGAATGTCTAAAAAATGTAGATAAATGAACACTGTCAAAATAAAGAGGTACAATATATATCTATATCTATTATGTAGGGAGAGGACAATTGACTATACTGGTCTTATGCCTCATTTAAATTCCCAAAACTTTTTTTTCTTTCTCAGAAGTCACAGGCAGGGGGAGGGACAAGACCTGTCAGTGTTGCTTAACTGCAGCAGAGGATAATCTGGTCTCCTGTCCTGTAAGACGTGGCTGTGGTTTGTGGCAAAGATTTGTAAAGCTTAGAACTGGATGGGTAGAAATACAAACCCTTTGGCAGGTACAGTTGTGCTCATCATTTACATGCCCTGGCGGAATTTATAACAAAAAGACAAAACTCAAAAACTTTTTCTTTCACTCATGATTAGTGTTTGGCTGAAGCCATTCATTATCAATCAACTGCGTTTACTCATTTTAAATCATAATGATAACAGAAACTACCCAAATTAGCCCGATCAAAAGTTTACATACCCTGGTGATTTTGGCCCGATAACATGCACACAATTTGACACAAAGGAATTTGAATGGCTATTAAAGGTAACCATCCTCACCTGTGATGTGTTTGCTTGTAATTAGTGTGTGTGTGTGTGTGTGTAAAAGGTCAATGAGTTTCTGGACTCCTGACAGACCCTTGCATCTTTCATCCAGGGTTGCACTGACGTTTCTGGATTCTGAGTGATGGGGAAAGCAAAAGAATGGTCAAAGGATCCGCGGGAAAAGGTAGTTGAACTGTATAAAACAGGAAAGGGATATAAAAAGATATCCAAGGAATTGAGAATGCAAATCAGCAGTGTTCAAACTCTAATCAAGAAGTGGAAAATGAGGGGTTCTGTTGAAACCAAACCATGGTCAGGTAGACCAACTAAAATTTCAGCCACAACTGCTAGGAAAATTGTTCAGGATGCAAAGAAAAATCCACAAATAACTTCAGGTGAAATACAGGACTCTCTGAAAACATGTGGTTGTGGCTGTTTCAAGATGCACAATAAGGAGGCACTTGAAGAAAGATGGGCTGCATGGTCGAGTCACCAGAAGAAATCCATTACTATGCAAATCCCACAAATTATCCCACTTACAATATGCCAAACAGCACAGAGACAAGCCTCAAACCTTCTGGCACAAAGTCATTTGGAGTGATGAGACCAAAATTGAGCTTTCTGGCCACAACCATAAACATTACATTTGGAGAGGAGTCAACAAGGCCTATGATGAAAGGTACGGAGGTGGATCGCTGATATTTTGGGGATGTGTGAGCTACAAAGGCACAGGAAATTTGGTCAAAATTGATGGCAAGATGAATGCAGTATGTTATAAAAAAATACTGGAGGAACATTTGCATTCATCAGCCAGGAAGCTGCGCATGGGACGTACTTGGACATTCCAACATGACAATGATCCAAAACACAAGGCCAAGTCGACCTGTCATTAGCTACAGCAGAATACATTGAAGGTTCTGGAGTGGCCATCTCAGTCTCCTGACCTCAATATCATTGAGCCACTCTGGGGAGATCTCAAACATGCAGTTCATGCAAGACAGCCCAAGAATTTACAGGAACTAGAGGCTTTTTGCCAGGAGGAATGGGCAGCTTTACCATCTGAGAAGATAAAGAGCCTCATCCACAAATACCACAAAAGACTTCAAGCTGTCATTGATTTTAATGGGGGCAATACACGGTATTAAGAGGTAGTTGGGTAGTTTCTGTTGTGATTATGATTTAAAAAGAGTAAACACAGTTGATTGATAATAAATGGCTTCAGCCAAACATTAACCATGAGTGAAAGAAAAAATGTTGTGTTATCATTCATATTCTCTGAAAAATGGCCAAGAATTCATAAATTCTGCCAGGGTATGTAAACTTATGTGCACAACTGTAAATCTGCTGAAGGAGGAAAAGATGTCCTGGGCGCTGAACATCACACAAAACCCTCACGTAAAGAGTGGAAGCAGCCTCAGCCTAGACCAGTAATGGCGAACCTTGGCACCCCAGATGTTTTGGAACTACATTGCCAAGGTTCGCCATCACTGGCCTAGACTCTGTCCAAGCCATGCACCTGACATGTTTCGCTTTGCCCAGGGAGCTTAGTCATGGGCAGGGTAAAACATGTCCAGGGCATGGCTAAGGCTGCTTCCACTCTATACATGAGGGTTTTGTGTGATGTGCGGCTGCTGGGACTTCTTTTCCTTCCTCATTGACTTCTGTGGAGCTGAGAAGAGCTCTTTCCCTGCCTGCACTCCCAGCGGTTGTCAGCATATAAAAAGCTGCCTAAAGTGGTAAATCTGCTTCCTGTATTTCTTCAGTGCATTTAGTTGTTTTTCTTGAGTTCAGCTTTAAATGGTCCAGATATATTCAAGTTCAGGTCTGTTAGCTATTAACAAACCGAATCATTACTCACCCTTATGATCCTTATCCACTTTCCATGAATCCACTGCAGAGGAGTTCAATTGGTTACTGCACACATCAGGGAACTCCCCACAGATATAGTGACAACACAAGTGACACCAACATTCTGCAGAGGAGTGATCTGAACCCATGTTGTGTCCTGATGAACATTGAATGACTGATAGTGGATCAGACCTTTCACCGCCATTGTGGATTAGATGGAGGCTAAAGCTGGCCATAGACGGTTCGATCTTGGCTGGTTCAGCCGGACTGGCCGAGATTCAAACTATGTATTGGCAGGCTGAATGTACCCAAATTGAGCGGCGTGTTACTACGAGCGCACGGGCAACCCCAGTGAGAAAGGGTTTTAAGGCTTTAGAGAAGATTTGTAAAGAAGAGTGGCTTAAAAGCCCACCTGAGATGTTTACATACCTGGTCACCAGCTACAAGAAATGTCGTACCTCTGTGCTTGCCAACAACGGTTTCTCCACCAAGTACCAAGTCATGTTTTGCTTGGGGATCAAATACTTATTTTACTCACTGAACTGCAATTCAATCTATACTATTTGTAGCGTGTTTTTGTATCTGGATTTTTGGTTGATATCCTGTCTCTATCATTTAGAATACACCTATGATAAAAATGATAGACTCCTAATTTCTTTGTATGTGGACAAACTTACAAAATCTGCAGGGGTTCAAATAAATATTTTCCCCACTTTTATGTGCCTATTGTCTTAGCCATGTCATGTGATCATGCCAGCTCCTACCTGCTCCATCTTGCAGAATATATTCAGATGGCTCCATCTTTCAGTCTATAGTTTTTAGGCTTCAGGGACCTCAACGTGAGCCTTCCAACACTGGGGACCTAAAAACGAGAGGCGTTCACGTCAAACCGGGATTTCTGAGTTTATATGATAAAAGCAGTGGGAACTGCATTTATTTTTTTGAAACACTACCCTGCTACAATTAAACACCTATTCCAGCATTTAATTAATACTTGGAAAACTTCGTTATAAAAAGATCCTAGGACAGGCTGCTTCACTTTGTCATCAGTGCCAAAATGCCAACCTCCGAGGAACTCTTTTTTAGGGGTCCAAACAGGTAGAAATCAGTGGAAGCGAGGTCCAGGCTGTAAGGTGAATACCTTACCTCCCAGATACCTCCCAGACAAGTTGCTGTAATGTGCACATAGTGCAGTGAGAAGTATGAGCTTGTGCGTTGTCCTTGAGAAACATGACGCCTTTAGTGATCAAACCAGGCCATTTTTTTCTGCAGACACGTATGCACATCACTCGGAACACGACAGTTCATTCACTGTTGATAGTGGCACCACGGGGTAGAAAATCCACATGAATAACACCATGTTTGTTCCAGAAAACACTTGTCATCACTTTACCTGCAGACGCAGTTGTTAAAAATTTTTCGTTCACAAGAAACCTCATCACCACACGCTGTACCATGCACACACTAACACTGGTGTCTGACATCTTGATTAACGGTATCTGGACTGGGCCACGACGTGTGCTGCCTATCAGTAATAGGACACACTTGCCACTTGCTGCTGCATGTAGTACCACCAAGCTAGCATCCCTTTTATACCTGTAAAATCAAAAAAAGTCCCGGTTTGACTTGAATGCCCTTCATAGTACTAATGGGAATATCGGAACAATCTTAACCCTTCCGTCAACCTTGAGGCTGCCACATATTTTTAATTGCGTTGGGTGGGTTAATTTTCATGCATTGACTTCCTCTCCCTTCAAAGGGCCCTATAAAATTGACCATTCCATTAAAAAGAAGGTCCGCTGTTCTCACAGCCTCCTTCCACATTACAGGAGCTCATTCTCTTGGTATTTTGAGAACCCTCCTGTCCTGTTAGGCAGTGGTCATGCATGGTGACATCACCCGTACCTCCCAGAAGTTTTGGATGCTGGTGTTGAGGTCTTCTTTTTTCTTTTTTTTAATTTTTTTCACATAGCTTTATTTTCCACTGAGATTTTTAACTATTTGTACAAGGGTGGGGGCTGTGAGTAAAGCTGGCCTTCCATTTTCATGGAAGGTCTGCTTTAACGTGCTTCAGTGCACCAAAAAACAGACATGAACTCTTTCAGTCAATACACAATCTCAAACTTTTAAGGTCTGGTGCAAAGGAAGTTGTGCTTCCATCCCTTGTGAAAGAGAAAAAAACACGATTAAATGCCCATGGGACTTTTAAAGAGGCGCATCTGCTCAGCAAACATATATACAATCTTTTTGTCTTATTAACTTTCCACTTACTTAAAATATACTCTATACAAAAATAACAAAAAACTCCAAAAAGCTGATTTAGTACTGTCATTCTATGCCAGTATAGACAGTAGCTATATACTGTAAATGACATATTCCACAATCTTCCAACATGCTCAAAATTGGGTTCCATAAACTTGCAAAATAAATGGACGAGTTACATCATCAATCTCAACGTGTTTCGTGAACATTAATTCACTTCCTCATGAGTGGATGCTACTGACAGGTTGTCTATAAGAAGGGGATGAACAATTTATTAGAAATCAGCATACACATGCCCACATAAACTGAACCACGTCAGTCTCATATTTCTTTTACATATATAATATCATGCACTTACAAACCAAATGCAAAATGAAATTAATACTAGAAAGCCATGTGGATGGTAACTGCCAGAGGATATCTGTCCCAGGAGCTGTGGGAAAGTGGGGACCCAACCGGTCCAGACAGACAAGGGGAAACCAACAAGAATGGTCCACTGTGGCTCAAAAAGATGTCACTAATGCCTACCAAAGACATTAATTAATACATGTGGCCATATAGTAAAAATACTATCCTTAATATGCAACCATATAATAATAAAACATGAACCTCAAGTGAAAAAATATGTATAAAATATATAGTATATACAGTATGTGTCCCTAAAATCACAGAAAGAAACATTCAACAGGGTACCAGTAATAGTTCACCCATTGTTGTTTTAATAGGATGGTACTTGTCAAAGGCGGTGGTCTATACAGATGTGCATCTCCAAAGCAAAATCATCCCTTGCATTACTATATAATGTAATTTTATATCCTTACTGTGTATACTGGCATAGATTGACAGTAGTAAATCGGCTTTTTGGTGTTTCTTGTGTATATTTCTTGTATTCTTTTTATAGAGTATATTTTTAACTAAGTGGATATTTTTGAAAAATGCAGAATGCACTTGGCTGAAAACCAAAACCGCAAAATGACAGTTTTTTAAAAAAATATTTCTATTTTATATATACAGTATAATTGTATTATATTTGATTGCTTAATTAATATCATCAATTTAAATGAATATGAATTAATCGTCGGCCATTATTGACACCCTTAATGCAAGAAAAGCTCAAGAAAAATGTATCCCTTTTAAATTCTATGTTTGTCTGCACACTGGTTCGTTGCGCCTCCATTGTGGTGTTAAAAATCCTGCTTTACCCAAGGGCACCCTCTCTGCCCAGCCTCCATGCTGGACGCGGACAGTAGACCCTTGGGAGATGAATCGGAACCATGCTCCACCGCGATTAACGCTGTATGGTCGCGTTTCGCAACTTAGACATGGCCTACACCGCCAAAAAAAATCCTGCTTGCTGCATTTTCGGCACAAAATTGCTGCAAATTCGTAGTAAAATTGCGGAAAAATCCCAGCGAATTTGCGGTAAAATCGCGTGTGTTTTCAGTGCCATTATCGGCATCTTTTTCTCTTATCGGCCGAATGCCGATAACACCATTTTCGTCCGAAATGTTTTGCGGTGCATCTCTAGTATTTTAATCTTGTTTTTTTTCAGTCAATCCACATCACCACACAAATATGAACTAGTGTCATTAACAACAATAGCATGTGCAATAACGTGCATTTGTTAAAAGTCTAACACATCTTTTCAGCCATTTGTAAGGGTGGCCTTCTTCCCACTGACCACCAACGTAAGGGTCCTTCTTCCTAATGACCACCAATGTAAGGGTCCTTCTTCCTAATGACCACCAATGTAAGGGTCCTTCTTCCTAATGACCACCAACGTAAGGGTCCTTCTTCCCACTGACCACCAATGTAAGGATCCTTCTTCCCACTGACCACCAATGTAATGGGGCCCTTGTTCACCAACCCCTTTGGGTTTTTCCAGAGGTTTCTTGGGGTTCTCTGAACAATGAGCAATTTTATGCCTCTCGACTAAATAACCACTGAAATCGATTATCTTTTCAACCTTCTGTAAGGACCGATTCACGCTGGTCCGACATACGCTCCGACTTCAAAAGTATAAGTCGCATGACATGTCAAAATCAATGGTTCCCTATGAGAGTTGTCTTAACTGGTCCGACTTGTGTCAGTCCTACTTTGAAAAAGGTTCCTGCACTACTTTGGTTTGACTTGGGCACGATTTCAGCTCATTGATTTGAATGTACAGTAAGTCAGATAATCATTTTAACTGATCCGACTTGTGGCATGCGACGTGCTCTAAGGATCTTGAAGGGGAACCCCATGGCAAAAAAAATAAAAATGGTGTGGTGGTCTTTTGATTTTGAGGGGAAACCTTACAAGACAAAGTCGGATCGGAAGTCGTGCAACTTCTGTGTCGGAGCATTGTCAACCCAGCCTTAGGGGTGTATTCTTTTTTCTGACGTTGAATGTAAGGGTCATTCTTCCCATTCTTCTGCTTCTTAGATGAGTAAACACTGACACCAACTATCTTTTCAGCTCTCTGTAAGGGTGGCATTCCTCCCACTGACTACCAATGTTGGGTGCATTCTTGCCACTGACCCCCAATGTAAGGGGCATTCTTACCACTGACCCCCAATGTAAGGGGCATTCTTGCCACTGACCCCCAATGTAAGGGGCATTCTTGCCACTGACCCCCAATGTAAGGAGCATTCTTGCCACTGACCCCCAATGTAAGGGGAATTCTTGCCACTGACCCCCAATGTAAGGGGCATTCTTGCCACTGACCCCCAATGTAAGGGGCATTCTTGCCACTGACCCCCAATGTAAGGGGCATTCTTGCCACTGACCCCCAATGTAAGGGGCATTCTTGCCACTGACCCCCAATGTAAGGGGTATTCTTGCCACTGACCCCCAATGTAAGGGGCATTCTTGCCACTGACCCCCAATGTAAGGGGCATTCTTGCCACTGACCCCCAATGTAAGGAACATTTTTTTCCAGTAACCATCAATGTAAGAAGCATTCTTCCATTGACTGGCAATACAAGGAGCATTCCTCCCACTGACCACCAATGTAAGACGCATTGTTGCCACTGACCGCCAATGTAAGGAGTAATTTTCCAATCGCCCACCGATGTAAGGAACATTCTTCCCATGGACTATCAGTGTAAGGAGCATTCCTCCTAGTGACCCCCAATGTAAGGGACATTCTTGCCACTGAACCCCCAATGTAAGGGACATTCTTGCCACTGAACCCCCAATGTAAGGGACATTCTTGCCACTGACCCCCAATGTAAGGGACATTCTTGCCACTGACCCCCAATGTAAGGGGCATTCTTGCCACTGATCCCCAATGTAAGGGGCATTCTTACCACTGACCCCCAATGTAAGGGGCATTTTTTTCCAGTGACCATCAATGTATGAAGCATTCTTCCATTGACTGGCAATACAAGGATCATTCCTCTCACTGACCACCATTGTAAGGAACATTCTTCACATAGACTGTCAGTGTAAGGAGCATTCCTCCTAGTGACCCCCAATGTAAGAAGCATTCTGTCCATTGACAAACAGGATAATGGGGCCATTACCCACCGACCCCTTGGTTGCTAGGGGTCCCTTGAGCAATTAAAAGTTTATGCCTCATTGTTCCCACTGAACACCACGCAAATATACCATGATCTGAAAATATAGGGGTTCCCTGAAGCCAAAAATTGTTTCAAGGGGTTCCACTATGTTAAAAAGGTTGAGAAAGGCTGATGTAGAGTGACAAGATGATGTATAAGATGATGTTTACTCTAGTGGTTTTCTTAATAAAAAGAAGATTCACATTTGATTAGAGAATACATTAAGCAGGGTAAATCAATGCGGGCCATTTGAAAGACTTGTTGAGACCACGTCTTACCTTCTGTCAGCTTTCTGCCTTTAAAGCTTAATATTATTATGTGGTGATGTCAAGGCAAAACTCTGATGGGGCTCTGCCTCTTTCCCACTAATCTGACATGTTGGGATAAAGTGTAAAGATCTTTAAAATGACATTTACCTGTCATTCTGGACCACACAGTTAAATACGGTATTTCATACTTCAGGGAAAAATGTGCTAAAATCAAAGGGGATTATTGTATCGTATGCTTTTTTCCCTAAAGCCCAACTGAACTTTTACATTAAAGAGGTTGTAAACCTGATTGAAAAAAAAAACAAAAAAAAACCTGTAAGACAAAGGCATAATGAGCTAGTATGCATCGCATTCCAGCTCATTATGAAATACTTCCAATAGAACGAGGCCCTGCAGTGGCGCCCGCACACTGCTGAGACGGCTGACATTTCCCCAGTGTTTCTTCCAGGTTCGCAGGCTCCGGTGCTGTTATTGGCCGGAGACACAATGACGTAACTCCCACGCATGTGCACGGGAGCCGCCGGTCACAGCACAGGGCCCTGAAGAGACGGCATGGGCAGCCGTTCCTTCAGAGCGCATGCACAGATGGCGGCGTATATAGTAAATATCTCCTAAACTGTGCAAGTTTAGGAGATATTTACAGTACCTACAGGTAAGTCTTATTATAGGCCTACCTATAGGTAGAAGTAAAAAGGAAGACTTTACATCCTCTTTAAATGAATGAAGTACATTTCAGATGCATTAAAACAAAACATTTGCAAAACCTTACAGTTTGTTTCTTTTACAAAGCAGCCATAGACTGAGCTTGCTTTCTGCATAACTCCCAATTGTCCCTGATTTCGAGGGACTGTCCCTGATTTGAAACAAAGTCCCTCTGTCCTCCTGATTTGTCCCTAATTTTGGTCTGATCTACTGTATATAGTTTATTATAAAAAGTTTTTTTTTTTTTTTTTTAAATAACAAACATATTATACTTACCTGCTTTGTGCAGCTGTTTTACACAGAGCAGCTCCTATCCTCCTCTTCTCGGGCCGCCGGCGCCCCTGGCTCCATCCCTCCTGTTGAGTGCTCCTAGAGCAAGCAGCTTGCAATGGGGGCACCTGAGCAGGCGTGTTTCTGAGCCACTGCTCTGCGTGTCCATTCAGACACAGAGCTGCACTTCCTGCGCCCTCTCTCTCCATTGGCTTTCTGGCTGTGATCGGCAGCAGGAGCCAATGGCTCCTTCTGCTGTCTCAGCCAATGAGGAGGGAGAGTCCCCGGAGAGCCGCTGCTCTTGTGCACATCGCTGGATCGAGAGGGAGCTCAGACAATTATTAGGAGGCCTGCTGTACACAGAAGGTTTTTTACCTTTAGAATGCATGAAGGTAAAAATCTTTCAGCCTTTAGAACCACTGTAAAGTGTTAGTAAACCGCACCAATATTTAATTTTTTTTTAACCCTGCAAAGTAAAGGCATAATGTGCTCGCATGCTTTGAAAGGTAAGTATGAAATACTTACCTTTAGAATGAAGCCCTGCAGTACCGCGCTGACAAGCGCTTCCATCTTCACCCGGTCTTCCTTCCGGGTTCGCATCCTCTAGCCATCTGATTGGCTCTGCTGTGATGAAGTGCATGGAAGTGATGTGCACGGGAGTCGTGGACCGCGGAAGGGACAGTACGGGTATACCATCCCTTCTGAACGCATGCACCGGTGACATCACCGGCAGCATGCAGTGTGATTATCTCCTAAACCATGGGCCTTCAAACTGTGGCCCCCCATCATGCCTAGTCATCTCTGTGAATGTCAAAGTTTTACAATGCCTCATGGGACATGTAGTTCTGCAACAGCTGGAGGGCCGTAGTTTGAAGATCCCTGTCTTGAACCATGCAGGTAGAGATTTATAATACCTACTGGTAAGCCTTTGAGTTGGGCTTACTTTCACTTTATCTGCTCATTTAGGTATTGGTGAGAGTAAAAGTACTTTTACTTACCTGGTCCAGCACTCCCCCATGCTCCAGCGGTGGACTGTCCTTTAGCATCCTCATGTCCAATCCAAGGTTGCAGTCCTTTCACCGGTCCTTAGGATGTCAGGAGCTTGGACTGCTTTAGCATGGGGAAGAAGAAGCTGCAGGGACAGGTCTAGCAGAGCCGAGGCTTGGGTAAGTAAACCTACTTTACCAAGTCTCCTAGACCTGAATGGAGCAGTTAAAACTTGCAGTGCAGTCGCAGTGCCACGGCAAAGGAGAGTTTTCAGGTTACCTGGAGTTGGGCTTTAACTAATATAAACTGCTAGATACATTTGCTACTTATCCAAAGATGAAGAGATGACAAGGGAACATGCAAAGTGAACTAGGAAATAGGGGTGTCAGCTGTCTGGCTATGCAGTATGACGGGGATGTCTGAATGATGAGACTGGCTGAACAAAGCTTTTGGCAGGTAGAAAAGGCAATGCACAAGAATGGTCACTGTTTGCCTAGAAAAAAAACCAAGCAAGTTCATAACTACCACTCCCATCAGACACAGATACTTGAAATGTCCATCCATTTTTTCCTAATTGCCCACCGAATCACACATACTCAAAAGTGAGTATTGCTGGTCTTAGAACCTGATGCCCATGTTCATCACTTCTTCCACCTCCCTGATCATGGGGGGGATATATTCGTCTTCTGGCAGCACAGAAAAAAACCCAGGTACGGTGAACTTCAGACGTGATCATCTTTAACAGCCTAGTGATTACAGTGACAGCCTGCCGCCTCTCCCTTGAGTCAATTAGAGGCTAATTACAGGTTTTCCCTGGAGCAGAAAAGTTTCCTTAGGTCTTCTTCTCCATCTAAAGAAGGATTTTAAGGACAATTTAAAGCCACAGTAAAGTAAATGTTTGCATTCTTTCTACGGTGCTTGTGGGTTTCATCTTCAAAATTTCCTGATTTGAATCTTGAGCTGGCATAAGACTTCACTTAGGGTACTGATGGACTTTAAAGAAAGTCCACCCAATCTGGCCATATGTGATCAGATCAGGGGGGTATTTGTATGTCTGTAGTCCTTACCCAGCACGCTATTGGCCAAGCTTTTTCTGTCCCCCCCCCCAGAGACCAAGATGTCATCAAAGTACTTTCTTTCTCTGTAAGTCCCCTTTAACACTGACGGACCGATCGTGTCAGCTTTTCAGGCGGACCTAATTGGACCATCCATTGCTCTCTTTGGAGCGTTGGATGTTAGTGGACACCCGTCGACATCCGATCCTGTCCGCTAAAAACAGGGAACAGATCCCCATCCATCTATCGGATCAGATGACAGTCAGATGGAAACGGCTAGGCGGTCCATTTCCTTCCGACAGCCCCATAGAGAACAGTGGGCTGTGTCTGTGTAGAGAGATCCACAAGTGTGAAAGGGTCCTAAGAGCGGGCATGGATTTTTGCTCATTGCCAACAGATGCATTGATACAGCACTCCAGCAATGTGACCACTATCTAGCAGCTGGCATGTTAAAGTATATGTAAATCCTCACCTTGTAAAACACATAAAAAAAAAAAAATAGAAATGAAAGGCAAAAATGTGTCCTATATAGATAAAACAAAATTATAAATATGGCTCCCCCCCCTTTTTTTTTTTTTTTATAAGTGATTACTCGTTGTTCCTAGCTTAATAAGAACTAGGGGAGGAGAAACGGCAGGACACTTGTCTTCCCAGTAAATGGTTGTGAAGGGGTGGGGTTTCAGCACCAGTCTGATCATTGGAGGAAAGCAGGCCGAGTTCCCAGCACAGCTACTGAACTGACCACGCTGTGCTCTCATGCTCAGTGTGGTCAGTTTTTCATAGGAAAGCAGAGGGACTGGCAGGATCACCAGGTATTTCACACAAAGAAAACAAATTCAAAGAGAACAGGATACTTTATTATACAAGTACCTTGTACAAAATACATATATCAGGAATATGAAATGTTGGGTTAACATATTCTTTAAGAAGCACAGATGCAACCACGAGTCATGTGGGAAAAAGATGAACAGTGGACTGAAGTTCTGAAATGTTTCTGAAGTAAGAGCTGCTAGTGTTTCCTCCAAGCAATTAGATTACAACCTAAATTACAACACCAGGAAAAGAAAATCATAAAATTAATAGAGCTGAAAAAGAATAAAAAAAAACATCTTTTGCTGCAGTACTCCTGCCAGTCTACGTTAAATGATGCTGGCTGTTCAACCCGCTTTCTCTGAGCCCAGGCTGACCTGGGCATGCCCGCTGGGAAGGGTGACACCCAGTGTGGCCGGCTCTCAATGGAACCAATTCACACACCTCCGGGGTGTCCATGGGGCACATTGGAAAAGGGTCCTGTGCGCCTTTGGCTCCGTTTCAGCTCCGAATTCAGGCAAAAAATGTGGACCTGATTCACACCTGAAATGGAGAACAGGGACGCACCGGATCCTGTGCTGTGAGCCGCGGACGCAGCTAGTGTGAACCCAGCCTGAGACTGTATGCAAAGCTTGACATCCCTTGTAAAATCCAAACTTCCTCCCCCTTCCCACATATTAAAGTAGAACTATAGGCAAAACTTTTTTTTTTTCCTTTTTGGATACAGTAAAGGAGGGTTATAACCCCCTTTCAAATTTTTTTGTTTTTTATTTTTTTAACCATCTGTGTCCCATTTTGGATATTTCCTTTCACTTCCTGTCCCATAGCCAAAACAGGAAGTCAGGGGAAGTCCCTGCAAATTAGGGGAATCCCTTGGGGACATCCAGGTCAGAAGGGGCCGCATTGGATGCTTTTCCCTCTATTACCTTTCTGGGCACAATACAAAGTTTGAGGTTTCTCTATACTATTACTTTGATTGATAATGATAAACAGGACAAATAAAGAGAGTATGATCCCCTTAAAGCGGTAGTAAACCAACAGAAAAATAATAAGCAATGGGCCCCCCTGCAGCTTTAAGTCATAATATGTGTATATGTGTGTGTGTGTGTGTGTGTGTATATATATATATATATATATATATATATATATATATATATATATATATATATATATATATATATATATATATATATATATATATATATACTGTATACATATATATATGTATAGCACATTGTAGAAGACTTACCCTCCAGCACAGCGCTGTCATTGCTTACCAATGCTGCCATCTCCACCCAGTCTTCCTTTCAGGTTTGCGGGCTCTGGCTGTAGGAGTGGCCGGGGCTACAATGATGTCCCACCCATTTATGTGCACGGGAACCCTCGGCTCTGGCTTGGAGCTCTGAAGGTCAGGCACAGAATGCCGTCCCTTCAGAGCGCATGCGCTGGTGACGTCACTGGTTGCATGTTGTGGTAATATCTTTTAAATGGTGCAAGTTTAGGAGATATTCACTATACCTCCAGGTAAGCCTTTATTATAGGCTTACCTGTAGGTACAAGTCCAAAAGTGCAGTTTAGCTCCACTTTAACAGGGGCACAGACAGCAATAAAGCCTGATGGGTTCTAATCCATCTCCTCTCTATCCAAAACCCCAAAAAAGTTTTGCCTATAGTTATACTTTGAAAACGTTCTGCTGTCCAATGACAGCTGATCACGGTGTAAACAGAAGCTGGTTGTCGGCATGGCAGTGTGAGGAGGGGAGGAGAGAGCCAATAACCGGCTTGTGTTTAAGTGTTCTGATTATCAGCGCAGTCCCAACAATGCCCACCAGTGCTGCCAATCAGTGCCCATCATCAGTGTCACCTATCAGTGCTGCCTATCAGTGCCCATCAATGCCACCTATCAGTGCAGCCTCATCAGTACCTCCTCATCAGTGCCCATCAGTTCCACCTATCAGTGCCCACCAGTGCTGCCCATCAGTGCCACCTATCACTGCCCATCAATGTCACCTATCAGTGCAGCCTCATCAGTACCTCCTCATCAGTGCCCATCAGTTCCACGTATCAGTACCTCCTCATCAGTGCCCATCAATGCAGCCAATCGGTGCCCACCAGTGATGCCAATCAGTGCCTCATCATCAGTGTCACCTATCAGTGCTGCCTAACGGTGCTCATCAATGCCACCTATCAGTGCAGAGTCGGAAAGAACCAATACAGATATCCAAACTAATGCATGTGATAGGCTGTGTCCATCATGGTCATAAATGGAGCAGAAAATCAAGCTTGGCATAGCTCCTGGGTGAAGACTCAGTTTTTCCTGACACCTTTTCTCTCCTGTGCAAAAACTGTCTGTACAAGTCTGAAAGCTTGAATGCGATTGGTGGCCATTGACAACATGAATACTTTATACATGAAGCTGATGCGTTGCTCTTCAATGCAGTCGTTGAATTGTGCCATACTTTATCATTTGAAACGTAGCATAGTAAAATTCTATAGACATGAGTAATGCGTTCCAGATTGTTATCGTTCTTGTGGAGAGCCTAAGCTAGAGCGGTTTCTACTTTTTCTAAATGAGTTGTGTGCGTGTGGTTTGGATTGTCATAGCATGTTTTGGATCTTCCCACATCTGTCTTTTGGTGGCTGGAATTTTTTGAGGTTATGCCTCTGCTGTCCTTTTTACGGGATGAAAACATCGGCTGGAGACAGAGAAGAAACTAGTGGTAAAGACTTTCATTATGGCAGGGCCGTGCCAGCTGCTGAGGTTTACTGTAGACAGTTAGATTTGAAAGTCTCTATCCTGTTCTTCCTACCATGAAAGTTTGTAGTTGTGTTTTTTTTATGGGAAATCTCCACCTAGTTCTCCTCCAAAAGAGACTCTAGGCGTTCAAGAAGGAGAAGAACTTTACTCTCCCAATCAAAATGGAAAACTTTTAATTCTCATGCTGCCAGCATTAGTAATAGGGAAAGTATATCATATTTACTTGTGTTAAACTTTTTTTTTCTACATCTCTTCACTTACTTCCTGGTTTCTTGCCTAGGTAAATTATGTCATTGTCGTCGAAAAACCACTATACGCTTGCGCTATTAAACGCCTTTTCAGCCTTTTGGTATAATGCATCTTTAAACAACCCGTGTCTCCCGCCTTTCCCCATATAAAAAGACATAGTCACCTTCTTAGCTCCATCAGCTCGACCAACTGACCTGAACCTCGGAGCAATCTTTATTCTTATGACAAATGGAGCTTCATGGTTTCACAATCGACCAATCAACTACAGGCATTCCTTCAAACAGGAGGGGTTATACAACAACCAATGAACAATGACTACAGGAGTCTTATGGGCGTGTCTGGGCATGGGCAGCATGTATGATTTCCCGACCCTGTCTCTGTTATCTATCATCCTCAGCTAGACAATGGAAGCCGCATGGCTGGTCTAAATGCTAAAACCAACAGCCGGTACTCCATACTCCTCTTACTTGACCTCTCTGCGGCCTTTGATACTGTTGACCACCCGCTCCTTCTCAATAACTACATTCCCTTGGCCTCCGAGATTCTGCTCTATCCTGGTTCTCTGCCTATTTATCACGGTACTCCTTCAGTGTTACCTACAACTCTGTCTCCTCCTCTCCATTGCCCCTTTCTGTGGGGGTCCCCCAAGGCTCTGTTCTTGGACCCCTTCCCTTCTCTATCTACACCTCCTCCCTTGGTCACTTAATAACTGCCCATGGGTTCCAATACCACTTATAAGCTGATGACACCCAAATCTATCTGTCTACTCCTTACCTCACTCCTTCAGTGTCCTCTCGCATTACTAACTTACTAACTGACATATCAGCATGAATGTCGCACCACTTCCTTAAAGTGGGGTTCCACCCAAAAGTGGAACTTCCACTCATCGGATTCCTCCCCCCTCCAGTGTCACAGTTGACACCTTTCAGGGGGGAGGGGGGTGCAGATACCTGTATATTACAGGTATCTGTACCCACTTCCGGCATAGATAGCCGCAGAATCTGCGGTTATTTACACCACTTCCTGTCCCCCCCCCGCTGTCTGCTGGGAAACACACGGGTCCCAGAGACAGCAGGGACCATCCGTATTGCGCTGCCCGACTCGCTTCCTGATTCCATTACTGAAGATGGAGGCGGCAGCACCCGGGGACCGAGAGACGGTTCAGCCTCGGGTGCCGACATCGCGGGCGCCCTGGACAGGTAAGTGTCCATGTTTTAAAAGTCAGCAGCTGCAGTATTTGTAGCTGCTGACTTTAAAAAAAAAAAATTCGGCGGAGCTAGGCTTTAAACTAAATCCCTCTAAAACTGAGCTAATATTCCCCCCCGTCCGTGCCCCCCTCAACGACTTTTCCATCAAAATCAACAATGCAACCATCAGTCCCTCCCCTCACGCCAGGGTACTCGGTGTAATCCTAGACTTTGACTTGTCATTTCAGCCTCAAATCCAATCGTTGTCAAAAGTTTGTAGAATTCTCCTCCGTAACATCTCTAAAATTCGCCCCTTTTTAACAAATGAAACCACCAAGCTCCTCATTCACTCCCTTGTTATCTCTCGCCTTGACTATTGCAACTCCCTTCTCATTGGCCTGCCTCTCCATAGGCTATCCCCTCTTCAGTCTATCATGAATGCTGCTGCCAGACTTATCCACCTTACCAACCGCTCAGTGTCTGCCAACCCTCTCCTCCAATCCCTACACTGGCTCCCAATCACCCAGCGAATTAAATTCAAAATACTAACCACAACATACAAAGCCATTCACAACTCTGCCCCGAGCTACATCACTAATCTTGTCTCCAAATATCACCCAAATCGACCTCTCCGCTCTTCTCAAGACCTCCTGCTTTCAAGCTCTCTCATCTCCTCCTCCCATGCTCGTCTCCAGGATTTCTCCAGAGCCTCTCCTATCCTCTGGAACTCGCTACCTCCACCGGTCCAGCTATTCCCTACTCTTGCTACCTTCAGGTGATCCTTGAAAACTCATCTCTTCAGGAAAGCCTATCACGTCTCCAACTAATTTCCTACCACTTCCAACAGCTTATTCCCCACATTTACAACCTTTTGTACCACCTGCCCCACCCTATTCGATTGTAAGCTCTTCTGAGCAGGGCCCTCTTAATCCTCTTGTATTTTATTGTATTATAACTGTATTGTCTCCCTTTTATATTGTAAAGCGCTGCGTAAACTGTGGGCGCTATATAAATCCTGTATAATAATAATAAATCATGGACGCTGTCCGACCATAATGCACCCAAAGACTCCCGTTTTTACCGTTGGCGTGAATCCTTATTCTGCGTTGTTCAGAGAACAACGCATACCCGGATTATACTAACATCCAGTGTGTATGGGAGATTATCTGCAGGTGCACGCCACGGCCCCCCCAAATGTGTTGATCAGGCACACAGGGGTGACACGAGCGTACATCCGCTAAACCGATAATGTCTCTGCAGAGCGAACACATCCCCCCCCCCCAGATGATCATTCTGTGCATCTCACAGGGGCCCTTCGCTGGCGGATATATCCCCGCTCTGCAAACACTTCTCTACATCCCCAACTAACCCCCAGAACTAACACTGGGAGACACTATGACAACACATATTAAATACATCTACATAAAATTTCCACAACAGTCATACATCCCAGGAGTCTTCAGGAGAGGAGGGGTTTTCATAGCTCCCACCTGTCCCTGATTTGCCATCACTTGTCCCTCATTTTGGTCTGATCTATATAGTTGAATATAAAATGCACATTTTTTCTCTTTCAAAAAGTGTTTCCCAGTGTGAAACCTTTCATCCGATTTTTAAATTGCTGCATTTGTAAATTTCAAAAGCCACACTTAACCCCACAACTCTTACTTTACAGGTAAGGGCCCTTTCACACTGAGGCGGGGGCGGCTTCGGTCGGTAAAATGCCGCTATTATTAGCGGCGCTTAACACCGGTATTCGGCCGCTAGCGGGGCGGTTTTACCCCCCGCTAGCGGCCGAGAAAGGGTTAAATACCACCGCAAAGCGCCTCTGCAGAGGCGCTTTGCCGGCAGTATAGCCGCGCTGTCCCATTGATTTCAATGGGCAGGAGCGGTGAAGGAGCGGTATACACTCCGCTCCTTCACCGCTCCGAAGATGCTGCTAGCAGGACTTTTTTTCCCGTCCTGCTAGCGTACCGCTCCAGTGTGAAAGCCCTCGGGGCTTTCACACTGGAATTAAGGTAGCGGCACTTTCGGGTCGGTTTGCAGGCGCTATTATTAGCGCAATAGCGCCTGCAAACCGCCCCAGTGTGAAAGGGCTCTTAAGGTTTACTCTGACAAGGTCACTCAAACCTCCACCCCCCTTACCACCCTGCCAATTTAACTTCCTATCGGGAACCAATACTAAATCTCGGCACAGCCTCAACTTTTGATTTACTTACTTACTTTTCCTGCACCCCATCCCATTCACAGCGAGCTCCCTTTAGGGGTGAATGGAACCGGGGTTGGCCTTTGATGGTGTGGATGTAATCTCCATACTCATCCCGATTTTCGCTATTATTGTCTCTCGTCTCACTAGACGATATCTGCAATATTAATTGCTAGGTTTAACATTTTTAACCAGTTTTGACAAAGTTATATAGAAAACCCCTAACATCTCACAGCAACTGACCATGCATAAATGCTAATATGCATGTCTCTTTCTACGCATTTATTCACTTCTTCCACTGAGACTTGTACTCCTTTCACGTTTTGTTGGCTTGTAACAATGGAATATGTTTGCCTATTACATTCTTGTACCCTTGACTATTGAGATGTATGTTATACACTACTTGTTAACTTGTAAAATTCAATAAAAACTTTTTTGACAAATTTCAAAAGCCAGTCCAAAGGAATAGTAGTTGTAAAAAAGGCACTTGTGGGTTTAACTAATCATTTTTTTTGTATAATTCTCTTTTAAGGGGGGCGTGGCAAGGGGTGTGTCCGATGCCTACATACTTTTGCTAATAGGTGCCCCTCATTTCCCATCTCAGAAAGTTGGGAGGTATGTTTTTTTTTATCGGGTAAGCACACTCTCCTGCATGCATGCTTGAGCTAAGGGCATATGGATTCCAGGAAATAAATGCGATATGAATCATTTGCCCTTACTCAAGATGGCCACAGTCAGAAATGCTATGGGGTTGTTTTTTAAAGTAATTTCTCATCAAAATAAAGCTTGAAGACAATGGATGGATGGTGGCGTTTGCTTTTAACCGCTTGCCGACCGCCTCACGACGATATACGTCGGCAGAAGGGCTCGTACAGGCAGAATCACGTACCTGTACGTTCCCCTTTTAAGCGGCGCCCTGGCAAGCTCCGTGAGTCGGGTCATGGGTCCCGCGGACTCGATCGCCGTGAGGATACCCGCGATCGCCTCACGGGGAGGAAGAATGGGGAGATGCTGATGTAAACAAGCATCTCCCCATTCTGCCTAGTGACAGTGTCACTGATCTCTGCTCCCTGTCATCAGAACAGAAATCAGTGACTTGTCACACACAGCCCATCCCCCCTACAGTTAGAAACACGCCCCCAGGACCACTTCACCCCTACACTGCCACCTAGTGGTTAACCCCTTCACTGCCAGTGTCATTTACACAGGAATCAGTGCATTTGTATAGCACTGATTGCTGTATAAATGACAGTGGTCCCAAAAATG
Source organism: Lithobates septentrionalis (assembly GCA_037952835.1). Classification (NCBI taxonomy): domain Eukaryota; kingdom Metazoa; phylum Chordata; class Amphibia; order Anura; family Ranidae; genus Lithobates; species Lithobates septentrionalis. Next base: position 608,637 of record JBBDGP010002202.1, read on the forward strand.
TCCGATGTGTCCGCCATAATGTCGCAGTCACGACAAAAATCGCTGATCGCTGCCATTAAAAAAAAAAAAAAAAAAATTATTAATAAAAATGCCATAAAACTATCCCCTATTTTGTAAACGCTATAACGTTTGCGCAAATCGATCAATAATCGCTTATTGCGTTTTTTTTACCAAACATATGTAGAAGAATACGTATTGGCCAAAACTGAGGAAAAAAATAGTTTTTTTATATATTTTTGGGGGATATTTATTATAGCAAAAAGTAAAAAATAATGCGTTTTTTTCAAAATTGTCTCTATTTTTTTGTTTATAGCGCAAAAAATAAAAACCGCAGAGGTGGTCAAATACCACTAAAAGAAAGCTCTATTTGTGGGAAAAAAAGGACGTTCAATTTTGTTTGGGAGCCACGTCACACGACCGCGCAATTGTCAGTTAAAGCGACGCAGTGCCGAATCGCAAAAAACGCACTGGTCAGGAAGGGGGTAAATTCTTCCGGGGCTGAAGTGGTTAATACAAAAAAATGAATTAAATAGTGTTTTTGGTTTGTAGTGCTCAGATGCAGTATCCGATGCAGAATCCACTTTAACCCCTTGGATCCGGCGCCTCCCGGCCCTATAAGTGGTTTAGGATGCCAGAAGGCAGGGCGGGGTTTATGATCATGTGACCGCCATGATCGGAAAGCTCCCGAAGGCAAGTAGCAATGTGGAGCTTTCCATTAGCCGCTGGTGACTGTACCAGGAGCGTGCAGGGCGCGCACTCTCGGCACAGCTGTATTTACACCAATTCACACAAATATGCGCCCGCTCAGCGCCAAGGCCCACCCACCAAGAGGCTGCAAATTGTATGCAGCTGGCGACAAAGAGTTAAGCAAAAAAATTAAGGACCTGCTAATGATATACAGGCAGCAATGCAATTTTTTTGAAGATTTAATTAATTCAATGTATTACTTATAAAAACGCAGTCAGGTATAAAAGGTAAAAAAATACAAAATAAGGCAGTTATATCAATAAAAAGATTTAAACTTTGAGTTTAAATCTGCTAAATCCATCCCAGGTGAAGCAAAGGGGGTGCACAATTCTACAGTTTTCTTCAGAAAGCAACCACAGCCTGAGTAGAAAAGCTTGTACCCTGCCAGCATTGCTGCAAAGTGAGACCTTTGGGCTTTTTTGTGGAAGCAGTGGTCTCTCAGCAGAGGTTCAACTCTGTCCCTGCTCAGTCAGGCCTTCCGCTCTGCAATCGGCAAAGTTCATGCACCCTGCTGATTGGAGAGCTTTGCGTGGGAGGCGTGTCATCATTGCGGTCTGTGAGAGATGCAGATTTCATAGACTGCAGTCAGGGCTGATGCAAGGATTTTTGACACCCTAGGCAAAACCTCATTTTGCCGCCCCCCTCCCATTGGCCCCACCCCCTTTGCCCTGCCCATGTATAGCCCACCTTTTTAATGAAGCGCTCATCAAATGTAGCCTCACCAGCACCCATCAATGCAGCCTACCAGTGCCCATAAATGCAGCCTAATAGTGCCTATCAATGAATGTTTGCTTGCTTCCATTCATTCGGGAGTCAGGACACAGACACAAGCCTCCACCGCCGCTGCGCCTCTGACACTAATTGCGAATGGAGCTGCGGCTGCCTGCTGATGCTGAGACTTAGTTGCTTGCTGCAAAGTGAAGAGAGTAGGAACACCAGTGCACCCTAGGCAGCTGCCTAGTTTGCCCAGCGGTAGCACCAGCACTGACTGCAGTGCCAGTGTTTGTTTTTAGACCCCCTCTCCAATTGGCCACTCACATGTTATTTGACGTTCCATGGGTGGAATTCGGACACTAGCACTTTAGTCTATGAGACCCGTAGCGCTCCTATTCGTGGCAGGCTGGAAGTTCAGCAAGAACAGTACTTTTCGGCACAAAGAAAAAGTATTAATTTTAAAGTTCTGCTTTAATATTTAAAACAAAAAGAGTACAGCTTAGTCCTCCTGCAATTATTTGAATAAATACACCCTCATTTGTAAAATAAAAAATAGTATTTATTACATTTTTGCATTCAAGCCTCTAGAGCAGTTCAGTCGTGGTCAATGAGTTGCGGTTGCAATGCACAGGCTCCTGCTTTCCTTATTTCTAGCTGCAATCCAGTATGGAGATACAATTCTTCTGTTATGGGGCTGAAGGAAGTAAACAGTGGACTATAAATGTGGTGTCGGAGCGATCTGTAAGTCGATCTGCTGCGGTGACAGATGGTACTTTTAGTTTTCCCGTTCACTGATCCCTGAGAATGTATAGTGCTAAATTCAAATATCAACAGATTTCTGCAAGAAGCCCCAGTGATTTAGGTACGGTAAGTGGAAGGGCAGTTTGGGGGTAGTGGTTGGGGGAATGCAACCATGTTTCACGGTACACCCTAAATATGAGTGTAACATAAAACATGGTCCCAAAGTTGGACTGTGCCTTTAGAACCCTTTCACACTGAGGCACTTTTCAAGCGTTTTAGCGCTAAAAATAGCGCCTTTAAAGCACTTGAAAACTACCTCCCCAGTGTGAAAGCCCGAGTTTACACTGGGGCGGTGCGCTTGCGGGACGGGGAAAAACGTCCTGCAAGCAGCATCTTTGGGGCGGTGTAGGAGCGCTGTACACAGTCGTCCTACACCGCCCCTGCCCATTGGAACGAATGGGCAGCGCTTTGGAAAGCGCCGCAGCATGGGTGCTTTTAACCCTTTTGGCCGCTAGCGAAAAGCACCGCTTAAACAGTGGTAAAGCGCCGCTAAATCTAGCGGCACTTCACCGCTAACGGACCCACCGCCGCAGTGTGAAAGGGGTCTTAGAATAATTCTACTGTCATTCTATATTGTGGAATGTATTAATGCAGGCTAGTAAATTTACAAAGCAGTCCCTTTTAAAGTGTATATATACCCTCACCTTGTAAAACAACCCATTCAGTTTAAAATAGAAATGAAAGGCAATTATTTGTGTATAGATATAAAAAGACATTATACATACGTCCTCCCCCCTTTTATTTATTTTTTATAATTGATTACATTCCATCTGTTCTCAGCTGCATAAGAGCTGGGGGAGGAGAAACAGCAGTACACTGAGCTTCCCAGTGAAAGGCTGTGCAGGGGGATGGAGGTGTCAGTAGAAGTCTGATCATTGGAGGAGAGAGCAGACTGAGTTCCCAGCACAATTGGAGAATGGACCATGCTGTTTTCTCATTCTTAGTGTGGTCAGTTTTTAATAGGAAGGCCCTGTTTTCACCCAAACAGAGCGATTTTTGGGCGTTTTTGTTTGAGAGTTTTAGAAGCATATTACAAGCATTTTACATGTGTATTCAGGCTTCTGGTATTTTAGCCATTGGAAGCACTAGGGGGCGGAGATTAGGGGTGGAGAGCTGCTGTTTTGCCATAAAACATGCAACAGAACGATTGGAAAACACTCCTGTTGAGCATTTTTCAGGCATTCGCATTATAGTCTATGGGGCCAATCTGCCTAAAAGAAGCTCATTTACTTTTTTGAGTGACAGGTGTTTTTATACATGTGACAAAATGTTCAGATGTGAACAAGAACCATTGAAATGAATGGGATTTTGTTTGTTCAGCATATTACAACTACAAGCTTCCAGCAGAAAATCGCTCAGGTGCGAATGTAGCCGAAAGCAGAGGGACTGGCAGGAATACCAGGGCTTTCACTCAATGGAAGCAATACAATGAGAACAGGATACTTTTTCATACAAGTGCATGGTTCAGCAGGCACATACACTATATTACCAAAAGTATTGGGACGCTTGCTTTTACATGAACTTTGATAGCATCCCAGTCTTAGTCCGTAGGGTTCAATATTGAGTTGGCCCACCCTTTGCAGCTATATTCGCTTCAACTCTTCTGGGAAGGCTGTCCACAAGGTTAGGAGTGTGTCTATGGGAATGTTTGACCATTCTTCCGGAAGCGCATTTGTGAGGTCAGGCACGAATGTGGACGAGAAGGCCTGGCTCGCAGTCTCCGCTCTAATTCATCCCAAAGGTGTTCTGTCGGGTTGAGGTGCAGGTCAGTTCCAGTGAAGGGAACTCTTAAGGCATCAGCATACCAAGACATTTTGGACAATTTCATGCTGCCAACTTTATGGGAACAGTTTGGGGACGGCCCCTTCTTGTTCCAACATGACTGCGCACCAGTGCACAAAGCAAGGTCAATAAAGACATGGATGGGCGAGTTTGGGGTGGAGAAACTTGACTGGCCTGCACCTGATAGAACACCTTTGGGATGATATTAGGGTGGAGACTGCAAGCCAGGACTTCTCATCCAACATCAGAGCCAGACCTCACAAATGCACTTCTGGAAGAATGGTCAAACATTCCCATAGACACACTCCTAAACCTTGTGGACAGCCTTCCCAGAAGAGTTGAAGCTATTATAGAAGCAAAGGGTGGGCCAACTCAATATTGAACCCTACGGACTAGGACTGGGTTGACATTAAACTTCATGTTCATGTCAAGGCAGACGTCACAATACTTTTGGTAATATAGTGTATTAGGAATATCAAATGTTAGGTTTACATATTCTTTAATGCCACAGTCAAAAAACAGACACTGGAGATGGAGAGAACATAAGCAGGTCATGGTAATCCTAACTTCATCTTCGCCATTATAAACGCCCCATTATACATCATTAAAATCTACTCACTGAGCATTATGACGTTCCCCTAGCGATACCAAATAAAAACCTTAAAATGTCCCTAATTCTAGAGCCTTACATCACACTTCCTCTCTGGAGGCAGACCCTGTGGATAAAGAAGGGCTTTCCTTCTCCTTACCCAATTTATTATGCTCTGAAACCTGAGCTGATCTAATGCAGCTGGTTTGAATTTTTTCGGGTGATTGCTTATTTCATCAAATTAACCTTTAATCATGGAATTCTGGTGAGATTTCTGAGTTTCCTTGTTCTGATGACATAATTCATGCTGGTCACGCTGGCCTCAGACACAGATTAGATGGCTTATAAGCAACATATAGCTGCTGGCTCTGACCCTCCGAGGGATGCTATTAAAGTGGAACTCCAATTCTGTTGAGGAAACATAGAAATAAACCCTGACATTTTATGGGGCCATTAAAATGGTTTTGGCAATAATTTTTTTTGGGTCATTTCCTCCTTCTGGAGATGTAAGGCCAGCCATTGACGGTTCAAATCGTGTGTTGGCCGGTTGATTGTACCAGGTTGGTGTATTAATTTGGGTACAACCAGACTGTTGGATTCACTTGCGATTATCGCTAGCGATTATCCCGCAGGGAGACAATTGCTCGGCAGGAGGGATTACCGTGTCAGCACTATCTGTGTTGATGGGGGAATTGTGTGAAAATCGCACAGGCCATGGGCGGCCTAAGGCTTGCCAGGACTTTCTGATTTCTTAGACGCAGAGTCCACCTTCCTGCAGAAAGTGAAGATCTGCTATAAGGACAATTTAGAAATGTTAATTGTGGCTAAGCAGTACTTTTTGAAAAATTTACTATTTTTTCTGATATTCCTCCTAAAAAGAGCAGTGCATTTCCTGGTATCTAAATGCACTCGGCACTCCTTTGCCTTGAGCCTTATAGCTCAATGTCTGCCCCCTCTGACTGCTTGTCTCATGGATTTAAGTGAGATTTGGTGTGGTCAATACAGTGCTGCTCACTGTTCCCCTTCCTGGAGGTCCTGACATGAGGAAGCAAAGCCCTGCCTCTGCCAAGATGGCTACCTGCATACTTAGTGCAAAACAAGGTAAAGCAGAGAAAAATTCAAGCTTGACACCCTCCCGTCCAACAGTCTTCATTCTGAATATTGAAGGAATGAGGCGGAAAATTGTTGAGTGAAAAGCAGCTGCATCCAGTCAGATGCAGCCAATGTGTGGGTATTCTGAAAGCCTTGGGTACTGACTGTCAGAATACAATGGGGGAAATTCAATAAAGCTGCTGCGCCACTTTCCTGGCGTTAATCCCGCTTGGTAATGTATTGCGCCAAATTTATGAAGCATCTGCAATATTTTTGATTCTGGAGTCTGGACTCTCCCTCCAACATGGATTTATCTGGAGTCTGGACTCTCCCTCCAACATGGATTTATCTGGAGTCTGGACTCTCCCTCCAACATGGATTTATCTGGAGTCTGGACTCTCCCTCCAACATGGATTTATCTGGAGTCTGGACTCTCCCTCCGACTCTGCTTTGCCTGGAGTCTGGACTCTCCCTCCGACTCGGCTTTGCCTGGAGTCTGGACTCTCCCTCTGACTTGGCTTTGCCTGGAGTCTGGACTCTCCCTCGGACTCGGCTTTGCCTGGAGTCTGGACTCTCCCTCGGACTCGGCTTTGCCTGGAGTCTGGACTCTCCCTCGGACTCGGCTTTGCCTGGAGTCTGGACTCTCCCTCGGACTCGGCTTTGCCTGGAGTCTGGACTCTCCCTCGGACTCTGCTTTGCCTGGAGTCTGAACTCTCCCTCGGCTTTGCCTGGAGTCTGGACTCTCCCTCGGCTTTGCCTGGAATCTGGACTCTTCCTCCGACTCGGCTTTGCCTGGAGTCTGGACTCTTCCTCCGACTCGGCTTTGCCTGGAGTCTGGACTCTTCCTCCGACTCGGCTTTGCCTGGAGTCTGGACTCTTCCTCCGACTCGGCTTTGCCTGGAGTCTGGACTCTTCCTCTGTCTCGGCTTTGCCTGGACTCTGGACTCTTCCTCCGACTCGGCTTTGCCTGGACTCTGGACTCTTCCTCCGACTCGGCTTTGCCTGGACTCTGGACTCTTCCTCCGACTCGGCTTTGCCTGGACTCTGGACTCTTCCTCCGACTCGGCTTTGCCTGGACTCTGGACTCTTCCTCCGACTCGGCTTTGCCTGGACTCTGGACTCTTCCTCCGACTCGGCTTTGCCTGGACTCTGGACTCTTCCTCCGACTCGGCTTTGCCTGGACTCTGGACTCTTCCTCCGACTCGGCTTTGCCTGGACTCTGGACTCTTCCTCCGACTCGGCTTTGCCTGGACTCTGGACTCTTCCTCCGACTCGGCTTTGCCTGGACTCTGGACTCTTCCTCCGACTCGGCTTTGCCTGGACTCTGGACTCTTCCTCCGACTCGGCTTTGCCTGGACTCTGGACTCTTCCTCCGACTCGGCTTTGCCTGGACTCTGGACTCTTCCTCCGACTCGGCTTTGCCTGGACTCTTCCTCTGACTCGGATTTGCCTGGACTCTTCCTCCGACTCGGCTTTGCCTGGACTCTGGACTCTTCCTCCGACTCGGCTTTGCCTGGACTCTTCCTCTGACTCGGCTTTGCCTGGACTCTTCCTCTGACTCGGCTTTGCCTGGACTCTGGACTCTTCCTCCGACTCAGCTTTGCCTGGACTCTGGACTCTTCCTCCGACTTGGCTTTGCCTGGACTCTGGACTCTTCCTCCGACTCGGCTTTGCCTGGACTCTCCATGTAGGGACTCTCTTTAGGACTGAATGGAGGTTGTAGCGGCTCAGTAGACAAGCAGCTGGATACGGTGCTGGGTGGACTGCACAGCCGTATCTTTGCTGAATTAAGGACATGGGAACATAAGGCTAGTAGGTAGGGTTCAAAATAAGGGTAACTGAGCTTATAACATTTAATGGTGAGCATCTGGCATGAAAGTCGTTGACGGTAGAATGTTTTCTTGCCTCTTTGTTGCTTAGTGGGCATTTCTGGCTGCTTCCATCCCTCCACTACTGGTAAACACTCTTATCTGCCCCTTTCATCATCTTTGTACTGCTGTTAACATGTCTCAGACAGGCCCTCTCCTCTGAAGTCCTCCCAGCCTCTGCCACTATCATTTAACGTGCTTTCAACTAAACCACATTTGTCATCATTAAATAACATTATTGTCATAACACACAGTTTAGACCAATCCCTGTCATCATCTCTTGCAAATCTCCCTGCAAAAGTTTACTTTGCAGAAAGAAAGAAAAAAACAAATCTGTTTGCCAAGAGATTTTTAATTTTTTTTTTCTTGTATTCTTTTAAGCTTTTTTTTTTCTTCATCAAAGCAACATTCTCATCCTAAGCAAAGGGACCCTGTCCCCAGCTGTCCTATTGTACGGAAAGAGGTCTTGTTAACACCATTATCTGGCAGAAAGATTACAGGTAATTGTGATAAAGCAACAATACTACATTTCTGTAATCACATTGAGAAGACTCTGGGCTGCCCCGGGCGATCCTATCAGATGTACAGAAAGTCTCAGAAGTGAGTTTGCTCTCTCCTTATGTTCTCTGTGATCTTAAAAGCTACACCTGGGGCTTTGGGTTTAGAGGTAAAACAAGCAGGTACATAAGGGTGGGGGCTCAGCATCTGCAGTTTTGTTCTGACAGTTTTATATGCAGTTTTTTTTTTTTTTTTTGCTGTTCGGATTGGCAGTGACCATGCTAAACAAACAGAGAGGGCCCCATGCACCCTGCAGGGTTTGATGCGCCCTTGTATCTCGCTCACAAAAGGGCCATTTAATGAATCTGAACTTCAGTAGAAGAAAAAAAGATATGACACAAAAAAAAGAACAAGTCTTGGAACTTTGAGAAGTTTGTTTTTTCTTTTTCCCAGAAGCACTTTAAAAGAGTAGTTACATAATAAGGTTCTATTTAACAACCCCTATTAATCCTTTTTTGCTCAGTTGTGCTGGTTTGTTTGGCCACAGGTGTTCATTGAAGGTCATCTTAAACGAGAACAGAAACCGAGAAATACACAGTTAAAATACATATAAGAGAGCTGTTATACCTGCATAGGATGTGTATATCTATCCAGTTCTGACATTTTACATACTTCTGCTTAGCAAAAGTGGCGAGTCCTTTAACTCCATCCCAGCCAATCACAGTGATCGTTGCCAGTCCCACCTCACTGCATTAGGAGCCACGTAAAGGATTGCTAGGAGGCAGGATAGACTTCCCAATCATGTAATCACTATGATTAGCCACATGATTAGGCGCCTGTCCTGCCACCTCCTGATCATAAACTACTCGGTCATTGTGTTGGGAGCGTGCTCTCAGCACAGAAACCTCAGTCCCCATGGATGCATATCAGCATAAATGAGTACACCCCTTTTGAAAAGTAAGATTTTAATAAATATCTCAATGAACACGGGAATAATTTACAAAGTTTTGACACAACTGAGTTTTATAGAACATTATAGCTCATTACATAAAGTAAGGTTAATAATATAACTAAGGGTCCTTTCACACGGGCTTTCCGCCCGGCGGACTCAGTTTTGCTCAGCGGGGGGATCGCTCCACTGATGACAGGTCTATCTTCACTCACTGTGCAGAGACGAACCTGTCAGAGCCCAATGGGAGATCGGATGAAAACAGGCCGCAATGTTCCTTTTCATCCGATCCTCCAGAGAGATGCAAAATGGCGTTTCCATCCATCTGGATTTCACGGACTGGGTCGGACATCAGCAGACATGTCAACGCTGACATCTGCCGCTCCACAGAAGTGAATGGAGCGTCTGATCAGGTCTGCCTGAAAAACGCATGGAGCCTGTGTGGATGGACCCTTATTTTACAAAATCTTCAGTTTTACTCAAATTAGTTGATGCAAAATGAATACACCCCACAACAAAAACTACTACAGCTAGTATTTTGTATGATCTCCATAATTTGTAAGGACAGCACCAAGTCTTCTAGGCATGGAATGAACAATTTGGCGACATATTGCACCATCTATCTTTTTCCATTCTTCAAGAACGACCTCTTTTAGAACCTGGATGCTGGATGGAGAGTAATGCTCAATTTGTCTCTTCAGAATTCCCCATAATTGTTCTCCGATTGGGTTCAGGTCAGGAGACAAACTTGGCCACTGAATCACTTTCACCCCGTTCTTCTTCAGAAATGCATCAGGTGTCTTGGATGTGTGTTTTGGATCATTGTCATGTTGGAAAAGTGCACAGCGACCAAGGACACGGAGTGATGGTAGCATCTTGTCTTTCAATATAGAGCAGTACATCTGAATTTATGATACCATCAATGAAATGCAGCTCCTCGACACCAGCAGCACTCATGCAACCCCACAAAAGGACACTTCCACCACCATGTTTCACTGTAGGCACAATGCATTTTTTCTTTGTACTCCTCACCTTTGAGACGCCATACAATTTTGAAGCCATCAGTTCCAAAAACATTTATCTTGGTCTCATCAGTACAGAGTCCCAGTAATCTTCTATTTCAGCATGGGCCCTGGCAAATTCTAGGTCAGGCTTTTTTGTGCATGAGCTTTAGGAAAGGCTTTTTTCGTGACCGACACCCATGCATGCCATTCCTCTGCAGTGTACGCTGCATTGTGTCACGGGAAACAATCACCCCAGTTTGGCTTTCTTCTACTTTAGCTAACTGCAGTGAACTTGCATGGCGATTTTCTTCAACCCTTCTCATGAGAAGACACTCCTGTTGAGGTGTTAACTTCCGTTGATTGCCTGGACGTCTCTGTGAGATGGCTGCAGTTCCATCTTTGTTACATTTTTGTATCACTTTTGCTTCAGTATTCTGACTGATGAGTAAAGCTTTGCTGATCTTCTTTTAGCCTTCAACTTTCCTTTGTGTAAAGAAATGGTTTTGTTTCTCAGGCCTTGTGACATTTCTATTCCATGTGGTGCCATTGTTGACAGCATGAAATTGGAAGGGGTTTTCTTTAAGTAACACCCTTTTTATAATCAACTGTCAGCTGAATATCTGATTAATGAATAATTTGACTCACCTGTAGTTGAATTCTTTTTAATTAGGATTTTGTTGTCTAAAATTTAGCTTTGCTCCTAAAGGCCCATACACACGATACGAACATCGGAAGTAAAATTTCGTCCGTTGAGCAATCTGCCGATTTTCGGATCGTTAGTATGGTGCTTTTGACAGCCGATACCAATTTTTCGTACGACAAAAGCTGGATGTGCAGCCAATAAAATTTTAATTGTACGTGAACACAACGTCCGATTATCGTTTAATTTGTACGGTTTTCGTCTGAAAAAAATCGTAAGAGCAAGACTACTCGTGCTCAGAAACTAAAGAATACATTCAAAACTATTCAACACATTACATCGCTTCTGAAGTTTGAATTCTGTCATACGAGAATTTTCATATGGTGAGTAACCTCTTCACTCTTGTGACCTGTTTTCAGCCGACAACGGTGTTTGATCACTCAGTTCTCAGTGCAGAGGCGGCGGGGGTCAGATGCAGCATTAGATCAATGCTGCATCCACCTAGGTGAGTATACATTATTTTTTTTTTTTTAAACCCCATACTTTTCTTTTAGACCCCTTTCACACTGAGGCGCTGTACAGGCGCTATATCGCTAAAAATAGCGCCTGTAAAGCGCCTCTTCTCTCACTCCAATGTGAAAGCCCGAGGGCTTTCACACTGGAGCGGTGCGCTGGCAGGACATCAAAAAAAGTCCTGCAAGCAGCATCTTTGCAGCGCTTTAGGAGTAATAGACCATGTCAAGGGTTACAGCCTAAAAAACTAAAAACTAAAATGAAAAAAAAGTCAAATGTAACCTTTGACCTAGTCTGTTTCTGAGATACCGCCCCTACAGTTCTTGAGGGTTGACTTATTGTGTGCGTATATCTGAGGATTTGAGTTTGGTTAGCTCTGAGGTAGGGGGTGCCCCCCGAACCGTGTGTTGACATTGGGGTGCATTGGATCGGCTGGCACTTCACCAACACTGGATTTGTCATTGGTGTGATACAATGCTTACATGTTTTTCTTTTTGTGAGTATGCATTTGGTTTTACTGCCTATTTATCAGTAAATCTTTTGGTAATTTACTAGCAGTTTGCACCCTCCTACTTGTTTTTTTCTACGGCTTTTTGTTAGATTCAGGAGGGCTGCATCAGCTGACCATTCCAGTGGAAGATTCTTTATTGACTTGAAATTATTGCGTAGAGATTGTGTTGAAATACCCTGAGCCCTGGGTGTGTTTGTATGTATTTATAAACTAATGGATAATCAATATTTTTTTTTCTGGGAAGATGTAATGGAAAGTAAATCTGGCTATACACTACTAGATTTGTTAATGAACATCTCTACAAAAATTTTTTTTGTACAATTGATGACTGGACAAATGTTGTTCAAAACCATTTCAAAATGTTGTTTGTTGTTAAAGTGATATTAAAGCGGAGGTCCACCCAAAAGTGGAACTTCCGCTTTAAGCACTCCTCGCCCCCTGACATGCCACAATTGGCATGTCATTTTTTGGGGGGAGGGAGTGTGTACCTTCTTTTTAGTGGGACTTCCTGTCCCACTTCCTCCTTCCTCTTCCACTTCCTCCTTCCTCTTCTTAGCCCCCTAGGCAACTCCTCCTCTCGCCCTAGGTGGCCCCTCTCTGCTAGTGATCTTCTGGGACACAGGTCCCAGAAGATTTCCTGGCCAATAGCAGAGCGTAGCGCGTCTCGCGCCCGGCCGTGAAGCCATAAGCTGTCACGGCCGGGTGCCCACAGTTGCTTTGACGGCGCCGCGGAGAGGAGGGGGGAGAGGAGCGAGGCTGCGGGCGCCCACATTGCTGGACCGTGGGACAGGTGAGTGTTTATAGCTGCTGACTTTTAATAAACTAAAAAAACGGGTGGAACTCCGCTTTTAAGGCCTCATGCACACTGAAAGTTAAAAAAACTTTATAAAAACACCAGTTGCTTTGCAGTGAGTTTTTCAAAGTTTCTGCAATAGCGTTTTTTTTTTTTTTTCAATGGATCAAAAACGTTAAACACTGGTGAGCTGTATTTTTGATCGTTTATCTGCGTTTATACGCGTTTATGGATGTTGGAGCGTTTTTACAGCTAAAAAAACTCCTCTCAGAAGCCACTAGTTTTGTTTTTTTTTTAAAGCCAAGAAACACCCCAGCCAAAAACTGCTGATAACAGCCTATGTGTGCATGGACACATAGGATAACATGATGGGGAGTTTATTGACTGTAGAAAAAAATGTCTGAAGCCAAAAACAGTTGCTGTAAAAACGTCCAAAAACATCCAGTGGCCCAAAGGTAATTTGTACATTTTTTTTTTTTTTTGTTTATTTTTTTTAAATAACAAACATACTACACTTACCTGCTCTATGCAATGGTTTGGCACAGAGTAGCCCCGATCCTCCTCTTCTCAGTTCTGCTCATGGCACCTCCCTCCTGCCGAGCAGGTTCGCTCCTGAGCAGCTGCTTTGCGTGTCCATTCACATACACAGCTGTGACTCGGCCCGCCCCCTTTCTAGCCTCATTGGCTCACTGGCTGTGATTGAGGAGGGAGAGTCTCCAGTGAGCAGAGGCTTTTGTGCAAATCGCTGGATCATGATAGGGCTCAGGTAAGTATTAGGGGGGCTGCTGCACAGAGAATGCATAAAGGTAAAAAAAACGTTGAGCCTTTTCAACAACTTTAACATCCAATTTTTAAATGACTGTAATATCCCAAATGAAAACCAGATAAACCGTTAGAAATGTATTCATACAAGACAAAAATTCCATCCTGCTCTTTCCAACTCTCTTGTCACTGTGGTCAAAATTGAATGTTGATTTGACCCCATTAACAATCACTAAAACGTTCTTAAATTGGAGCTCCACCCAAAAGGGGAAGCTCCGCTGGTCTGTCTCCTCCCTCCGGTGCCACATTTGGCACCTATCTGGGGAGGGGGGGTTCCTGGTTTTGACAGGTACCCGCTCCCACTTCCTGTTGAGTTTGCTGCTGCCAGAAGTTCCGCCCTTGCCGCAGCCAGCCCATTGAGAAAGCACAGCACGATTTGCGCATGTGCAGTAAGAAACCCGCTGTGAAGCCACAAGGCTTCACTGCCAGTTTCCCTTACCCAAGATGGTGGCGCCGGCACCCGAGAGCTGATTCAAGAATCGGCTTGGGCAAGGACACTGAGGGATCCCTGGACAGGTAAGTGCCCTAATTGGTAAAAGTCAGCAGCTACAGCATTTGTAGCTGATGACTTTTAATTTTTTGCTGGGGCGGGGCGACTAGAGCTCCGCTTTAAAGCAAAATAATTCAAGTGAAATTCTACTAGTGTATAGCCAGCTTAATACTTACCTTATTCCTCAATCCTACAGCAGTCAACACATTTGTCTTCTCCTGCCCTGGAATGTGGAGGGTCCTTCAACCTCATCCCTTTTAATGTAGGACCAGTGGTTGCCTGAAGAACCTGTGCAGTAGGTAAGTAATACTCTCCATTAGAATACCCCCTAGAATAAATCAGTAGTATATCCTATTTATGTCTTTATGGACAACTCAGATTTCCATTTAAAATGAAATAAAAAAAAAAGAGATTTGTTGAAACAAGCCTTTGGAACACCACAAAGCCCATTCATCTGCCGTGTTGTAAAGCGCCGCGATTTTATTTAATTGTTGCCTGAGAGAGGGCATTGGCCGTTTCCTGCCAACACCACACATGTGAGCACGCACCATGAGAATCAAAGCACTTGTGAGCAAGGCTTGTACACTTGTTAAGTCCGGGAATATACAGTGCCAGTCCCATTAAGGTCTTTCAAGGCAGAAGAGAAAGGGGTCCATGAGTTGGGATTGTGAGGCAACAGAGCGTCTCGGTACTTGGCAGGAAGAAAAGCCCCTTATTCTTCCACGGCTGAAATGAGATGAACTCCTACAGAGTAGCTGTACCAGCGGAATGAGAGCTGACGAAACACTCCTGAAGAAAACAGAGCTCTGGCCCGGCCACTCTTTCCTAATCAAACATGCTCACCACGCATTCATTGAAGGGTTCTGTTGACACGTTTTGTGTTGCCAGTGAAGGGCAGTAATTAGTTTTTACCAATCTGTGTTGACACCACCCAGTTCCTTTCACGCCTGCTTGTATCACGCTGCACTTCTTTGGGAACACGATGTCCAAAGATGTTTCTCTCTGTCAATTTCTATTACGATGCTTCTGCTTTTTATTGGTTGAACAATGTTTCAGCGTACAGAGTGAACTGATTATTTCATTTTGGTGCACATTTTTTGGCGTTGATGATTTGTAAATCACTTTAAATAGTCAACGAACTGCAGCTGAACAAAATACAAAGCTGCAACTTTTTTTTTTTTTTTTTAAGGCATGGAACTGCAACACACATGTTGTGCCGCTGTAGTGTAGAGTTGTTGGCACCTATTGTACTTGTGCGTTGGTTTGGTATGTAAAATGAATGGTACCATACCGCCCAAAGAGCTTTGTTATGGTAACATGGGGTATAACACTCATTACCACAGTACACAAGTCTGTCATTTTCTTGTTTCTCTATTCACGTGACTGAGACCCAGTTGTAATGGCTGTAGTATGTAGACGAGGATGATAAGGAATCCAGTGCAATCAAGACCTACTGTCTGTGCAGCCTTATCCTAGAACGAATATGGCTCACATTCTAAATCTGTTATAGACAGCTGGGGTTTCAGCCGATTCAGCAGCAATTTGCAATGCAGTTCATCCTGTTGTCACCACCTGGCTTGACAAAAGTTGAGTTTCAATTGACTTTTGTCAAAGGAACCAGATGGAAAATTGTGACTGCATCAAATCATTTTCTGTCACTGTTCAGGTAATCTGAAGCTGTCAAATACAATAGCTGGCAGGGATGATCATTGTGGAGGAATTTATACGTGTATTACTATTATTATTAGTATTATTATTATTACAGGTACTTGTATAGTGCTGTCAATTTTACGCAGTGCTTTACTAGCCTAAAGGCAGCCATACATGGATCAAAATTTTAGCCAGTTTAGCAGGGACCAGACAGATTTCGACTCATGTATGGGCAGGCTGGTTGTACAAAAGTCAGTCAACCTACTGATTGACTTCTGTACAGTCACCCTGTCGGGTTTTTTACCCAAGCGATCATTGAAGCTGGCTATAGCTGGCAGCACTGATTGGTGTGTTCTGACCGCTGTTAGAATACAATAACTCAAATAACCATACACAGTTCAAATCTTGGCCGGTTCAGCAGTAACTGGCCAAGATTTGAACCGCGCGTGGGCAGGCTGAATGTACCAAGTTGATCGCTCGAACAACTTGGATACAACCAGCATGCAGGATTTCACCCTTGATAATCGCTAGCGGCTGCTATAGTCGCTAGCAATGATTACGGTCTTCTCTCAGCAGGGGTCGATGGTGGGCGGGGGAAGGCAGTGGCCCAGGAAGGATTCCCGCTTCAACACTGTCTGTGTTGATGTGGGGAATCAAGTGAACGGGTTGCAGGAAAGAAATCTGCTGTGTATGGCCGGCCTAATGCCGCGTACACACGAGCAGAATTTACGAGAGAAAGAGTCCGATGGGAGCTTTTCATCGTATATTCCGACTGTGTGTATGCCCCATCGGACTTTTTCTGTCGAAAATTCAGATGGACTTAGATAGAGAACATGTTCTATATTTTTCCAACGGAACAAATTACTTTCGGAAAAACCGCTCTGTATGCTGTTCCAACGCACTAAAAACGACGCATGCTCTGAAGCAAGTACAGACGGAAGCCATTGGCTACTGACTATTAAACTTCCATTTTCTCGTCCCATTCTACGTGTTGCACGTCACCACGTTCTGGATGGTCGGAATTTGGTGAGACCGTCTGTAGGCAAGACAGCTTGAGCAGAATTCCGTCGGAAAAACCTTCAGAGTTTATTCCGACGGCAAAACCGGTCATGTGTACAGGGCATTAGGCTGCTCACAGATGGCTCGAATTTTGGCTGATTCAACAGGTGGTCCTTTAAAGTGGTTGTTAAGCCACTTGTATTAGAACAATACGTTTCCCTGTGTCTGTGTTAAATCATAAATATGCTTATCTGCACTGAAAACACAGCATCTTCCTGTGATCAGTTGCCTCCTCTCTCCTCTGTCCGGCTGACAGTTCCAGCAGGTGGGGCCGAGCACTGCCACTGACGTCAGCCAGGGAGGAGAGGAGAGAGCGAGCCGAGGAGTCACATGATCGCAAGAAGACTCTGTTCTCAGTACAGATAAGCATATTTATGATATAACACAGACACAGGGGAACTTATTGTTCTAATAAGCATTTTAATGTTAAGTATGAGAGCAGCAGGAGTGGGGGTTATGCGGGCGCTGACACGAGCCGACAGTCAGAGAGGGGAGGGGGGAGAGGATGGAGGAGAGGACACAGGAGACAGAGAGCAGGCTGGGGCTGACTAAGGCACATACGCTGACAACAGCAGCCCTGATTATATTGTGGTCAGCGTACAGGGGGAAGGGCATAGCCAGGCAGGATCAGACAGGTAGTTCAGGTGATACATGGGGCCAAATGACACAGTACAAGTGCTGTGCTGTATAACATGCTTTAAGGGCACAGAATCAGTTTTTTTTGGGGGGGGTTAACAAACACTTTAAGCACCACTCAACTCAACAAAAGCAGTTTTAAAAATTGGCTGAGCCAAATGGAAAATTATTGCCAGAACCATCACTGAATCCTATTAGATGCATTCACTGTTTGAAAGGGTCATTGTATTCAGGCAGCTGCAGATGGCACGACTGCCTGAAAACGATAGGCGGCAGAGGAGATTCCTCCATCCGTGCTGTTAACATGGATGGGGGAGTCAGTTGATCTTCTCTTATTCAGCCAAGTCGAAAATTGTTAGCGGAACAGTGCCTGCGTCCAATCAGATTAAGGCACTGTATCAGTATTCTGACAGCTGGCAGCACTGGCTGTCAGAATACAACAATCAGCATGGGAGATTTGTCCATTTGCAACTTTAGTGTGGATGGAGAAATCGGTTACTTTTCTTTTGTTTAGCCTACTGGCAGTATATGGACAGCGTAAAGTTGAGCTCCACCCAAAAGGGGAAGCTCTGCTTGTTTGCACCCACTGCCCCTCCACTTCCACATTTGGCAATTTTTTGGGGGGAGGGGGTGGGCAACTACCTGGTTTTGACAGATACCCGCTCCCACTTCTGGCTCAGATTGCGCGGTGAACAGAGCCAGAAGTTCACCCCCCCCCTCCTTCCCCCACAGTCTCCTGGGACACATCACAGTTCCCAGAAGACTATGGGACCATTCACAAGGCGCAGCGCGATTCGCGCATGTGCAGTAGGAAACTGGCTGTGAAGCTGCAAGGCTTTACTTCCCGCTTTCCTTAGTTCAGATGCCGTGATGCGATGTATTTGTAGCTGCTGACTTTTTTTTTTTTTTGGGGGGGGAGCCTGGAAATTCTCTTTAAGAGGGGATTTCCCTCACTTTTGAGATGTTTCCTTCTACTTCATGTTGTATTCAAAAGACAAGAAGTGCAGGCAAACCTCTTGGGACCCTTTCAGACGGCGGGTCCGATCAGTAGACCTGATCTGATGATCTATTCACCCCTATGGACAGATGGGTGTAAACGGATTGACTATCTCTGAATCTGATACAGTCTGCTAAAAAAAACAGAGGGGAATTTGTCCTCTTTTATTTAGATGGATCGGATCAGAGAGTAGTTGGGTGTAAACGGACAGTAGAGTTGATTTACTCCTAGCAGTCCATAGAGCAGTGCGGGCTCCAATCAGCAGGGGATCTGTGAGCGGATCCTCTACTGATCCAAATAGAATTATCCCCATATGAAAGGGGCCTTAATAGGACACAGATCTGCAGGAGTTTGAACCATTCCCTTTTCTGTACTAAAATTAAATATATGTGTACCCAACTTCCCTAAAGGTGACTATACACTATACAATTTGTGCAAGGGCCTGCCTGATTGGATACAAATTGAATACATTATTGGGTATGTCCTTCTAGTACACATTTTTGGTAACTACAGTATCTCACAAAAGTGAGTACACCCCTCACATTTTTGTAAATATTTTATTATACATTTTCATGTGACAACACTGAAGAAATGACACTTTGCTGCAATGTAAAGTAGTATATGTACAGCTTGTATAACAGTGTAAATTTTCTGTCCCCTCAAAATAACTCAACACACAGCCATTAATATCGAAACCGCTGGCAACAAAAGTGAGTACACCCCCAATTGAAAATGTCCAAATTGGGCCCAATTAGCCATTTTCCCTCCCAGTGTCATGTGACTCATTAGTGTTACAAGGTCTCAGGTGAGAATGAGGAGCAGGTGTGTTAAATTTGATTTTATCGCTCTCACTCTCTCATACTGGTCACTGGAAGTTCAACATGGCATCTCATGGCAAATAACTTTCTGAGGATCTGAAAAAAAGAATTTCTGCTCTACATAAAGATGGCCTAGGCTATAAGAAGATTGCCAAGACCCTGAAACTGAGCTGCAGCACGGTGGCCAAGGTGGCGGTTTAACGGGACAGATTATTATTATTATTATACGGGATTTATATAGCGCCAACAGTTTCCGCAGCACTTAACAAAATGAAGGCAGACATTACAGTTACATTACAATTTGGTACAAGAGGAATCAGAGGGCCCTGCTCGTTAGAGCTTAGAATCTGGGCGGGAGGGTCAATTGATACAAAAGGTAAGATGAGCTGATGGAGAAAGTAAAACAGTGTATTAGTTAGAAGCAGGATAAGCTTCTTTAAAGAGAAGGGTTTTCAGGGACCGTCAAAGGAGGGGAGAAGCTCTGGAGAAATCCTGGAGGCCAGCATGGGAGGAGGTGACAAGGGAGCTAGAGAGCAGGAGGTCTAGGGAGGACCGAAGAGAGTGGCTTGGTTGGTATTTTGAGACTAGGTTAGTGATGTAGCTGGGGGCAGAGTTGTGGATGGCTTTGTAAATTATGGTTAGTACTTTGAGTTTTATTCGTTGGGTGAGTGGAAGCCAGTGCAGCGATTGGCAGAGAGGGGTGGAGGACACTGAACGGTTGGTAAGGTGGATGAGTCTTGCGGCAGCATTCATTATGGAATGAACGGGGGATAGTGTATGTAAAGGTAATCCGATGAGGAGTGAGTTGCAGTAGTCGAGGCGAGAGATAACCAGGAAATGAATTAGAAGCTTGGTGGTGTCATTGCTTAAAAAGGGGCGTATTCTAGAGATGTTGCGGAGGCTAAGGCGGCATGATTTGGACAGGGATTGGATGTGGGCCTGAAAGGACAGTTCAGAGTCTAGGGTTACCCCTAGCACCCTGGCATGTGGGGAAGGACTGATAGTTGTGCCATTGATCTTGACAGAGAAGTCAGGGGAAGGGGCACGTGGGGGAGGAAATATTATGAGCTTGGTTTTAGATAGATTCAGTTTGAGGAAGTGGTGTGATATCCAGGCTTATATGATTGTTAGTAAATTAGTGATGTGTGAGAAGACTGATGGGGTGAGCTGAGGGGTAGAGAGAAACATAGATTTGGGTGTCATCGGCATATAAATGGTAGTGGAAGCCATGGGAGGCTATCAGCTGACCCTGGGAGGATGTGTAGATCGAGAATAGTAGAGGTCCAAGGACAGAACCTTAGGGGACTTCAACGGTAAGAGGGTTTGGAGAGGAGGAAGTGGAGCTGTAAGTGACACTGAAGGTGCAGTGAGATAGATAAGATTTGAACCAACGGAGAACACAGCAATGCATACCAAGCAAATTGCGTTTTTTGAGGAGGAGGGGGTGATCAACTGTATCAAAGGCAGCGGTGAGGTCCAAGAGTAAGAGTATGGAATAATGACCATTGGTTTTAGCTGTTAGTAAGATGTTTGTGAGTTTTAGGAGAGCAGGTTTCTGTGGAGTGCTGAGGACCAAATCCAGACTGAAGGGGATCAAGAAGATTATTCTCAATGAGGTCGTCACTCAGTCGCTTGTAGACTAAGGGTCGGTTCACACTGGGGCAACACGACTTCAGCGCGACTTTGCACGGCGACTTCAACGCGGCTTCGACGCGACTTCAGCGCGACTTCAGCGCGACTTTAGCAAATTACAAGGCGACTTGAAGTCGCCTCCATGACAGGCGACTTCGGCTGTGGCCAATCACAGGGCAATCAGCTCTCTGGGAGGGAGGGGGGAGGGAGGGGTTTTCCCTGCAAAGTCGCTTGACTTTACAGAGAGATCCGACTTGGAGGCGACTTCCATTGATTTCTATGGTACAGGTCGCCTACCAAGTCGGATCAAAGTAGTACAGGGAGTACGCTCTGAAGTCGGAGCGACTTCAGTAGTGTCTATTAAGACGCTTGCGTTCACTTCCATTGAATCTATTTCTGGGGCGACTTGGGGCGACTTGAGGGCGTACAAGTCGGATCCCAAGTCGCCCCAGTGTGAACCGACCCTAAACGTTTAAGGAGTTTGGAAGCCAAAGGGAGTAAGGAGAATAGGTCTTGGGTTGTTAAGATTGGTGGGGTCCAGTGAGGCCTTTTTTGCTATGGGAGCGACTAATGCATGTTTCAGAGAGTTGGGGAAGATGCCAGTAGAGAGGGAGAGGTTGAAGTTATGAGTTAAAGAGTGTAGGATAGAGTCAGAGGGTGACCATAGTATTTGAGAAGGAACAGGGTCCAGCAGGCAGGAGGTTAGGTGGGCGGTAAAAAAAAAAATGACTTCCTCTGTAGTAGCTAGGTTAAACAAGAGTATTGATTGTACAGGAGGACAAAGAGTGTAAAGTGAGGGAGATATCTGTAGAGTGGAGATCTCGAGACAAATTGTCTCAATCTTATTTTTGAAGTGATTAGCAATTTCCTGGGCAGTGAGTAAGTTAGTGGGTGGAGGTAATGGAGGATGAAGTACAGTGTTAAAGGTAAAAAAGAGTTGACAGGGACTGCGTGAAAGGGTGTTAATGAGTGATAAAGTAGGTCTGTTTGGCAATGTGGAGGCAGGAATGGTATTTTTGGTGGGCAGATTTATGTTGGCTGAAATCTTGCTGCAACTTAGTCTTACGCCACAGACGCTCAAGAGCACGGCTCTGTATTTTGAGGCTTCTGGTCTTGTCTGCCTGCCAGGGTTGTAGTGGTCGGGGCCTGATTCTGTGCATAGTGAGGGGGGCCAAGGTATCCAGGGAGAGTCACAGTGAACTGTTGTAGATAGAAGTGGCCCGGTTGGGACAGGACAAGGATGTCATAGAGACAATCTGTAGCAAAAAAAAAAAAGAGAAGGGTTATGTGTGGTAGTTGGAAGGCAAGAAAGAGGAAGATAAGGAGAAAGTGAAACTAATAAGGTGGTGATCAGAGAAGGGAAAAGGAATGCTGGAGAGGTTGCGTGGAGTTCATAGGTAGGAGAATATGAGGTCAAGGCAGTTGCAACAGAGTGAGTAGACCATACAGCGGTTTAACAGGACAGGTTCCACACAGAACAGGCCTTGCCATGGTCGACCAAAGAAGTTGAGTGCACGTGCTCAGCGCCATATCCAGAGGTTGTCTTTGGGAAATAGACATATGAGTGCTGCCAGCATTGCTACAGAGGTTGAAGGGATGGGGGTCAGCCTGTCAGTGCTCAGACCATACGCCGCACACTACATCAAATTGGTCTGCATGGCTGTCATCCCAGAAGGAAGCCTCTTCTGAAGATGATGCATAAGAAAGCCCGCAAACCCTTTGCTGAAGACAAGCAGACTAAGGACATGGATTACTGGAACCATGTTCTGTGGTCTGATGAGACCAAGATAAACCTATTTGGTTCAGATGGTGTCAAGCGTGTGTGGCGGCAACCAGGGTAGCAGTACAAAGACAAGTGTGTCTTGCCTACAGTCAAGAATGGTGGTGGGAGTGTCATGGTCTGGGGCTGCATGAGGGCTGCCAGCACTGGGGAGCTACAGTTCATTGAATCCATGAATGCCAACATGTACTGTAACATACTGAAGCAGAGCATGATCCCCTCCCTTCGGAGGCTGGGCCGCAGGGCAGTTTTCCAACATAACGACCCCAAACACACCTCCAAGACGACCATTGCCTTGCTAAAGAAGCTGAGGGTAAAGGTGATGGACTGGTCAAGCATGTCTCCAGACCTAAACACTATTGAGCATCTGTGGGGCATCCTCAAATGCAAGGTGGAGGTGCACAAGGTCTCTAACTTCCACCAGCTCCGTGATGTCGTCATGAAGAGGACTCCAGTGGCAACCTGTGAAGCTCTGGTGAACTCTATGCCCAAGAGGGTTAAGGCAGTGCTGGAAAATAATGGTGACACTTTGGGCCCAATTTGGACATTTTAACTTAGGGGTGTACTCACTTTTGTTGCCAGCGGTTTAGACATTAATGGCTGTGTTGAGTTATTTTGAGAGGACAGCAAATTTACACTGTTATACAAGCTGTACACTCACTACTTTACATTGTAGCAAAGTGTCATTTCTTCAGTGTTGTCACATGAAAGGATAGAATAAAATATTTACAAAAATGTGAGGGGTATACTCACTTTTGTGAGATACTGTATAAAGCAGACTGTACCTAGATTGTGTAGTGTACGACCAACTTTAAAGCTGAACTCTAGGGCGATGTAAACTACACAACAACAAAACGGGTAGGTACCTAATTTGAAATCCGTCGCCATATACAGTGAGGACAGAAAGTATTCAGACCCCCTTAAATTTTTCACTCTTTGTTATATTGCAGCCATTTGCTAAAATCATTTAAGTTCATTTTTTTCCCTCATTAATGTACACACAGCACCCCATATTGACAGAAAAACACAGACTTGTTGACATTTTTGCAGATTTATTAAAAAAGAAAAACTGAAATATGACATGCTCCTAAGTATTCAGACCCTTTTCTGTGACACTCATATATTTAACTCAGGTGTTGTCCATTTCTTCTGATCATCCTTGAGATGGTTCTACACCTTCATTTGAGTCCAGCTGTGTTTGATTATACTGATTGGACTTGATTAGGAAAGCCACACACCTGTCTATATAAGACCTTACAGCTCATAGTGCATGTCAGAGCAAATGAGAATCATGAGGTCAAAGGAACTGCCTGAAGAGCTCAGAGACAGAATTGTGGCAAGGCACAGATCTGGCCAAGGTTACAAAAAAATTTCTGCTGCACTTAAGGTTCCTAAGAGCACAGTGGCCTCCATAATCCTTGAATGGAAGACGTTTGGGACGACCAGAACCCTTCCTAGAGCCCATCTGGCCAAACTGAGCTATCGGGGGAGAAGAGCCTTGGTGAGAGAGGTAAAGAAGAACCCAAAGATCACTGTGGCTGAGCTCCAGAGATGCAGTCGGGAGGTGGGAGAAAGTTGTAGAAAGTCAACCATCACTACAGCCCTCCACCAGTCGGGGCTTTATGGCAGAGTGGCCCGACGGAAGCCTCTCCTCAGTGCAAGACACATGAAAGCCCGGATGGAGTTTGCTAAAAAAAAACACCTGTAGGACTCCAAGATGGTGAGAAATAAGATTCCCTGGTCTGATGAGACCAAGATAGAACTTTTTGGCCTTAATTCTAAGTGGTATGTGTGGAGAAAACCAGGCACTGCTCATCACCTGTCCAATACAGTACCAACAGTGAAGCATGGTGGTGGCAGCATCATGCTGTGGGGGTGTTTTTCAGCTGCAGGGACAGGACGACTGGATGCAATGGAGGGAAAGATGAATGCGGCCAAGTACAGGGATATCCTGGATGAAAACCTTCTCCAGAGTGCCCAGGACCTCAGACTGGGCCGAAGGTTTACCTTCCAACAAGACAATGACCCTAAGCACACAGCTAAAATAACGAAGGAGTGACTTCACAACAACTCTGTGACTGTTCTTGAATGGCCCAGCCAGAGCCCTGACTTAATCCCAATTGAGCATCTCTGGAGAGACATAAAAATGGCTGTCCACCAACGTTTACCATCCAACCTGACAGAACTGGAGAGGATCTGCAAGGAGGAATGGCAGAGGATCCCCAAATCCAGGTGTGAAAAACTTGTTGCATCTTTCCCAAAAAGACTCATAGCTGTATTAGATCAAAAGGGTGCTTCTCCGAAATACTGAGCAAAGGGTCTGAATACTTAGGACCATGTGATATTTCAGTTTTTCTTTTTTAATAAATGTGCAAAAATTTCAACAATTCTGTGTTTTTCTGTCAATATGGGGTGCTGTGTGTACATTAATGAGGAAAAGAAATGAACTTAAATGATTTTAGCAAATGGCTGCAATATAACAAAGAGTGAAAAATTTTAGGGGGTCTGAATACTTTCTGTCCCCACTGTATGTATTTTATTTGTGTATTTAGATGCTTGTAAGCTCAGCTTTAAAAAAAATGTGTTGGGTTTATTGAGTATTACGGTATGAAAGAGGTTTAATTTTTTTTTTTTTGGAAACAGCTTTTTCCTTTGTGGTAAGACATTTACTTTGTGTCATGTAAATACTTTCATGTTGATGTCGAGAAGTTAAACCTTGTTCGTTCGGAACCTATTGGGAGAAACAGGAATGGTGGGTGAAGGAAATTGAGGTCAGGTTGGCTCTGTGTTCTCTGGGATCTGCCACTCGGGCAGTGACATATTTATGTGTTGGTGACGAGGACGACGTGTTTAGGCCAAAAGCAAAGACTAAAGAAGAGTACAGATCTGCTGCGGAGGAGGAGATGAAACTCTTTGTAGATATCCTTCTAGCCACACTGAAGGAAAATGTTAGATTTCAGGATAAAGTACCAGTGACTGGCAGTACAGAAGGGGAAAGTCCGACTTTTCTAACAGCAGTGTTTTGTTTTCCTAGACATGCATGGAAGCCTATGGGTCATCTGAGCACCAGGACCCACCATGTGGCACTTTGATCCTTTTCCTCTGCTCCAGATCCCAAGTCTATGGTGAGAGCATCAATAAGGGGCTCTAGTTGTGCGGGGGGAGGAATGGTAGGAGGGACAGGCTTAAGCTGGATATATCAAATTTTGGCAGATACCTGCAGAATCATCCAAAATTCATTCCGTGGGTGGCCCTGTTGGCACCACCCGGCTCTGCAAAAGTGAAATTTTCAATCAACTTTTTTTTTCGAAGGAACTGTGTGGGAAATTCTCAGTTGAACAGTGCCTGCATCTCATCAATGGCAAGTGCCAGCCGGCAGCAGTTTTGTCCATCTATGTGGTTTAACGGGGATGGGGGAATCAGAGTATTTAACAGTGGAACTAAAGTCCACAGTGGTCCAAGGTCCCCCGCCAGTGATGGTATCTTGTACCTAGCTTCCTCTGGGTGCTGGGCTGCAGCCGTTTTTACTGGTTGACATGGGATAACCACACTTGTGCGCAAATGCAGGAGTTCTGCCATCCCTGTACACAGGATCTGTGCTGAAATGTAAACTGAGTTGTGCTTGTGCAGCTCAGTGTACATTCTAAAGAAGGCTGTGAGCAGGCAGGTAGCTTTATTTTATTGCAGAAGAGACTTTTTGTTCATTTTTTGCACAAAGTATTTGTGTGTGAGTGCTGCAGGAGTTGTTGATTTTGCATGTAATGAGCCTGCCTTCTTGCAGTTTTTTTAAATGGAGAGTTCTGCTTTAAAAGAGAGGAACCAGGGTAGCGCTCCTCTGACAGCCAATAGCTCCCGCTGCTGTCAATCAAATCCAATGACGCGGGAGCAAGGTCGTGGGGCCGAGTCCTGCTGCCTGTGTCAATGGACGCAGCAGCAGGACACGGGCGTGCCCGCACGAGTGCCCAGAGAGAGAGTAGCTCTCCAACGGGGCACTCGAGAAGAGGAGGAGCCAGGAGCGCCGCTGAGGGACCCCAGAAGAGGAGGATCGGGGCCACTCTGTGTAAAACCAACTGCACAGCGAAGGTAAGTATGACATGTATTTTTTTTTTTACATACCCTTTAAGAGGAGTTCCCATTTTAAAAGCAAAATTAAAAGTCAGCAGCTACAAATACTGCAGCTGCTGACTTTTAATAATCGGACACTTACCTGTCCCACGGTCCAGCGATGCGGGGGATAGAGGCTCCGTTTGTCTCCCCCTCCGTTCGGTGGCGCTGGCATTGCAACTGTGGGCGCCGGCTGTGGCTTCACAGCCGGGCACCCACTGCGCATGCGCGAGGGTCGCCGTGCGCCGTGATTGGCCGCTCAGTGATTGACAAGAGGGAGGGGGCACAGCTGAGCCCTTCCTGCGCCCAGAGGAAGTGATGTCACCAGCCCAGGCACTGAAGGAGGCAGACTACAAGGGACCCCCTAGCAACAGCCATTTAGAGGTGAGTAAAAAAAAAAAAAAATTCCAAATGTTTTTTTTTATTTTTTTTATTTTTTAGGAACATTCATGCTTTTTTTTTTTTTCGTTGGAACACCACTTTAAGTTTGTGCTCTAGACCTTTCACCAAAGCGTCTTCCATTTTAGACATTGAGCAGGTGTTTGTGTGAATGTCCTGGACACAGTCTCCTGCAGTGTGCCTCCCAGAGCTGTGTGTGGCTATTCCTCCCTGGCTGTACACTCTGATTGGCGTCTCCTGCATGTCTGCTGCTTCTGGTTCAGATAACCAGTGGAAGAATTGAGAGCTATGCGGAGACAGAGGATCATTGTCACAGCTCGGCTGAAGGCAGTTCTCATGTTCATGTGATGAGCAATGCTGCTGTCACCAGACAAGACATGTTTCCTTATGTAATAAATCAGATCACTGACATTAAATGGAAAGTTTGCACGAGGGCTACTTGGGAGAACAGCATAGTAAATCTAATTATAACTTGGTGGATGTGAAAGAACCATCAATGACATTCACAGATGCGGATGAAATCTTCTCTGGAGCTTTTATTGAGCCGATTACGGTTGAGATAAGATTTTTAGGGGGGGGGGGGGGGGGATACTTTCTTGCACAAAGCTGACTTCCTGTAAAGTTGGCTATAGGTGGTATAAATTTTGTCTGGGTTTTATCGGGATTTTGCCCTGCAAGCACCACACGAACAATTAAAAATCGAATTGGATGGAAAATTTACATTCGAACCATAAGTGCATCTTATCCCATTTAGTGACTATTTGGCAGCACCATTGTAATCAGGTAGCCTTGGGTGCAGCAGCTGCCTGAATACAATATACAGCAGTGGAGATTCCTCCACCAGCACGGTTTTGCGTGGATGGGGGAATTGATTTCTCACTTGTTCAACCTGTTGGAGAGAGAAAATAGAACCGTGTATAGCTACCCCAAAGTGGTTCTAAAGTCAAAAGGTTTTTTTTACCTTAACCTCTCTGGCGGTATGATTATTTCAGATTTTTGATGCTGAAAGCGGTACAATTATTTTGCATGGAAATTTGGCATTTTATATTGTAGGCCTGTAATTCTTAGGAATAACTCACTTAAATCTGTTCAAACAAGAGTCTAGTAGACATCCCGGGTATGATAAAGTTTGAAAAACGAAATCATAAATTATAATATAATAAATACCTATAAATAATTATAACAAATAATAATATAATAATAATAAAAATTATTCAATAGTGTAATCAAATCAAAAACACTGAAATTTGCTCAGTTGCAGAATTGTTGCTGTCATTACTTTCAGTGTTTGACGGATTTTCCCACAAATCACTATCGCTCAATTCTGCAAGTGATTCTAGCTGGTCTAAAACCACTTTTGATGTAAAGGGAGAAAGAACAGTATATATAATATAAAACTGCATGCAGGGCACTGGACAGACCACTTATGTGAAATAAATTAATACAGTAATGTAATCTATAAGATTACAGTGTACTGTACAGGGGGTCCCCTAGTTACAAACATCCGACTTACAAACGACTCCTACTTACAAACGGAGGGAGACAACAGGAAGTGAGAGGAAATCTACCCCTAGGAAGGCAAATTCACTCCTGTAAGAGCTACCATGGGGGAAAGGTACCTCCACTGATGCTTTAGTACCAAGGCTTGATTCAACAACAACCCAAAATTTTCAAAATCCAATTGTCATTGGGACAGAAAGTGAGGTGAAATCTTCTGAACAGGGGCACACACAGCAAAACAAATGTTACAGGGGTGTTAACCCTACCCTATGATATCCAAAAAGCTTAAAAATAGTTTTTTTGGCTGGAGCTACACTTAAAAAATGTACCTGTTCCAACTTACAAACAGATTCAACTTAAGAACAAACCTACAGTCCCTATCTTGTTTGTAACCCGAGGACCCCCTGTATATGTATTGTGTGTTTTACTTTTTGAATTTGGCGCCGTTCTCCGTCCCCGTGCGTCGCAACGCTCGCAGGGAACGGAGCTCGGCTCGCACACAGTGCGGGGGGACATCGCAGGATCCTGGGGACAAGGTAAGTAAGCTGTACATGGATCCTGCGATGCAATCCCGAGTGTGGCTCGGGGTTACCGCTTTTGGTGCTGAAAATCCACCCCGGGCCACACTCGGGAATACCGTCAGGGAGGTTAAAGTAAACCCAGGACCCTGCATTCACTATATCTAGTCTCACACAGAACATGACAATGCAATTATTTTAGTAAAAATAAACTGCTAAATACCTTTTCTCATCAGAAGTATAGAGCAATCTCCTGGTTAAAGCTTGTAGGGGGAGTTTTCATACTGCGCTGAGCTGTCTTATCGGGATCCAGGACCCCGACCCTCTGTCTGGACAGTGCTGATTGGCCCTGTGCTGATCACATGCACCCTCCCAAGAAGAAAAAACACTCTCTAGCAATACACACCAAACTGAGCATGTGCAGCCTGACTCCAAAGGCTCTGTATTATCCGGACCTGTTCTGGAGTCAGTGGAAGAAGAGGAGGATCTGTGCATACAGGATTAAACAGCCTTTTTGCACTATGTATATTAGTACATTAGTATGAGTATTAACCTCTTAGGTTCCACAGTGAGTATAACAAGCATGCTTTACTGCATATACAGACTGGTTTTACTGTTGTGGGTTTAGTAATGCATTATCTGCATTAAGGTAAAAAAAACCTTCTATTTGTTTATCCCCGTCCTACCCCCACTACCTAAATACCTACCTGAGTCCTCTGTCAATCCAGTACTGTGCCCGTCTGCAGCAGCGCTCTGCTCTCTCCACTCCTGGTTTCACAGGACAGACTGAGAGCAGCAGGAGCCATTGGCTGTTGTCAGTCAAATCCAGTGAGGTGAGAGCAGGGGGTGTGGCTGAGCTGGGCTGTGTGTGTCTATGGATGCACACTGTCCAGCTAGGGAGCGCTCTCGCATTTGTCCACCCCCCCGCACCCTTAGCACATGTTATTGGGGCACATGCAGGAGAGGAGGAACAAGAGTGCCAGTGGGGGACCCCAGAAGAGGAACTGCTCTGTGCAATATCCTTATTGTAAGTATAAACCTTGTTTTTATTTTGGGGAAAAATATACAAGGCTTTAGTATCAATTTAAGTTAAAGCTGTTCTCGGGGATCCACCATACTTCCCCCAACCCATTATGCAGTCCCCCAAACTAAATTGCCATTTTAGTGGAAAGATAATGCATTTTAAATCTGAAAATACTAACTTGAATTGGTGGTCGTGTAATCCCCCAGGTCCTGAGTATTCTTTCTTTCTGTAGAAAAGTGAGAGGGTACTACTTAAAGTTTCCATATTACTACCTAGGATAACAAGCACATTACCAATGGGTTTTCCAGCAGGCAGGGTCCTCTCATACTCCACATGATGCAGTGCTGGTTCAGGTAAGTAAAGAAGTGGGTTCTTAATGGCCCCGGAAGGATTTGGCCCCTTAATGACCAGGCCATTTTTTTGCGATATGGCACTGCGTCGCATTAACTGACAATTGTGCGGTCATGCAACGTTGTACCCAAACAAAATTGACGTCCTTTTTTTACTCACAAATGGAGCTTTCTTTTGGTGGTATTTGATCACCTCTGCGGTTTTTATTTTTTGTGCTATAAACAAAAAAAAACTGACAATTGAAAAAAAAAATATATATATATATTTTTTACTTTCTGCTATAATACATATCCCAAAAAAAAATATATATATATATATATATATATATATATATATATATATATATATATATATATATATATATATATATATATATATATATAATGTATTAATCAGTTTAGGTCCATATAAATTCTTCTTCATATTTTTGATTAAAAAAAATAGCAATAGGCGTATATTGATTGGTTTGCGCAAAAGTTATCACATCTACGAACTACATGATAGATTTAGGGACTTTTATTTACCGGTATTTTTGTATTGTTTTTACTGGTAATGGCGGCGATCTGCAATTTTTATGTGGCGGACAAATCTGATCTCAAATGACACTATATATACATATATGTCATCAATTACTATCTAATGCAATGCTCCTGTCTGTTTAGATCCAGTGCGACTGGAAATAAAAAAACAAACAAAAAAAAAACTTCAAAACTTTTGCAAAATGTTGTGTTCTGCAAGTCCCATCAGTTGTGTTCTTCATATATTTATCCACCGTGCTTGAATGAATCTGTGCATCCAAAAAATGATCGTGATCCGTGATTTACCACCGACTTCCAATTTAAATGCTTACCAGAAAGCAGAAAAAAAAAATGCCTGTGTATATTTCTTTAACACCCAGTATGTCACGGTTTCGTCAGGTACAGAGTTATTTTCTTAAGTTTCTCCAATGTGGCTTCTTATGTACTCATAGAAAACAAAATGGCCATCATTGCGCAAAATTCCACATTTATTTTGATTAGTAAAAGGCTTAAAAGTTTACACTCACCTACATATGTGCCTTAGACTGGCACTGAGTCTCTCCAGCATTTCAGTAATGGCCGCTCTGAATGCAGGGAACCAGCGTGCAGGTTCAAGCCTCAATGTGAGCGTAGTACATAGGCAGGATATGATGTCAGGGTTGCACAATTACGCATTTCGCATAAGAGATGCGTCATCAGGAATTTTGCGCAATGATGGCCGTTTTGTTTTCTATGAGTACATAAGAAGCCACATTGGAGAAATTTAGGAAAATAACTCTGTACCTGGCGAAACCGTGACATACTGGGTGTTAAAGGGGTTGTTTACAAGGTAACCCCCCCTTTAGGAGAGCGCTTCTCCTAGGGGGTTATACAATGCGGGGAGGATCCGCGAGAGCCGCCGGGGGACCCCAGAAGTCGGGGATTGGGGCCACTCTGTGCAAAACGAAATGCACAGTGGAGGTAAGTATGACATGTTTGTTATTTAAAAAAAAAAAAAAAAAACTAAGCCTTACAATCACTTTAAAAAAATATACACATGCGTTTTTATTTCTGGTAAGCGTTTAAATTGGAAGGTAGTGGTAAATCACAAATCATGATCATTTTTTGGATGCACAATTGATTCAAGCATGGTGGATAAATATATGAAGAACACAACTGATGGGACTTGTAGAACACAGCATTTTGCAAAAGATTTGAAGATTTTTTTGTTTGTTTTTTGAATTCCAGTCGCACTGGATCTAAACAGACAGGCACATTGCATTAGATAGTAAATGATGACATATATGTATTGTTTTTTATTGATGGCACTATTTTGATTAATTGGTGGAACATCCATACAGTATAAGGGTGAGCGCAACCTAATATACATTATTACATTGATCAGTGCTAAAAAAATGAACTGATCAATGTAAAAATGACACTGGCAAGGAAGAGGTTAACACTAGGGGGCGATCAAGGGGTTAAGTGTGTTCCCTGAGTGTTCTAACTGTATGGGGGATGGGCTCACTGGGACATGACAGAGATTGCTTTTCCTGATAACTGGTCATTAGACAGAGCGGGGAATCGCCTTGTTTACAAGTTCCCCGTTCTGCCTCTGTGCACAGCAATCGTGGGTTGCCGGCAGACATTGAGTCAGCAGGATCTGCGGGCACGCGCCCACTATCCTCCTTGCATGGACCGACGTACAGGTTTGGTTCGCGCAGGAGAGCCGACCCATCGCAGTACATGTACGTGAGCTGGTCGGCAAGTGGTTAAAGCGGACCTTCAGTCATTTTTTCAGCTTTCCATCTATTACATTTTCTGCCCTTGTTGTTTTAACTTTGTATAGTAAAACATTTTTTTTCTGCCAGTAATTACCTTATACAGCCCACTTCCTGTTTTCTTGTCTGGTAAAAAGCCTAGGCTTATGACATCATGCACAGCTCTCTCTCATGAGAGTTTGCCAGGAAGGGAGGGGGGATGAGTCATAAGAGGGCCAATGAGAGCTGCAGGGCTGGAGGTGTGCCTCTGTGTAAATCCAGGAAGTGAACAGGCAGCAGCTTCAGCTGCCCACAGTTAAAAGGGTTGCAGCCAGACTCAGTGGAGGGAGATTTCTGCAGCATATTTGGCAAGTACAGAATCGCAGTATATATAAAATAATATGCAAAGTGGTTGGAGGGAAGCTTCAGAATGGCAAAGATGTTTTTATTACAAATTATGTGAGCAGACTGCAGTTCCTCTTTAAAGCGGAGCTCCACCTTAAAAAAAAAATTATTAAAAGCCAGCAGCTAGAAATACTGCAGCTGCTGACTTTTAATAAATGGACACTTACCTGTCCCAGGGTCCAGCGATGTCGGGAGCCGAAGCCGATCAATCGCTCGTCTCTTGGCTTCCCCCGCCACCTTCCTCGGTCAGGGAATCAGGAAGTGAAGCGTTTCGGCTTCACTGCTGGGTTCCCTATTGCGCATGTGCGAGTCGCACTGCGCGTCTTCACTGGTCCCCGTTGTGTTGTGGGAACTGTGTGTTTCCCAGAGCACAATGGGAGGGGGGGCAGGCATTTGCGGCTTTCTGCGGCTAGGTATTCCCGCAAGTGGGTGCAGATACCTGTATTATACAGGTATCTGCACCCCCTCCCCCCTGAAAGGTGCCAATTGTGGCACCGGAGGGGGGGAGGAATCCGATGAGCGGAAGTTCCACTTTAGGGTGGAACTCCGCATTAACGAAAAAGAATGCTTAATGGGCAGCACGGTGGCTAAGTGGGTAGCACTTCTGCCTAGCAGCACTAGGATTGTCAGGTGAAATCCCAACGACAACACTACCTCCCTGGAGTTTGCATGTTCTCCCTGTGCCTGTGCGGGTTTCCTCCGGGTACTCTGGTTTCCTCCCACACTCCAAGGACATTCTGGTAGGTTAATTGGCTCCTCTCTAAATTGACCCTGCTATGTGTATGTATGAATGTGAGTTAGGAACCTTTAGATTGTAAGCTCCTTGTGGGCAGGGACTGATGTGAATGTTCAATATACTGTATATGTGTAAAGCCATCTGTATATATTGATGGCGCTGTATAAGAACCTGTAATAAATAAATAGGTAATAGGGAAGCATGGAAGGGGAGAGAAGTTTGCCCAGAGATGAGCTTCCATTGGAAGACACTGCAGTTTTCCTTTTTCTATCCTAAAATAAACAATAGCAAGGAACAGTCTGTTACATGTAGCTGAAGAGCACATTTTAAAGCACAGATATTTATATAGCGTTGACAAATTACGCATCGCTTTACATACTCTACATTCTTAGTCCCTGTCCTCAAGGTGTTTACAGACTAAGGTCCCTATTTCACATGCCTACATACACGTACTAGGAACAATTAACTTACCAGCATGTATTTAAAAACCAGTTTACTCAGGGGAAACCTATGCAAGCACAAGAGAACATGTAAACTCCATGCAGATATTGTCCTGGCTGGCATTCAAGCCAAGGACCCTGGTGCTGCAAGGCAGAAGTTCTAACCACTAAGCCACTGTGCTGCCCCACACATTAAATACACAGCTAAAATGCATACATATTATTTTTTTCATCTGACAGATTATTTATATCCAGCCTATTTCCTGACAGAATAGCCAGGTCGGTGATGCGGTGTTCTCTATTGCAGCTAAGCAATGCGCCTTGATCACTATCCCGCCTCCGCCGCCTTCCCAGGCTGCACAGTATCAGCACTTTCATTAACAGCAAATTTCCATCTATGTGTTGTAGGAGTACACATGTTAATGCAACGCTAATCAACACACACTACATGCCTTGCAGTGCCATTCATTTGGAAGGCAACGTACTGCAAGACATGGCAACGCACCATATCGTTTTTGACACAACTGATTTTTAGGACGTTTTGTTTTTTTTGAAAGTGTCAGAAACCATGAAATCAGACCGAGACAGAAGTACAGTTAAATCACACTTGTTTAATAATAAAAGTAAATAGAACAAACGTATTTAAAACATAGCCAGAGTTCAGGAACCAGAAGATCTTTGCCTTCAAGACTCCACGACACCTTCCAGTGGGCCTCCTACAATCCTGCAAAGAATATGAAAAGCCCCAATAAACCAAGGCGCGAACTTCAGTGAAGAAACACAAAGTCGAAGGTTGAGAGACGACAGCCAGACCCTGTCCCCAACCTGGTAGGAAGGCGCAGGCAGGTGTCTGCGGTCAGCATGGAGTCTGTACCTATCATTAGCATGCCACAAAGCCTCCTGGACTTGTGCCCACGTGGAACGAAGACCACGGAGATGCTCCTCTAACGCAGGAATACCCTGCGGAACAAACGAGGCAGGCAACATGGAAGGTTGGAAGCCATAATTCGCCAAAAACGGGGACAATCGAGAAGCAGAATACAGGGTACTGTTGTGAGCAAACTCTGCCCACAGTAAGAGGTCTGACCAGTTGATGGTCAGAAATATAGCAACGTAGGAATTGCTCCAAGGACCGATTGGCTCATTCTGTGGCCCCATTATACCACGGGTGATACGCAGAGGAGAAAGCAAGCTGAACTCCCAACTGTGCACAAAAAGCTCGCCAGAACTGGGACACAAACTGACTACCCCTGTCTGAGACAATCACCTTGGGTAGCCCATGTAAGCGAAAGATCTCCCGAGCAAAAATGGAAGCCAGTTCCTTAGAAGTGGGCAACTTCTTTAGTGGAATACGACGACACATCTTTGAGAACCGGTCAACCACCAAAAGGATAACTGTGTTGCCCTGGGAGTTGGGTAACTCCACAAAAAAATCCATAGACAGGGGGGTCCAGGGCCTCTCTCCATTGGGTATGGGTTGTAGGATGCCCACTGGAAGGTGTCGTGGAGTCTTACTCTGAGCACACACGGAACAGGCAGCTACGAAGGCGGTTACATCGGCACGTAGACTAGGCCACCAGAATTGTTGGGAAATGGCCCAAAAGGGTTGATTCTTTCCAGGGTGGCCAGCAGCCTTGGGAGAATGATAAGTCTGGAGCACGGCAGTACGGAGACTCTCTGGGACAAAGCAGCGGTCACAAGGTTTCTCAGGAGGAGCATGGACCTGAGCAGCAAGAATTTTGTCACACAAAGGAGAAGTGAGACTGGTGCGAACCGTAGCCAGAATACGATCAGGAGGGATCACAGGAACCGGAACCGACTCCAACTTGGAAGTGGAGGAAAATTGTCGTGATAAGGCGTCAGCCCTTACATTCTTAGTACCGGGTAAGAATGAGACAATGTAATTAAAACTCGACAAGAAAAGAGCCCATCACACCCTTCTGGGAGAGATGCGCTTAGCCTCAGACAAGAATGTGAGATTCTTATGGTCAGTAAGAATTAGAACCGGCACAGTTGTACCTTCAAGGAGATATCTTCATTCTCTCAGGGTTAAAATGATCGCCAACAGCTCTCTGTCACCAATCTCGTAATTGCACTCTGCCGGTGACAATTTCTTGGAAAAGTAGCTACCCGGATGCATAGCTCATTCAGAGTTAGGACGTTGAGACAGAAGGGTGCCAACTCCAGTCTCAGAAGCATCAACTTCTTGGATAAAAGGCAACATAGGATCAGGGTGTGCCAACACAGGAGCAGAAACAAAGGCAGCCTTGAGACTCTCAAAGGCCTTAACGGACTCCGGAGACCAACTCTGTGGGTTACCGTCCTTTCTGGTCATATCAGTCAGGGGCTTGACCAGAGATGAGAAGTTACAAATAAACTTCCAATAATAGTTGGCAAAGCCCAGGAAACTCTGCAGAGGACGTAAACCCATGGGTCGGGGCCACTGTGGGACTGCTGAAAGTTTCTCTGGGTCCCTCGAAAAACCAGCAGTGGAAATTACATAACCCGGGAATTTAACCTGTTCACGATGGAACTCACACTTCTCCAATTTACAATAGAGATTGTTCTCTCTTAGTTTCTGAAGAAAACGACAGACATCTGTGTGGTGGCTCTCCAGGGACTTAAAGAATATGAGGAAATCATCGAGATAAACCACCACACATAACTGCAACAAATCTCGGAGGACATTGTTAATAAATTCCTGGAAAACTGCCGGGGCATTACAAAGCCCAAAAGGCATTACGGGGTATTCATAATGGCCTGTTCTGGTATTAAACACAGTTTTCCACTCATCGCCCTCCTTAATCCTCACGAGATTGTATGCCCCTCCTCTCAAATCAATCTTCGTGAAAACCGTTGCTCCCTTGAGGCGACCAAATAACTCTGTAATCAACGGAATCCGATAGGCATTCTTAATCCTGAAACGATTGAGACAAGGTCTCAGTTCACCACTCCTCTTCTTCACGAAGAAGAAACCAGCACAAGCAGGGGACAAGGATTTGCGGCTGAAACCTTAATTAAGTGCGTCTGCAACATACTCCTCCAAGGCCTTATCCTCCAAGACCGACAAGGGGTAAACCCGGCCATCAGGGGGGGTGGCATCAGGTTGAAGGTCAATTGCGTAATCATACGGCCGGTGTGGAGGCAAACTACCGACTTGACCTTTGTCAAAGACATCCCTAAAATCGCGGTACTCCTCCGGAAGGGAGGAGAGTGAAGATCTGCACAGGACCTTGGCTACCTTCTGGAAGCATGTCTTACTGCATTGTGGCCACCAGGAGAGAACTTCAGCACGGAGCCAATCAAAACAGGGGTTGTGCCTCTGTAACCAAGGGTAACCAATAACCAGCGGAAACTTAGGTGAGGAAATAACTTGGAATTGGATTATCTCATGGTGAAGAGAGCCCCTACGGCCATGGACAACGGAACCGTCTCATGAGACACATGGGCAGGCTGTAGGGGTCTCCCGTCAAGAGCCTCAATGGCAAGTGGAGTGTTGCGCAGCTGCAACGCAATTGAGTGCTTCGATACAAAGGCAGCATCAATGAACAGGCCTGCAGCCCCAGAGTCTATTAGAGCCTGTATATCGATGGACCACTCATCCCAAGAAAGGGTGACCGAAAACCAGGGGCTTATCCTTCTGGTTAACGGGACAAAACAACGCCACCTAAGGTCTGTCCGTGACTGGACTTTAAGGTTCGGGCATTCCCTGGACGGGTAGGACAAGGCTTCAAAAAAGTGACCTGCCGGGCCACAATAAAGGCACAATCTCTCCCTCCTCCTAAAGGTTCTCTTATCCGCAGAGAGACGCGTGAAGCCCAAGTGCATGGGTTCATCTTCTCTGATCGACTCGGTACCAGGAGGCATGGGAGGTGAAGGAGGCAAGGGTGGGACTGCAAAACTCAGGCAAACGTACAGGAGGCTTCCACAAGCACTTCTTAAAAGAGAGTCTTTCTCTGAGTCTGGAGTCAATGAGGATGGCAAACGTGATCAACTTCTCCAGATCAGTGGGTACATCTCTGGCTGCTATCTCATCCTTGATGGATTCCTGAGAGACCATGAGAAAAAACAGCCATGAGGGCCTCATTATTCCAAGCAACCTCTGCTGCCAGAGTACGGAATTCAATGGCGTAGCCGGCAACAGTCCCCATACTCTGATGGACATGAGGCACTTGGCAGCAGAAGCGGAGAATGTCAAATACCCTTTTAAAGGAGGCCACAAACTCAGGGTAACTCAAGGCAACGGGTTTTTGCGTCTCCCATAGAGGGTTTGCCCAGGCCAAGGCTCTCTCAGAAAGCAAAGATATCACGAAACCTACTTTGCTTCTGTCTGTGGGAAACGCCTGGGGCAGCATCTCAAAGTATATCTCAACCTGGTTGAGAAACCCTCTGTATTGGACTGGATCGCTCCCAAAACGCTGGGGAAGTGCAGCGGAACCAGACATACCTCTTATAGAGGTAATACACAAGGCGGGTGCCTGCATAGAGACTGGCGCAGCAGCAGGGACGGCCTGTAAAACAGGTTGTACCGGAGCAGCCACAGTGGGAGATTCCAGGTGAGACATGCGACTGAGGAGCGTTTGTAACGCCATGGCAAACTGATCCATGCGGTGATCTTGCTCATCCAATCTGGAAAAAATATTACCAACGAGTGAATTGACTGCATCTTCTGAATTCATGGCCTTCGCCTACTGTCAGAAACCATGAAATCAGACCGAGACAGAAGTACAGTTAAATCACATTTGTTTAATAATAAAGGTAAATTGAACAAACGTAGTCAAAACATAGCCAGAGTTCAGGAACCGGAATATAGAATAAAGAAATAAAGAATAAAAAAACGGCGTGGGTTCCCCCTCCAAGAGCATACCAGGCCCTTGGGTCTGGTATGGCCCTTAAGGGGAACCCCCTACGCGGAAAAAACTGCGTGGAGGTCCCCCCCAAATCCATACCAGACCCTTATCCGAGCATGCAGCCCGGCTGCTCAGGAATGGGGGTGGGGATGGGCGAGCGCCCCCCCCTTCTGAACCGTACCAGGCCGCATGCCCTCAACATGGGGGCTGAGTGCTTTGGGGCATAAGTCATCGCGGAGCGCTCACACACCATTCCAGCGGGAGACAGCGTCGTGTCAACACCGAAAGAAGAGAAGAGGAATGAAGACGGCGAAGAAGACCGGGCCATGTCGTGTCGCACCAGTGTGAACCCAGCCTTAGGCGAAGGCAGAGATCCTCTGCGCTGGACGGCTTAAGTAGGCAGGACTGACGAGCAGGATATCATCAACAGGTGAGTAACTGTGGAGAGATAGGGGCTGGCAATTAGCCGACAGCTGAGCGGCCGGCTCAGAGAAGGAAGGGCTGAGCCCAGCCCTGACAGAAAGCCCATTGACTTGAATGGACTGCTTTTTTTTTTTATGTTCCGCTCTCCTGCCCCTTGCCCCCTCCTTCTTTCAGTTTACTAAAAAATACTCTTTTTTTTGCACAGCCTAAATCCCATCTAGGCCTAAATGACGTTCCCCTGAACATACGCACACACCTGCTCTGGGTTTTCTGGCAGACTCCCATTGCATGTGTGCCACGGCCTGTCTCCAGAAGTGGGGAAAGAAACCTGTCAAAAACAGGTCCCCCGCCAAATGTGGCACCGGAGGGGTGGGGGGGAAGCATATTATCGTGGGTTCCACGTATGAGGTAGAACTCCGCTTCAACTCACTTTTTGTCTCAATTGGCATGCAAGGGGGGACAGAAAAAATTACCTGACAGAGGGTCACTGTAACCCTTACCTACTCCTCTGAAAAAATCTTTGTGTTATTTCCCCACTTCCTGTCCCAGGTGCCAGCCATAATCAAAACAGGAAATACAAGAAAATGTCCCCAGTGGAGACACAGACAGCAAGCCATAAAACCTGACAGAGGTTTCTACACTAAGCAAAATGAACAAAACAAAAAGACTGTGGGTACACCTCTATTTTAAAGTGACATCATTTTTTAAAAGTGTAATGATAAGCTTCATCAGAGAAGTGAGGAAAGCTGTCATTACCCCAGGTCATTACCACTGAAAATATGCCTTTCACCCTCGTTGCTTCTGTGTGGGACTCCATGTTTGAATACCGTTGGCCAGCTTGCAGCGTACTGTGATTATAAAACTGCAGTAAAGGCTTTACATGTACTGCTTCATCATGTCTTCTTGGATACCACCAAACCCACATTTTTTTGGACTTTACTGATGCAAAGAGGAGAAACACATATAAAATGTAAAATGCATATATAAAATACAATTTTTTTTTTTAAATTAAAATCGCAATTTAAAAACTATTAGGGAAGATAATCCGATGTGTATCAACATCGTGATAACCGTATGTATTTTTCAAGAAGATCTTTGCCTAACACAACTCGAGTGGCTGATGGGTTCACATCATTTGCTTCTTAGGGACCTTGTATTCTCTAATGCCCCGTACACACGGTCGGACATTAATCGGACATTCCGACAACAAAATCCTAGGATTTTTTTCGACGGATGTTGGCTCAAACTTGTCTTGCATACACACGGTCACACAAAGTTGTCGGAAAATCCGATCATTCTGAACGGGGTGACGTAAAACACGTACGTCGGGACTATAAACGGGGCAGTAGCCAATAGCTTTCATCTCTTTATTTATTCTGAGCATGCGTGGCACTTTGTGCATCGGATTTGTGTACACACGATCGAAATTCCGACAACGGATTTTGTTGTCGGAAAATTTTATAGCCTGCTCTCAAACTTTGTGTGTCGGAAAATCTGATGGAAAATGTGTGATGGAGCCTACACACGGTCGGAATTTCCGACAACAAGGTCCTATCACACATTTTCCGTCGGAAAATCCGACCGTGTGTACAGGGCATAAGTGTAGCCTAACTAAAAAAAAATACATAATATATATATGATATTACATATACAAAATCATAGCTACAATCTGTGGTACTTGCTTCTCTGCCTTTGGCTAAGATCAAGTGTAGTATCTGTTCTTATCAGCGGAGTCGATGTGCGTGACTGGCGGCCGCGATGTTCGCTGGCCACCTGCGATCACTCCACAGAGAGCCAGAACAGGGATCTGTCAATGTTAACAGGCAAATCCCAGTTCTGACAGGGAAGGAGAGAGAGATCTGCTGTTCCTAGTGATTGGGAACAGCGATCTCTCTCCTCTTCCAGTCAGTCCCATCCCCCCACAGTTAGAAACACCTCCCAGGGAACACATTTAACCCCTTGATCGCCCCCTAGTGTTAACTCCTTCCCTGCCAGTGACATTTGCATTTTTATAGCAGTGATCGCTGTATAAATGTCAATGGTCCCAAAAAAGTGTCCGATCTGTCTGCCGCAATGTCGCAGTCTAGCTAAAAATTGCTGATCACCGCCATTAGTAAAAATAAATAAATAAATAAATAAAAATGCCATAAATATATCTCCTATTTTGTAGGCACTATAACTTTTGCACAAACCAATCAATATACGCTTATTGCGATTTTGTTTTACCAAAAATATGTAGAAGAATATATATTGGCCTAAACTGATGGAGATTTTTTTTTATCTATTTATTATAGCAAAAAGTAAAAAATATTGTTTCTTGTTTTTTTTTCGAAATTGTCAGTCTTCTTTTGTTTATAGCGCAAAAAATAAAAACCGCAGAGGTAATCAAATACCACCAAAAGAAAGCTCTATTTGTGGGAAA
The DNA here is from genome assembly GCA_037952835.1 of Lithobates septentrionalis. NCBI lineage: Eukaryota > Metazoa > Chordata > Amphibia > Anura > Ranidae > Lithobates > Lithobates septentrionalis. The sequence goes on from JBBDGP010002202.1 coordinate 650,451, forward strand.
AAAAGGACATACCGCATTTATCGGCATATAACACGCACTTTTTTCCCCTGAAAATCAGGGGAAAATCGTGGGTGCGTGTTATAGGCCGATCCCCGCCGATTTTGTGTCATCGGAGCGATCGCGGCAATTGCCGCGGTCGCCGCCGACATACACAGCGTGGGTAGATTCAAATATGGCGCCGAGACTGCAGGGATACTTCGGAGCCGAGATACACATACCCGAGTGTTCTCGGCTTTTCGGGTATGTGTATCTCGGCTCCGACGAAGCCCTGCAGTCTCGGCGCCATATTTGAATCTACCCATGGCTGGACTGGGGAAAAGCTGCACTGACAAGGCTGCACTGACAAGGCTGCACTGGGGCAAGGCTGCACTGACACTGAAAAGGCTGTAGATGGACAGATAAGGCTGCATTGATGGGCATTTTAATGTAAGTTTTTTTTCCTTAAACTTCCCTCCTAAACTTGGGGTGCGTGTTATATGCCGGCGCGTGTTATACGCCGATAAATACGGTATTTTGTTTGTGTACAGCGCCACATGACCGCGCAATTGTCAGTTAATGCGACGTAGTGCCGTATTGCAAAAAATGCCCTGGTCAGGAAGTGGGTAAATCCTGCCAGGGCTGAAGTGGTTAAACAGACCAAAAGGGAGCAAATAGGGGAAATACATTGTTAGGTTTTAAATAAATTTTAATAACTTGGTTCTGTGCCTTTCAAATTTGATAGTGGCGCCCTCCTTCCATTCCTGAGATGTGAAGAGTGACTTCTGCCCAGTCGCTGTTAATCTTCACTTCCTCAAATAATATTTCAGGTACTTGGCTGTCAAGAGGTAGGAACCCTACTAAATGGAAGCCAACCCAGAAAAAAATACAGCAAGGAAACGTGAGTAGGTAAATCATGGCTCTAAGGCATTGCTTCCCTCCTCCATGTGCATGGAGCGAGCAGCTATGTGTAGGCTGAGGATTCGATTTCACAGAGAAGTCACAGCTGAAGTCCCAGCTGGCTCAGTCCCCGGGATGTAAATCTATCCAGCACTGCTGACAATGATGCGTTCTGCACTTTGGCTTTATATCGCTGAGATGTGCCCGTGCTGCAAAGGCCGCCTGCAATGCTGAGACCTTACACCTCACATAAAAATAGTGCAGAGATGAAACCTAAAGCACAGGCAGCAGTGGTGGACATCTGAAATGACCCCATAGCTTAAAAGGTCATTCCGCTTCACTTTTGAGTTGGAACTCATGAGTTCGTTCTCTGCCTTTCTCAGAAATAGAGCTCGAGTTAGGCTATGTTTACACCGGCCCCATGGTAAAATGAAGCATTTTACTGTGTGGGTAGCTGTCAGTGTGAGCTTCAGCTGAGCTCTAGCAATGAATGGTCCAATGTGCATTTCAGCGTTTACTTTTTGTTCTTTTAAAGTGTCACTAAACCCGCTGTTTTGCAAATTCCACTATACACTGCGCGTGATCCATGTCTCCTGCGCTAATAAAGCACCCTTTCCACCTTTTGGTATAATGCATCTTAGTAAACCCGTTTCCCGTATCTTCCTAAGTAAACAGACATGACCACCATCCTCACATCCTTAGCTCCACAGCTCGACTGTCCCTCGAGAGCCTGTCTTCTGTTTATTCAGAGTACTTAAAGCGGAGTTCCACCCAAAAATGGAACTTCCGCTTTATGGGAAGGTGACCCCCCTGACATGCCACATTTGTCATGTCATTTGTTTGGGGGGGGGGGGGAGCGGAAACCCTCAAATGATGGTTCCAGCTCCCACTTCCTCCCGGGCTCCGCGGAGCCGGAAGTCAGTTCACCTCTCCCTCTCCCTATTGGCAATCATTTGGGACACGTCACAGGTCCCAGATGATTGCCCAGCCAGTCACAGCGTTCCGCGTGGCTCGTGCATGCGAAGTACGTGCCCAGCTGTGAAACCACAGCCGGGCACGCACAGTAGTGATGCCGGCACTGCAGAGAGGAGTGGGACCCTGGGACAGTTAAGTTTCCGTTTATAAAAAGCCAGCAGCTGCAGTATTTGTAGCTGCTAACTTTTATTTATTTTTATTTTTTTAAGCAAAACTCCGCTTTAACAATAGAGCTTGATGGTTTCACAATCAGCCAATCAAGCACAGGCATTCCTTCAAACAGGAGGAGTTATACAAATCTCAACCAATGAACAATGACTAGGGGAGGCCATGGGCATGTCTGGGCAGGGGCAGTGTGTATGATTTCCTGCCCCCTGTACCTGTAAGCCATGCTCTCCGGAAAGACAAAGGAAGCTGCATGGATGGCCGTGAAATCTTGGACGCTGTCCCCGACCATAACAATTCAAAGACTGTCGCTTTCACCGTTGGCGTGAATCCTTATTCTGCATTGTTCAGAGAACAACGCATACCCGGATTATACTACCATTCATGAGGATGGGAGATTATCTGCAGGAACATGCCATAGCCTCCCTACATGTTGATCAGACACACAAGCGTACATCCCCCATAACCGATAATGTCTTTGCAGAGTGAACACATCCCCTCTAGACGATCGTCTGTGCATTGCACAAGGGCCCTTCGCTGGCGGACATATCCCCACTCTGCAAACACTTCTCTGCATCCTCAAGAAGTTTTCCACTACCAAAACGGGTCTCAACCAGCATCAGCCTGCCCCAGTCTGCTCTTTAGAGTGGGCTGCAGGAAATAAATAAATAAATAAACTAACACTGGGCTACACTGTGACAATACATATTAAATACATCTTAATAAAATTTCCACAACAACGCATCATAAAAAACTATCAATAATTGATGTATTACATGCTGTTCATACTCAGTCACTATGAGATTTGTTTTCTGTATTCTGCATAAATCCTGGTTGATCCTGCTGCTCTCTTTAGCCTCCTTCTGTCCATGTCCCCAATTCAGCTAGGGACTTTGCAGCTGTGGTGGCACCTCTGCACATGCTCAGTTTTCAGTGAGTTTCTATGCTGAGCAATTCTTCCCTATCACATCTGAGCAGCCCATGTGACTATAGGGTCACACATTGGGCGTGTACACAATGGTAAATGACAGACTTCTCCCTCCCTTCCTCCTCCATGTCCACTAACAAGGTAAACACAATGAGGGCAGCATATTACATGTAGATTAATGGAGGCTTCGCCTCCCTCATATTCTATAAATTATTTATTTAAGGTATGCAATAAGACGTAACAGCATGTCATGACAAATCGGTCAATGAAATCCAAATCTAAGCAAAAATACAGCTAGAACAGGTATGAATGGTTATTGATGAAATAACAGATAAGGTTCCACCACTACACTATAAAGTATTTGTAAACTGTGGGCTGTAGCCTCTACAACAAATATATCCTGTATCCGGTTTTGTAGTGTGGCGGAAAACAAACATAGAAACTTAATAGTCATGGACATACCAGGAGAGAAGAAAACAGACACTACCTAGCAGGAACCAAACCACTGCAAGGTGTGGAGCAAGATGTAGACCCCACACAATATAGGTTTCTCTGTTCCACCCTCACAGTAGCTGCACCTAACGATTAATACATATCGAGTGACTTTTCTTCTTATTTGGGGGAGAAAGATGATACCCCAGGAGTCAAAAATGGAAGATACAAGAATAAAGAGAAGTGAGAACAGGGGGGAAGGTGCTTCGGCAGAGTCGGCGGCACGAGACGTTGTCAGCTTAAGAAAAGGTCAAATAGTCATCTGAGAGCCGAAACATGTCCCGTATAGCCCACGTGTGTTATGTTCCTCCGTCCTATCCCTTAGGGTAGCCGTTAGGGCTTCCATCTGTTGAATGGCGTTCACCCTGGCAAACCATTGTAGCACCGTTGGTGAAGCTTGCTGTTTCCACATGCTGGGAACGCATGCCGTAGCTGCATTTAATAGATGCTTCAACAGTGATTTACGATATCTCTTGATGGACATCGGGGTCTGGTTCAACCGCCGGGTTATCCAAAAGGGAGACATTTGTAAGTTTGTAAACAATCTGCAGGACCTGTTGCCAGTATTGGGTAAGCCGCGGGCATCCTAGAAGATGTGGAGTAGTGTGCCTGTCTGGGAACCACATCTCTGGCAAAGCGGGCTATGGCCAGGGAAAATAGATGCTAACACAGCCGGAGTCCTGTACCAGCGTGTCAAGCTTTTAAATGTGATCACCTGGTATTTGCTACACAGGGAAGACTTGTGAGCAAAGAAGAGTATACTGTTCTTTTGGTCTTCCGAAAATGAAGTATGAAAATCTCTTTCCCGCTTACTCAAATACATTGGGTCATATTGAGAAGTGGCTGCAAGTAAAATTCCATAGGAGCAGGATAGAGATTTCCATAAGGGCTCGTCTCCCAGACAGAGGTCTTCAAATGAGGTAGGTTGTCTGCGAAAAGGAGCATGGTTTGGGAGGGCCTGAAGAAAGTGGGCCAGTTGTAAAACTTCCACTTTTCTAATGCTGATGAATTAAGGGCTGGATATAAGATTGATGGATTGACCCACTCGGAAGTTCCTTCCCTCTTATTCTAAGACACAGGCTGGAGAAATCTGCTCACACCATGTTATTTCCAAAAAATAAAAAATATTCCATTTTCAATATATAATTGTACGACAGTTTTAAACAGTTTAATGATATTAAAGTGGAAGTAAACCCCCCTATCGTTTTCAGCCAAGGAAGCTGCCATCTTGGCCTCTGTTTAATCTACAATTGCCATGATGCTGCACACGTGATCAGTTATGACAGCAGCCATTGGATGGTTTCACAGTTTGGTTAAGAGCACAACCAATGGGAGTGTTACATTTCCGGCACGTGCCGGAAAGGTAAATATTTTATGGATGAGTTCCGCTTTAATTATTTATTTTTACTCTCTATTCCAAAGACTGTTTTTTTTTTTTTTTTTGAACATGTGACCAGTAGTAGAGGACTAGACGCACCTCCTGCTTATATTTCCCTGCAGACAGGCTGGGAGAGATCTGGACCATGTGACAGATGTATATCAATTAGGAAAGAGGTACTTTGGATTAATATTATTTTTTTTTTTTTTATTAATCATCATTGCATACAGAAATAGAAGGGACAATGTGAATTAAACAGTGTGTGTTTAGTATCACGTTAACTTATATATATCATATAGTGACATTTCATTCATGTCTCCGCACAGCAGTGCGATCACATGTGGTGTGAGCTGCGGAAAATTGCAGACATGCTGTATTCTTCTGCATTCTTCACTGCACGCCACACTGACATCGTGTTGTGAATGAGGCACATAGAAAACAATTACTGTATGACCTGCATGTATCCATTGTAGAAAAAAAGCAGGTCACCGTACATAGTATTGTACCCTAAAAAGCAAAGATGGAGTCAGGCCTCTTTTACTCGGGTGGCAGACTTTACCGCCTCTGAAAAGGATCTGTGATGAATCGCTTTTCAGACTGTGGTTGACAGTTGGATCACAGGAAATCAGAAGGTTATACTGCCGTCTCCTGCATTTTTTTTTCTATCCCAGTGAGTATATTTAATTGAATTACTGCCACGCAACTGTCATAGCCCCATTTGACGCATAGTTGCTGCGTAGTCCTATTGACTTCAAGTGATATTAAAGGTATATATATATATATATATATATATAAACCTGTTATACCTACCTGCTCTGTGTAATGGTTTTGCATAGGGAAGCCTCGTGGAGCAGCCTCGATTCTCCTCTTCTTGGGTCCCCTGCCGGTCCTCCTGGCCCCTCCTTTTTTCAGAGTGCCCCATAGCAAGCTGCTTGCTATGTGGGCACCTGTGTGTGCTCGCCCTGAGCCCCATTCTGTGTGTCCACAAGACATACAGAACAGGGCTTGGTCCTACTCCCTCCTCACTGGCTGTGAGCTGTAATAGACAGCAGCGCGAACCAGTGGCTCTCTCAGCCAATCAGGAGGCAGAGACCCAGGAGAGCAGGCACTTTCATGCACATTGCTGGTTCGCCATCAGGTTTGGATAAGTATTGGGGGGGGGGGGTTTGTGGGGGAAATGCATGAAGATAAAAAGCCTTCAGCCTTTTCCAACCACCTTCAGTGGGTGAGTTTGGCATGCCAAGGTTAAATGGCCGCTCATCGAATTGAAACTTCGTAGCTACATGATGTTTATTTGCCCCTTCGGCCATCATCTAAGTTGGCAGTAGGTGGTCAAGGGAATGGTAAAAATGTGAATCAGCAGTCTGTTTTTACCATCCCTCTGCTGCCAGCGTGAGCAAACCCTTAGATACTTGGGGACATATAACAGTGAATGTGACATTCACCCAAGATTATCTCCTGGTTTGCATTCCTGGTGCATGTGTTTTAAATGAGGATTCAGCTACAATAAATATTGGGTGAATGCCACATTGACTCCTTTGCAAATATGCCCCTTGCTGGCAAGTGCTTGTTATTTTGATCTAATTGTTCTATCTGTACTGTACAACCTGGGAATTATTGATAAACTGGTGTGTGTGTGTGTGTGTATGCATATGTGTGTGTGTGTGTATGTATGTGTATATATATATATATATGTGTGTGTGTGTGTGTATATATATATATATATATATATATATATATATATATATATATATATATATATATATATATATATATATATATATATATAATCCTTCTAAAAAACTAGGCATACTGGTATTTGAGGCAGGAGAAGCAACAGGAGTTTACAGTAACTGCATTTATCTTTCAAGACTGCGTGTTAAGTTAGTTTCCATGGAAACCGTTGCAGTGGTACACTTCCTAATTATCATTCATACAGATCATAAACATTTATAGTTCAGAATAGCAGTGTCTTCTACATTTGTATTCTGAGAAACCTAATATAGTGACGTATTTTTAAAAAATAATTTTATTTTGTATTTTTGTTAGATGTGGGTATTATTGTCCTTTGTGCAGTCTCATTTTCAGCTACAATGAATATTGTAGGGGGAATTCATCAAGACTGGAGCAGACAGAATCTGGAGCAGCTGTGCATGGCAACTGGTCAGTTTTATCTTCGGCTTAATCAGTTAAAGCTGAACTCCATCTTTTTTATATACTCTACATCAGGGATATGCAATTAGTGGACCTCCAGCTGTTGCAGAACTACAAGTCCCATGAGGCATAGCAAGACTCTGACAGCCACAAGCATGACACCTAGAGGCAGAGGCATGATAGGGCTTGTAGTTTTGCAACAGCTGGAGGTCCGCTAATTGCATATCTCTGCTCTACATAGTTTGTTTGGGCCAGCTTGGCCCAAACAAACTATCTCCCTCACTAACGTGAGGCCGCTGAATGTGCGGTATAAACTGTATGTAGCTAAGGCCGCATACAGCGTAGTTGCAAGCCGAGAATTTCAATCTCATGCCCAGAACACAGTAGAGTCTATCACAGCGATGCTCAGACATTCAGAGAAAGCAATTTATTCTATCAATGAATACAAAGCTTCCTCTGATTGATTGAGTCAGAGAAGAGGGCTGATGATGTCACAACCTCTGATACAGCCAGAGAAAGCTTTGTATTCATTGATAGATTAAATTGCTTTCTCTGAATGGCTGAGCGTCACTGTGATGGACTCTGTGTTCCAAGTATGTGACAGGAAGTCTAAGCTTGAACCCGGTTTTGTAAAAAAAAAAACCTATGCAAAACCTCGACTTGCGTGCGGCTACGTCACCAAACAGCTGTTTGCGCGGCTTCACTGCGCATGCGTGGCTTCACTGCGGCTATACCGTGCATGCGCAGATGCTATTTTCCAACACTGGAACACAGTGCGGTATGCTGTATGTGGCCTCGGCTGCATACAGTTTATACCGCACATCCAGCGACCTCACAAGTTAGTGAGGGACATAGTTTGGACCAAGCTGACCCAAACAAACTATGTAAGGTATGTCAAAAGATGGAGTTCAGCTTTACACTTTAAAAAATGAAGATAGAAGCTGATGCTTCTATTCTAGCTGCTCCACACACAGCTGCTCCAGATTCTGTCTGCTCCAACTTTGATAATTTCCCCTCTGTATGTTCGGGAGAAAAGCATTGCACCAAGTAATGGTCCATTTCTAGTGTTCAGGTTTTGCTTTCATTATAGAAAGGACCAAAACCACACAGAAATAGCAATAAAAAATTAATTACTGTTTGGTTTCTGTTTTTAACTACCAAAACTATTTAATGCGGAGTTCCGCACTCCCCAGCAGAAAATTAAAAGTCAGCAGCTACACATACTGTAGCTGCTGACTTTTAATATTAGGACACTTACCGTATATACTCGAGTATAAGTCGTTCCGAGTATAAGTCGAGGCCCTAATTTACCACAAAAAAATGGGAAAAACTTATTGACCCGAGTATAAGACGAGGGTGAGAAATGCACAGCTACTGTAAGTGGAAAAGAGGGTCAACAATGCCCATTTGCAACCTCACCGTGCCCATTTGCATGCTTCACTGTGCCCATTTGCAGCCATAGGTCCCCCAAACTTTAAACTCGGTAGTTAAGGGTACATAGATGCCCCCTAGCTGCAGTCAAAATTTGGGGTCTCTGAACCCAAAGGGTCCCGAAATGACATTGCTGCAGATGGACACAGTTGACCGACTTTGGGGCCCGGTATCTCGGGGCCGCCTAGAGATAGGAACCACAAATTTGGTGTGCAAACCCAGTGGAACTAGCACCATAAAATATCCAAAGCTGGGGTTTCTGGCAACAAGTGGCCCCGAGAAACAGGGCCCCAAAAATCGGTTCAGAAAATGTCAAGCACTTTTCTACAGCAGAGAATGACATTTTCCGAACCTACTTTGGGGACCCGTATTTTGGGGCTACTTGGTGCTAGGAACTCCAGCTTTGGATATGTTGTGGACCCACTGGGTTAGCACACCAAATTTGCACTTTCTGAATTGCCCGGCAGGGGGGGAAGGAGGGGGGCCAACTTCCAAGTGATCTCCCCGTGGCGAAATTTCTCGAAAGTGGGGACAGGTACCTGTCAAAAATGTGGCAACGGAGAGGGGAGAGTCAGCTAACCGGAGCTTCCACTTTTAGGATGAACTCTGTTTTAAGTTTCTGTGTGTCATTTAGCAAAAACACAGCCTGAAGCTGTACTACATTTTTAAAATCCAGCCATTTGTGTAAAAGAAGACTGAGCTGGAAACCGCAACATATACTGTACAGTCCCCAGCAACTATTTGTTTAATTGATTCTTAGCTCAGTCCAGTTTTTAATTCTTGATTTTTCCAGCCTGATGAAGGGTGACCTTCGAAATCTGTTGGAACATCCCTGTGGACTTCACCTTAAGATATTTCAGGATTTTTTTAAATAAAATTTTGAAGCCCATGGTTCAGTTTTAAAGTGATACTAAAGCTTTATTTTTAAAATTTTAATTCAAGGACGTCCAGACTTACACATTGTTTATATATGGAGAGTGCAAAATCTGGTGCAGCTTTGCATGGTAGTTAATCAGCTTCTAACTTCAGCTTGTTCAAGGATGTGGGAACCTTGCAAAAAGATCTGAACAAATGAATGGGGTGGGCAACTACATGGCAAATGAGGTTCAATGTAGAAAAATGTAAAATAATGCATTTGGGTGGCAAAAATATGAATGCAATCTATACACTGGGGGGAGACCCTCTGGGGGAATCTAGGATGAAAAAGGACCTGCAATGCCAAGCTGCTGCTAACAAAGCAAGCAGAATATTGGCATGCATTAAAAAGGGGATAAACTCCTGAGATAAAACGATAATTCTCCCGCTCTACAAGACTCTGGTCCGGCCGCACCTAGAGTATGCTGTCCAGTTCTGGGCACCAGTCCTCAGGAAGGATGTACTGGAAATGGAGCGAGAACAAAGAAGGGCAACAAAGCTAATAAAGGGTCTGGAGGATATTAGTTATGAGGAAAGGTTGCGAGCACTGAACTTATTCTCTCTGGAGAAGAGACGCTTGAGAAGGGATATGATTTCAATATACAAATACCGTACTGGTGACCCCACAATAGGAATAAAACTTTTTCGCAGAAGAGAGTTTAACAAGACTCGTGGCCACTCATTAAAATTAGAAGAAAAGAGGTTTAACCTTAAACTACATAGAGGGTTCTTTACTGTAAGAGCGGCAAGGATGTGAAATTCCCTTCCACAGGCGGTGGTCTCAGCGGGGGGGCAACGATAGTTTCAAGAAACTATTAGATAAGCACCTGTACGACCACAACATACAGGGATATACAATGTAATACTGACATATAATCACACACATAGGTTGGACTTGATGGACTTGTGTCTTTTTTCAACCTCACCTACTATGTAACTACCCTGTTTCCCCGAAAATAAGACCTAGCGTGATTGTCAGTGATGGCTGCAATATAAGCCCTATCCCCCAAATAAGCCCTACCCTGTTTCCCTGAAAATAAGCCCTACCCTGAAAATAAGACCTACAAGGACTTTAACTAGGGCTTATTTGGGGGGTAGGGCTTATATTGCAGTCATCGCCGACAATCACGCTAGGTCTTATTTTCAGGGAAACAGGGTATGTAATTAAGCTTTGACAAAAAAAACTGGAAGCTGATTGATTTTTATGCAGAACACATTTTGCACTCTCCAGTTTTAGTACATCAACCCCTAATTCTGCTTCCTTGAATGTTTTGTATTTATCCTTTGGTGGCTGTTCCCACAGTCCATGTCCCCTGCTACTGTTTGCAGGTGTCACCTTTAAGTAGCCACGCCTAAAGAAGACACTCATGTATGCACTCTTCTTACCGGGGGTGTGTGTGTCCATTAATACACAGCGCCCGGTAAGCCATGTCCCTGCTCCCTCCTCCTAGCTCCTGATAGACTGTTGCATGAGCCAACCACATATACAAGAATGTAGACATTCACATTTTTCACAAAATTTGGGGACTGCAGATCCACTTGCGCCTACTGTGTAAGGTAATTTTGGCTATGCTCTCAAATAGTTGATCACCTACCTATCTATAGATTTCACTCAGCCCTTGGGAGAAAAGACCATTGTTCAGAACAGAGGTGGCAGTAGGTAAGAGATCTCGGGAGTTATTTAAGGCCTAGGAATTGTTTGAGCAATATGTTGGATGCATGATTCCAGAGTCAGACTGAAAATATGTTTTTCATCTGAAAAAAGAAAAGCAATGCAGTCACCACATCTAAGAAATAGTAAATTGCAATGTGAAGTCAAAATATATAGCCAGCAACTCATCATCCAAAAAGCAAATTCATTTATTGATGCAGGTAGAGTATGGATGTACAGCGGCTTACGTGTTTCAGCTACAAAGCCTTAGTCATAGCCATAGCTTAGTCTAATGCCCTGTACACACGGTCGGATTTTCCGACGGAAAATGTGTGATAGGACCTTGTTGTCGGAAATTCCGACTGTGTGTAGGCTCCATCACACATTTTCCATCGGATTTTCCGACACACAGAGTTTGAGAGCAGGCTATAAAATTTTCCGACAACAAAATCCGTTGTCGGAAATTCCGATCGTGTGTACACAAATCCGACGCACAAAGTGCCAGGCATGCTCAGAATAAATAAAGAGATGAAAGCTATTGGCTACTGCCCCGTTTATAGTCCCGACGTACGTGTTTTACGTCACCGCGTTCAGAACGATCGGATTTTCCGACAACTTTGTGTGACCGTGTGTATGCAAGACAAGTTTGAGCCAACATCCGTCGGAAAAAATCCTAGGATTTTGTTGTCGGAATGTCCGATCAATGTCCGACCGTGTGTACGGGGCATAAGGCTTTGTAGCTGAAAAGTGTAAGCCGTTGTGTATCTGTACTCCACCTGCATCATTAAATTAGTTTTCTTTTTGAATGACGAGTTCCGGCTATACATTTTGACTTCATGTTGGTACGTGGGTGATAGGAAGATGCCATCAGCCAGCTAGCGATACAAAAGTAACATTTTGTTAGAAATTGTTTTTGGATATATTTTTTAACAGTTAATAGGATGGAAATTTTTTCTTATTTGATCAAACAAAATTCTGCTAATGTGGTCCTCCGTTGGGAAAAATTATTTGTGTTGTATTTGTTTACCATTGTAACAATCAAAAATTTAATTTGAAAGATCTTTACATTGGGAAGGCATTAAAAATGTATTTTTTAGGGCTTTAGAATGAAATTCGTAAGCTCAATGATGGCATCATCTCAGGCTACAACATGATGGTCGTGCTTTTGTCTTCAGCTTTGTCCCCATGGAAAACCTTTTAAATACTAGTCCAATGCTGTGCATGGGACCCCAGCTTTTGCCAAAGTCTAGAATAAAGCCCTACTTCAGGATGGGTCTCACCCCCCTATATCTGATCATTCTAAAGAAAAAAAAGCCTTTTTATTTACCTGAATTGGTCACCTGATACTGCAGCCCCGAACTGTCCCCTCTCCGATTTCCTTCTTGGAAGCGTCCTTCTTCAGGTATCCACATCAGTACTTGCATGAAAAAAAAGTTCTGCGGATGCCTACATGTTATCACATTGGGAAACATTTCCGCAAGTTCAGATTTACTTTAATTAAAAAGGCCTGAAGTTGCGTGATATCCGTAAAATATGTTAGTGGTTTTCTTTATATAGCGCCCACAGTTTACGCAGCACTTTACAGCACAAGGGTCAACAGTGCAATTACAATACAATTTAATACAGTAGGAATCAGAGGGCCCTGCTTATAAGAACTTTCAATTTAAGAGGGAGGTTTAAGAGATACAATACAAGAGGTAATAACTGTGGGGATTTCTGGGTCTGGCGGAGTTACGACGTAAAGATTTGAAGCATGTTCCAAATCTAAAGTCCGTCAGATTTGTGGCTGGAAAAGTCAGTCGAAAGTCCGGGGAAGCCCACACACGATCGGATTGTCAGCCGGCTTTGGTCCGTCGGACTTATGTAGACGAAAAGTCCGACCGTGTGTACGCGGCATTAAGGCTTAGTTCACACCAAGCATCTTGTATAGGGCAGCCCATTAATTTCAATGGTTTGCCCTATCCTCGATAAACCTGAAAAAGAAGACCTTGAGTCCTTTCCTAAAATGAGCTATGACACCATAAATGTGTCGTAACGTGCATAAATGTGCGCATTTGCAGATGTGTGGGGGTTAACAATTGAATCTAGCCTAACTGATTGTTACATTTTGTGGGTTTAGGACATCTAAGGACTGGTAAGCTGCAATATATTACACTATTGTTTTGTCTTGGTTTAGATATCCTTTAACCAATAGAAAGTAAACCCTAAGTTATGGTTAGCCGGTACATAAATGAGAAAAGAAACAAATCTATGGCAAACAGTGGTTTCCTGTCCATTAGGGGCGCAGGGGCGCCGCTCCCCTAATCCATGCGCCGGGCCCCTAATCTACATGCCAGATGCATGGATTCCAATGGGGTTTTTGTTTTATTTTAGAAGCACATGATTTGAGCCGGAGGCTTCAAAAAGGGTGGACTTGGGGCGCAGAGCCCACCCAATTGGTGTAAGTGCAGGGGCTGGTGGGGGATGGGCGATTGATCGAGCGACGGGGGAGCAATCAAACGAGCACAAAGGGGAGGTGTGTGTTAGGGTGGCTGGCTGGGCACGGGCCGCCCTCCCAAGAAAATTGAGCACCAGCCGCCACAGATGACAAAGTATGTAGGTTTTTCTTACTTTTAGATTAAAATGCCCTTTTTTATTAATTCCAGGCACGGTTAATAACATTAACAGCATATTCTTAAAGCCTTAAAGAATACAGGGCTCAGAAAGGAAAATATCAATATTATTTCTTCCTCTAAGTGTCTCCAGTTGAGTTACTGGCTTGGCTTGCTGTAAGGAAATTGGTAATTTATAACAGCAGAGGAAGGGTTTGGAGGTCAGGAAAATATGTAGGTCACTTAGCTCAGTAATTGATACTTGGCGTTGGTTTGCAGTGCAGGTGGTACAGGGTGCTGTGAGGCATTTAAGGCCACTGACTGGAGGGGGAGCTGGAATACTAATATAAACACATTGATGCTATAATATGACAAAAATAACAGGTACCAGAGACTGTGTATAAAATAGGATGGTTATAATTAAAGTGGCGGTCTTCAGGTCATTGCAGTTCTAATTGGATAACCAAAGCCAAAATCGCCAAAGGAGAATTTCATTTTTTGTTTTTTGTTTTTCTTGCCAACTGTAAAAATGTGGCAAAGTCAAGGCCTGCAGCGGGCGCGATCATGATATGCCGTCATCGCAGGGAACTATAGTTTGGCTTTTATGTGGAAAGGCTGGGCATAGTTGGCATTCTTGAAAAGTGTGCATGACAGGTCCAGGGGCTGGTATTAACAGAGGACTGAAGATTTAAACAAAGAAAGTAGCCATCAGCACAAAGGATACTTGTTACTCAACATAAGTACCATCCCTTGTACTGATTTAAGAAAAAGAATTAACTTTTACTTTTAACTAAATGAAGGTGTAATCATAAAACAATTTGTTAAAAAAGAACTCCCATGTTTTGTGCCATATGTTTGGGAGGTTTATGGTGGAAGGTACTTTTACCTCTCTTGTGTCCTTTATTTTGCTGCCAAGGTCTGGTTCTCCATGTTGTTCTCTTGCTGTCCAGAGCACTTCTGGTATCTGAGTAGCCTAAGGCTGTGGTAGGGCACAAGGTTAGTCATATTATTCTTTCTATCCTACAGCACAAAGGCACGTCCTGACGTACATGGAAGATGCCCTCACCCAACTTATAGAGCACAAAGATGACACTGAGCACAGTGATGTTGCCAGGTTTTTCTCTGACTAGTAAGTATTTCCACTGGCATTGTATAGACAGATAAAATTATTTTATTGTACAATAATTTATCATGTCATGTTGATTTTGTATTTATTTCTTCAAACTGATTGCAAGAATGCTTATGGTTTAGTGCAGTGGTCTCCAAACTGCGGCACGGGGGCGACCCTTTGCTTACTTTTTGCCGGCCATTATTCCCCCCGCTGTCAGCAACATAGGGGCATAGTTCCTGCAACTCACACCAACAATGGGGCATTATTCCTTCCACTGACACCAATGATGGGGCACTATTACTCCAACTGATACCAATGATGGGGCACTGTTCCTCCAACTAATACCAATGATGGGGCACCATTCCTCCAACTGATACCAATGAATGGGGAAATAAATAAATAAAATACCGCGCCTGTCTAGTAAGTGAAAACAGCTGCCAACACTACAGAACGACTGGGACTGTGTAGAAAATATAAAAAAAAGTGTAGCGCTAAAGTAAATATAGTGAAAAGAAGGTTTTGGAGCAAGGAGAGGTGAAACCACAATTTCAAGTGGCCTGTAGCCTCAACTCGGTCAAAACCGAATATGTGTATACACAAACAGTGTAGTAGCAACACTTAAGTACAAACAAAGTGCAGTGCTCTTTCTTTTGAAAAAAGTGCAAATGTGCATAAAAAATAAAGTGAAAGTAAATCAGCAAATGATAATCTCAAAAGTCCACATTTTGCTAGTGATGAAATATAGAAAACTGTCCAAAATAATGGTGAGGAAGTGTTATTCCCATATAAATGATAAAGACTTATTATTATAGTCCATATGTTGCATGATGCAGTTGAAGCAGGGGGACCCAAGGCAGATATCCTTATAATACAGAGACTCCAACTCAGAGGGGACCCAAGGCAGATATCCTTACAACACAAAGACTCAGAAAATGTAAGGTAGAATACTCTTACCAACTTCGGTGGACTCACAGGCCGTGGGCGGTGAGTCAAACGAGCTTGTACTGTCTTGTGATAAATGACAGTAAGAAGATGGATGATACACCAGAAGACGTCCTCCTTGGATGGGGAGCCTGGAGCCTGTCCTGAAGGTCTGCACGATCACCGTTTTCATCAGCATACATGGACCATAAAGAAAACAACGACAAGGAACCTCCACATAGTGTAAATCCGAAAAAATTGTTTCTCAATTGGCATTTATTGGATCAATCACGATCATCAAAGCAATCCATAAAAATCTTGGTTTAAAAATAGAATCGATTCAGATAAAATGACGACAAAATAAGCGTGGTGTGGGTGGCTGGGTACAGCAAGGAGACCCGACGCGTTTCGTCTGAAGAGACTTCTGCTGGGGTATTACTCCAACTGATACCAATGATGGGGCACTGTTCCTCCAACTAATACCAATGATGGGGCACCATTCCTCCAACTGATACCAATGAATGGGGAACCTTTTACTCCAACTGACACCAATGACTGGGCACTATTCCTCCCACTGGCACCAATGACTGGGCACTATTCCTCCCACTGACACCAATGATGATGATGATGGAGCATGGTTTGCTCCAACTGGCCACAGTCCGGCCCCCCTAAAGTCTGAAGGACAGTAAACCGGCCCTTTGTGTAGAAAGTTTGGAGACCCCTGGTTTAGTGTACTCCTGCCTGACATATATGGCTCCATTTTATCTTGTTCAGCTCGCAGGACCAATTGAGATGATGAGAATGAAAGATACTTTTCACGTAACTTTATTAAAGCTGGACAAAGCATATTGCACATCCAACCTACAACTGCCCCTCTATGATGTTTCCCCCAACACAGGCTTCTGTAATCAAGCCCATGATGGGTGAAATATTAGAGAGGGGCGGGGCTGCAGTGTAGTTTGTCCAGCTTTTAATGAAGTTGAATGTGATCTGACGTCCATCGGTGTGGGCTTCTTGCTTTCTTGTTTAGTTTGTGGATCTATGTTAGGTCAGCATCCATGGTTTCTGCGGTGATAGAGTGTCATACAGGCTTGAAAGGATTACATCTCTTTAAAAACATTTCACGTACTTCTAACTAGGGGTTTGCTGCCATCGTTTTGCATTTGCTGTCTCTTGTGGAATGTGGCAAGGGCAGCATAGCTAGCAGACATGCCATGATTTTGCTATGCCAATGGACATCAGCTCGTTATAGCTTCAGGCATGGCGGACAACACAGGAGGCTGCAGGCATGGCTGACAACACTGCTTTGGATTTCATTGCAGCATAGGTCATGTAGTTAGCTCACTACAGGAAGCTAGGAGCTCCTGAATCTCTGGCAGGATCAACAGTTGTTTGGTACTAGCAGCATTTTTAAAGGGCAAAACTTGTGGAAATGTGCATGTATTACAAAGACATACACTGAATGTGTTTTATATTTTTTCCCCAAGGCATACACCTATACAAATAGGTTTCATTACAGAGAATGCAGAAGGTTAAACACTTTGTAGTTGGTTTCCACAATGGCTGCGGTAGGAGACAGGACTAGGTAGTTCTGATGAGGACTTGTCGGAGTAACTGAAAGACATCAGAAGCTAGTAGAAGATTCAGTCCCAAAGCATCAAAACAAAAATGGCAGTGTTGGTTCTGAGATGGAAGAACTCTTCATGAATGTAATAAAGGTTCCCCTTGGAAACCGGGAAAGAAAACTTTAGCTAGAGTAGCCTGGCAGATGTCCACAGCAGCTTAATTACTCACTTAACATACAGGTTTATAATTGGCTGTTCTGGGCAGATCAGATCTATTATTTCTACATAATTCCACTGGAGCTTGTACTGTATTCTCCTTTCTCTCATCACCCGATTTACTCTCCACCGAACGTATTGTATGAAACATGTTCCATTTCATCGTTTGGCACCTTTTGCCAACTGCAGCTACCAAGTTACTGTTGGCATCTCTATTTTGTCTCTCATCTCTGTGCTGAACATTTGAAACCAAGCTTCCGTATGCCCTGTAGGGCCCGCTCCCCCCTTCTCTGGAGCCCATCTCTGTGACGGCAGGATTCCAGGTCACTTGTTTGATGTTCCCATTCATGTGCCTTCACCTTCAGGGCATTGGAAACATTTAACAATCTGCAGTTTACACGCTACACCAAAAAAGAAAAAAAGGACCTTTTGTTCTGCATTTGCTCCTGAACTTGGGAGGAAGCTGAAGTGGTTGATCTTTTTAGAACTTTGGAAAGACCTCTGACATTGATGACAACTATAATGGATTCCGATTAAAAAAGAGATTGACAGATTGCTTTTTATTAGTATTTATAGTATCGGCTAACGTTGCTTTTACTACATATCCCATGCCATCAATAACAGATGCTGTTATTGTGATTCTTAAATCGGGTTGGATAGGTGATCTCTGTGAGCTAGTAGCTTTCCTTATTTGCTGTGTGCCCCAGTTTGATGGCACAGCCTGTATTGAAGGGAGAGTACTGGAGGGTAGAATAGAACATAATGCGTTTTTCTGGGGGGTAGTATGCAGCCCATAGTCCCAAAGCTACCTGTGCACATACAATTCCATGCAGAAGCCTGAGTCTTTGTTTCTTCAGAAGGTTCCCAATCTGGAATAGATTCAGCGATCCATGTTGTCTATTCTTACAGATATGTCTACATTGGTGCTGATGCCCATATTTGTCAGTGCACAATGGGTACAGCCATTCATCAAGAGCCATATACACGTAATATCACAGCCCCCAAATGGGATTCCTCTTCCACTTGCACCTTTTAATATCCCAATTGAGGTCTGTCAGCTGTTTTAGATAGATTGGTGAGTGGTTATTGCATGCTGTGTTGCTGCCGCAGAGATTTTTAAAGTGGTTGTGAACCTCAGACATGATAAATGAACAAATCATATCCCTCGGTAGTGTGAACTTGTTTCAATAAAGAGCACTTATGCCGTGTACACGCAATCGTTTTTCTCGTTGGAAAAAGATATGACGGCTTTTCTGATGGGATTCCGTTTAGGTTTGCCTTGCATACACACGGTCATGCAAACGTTTGCTGAAATTACGACCGCCAAGAACACGGTGACGTACAACACTACGACGAGCCGAGAAAATGGCGTTCAATGCTTCCGAGCATGCGATGAATTGTTTCCGAGCATGCATAGGGATTTTGCACGTCGGAATTGCCACAATCGCATTTTCGGATAGGAACTTTTCCCGACTGAAAAATTGAGAGCATGCTTTCAATCTTTTGCTGGCTGGAATTCCGCCAGCAAAACACAGACGGTCGCATTTTCCGCCGAAAAAATCTCAGCGGTCTTTTGTGGGCCGAAATTCCGACCGTGTGTACGCGGCATAAGTGTCATTTCTGTCTGCTGTTTCATTCCTTTGCTGTCAGCATGAATGACTTCTGACAAATCTTCCTGACACCAAGAGAAAAAAAGGTGACACGGGAGGGATCTCCAGCTGATTGGCAGCATCAGCTCTGTTCCTGTGTGCTGTGTGGAGGAGGGTGTGTCTCTTCAATCTGCTGTGAGCTCTACTCACCAAGGTCTGCAAAATATAACTCCAGCTCTCCGCACCGTTTTTCTGACAGCTCAGACAAGGTTTATAAATTGTGGACTTTGAATGGATGTAGAGAAGAGAAGACTGCAGATAAACAGGTACAACGTATATAGGAGGATTTGTTTCATCTTTGTATCACCTGAGGGCAGTCACTTCATTAGGTAGGGGTATGTAAGGGGGTACAACCAATTTATCTAGAACAGGAATGCAAAAAAACATTCAACTGGGGCACTTTTTCCTGTGACATTTTGGAGAGCTTTCCATTCACTTTCTGTTGTGTATATAGGACAGCAAAGGTAATCCCCCCCCCCCCCCAAAGAAAAAAAACTGACAAGGGTTTGAACAATTACTCTATTGCCGTCGATATTAACAGTAACAGTCTGTAACACTGAGAATATATAGTACTGTATCCTACAGAATTATTAATATTGTACATCACCTCATTTCCAAGTAGTACCCTCCTTCATTGTGTCCCGCAATGTACTTCCTCCGCTTTCTTCTCCAAGTCTCATTACTGCTTAGATGGACGCATTCAGGAAGCTGACAAAGAACAGGTTCTGTTTTCACGCTTGGTTTACGTTGTAGCCACTTACTAATTATGAGGTTAATTAGATTGACACTGCTTTCTCAATGTGACAATTTCCTTTAACCATCCATTACCACGTGGACAGTTGACACCACCTATCAACCATTAGAGAGACTGTGATTGAGGATGCACGCTTAAAAAAGAGCTCCTAAAATCAAAACATTCTAAGCTTCTAATGGCAGAGCTTTTTAGTTTTCTAAAATAAAAACCATTATCTTGTCTTTTTCTTCTACAGCTGGGATGGTTGTATGTAAATCGGCTGATCTCTTTAACCAGACATGTAGAATGTTGATGCCTGCCCTTCTCTAAAGTGTTAGTAACCAAACCCCCCCCCCCCCCAAAAAAAACCCCATAAAAATGTGTCCCCTGCAGCGTTATGCCATATTGTGCTAGTATGCACCTCATACTAGCACATTATGACAGACTTACCTGTAAACACAGAGCCCTCCAGCTCTGTCACGGCTCCCCAGCACTTCCATTCTCACCTGGTCTTATTTTCTGGGTTTGCGGGCTCTGGCTGTATGAATGTCTGAGAATATGATGACGTCACTCCCACGCATGTGCGCGGGAGCCCCAGCACAGAGCTCTGAAGGTACGGCACAGGTATGCCATCCCTTTAGAGTGCATGCTTCAGTGACGTCCCTGGCTACATCCCATGTACATATCTCCTTAGCTGTGCAAATTAAAGAGATATTCAATGTACCTACAGGTAAGCCCTATTATTGGCTTACCTGTAAGTACAAGTTAAAGCGGAGTTCCACTCAGTTTTGTGTTGATTAAAAGTCAGCAGCTACAAGAAGTGTAGCTGCTGACTTTTAATAAACACAAACTCACCTGTCCCACAGTCCAGCGATGCAGCCGCTCGAGCCCTCGCTTCTCTGATTCGGTTCTCTTCGGCGCTGGCATCACAAGTGTGGGCACCCGGCTGTGACAGCTTGCGGCTTCACAGCCAGGTGCGCACTTGCGCATGGTTGCGCTGCGCCTTCTTAATGGCCGGGCAATCTTCTGGGACCTGTGACGTGTCCCAGAAGATGGGAGGGAGGGGGAGAGGAGAACTTCTGCTCGAGTCACCTAGGGCGGCGCAAGGGGATGTGAAGGCTGGGTACCTGTCAAAACTAAGTCAAATATGGCATGTCAGGGGGTTAGGATTCCTTAAACTTTGAGTGAAACTCCGCTTTAAAAAGAGTTTTTTTTTCTTCCACTTTAAAGGAATCCTAAGCTGAGAAAAGCATATGGACTACCATTGCTCTTCATCTCAAAAATAGTTTCTAATGTTAGCAGATGGCTGCTAAACAGATTTTATAGCTTCTACTCTTTGTTTCTAGATCAGATGTTTTTACCTTCCCGGCTGCAAGTTTGTTCTGGGTCACTGACTCAGAATTGTGTGAACACCTGGAGTGTGTTTGTAGTAATTTGGACCCATTCTCTCAAAAGAGAATTTTACGAGAATTTAAATTGAAGTGCCACACCAGTGCTAAGAGGTCCAGATACAACTTTATTCCATTAAAAGGGGTACAAACCCAAAAAGTAGCAAACACGTTTCAGGGGTCCAAGCATCGCCTTCATCATCAAGGCTTGGGTCTACAATGGTATTTTTTCCAGTGTGAAATACTAGCACAGTCCCTGCAGCAGCTTCTTTGGCTTTGAAATAAAGTTGTATCTAGACCTCTTAAGCCTGGTACACACGGCCGAATGTCGGCCGACATCAGGCGGTTTAATATAAACCGGTCGACATTTGGCCCCTGTGCATGGTAGCCGGTCCAAATGGCTGGCTTCTGTCGGACGAGCATGCTGGAAAACCAGCGCCAACCGGCTCCTGATCAACACTCTCAGCCAATGGCTGTGCGTGCTGACCGGAGTGTTCTGGTGGGGGGGCTGTCCCCTTGTCAGAACACAATAGCTCAGCGGGGTAGATCTCTGTACTAACGTCGGATTATTAGTACAGCAGCTCCGACCTGAGCTGACCTCCGACCAACCTGCTGGATTGAACGGAAAAAAAAAGTTGTGTGTACAGTATTAGGCTTTAGCAGTGGTGTGACGCTTTATTTTCCATGCTCGTTACATTAAACTACAAGCCGAGGAGACTGTGGAGATCCTCCAGGGTGTAGAAGCTGCCTGCCCTGGAACCAGATCATTTACACCAACATCAATACGTTAAGATAACAATGCCAGTAAGATAACCCTACGGGTCCAGTGCTATCTTTCCACTTTGCTCAGAAAAGCATTTCAGTCTTGCACAGATGTTGGATGCTAAAACCTGCCTCATACTTTGTGTTTCAATTCATCTCAAAGGTGTTCAGTAGGGTTAAGGTCAACGCTCTGTGCAAGCCACTCAAGTTCCTCCACAAACAAAATCATCAAGCCATATATTTATGGAGACACAGCTATTCTGACACAGAAAAAAGCCTTCCCTAACTGGTTTCCACAAAGTTGGATGCACACAATTGTCTAAAATGTACTGGCGTGAAGTAGAATTAATTAACAGAACCCTTCACTGGAAACTCATCAACTCAATAATAAGTAACGGTATCCACATACTTTTGGCCATATAGTAGAGGTGATGGTCAGGTGACCACAAACATTTTTCTCTCAGTACACATCAGTGGAGCCAGTGGTGGTAGTCATGTTGAGTCTTGGCTCACCTCCATCATTCACAGATGTAACAAACTAAAGATTGAGCATCTTCTATTCTAATGGTAATGGTTGGGGTTCAGCAATTTAACAGGATACACCCCCCATAGCGAAGAGTGGTCAGCATGTTCCTTCCTAACTAAATTAGGTAGGTCAGTAGGTTACTTCCTAACTAAATAAAACAAAAATAAGTGCAGGTGTCCCCTTTAAATGCAATCACAAACTGAAACAAAATGAAATAGGTGCAAAGCATTAATACACGTGTGCCAAAAAGTCCAAAATTGCTATCAAAAGTCCACCAGTGACTCAGACGAAAATAAGTGCTTCCAGTATTCAGGTGCCTCTCCCCCATGCACAGCCTCTTACCCGTAATGATTGGGGTTTAGCAATTTAACAGGATACACCCCATCACAGCCAAGAGTGGTCAGTAGGTTCCTTCCTAACCAAATTAGGTAGGTCAGTAGGTTACTTCCTAACTAAATAAAACAAAAATAAGTGCACTTGTCCCCTTTAAATGCAATCATAAAGTGAAACGAAATGAAATAGGTGCAAAGCATAAATACACGTGTGCCAAAAAAGTCCAAAAATGCTGTCAAAAGTCCACCAGTGACTCAAACGAATATAAGTGCTTCCAGTGTTCAGGTGCCTCTCCCCCATGCACGGCCTTATACCAGAGAAAAGATCAGAGTGCTTTGAGCAATATTGAGGGTCCCGGCAATCGGCTCTAGTAGGGTAACAGAAGATTTCTGTCTCCTTAGCCCCAACTCAATCCACAGATAATGGCCAAAGGAAACAGGAGAAGTCTCATAGTGTA
Source organism: Lithobates septentrionalis (assembly GCA_037952835.1). Classification (NCBI taxonomy): domain Eukaryota; kingdom Metazoa; phylum Chordata; class Amphibia; order Anura; family Ranidae; genus Lithobates; species Lithobates septentrionalis. The sequence continues at coordinate 673,668 of JBBDGP010002202.1, forward strand.
GTAAAGCTTAAAACATGAATTTATTTAAAAAGTATTGCACCTACATGTTCAATAGGAACAAACAGTAACGAGTATACACAGCCCTGCCGCAGGACTGGCCGGCGCATGGGTTGACGTCCACAGAGCAGTTCTACATGACTCCCCCCCCCCCCCCAACAGGTGTCCTCAGAAAAGGAGACTGGTCTGTAATGTCAGGTGTAGCCACTAAATAGCATCCCGAGTACAAAGAAGGAGGGATTATGCATAAAATATATTAAAAACTAAATAAAAAATATATGTATATACTACTGCCCATTCACTCCCATTTAAGTGGATGCAGCTGGCATTACAGACCAGTCTCCTATTCTGAGGACACCTGTTCGGTGGAAAACGCGGTGCGTGGATCCGCTCTGTGACGTCAACTAGCGACGACGTTGTGTATACTCTTTACCGTCACTTGAATGTCACTTAAAGCACCTTGAGTCACTGGGGAGCTTTTGATATATTTGTTGGACCTTGGCACATATGTATTTATGCTTTGCTCTTATGTTATGTTTTTTGGTTTGTTTCACTTTGCGATTGCATTTATTTTTGTTTTATTTCATTTTTTATGTCCTACATTCAGACATTTGTAGGTGCTGCATTCCCATACACTGAGTGCAAGTTTTAATCTTTCTTTACTTTTTCTATTACTTCCTAACTAAACCACCCTCCGACCTGAAAATTTGTCCGGGGCGCCATAAACAGGGTTATTCTCTTGGCACAACTTTTCGTTTGTGGAAATGGAGAGTAAAGAGGGAAGTGATGGACAGAACTGGTAGACATTGTGGTGTAGCTTATTTCATATGGAAACAAGAAAGTTGATGACCCCGGTATTATCGATCTGGACATTGAAAACCCACTTCACATCATACAAGGGACACTAATCTTTCACATTAAACGAGGAACACTGATCTTTCACATTGTGTCAGGGACAGTAGCAGCACAGAACTTTATTTTTATGCTGGCCCTCATATGACCTCAACTTTTATCCCAGCAATTCAGTATCTCTGTGTCTCCAGTGTCAGGGATAGCCTGCACGTGGTGCCTCCACATATTGGGTTTAAAACCTTGCCATCTTCTAACCTTCATTACAGGCAGAGGCCAAGTGTTCGCTATCTTACAGAAAGATTTGCTTGTGAATGGCCTGCAGTAGAACAGAGGTGCACAGATTTGTCTCTATTGGTCTGTGTGCACATTTCACCCCTAGACAGAGTCCTCAGAGATAGACTTTCCTTTAAAACATTTCCTGTGGTGGTACAGGTGACACAATAGCGGAAAGCTGATCTGCTGCATTCTGACCGTATCAGGTTTCCCTGACTTGAAGAAGGTGAAGTTCATTCCTAGAGCATACTCGCAGAATGACTTATTTGCCTGTGGCTATTATTATACTATGCAAAGAAAATATATAGAAGAAATATATATATATATATATATATATATATATAATATTTATATCTGAAAAATTAGTCACACACAATCTGCTCGAAAGTCCATCATCTTTGTTAAGAAAGCCCATGGGAAATTAGTCACACATTGTTTAAATGTAAGTGAACCGAAAATACAAATTTCATCAATGACAAAATAGTTTTCCAGCACTCACAGATACGACTAATGCCGCGTACACACGACCGGACTTTCCGGCAGAAAAGGTCCGACAGAATCATTCCGTTGGACATTCCGATCGTGTGAGGGCTTTATCGGACCTTTTATTTAGAAAGTTCTTACGGACCTAGAAATAGAACATGTTTCAAACCTTCCTGACGGACTCAATCCCTATCGAAAGAACCATTCGTCTGTATGGTAGTCCGACAGACCAAATACGACGCAAGGGCAGCTATTGGCTACTGGCTATTGAACTTCCTTTTTCTAGTCCCGTCGTACTTCATCGTGTTCTAAACCATCGGACTTTGATGTGATCGTGTGTAGGCAAGTCCGTTTCAGTGGAACTCCGTCGGAACTCCGTCAGAAAGACCGTCAAAGTCTACTCTGACGGAAAGTCCGCTCGTGTGTAAGCGGCATTACTCTTAACTCTAAAGGAGGCCATACACGGTTGAATTTCGAACAAATTTTCTTTCAAAATCAGAAAGTTCGTTTTTTTTTGTGATCCGATGACGCCACCATTGATTTTCGAAATTCGGCCGACCAAGCCTTCAATTTCACCTCATGTTGCTACAGAAAAGAATTTTTGTGGCTGGGAATCTTCTTTTCTCTCCGTAAATTTTCTTTTCTTATTACATTTCTCGCACGATTCTCCCATCATTGATTAGAAAATCGTTTGTTTTTCTAAAAATTTCCAACATGTCCGATTCCTCAAATTTGATTGCCGCACGAAAATCGGCCGTTGTTGCAGCCCACTAATGGTGCGAAATTCATACGAAAATTCTTTCATACGGTTTTCGAAAGAAAATTCTTACGAAATTCGAACCGTGTATGGCCGGCATTAGCTGAACATCTAGACTAGCTGCAGTACACATGGGCTGAATGTTCAATAGAAACCGGCCGATGCCATGTGGGTCTTTGCTTGGAGGTACTTTTCTATGACACAGCCAGGTTTCCATTCATTTTGAACAGAACAAGAGGAATATTCTTGTAGGAAAACAAGATTTTGATACAGTGCTTATCATCTTGGTCATAGAAGCTTGTCTTAGCCTTGTACTCCCAAATTGAACTGATACTACTTTTTAGTGTCTGTTTTTTGAATATCGAATGGCAATAGCAAAATTGTTTATCCCTGTGCATTAAACCTCCTTTTGGCTCATTTGTGTGAGGGACCTCCCTCTTTTGGGCTGATCTGCCTGCCCGTCTGATGTTGGACAGACACCCGCTGCATATAGTGCTTTGGTGGAAGTGTGTTTATGCCCTCATTGGGTTCCCCAGAATCAGTATATATTAAGTCATCTCTACTTGCCCATCTGCCCGCCATCAAAAACCCCTGAAGAAGCCGACAAGGCAAAATGCGTTGGGTTGTGGTTGTCTCCTTGGTTTCAATTTCCCCCGACTGATATAATTCTTGATATATATGTCATATCTGATCAGTTACTAGAGGGTATACACCTTTTGGAGACAAGGGGGAGTGCATGGGGTTTAGTAGTATGATGCTGGCACATTATGTTTTAATGTAGGGTCCTTTATTTTTGAGACACATTTTTAACCAATTTAATAAAAGAATGTTCTATTTTTTAATGGTATACGACTAGTTATTCCAAAGGGAGGTTTTCAGCACCTCATTCTACTGCGGCAGGTCGGCACGATCCTGCGAGGCGCAGCTATACATCGGCTCGTGGGATCTAGATAGCGCGCACTGATCTCTGTATAAATGGCAATGGTTCCAAAAATTTGTCAAGAGTGTCCGATGTGTCCGCCATAATGTCGCAGTCCCGATTAAAATCGCAGATCGCTGCCATTACTAGTAAAAAAAAAAAAAATAATAAAAATGCTATAAATCTATCCCCTATTTTGTAGACGCTATAACTTTTGCGCAAACAATAAATAAACGCTTATTGCAATTTTTTTAACAAAAATATGTAGAAGAATACATATCGGCCTAATCTGAGAAAAAAATTGCTTTTTTTTTTTTTTTTAAATTGGGATATTTATTATAGCAAAAACTACAAAATATTGTGTTTCTTTAAAAATGGTAGCTTTTTTTTGTTTATAGCGCAAAAAAGAAAAACCGCAGAGGCGATCAAATTCCACCAAAAGAAATCTCTATTTGTGGGAAAAAAAGGACGTCAATTTTGTTTGGGTACAATGTCGCACGACCGCGCAATTTTCAGTTAAAGCGATGCAGTGCCGAATTGAAAAAAATGACCCGGTCACTCAGCAGCCAAATCTTCCGGGGCTAAAGTGGTTAATGCCCCAACGAACCGGCCTATACCACCGGACATTCGGCTTAAAGCAGCGGTGTCCAACCTTTTGACCTTCCTGGACCACATTGGAAGAAGAGGAATTGTCTTGGGCCACACATAAAATACACTAGCAATAAGGATAGCTAATGAGCAGAAAAAGTCTGGCAGATCACAAGTTGACAATCACTTCATTTTTTTTTTCTTTTTGTAATATTTTTTATTATAGAAGTAAAAGAGGGCAATGTAAAACAAGTGCGATATTTGACACTAAATTAACGCATCATTATCTGGTTCAATGGATGTAGTAGCAATTCTCACTGAATTCTCAAGGTGCTCATCAGATATTTTTGTACTAATTTTGCCCTTTCGTATGCTACATCCTTAAAAATAGTTTCTCACAAATATAGGTGCCCTGGAAAACTGATGAAATAAATAAGGCATGATTGTGAAGAGTGAAATATTTTTCTTTGGGAAGATAAAACGTATAAAAGTCCAGTAAAGAGACACTATCAGATTTTTCTTCGCCTGCATGTGTTCGCTAAGTGCAAATGCATTTTTACAAACAATGCCAAAAAAATTCAACATTTTTAAGTAGCCTTACAATTTTGTGTTGGGCCACATTCATAGCTTTCTTGGGCCACATGCGACTCATGGGCCGCAGGTTGGACACCCCCGCTGTAAAGCAAGGGGCGTGCTGGGTTATATTCTGTGGCGGGGGGCGCAAAAAAATTTTGAAAAAAAATCATCAATTGCTGTCACTGTGCCCATCAAACACTGCCACTGTGCCCATCAAACGCTGCCACTGTGCCTAATCAAACGCTGCCACTGTGCCCATAAAACGCTGCCACTGTGCCCATCAAACGCTGCCACTGTGCCCATCAAACGCTGCCACTGTGCCCATAAAACGCTGCCACTGTGCCCATAAAACGCTGCCAGTGTCCCCATAAAATGCCAGCGTGCCCATCATATGCTGCCAGTCTGCCCATCATATGCTGCCAGTGTCCCTCCACCCTGCCCACCCCCCCCCACCCCCGCGATGGATTGCGGGACACCCTGCGACCACCCAACCCCCCACCCCCACTGTGGATGGATCGTGGGACACCCCGGATCGCACCCTTCCCCCCACCCGCGCAAATGGAGGACCGGCGCTTACCTTAGTAAGGTGTCCTCTTCTCTGGCGTCTCCTCTCCAGTAAGCTTTGTCCTACTTCCGCCAAAGCGCTGAGCATCCAATAGGGATGCCTGGCACTTTGGCCAATCAGGAAACAGGTCTCACTGACCTGCCTCCAGATTGGTGGGGAGGCAATGCGGTGTGAAAATAGCGAATATTCATTCGCTATGGTCACACAATTGGGTGGGATCAGGGTGCACTCTCTGCGCCCCGAGCCCACCCTTTTTTGAAGCCTATTAGAGCCTCTAGCTCTAATCAGGTTCCCTAAAAAAATACACCCACTCCCAATAGGAGTTCATGCGTCCGGCGTCCATAAAGGGGCCGGGCGCATGGATAGGGAGGTGGCAGCAGGGATGGGGGGGGGTGCCCGTGTGCCCACAATGCACGGGCCACCACTGGTTATATTGGTTATAAATCTAGAACATATATGTAGAGAACATATACTAGTGTTTGGATCCCCTGCTGTGCTTGCCTAATGTTCACACTAATGCATGGTATTTGGATACATAGAGCAGTGTTTCTCATTTTTTTTCATTCAAGGCACCCTTTAAAATTATGCACAATCTCAGGGCATCCCATTCTAAAATGTAAAAAATGAAACCAATACTTTTTTTTAAAATGAAGCGGCATCAACACACGTAGGACACCTAACATTAGAAGAGATTTATTCTTACAGATCAAATACCTTTTCACTCTGGTACTGACTAGTATTCCAGTGTTTCCTTTCTCCCTCAATTTTTATCCCTCATTCCGCTAATGTGACTTTAGTGCTAATAGGAGGAGCAAACAAGGATGTCCTCAGGCCCCTGATGGCCTCCTTGTCAACCCATGACATCATCGGTTGTTAGATTGCCAGCAGCTGCCCCTAAAGGTACCCATGGTTGTAATGCTGCACATTTAAAACCTGTGGTTTGTGTAACAAAATCCTGGCTTGTTGGCAATTGTTGGGCAATTTGAGGCAGTTTTTATTCATTCTACCAAGGCACCCCTGAAGAATCCAGATGGCACCCTGGTGGAAAAAGGCTGACACAGAGTACTAAAGTATCAGGGAAATCCTCTTGTATGGGGAGATGGTTCCTCTTGTGGTGCTGATATGTTTAGTAGATGCAGACAATGCTTGAAATCGGGATTCTTGCTTGCTTTAATCAAGACATCTATGGCCAGTTTAAATCGGTATTAAACCCAAAATAAAAAATGTAATATATTGCAGCTTACCAATCCTTGGACGTGGTTGCTGCATTTGTTTTTTTATGCTATTTTCCCCTCTCCACCTTGTGATCTGTCCAGTAACACTCCTGTATTAGAGTGCCTCCACTCTGGATGAAGGAGCACAGTTGCCCCTTTGAACAGTAATGCCCCGTACACACGGTCGGACTTTGATCGAACATTCCGACAACAAAATCATAGGATTTTTTCCGACGGATGTTGGCTCAAACTTGTTTTGTCTACACACGATCGCACAAAGTTGTCGGAAAATCCGATCGTTCTGAACGCGGTGACGTAAAACACGTACGTCGGGACTATAAACAGGGCAGTGGCCAATAGCTTTCATCTCTTTATTTATTCTGAGCATGCGTGGCACTTTGTCCGTCGGATTTGTGTACACACGATCGGAATTTCCGACAACGGATTTTGTTGTCGGAAAATTTTATCTCCTGCTCTCCAACTTTGTGTGTCGGAAAATCCGATGGAAAATGTCCGATGGAGCCCACACACGGTCGGAATTTCCGACAACACGCTCCGATCGGACATTTTCCATCGGAAAATCCGACCGTGTGTACGGGGCATAACACTGTCAGTCTGGGAGGAGGGGAGTATTAGGTGTACTGGTAGATTTAAAAACACAAACATATTGAAGCCAAACTCCAACTAATGCTTTATAAGGAGTTGCAGCAAACAGGTTTTTTTTTTCATTTTGGGATCAAAAATTAGGCATGAATAAACAAAAGCTGATTTTTGTAAGCACCCCTGTGAGTGGTAAGTGGTTTGTCTCACCCCTGTAAGTGCTACATCTGCAGGACAGCTTGGTCTGTTGAAAAACAGGCATACTTGCTAGATCACCAGGTGAAAAGGAAGATTAATAAAGAAAACGAAAGCAGACATCACATCTAAGAATTGGTAAGCTGCTATATATTAAATGTTTGCTTTTGGGTTTAATACCGCTTTATAGAGAGTCTAATTCCAATCACAAAAATCCCATTTAACTTGTAACTTACTATAGTTTTAAAAATTGCTTTCAGTCTGAATCTGTTTCAGTTAAATCTGCAGCTGTCAAGTGTGGGAACAGGTGGAGAACTTAAAGCGGAGTTCCACCCAAAAGTGGAAGCTTCGCTTATCTGCCTCCTCTGGCAGTGAAGCCACAAGGCTTCACCGCTGGTTTTCCTTACAGGCAATGGTGGCAGCATGGAAACATCGGCTGGGGTGCCAACATCGCTGGACAGGTAAGTGTCCCAATAAAGTCAACAGCTACAGTATGTGTAGCTGCTGACTTTAAGTTTTTTGCTGGCGGGCGGAACTCCGCTTTAAGTGCCTTTTTAATGTATGATACATACCTGCACTGTATGTGTGCGGTACACATGTTGCCTATATCGTTATTCTTGTAGATATGTTGTATACTAGATGTGAAATTTATGCTTATACTTTAGTGTGGATTCTGTTGCATTTATTGTATTTCCTGTAAAACTTAATAAAATGTCATTATATATAAAATAAAATAAAAATTCTGCATCTTTCATTAAGAATAGCTGATGGTCTTGCCATGAAGGTCCTTGTATAAGCACTTTCCTTTGTAGGCTGACAACTGTCTCCCAGTAGTCACCCTGTCACAGGTACCCTGTGGTCAGCTGTCTACACACCTTGCTCAGGTGTGGTCCACAATTGTCACCATCTGTAAACTGGTTCTAAAATGGGCAGCTGACATTAGAGAAAGTACATGTAGATATGAAGTGAATGAAAGAGCTGGAGGCGATCAGCAGCTCTGAGATGCAAAATAGTATTTGTTTGATATACTGTTCTTCAGCTAAAAAAAAATGTTATTCAGTTATGGTTTACATCTCCCCTAAAGATTATTACTTCAAGGGAAAAACTCTCAAGAGTAAAATAAAGTGATGGTGAAATGGGGGGCTGGACCAGGTTTCGTAAGAAAGCTTTTTGGAGAAAAAGTGCCATTAAACAGTTTGTATCTCAAAACACAGTTGAAAAGGTTTTTGGAGAAAAGCACCAAACAAAAAGGTGTATAAAGGCCCAAGTGGCTTATATAGTAAAAACAACCAACACATTTTAGAGGTTCGGTAGCCCTCCATTTATCAAGGGTTACTGGGTAGGCTATAAGAGTGTTTTGGCCAATAGGCTGGAGGTATGATCTTAAAACGGAGCTCCATCCAAAAGGGGAAGCTCGACTTGTTTGTCTCTCCCCCCCCCCCCCCGATGCGACATTTGGCACCTTTTCGGTGGGGGGGGGGGGGGGGGGGGGAGCGGGTACCTGGTTTTGACAGTTTCTCTGCTGTTTTCCCTTAGTGGAGATGGCGGCAGAACCTGACAGCCAATTGAAAAATTGGCTGGGATGAAGACACGGCTGGATTCGTGGACAGGTAAGTGACTTAATATTAAAGGGGTTGTAAACCCTCGTGTTTTTTCACCTTAATGCATCCTATGCATTAAGGTGAAAAAACACCTGGCAGTGAGCACCCCCCCCCAGCCCCCCTGTTTTACTCACCTGAGCCCCTTCATCTCCTCGGTGGGGACGCGCTGTCCCTCTCTCCATGGGGTCCCGACTCTTGATTAGATAGATTGATAGCAGCGCAGCCATTGGCTCCTGCTGCTGTCAATCAAATCCAATGACATGGGGGGGCGGGGCCGAGTCCAGCATTCGTGACGGACGCAAATGCTGGACTCGGGAGCGCGCCCGCAAGGTAACCCTCTCGGGAGAGCGCTTCTCCTAGGGGATTATCTAATGCGGGGAGGAGCCGCCGAGGGAGCCCAGAAGAGGATGTTCGGGGCCACTCTGTGCAAAACGAGTTGCACAGTGGAGTTACGTATGACATGAAAAAAAAAAAAAAATGATCCTTTACTTTAAAGTTTTATGCACACTGGACGTTATATAAACGCCAGTAGCGTTAGCTGTAGAAAGCTGTAGCTGTAGAATAAGTTTTGCAGCGTTTTTTATCTGTTGCGTTTTTTACCAACACTATACTGCTATAAAAGCTTATGGCTCAAAAACGCTGATAAACACAGAATAGCATCGCTTTTTAGCGTTTTTTTGTGTTTTCCGGCTGTTATAGGAGTTATGCCGCGTACACATGATCGGAATTTCCGTCAGAAAAACCTTGGATGTTTTTTCCGACAGAATTCCGCTCAAACTTGCCTTGCATACACACGGTCACACAAAAGTTCTCTGAATTTTCGACCATCAAGAACGCGGTGATGTACAACACTGCGACGAGCCGAGAAAATGGAGTTCAATGCTTCCGAGCATGCGTCGAATTGTTTTTGAGCATGCGTAGGAATTTTTCGCGTAGGAATTGCTACAGACGATTGGAATTTCCCATAGGAACTTTTTCCGTTGGAAAAATAGAGAACCTGCTCTCAATCTTTTCTGCCAGCAAAAGTCCGATGGAGCATACACACGGTCGGAATTTCTGACCAAAAGCTCACATTGGACTTTTGCTGGCAGACTTTCCAATCGGGTGTACGGGGCATTAGAGCGTTTTTACAGCTGAAAAACTCCTTTTAAAACTCACTAGTTCTGGGTTTTTTTCCAGCCAGAAAACGGCCCTGCCAAAAAAAAAGCTGATAACAGCCTATGTATACATGGACACATAAGGTAACATGTTGAGGCGTTTACTGCCTGCAGAAAAAAATGTCTGAAGCCAAAAACAGCAGCTGTAAAAACATCCAGTGTGCATGAGGCCTAAAAGTCAGCAGCTACAGTATTTGTAGCTGCTGATTTAAATTTTTTTCTGAAGGAGCCTGGAGCTCCTCTTTAATTGCATACATATTTTGGTCCAGTTTAGACCAGTGTAAGAATGCATATATCATAACTGAAAAATAGTTTTGGAAGCTGACAATCACTGTAGCAGTACAATGATTGCCAAGATCTTCTGGGGAGGGGCGTTGACCTCATGATCTCCACCTCCTCCATTTAGAAAACACCTTGGGTTCATTTAAATCATACAAGGCATTCTGTGAATGGCAACAGTGCCCCAGGACCTTGCAGCAATTACTCTAGTAGCACCAACTACTACAGTGATTGTCCGCTTCCACAGCAGTCCCTCAAGTATGAGATATGACATACTTACGTTTGTACAAAGTTCTTTCCACTACCGGTAACATAAAACTATCTCAGATCAGTCAGCTTTCCATGCTGTGTGAAAACTGTGTGAAATCCTCTATTAGGCACCATGTACACCATGGCATTTTGGGATTGCGTCAGAATTGGTGCGATTCTGCCCGCAATCTCAAAACCCACTACAATTGTAAAAAAACGCAGGTTTAAGTGCCATCATTTTCAATGGCACCTAAAACGTGGTGCGGTTTTGCCATGATTGCTGTATGATTTATCGCTCGGCAATCGCAGCAATTCGCATCACGTGAAGCTTGTCGCCCGAAAAAAGGAGCAAGAGCTCCTTTGAATGGAGCCTTAAAAGAAATTGAATGTGATTTGCACATGATGTGTCAGTAACTCACGTGATAAATCCTCCTCTGCGCAAATGAGTGCGATTTCAGGTCAAATCCTGGTTCACGAAAATCGATTTTCTGATCTCTACTATGAAGTCATTATTACACTATTCATGTTTTTTTATCAGAGCATTAGGAAGTATCTGTTTGGTCAGTGGCCAGAAGGGATATTACAAGACAGATGGGATGTATACTTAAAACGTGCTCATTTTTTTCCTGTGTTTATTTGTGAAATGATCTGGGATTCTGTCTTGTCTAATGTGTGAATATGACTATAATAACAATTATAATAATAATAGTGGCTCTGATTTATTACAAGAGTCTGACATCTTTATTGTCCCCATGCACGTGGCTGCTGAGAAGCATGGGCCTGAACCATAGACCATAACATCTTTTAGATTGTAAGCTCTTATGAGCATTGAGCAGGGTCCTCCTGCTTCTTTTATTGTATTGTATTGTAACTTTACTGTCTCCCTTTATATTGTAAAGCTTTGTGCAAACTGTTGGCAAAATATAAATCCTGTATATTAATAATAATACTAGCAATAACATCTGAGAAAAACCTGTGCCAGTCGCAAATGAACTGTGGGCACCCAACCTGAACTAACATACAGTATCTTAAATGCCTGCCCCAAGCATAATTTTCTTACAGGTATCCGACTACCCAAAACCTATAGAGGGCATCAATCAAGGAGCATTTTATCACTTGCCAGGTAAATTCTGCCAGTTAGGTTGTGACAAAGAAACCAGTTTAGGGAGTGCGGGTGGTGACCTGCCAGGTGGGTGGAAGATCTTTGGTTGATTGTAAATTCTCACCAGCTAAATAACATTAAAATCCCACTTCTTTAGATAAAACAGGCAATAGCACTACATCTCACTAATGCTTGGAAGCACTTTCTAGCTCAAGGTATGCCTCTATCAGTTAAAGTGGATCTGAACGTTAAAGGACCACTATTGATAACTTTTTTTTTTTAAATAACAAACGTGCTATACTTACCTCCACTGTGCAGCTCGTTTTGCACAGAGTGGCCCCGAACCTGGTCTTCTGGGGTCCCTCGGCGGCTGTCTCGGCTCCCCCCCCCCACAAGGACTGAACACCTTCATGCGAGCTCCCTTGCATGGTGTTGAGTGCTTGCGGGCGCGCTCCCGTAATACAGCCGGCGGCCATAGCCGCTCACTGTATCACTCGGCCCTGCCCCCCGGCGCGCCGTGTCATTGGATGTGCTTGACTGCAGCGCGAGTCAATGGCTGCGCTGCTTTCAATCCATCCACTGTAACCAATCAACGGCCAGGCTGAGCGGCAAAGAGGATGTCGGGGCGAGCGCGGGACTTTCGAGGGGTCAGGTAAGTAAAACGGGGGGGGGGGCTGGTATTGTCGGATGTTTTTTTCACCCTAATGCATAGAATGCATTAAGGTGAAAACACTTTTACCTTTACAACCCCTTTAAGTGATTATAAGTTTTTTTTGTTTTTGTTTTTTTTTTTCTTTACCAGCGGCCTCGGCTCCTCCTCTTCTAAGTGTGCCACCACAGGTAGCCGCTTCCTCTGGTGGCACACCTGCGGGCTTGCTTCTGAGCCAGGCTGTGTGCATCCATAGACACACACAGCAGAGAATGCATTAAGGTAAAAAAAATGTCTAGCCTTTACAACCACTTTAAATTGTTCTAGGGAACACCTAGAAATGTTAGTTATATTAAAGGTTCGATTTTTTTTTTTTTAAATAACAAACATGTTATACTTACCTACTCTGTGCAATGGTTTTTCTTCTTGGGTCCCCCGCTGGAGACCCTGGCTCCTCCATCTTGACCAGTGCCCCCCTATAGCAAGGCGCTTGCTATGGGGGCACTGGTGCATATTCGCTCCTGAACCCTGCTCTATGCATCCATAAGCTACATAAAGCTGCTGCTTGACACCTGCCCCCACTCTGTCCTCATTGGCTCACTGGCTGTGATTGACAGCAGTGGGAGCCAATTTCTGCCACTGCTGTTTTTGCCAATGAGGAGAGAGAGACCCGAGACAGCCGAGGCTCCCGTGCACATTGCTGGATCGAGAGGGGGTTCAGGTAAGTATTGATGGGCTATGGGGAGGGGGCAGCACACAGAAGGTTCTTACCTTTGTGCATACAACACATGAAGGTAAAAAAAACCTTCATCCTTTACAACAACTTTAATTATGCCTGGGCAGTACCTTGAAAATTGTATCCTTTTGTCTTGAATTCCTCTTGAAAAAGATCAATACACTTTATGAAATGTGAGAGTGCCTGGGCATTCCTGTGCCTGCACCCTAATAGCTGTACATTTGCAGGGTATAAATCTAATGGAAGACCATACAGGATTCATTTTTGTTTTTTGTTCAACCAGCGGGTTGAACAAAAGGAAAAAAGAAATGAACAGATTGCCCTATCCACATATTTGATGTGGATGGGGGAATCCTCCTGCTGTGCTATTGTATTCTGTCAGTGGGAAGCCTTCCCTGTGGTCAGAATACAGTGGAACCTCGGATTACGAGCATAATCCGTTCCAGGATTATGCTCGTAATCCAAAGTACTCGCATATCAAAGCGAGTTTTCCCATTGAAGTCAATGGAAACGAAAATAATTTGTTCCGCATTGACTTCAATGGGATACAATACCGCATGCGACCAGAGGCGGGGGGGGCTTCGGAGAGCCTCGGAAACGGCCGAAAAGGCCCAAGGACACTTCGGCTGACCTCGGAAAGACTTCCTACCCGAGATTTGCCGAGGACAGCACGGTCTTTCCGTGCATTTCTGAACGGAGACGCTCGGCTCCGGCGCCCCCCCCCCCCCCCCCCACCTCAGGCCAAAAGCGGTACTGCACACCGCTTTGGCCTGAATCGTGCTTGTTTTGCGAGACAACACTCGCAAACCGAGTTACGATTCTAAAAAATACAGTGCTCGTATTGCGAAACGCTCGTTAACCGCGTTACTCGCAATCCCAGGTTCCACTGTACAATGATCAGTGTGGCCGGCTATAGCCAGCAGCACTGATTGTTCAGGAAAGACTGGACAGGCTGGTTGTACACCAGATGATCGATAGATCAACTTGTGTAGAAACCAGGGTGCCCATGCATGGATCGAAAATTTGGCCGGTCCCTCCTGAACCGGCTAAATTTCCATCCAAGTATGGCCGGCTTAGAGCTAGCTATAGAATGTAAACAACAAATATTCTGCGCAGATAGACTAACAACTTATAAAGATAGGGTATTGCAAGCTGACACTTAAGGATAATTCAGAACGCCTCAATCAGATAAATAAAAGAATACGGTGCAGCGCAATAAATTTAAGAAAAAACAGTCCAGATCTTCATCTAATTGATGGAAAAACGGTCCTGTCAGTAGATACACATAGAAAGCCTCCTAAGGTGCAATGATGAACAAAGACAAAAAAGCGATGATTGCAGCCCCCCCACCACAGATACTCCAGCCTCTCACCTCATAAACTCGACCTGTAAAAGGTCACACAGCATTTGACCCACACCTGGGGTACCGATCACTATTGGATCCAGCTGGGTGATATCACACATAAAAACGAAAAGAAGGGGACAATCTAGTGCTCTCCGTTTTGAATTTTGAATTGTCAGACATAAAAGGAAATCCACTTACAAATACAGCACTCCGGCCGAGTGCTAGCAAACAAGCATGTATTGAATGTAGTTTCAAACCAGAAAGATGGCCCGCGGTTGACGTCAGATGTAGCTTCCCCCCCTTACACGTTACGTCCTGTGGGCGGGACTTCTTCAGCGTGAGGTCCAATAGCGATCGGTACCCCAGGTGTGGGTCAAATGCTGTGTGACCTTTTATAGGTCGCATTGATGAGGTGAGAGGCTGGAGTATCTGTGGTGGAGGGGCTGCAATCACCGCTTCTTTGTCTTTGTTCATCATTGCACCTTAGGAGGCTTTCTATGTGTATCTACTGACAGGACTGTTTTTTCCATCAATTAGATGAAGATCTGGACTGTTTTTTCTTAAATGTATTGCACTGCACTGTATTCTTTTATTTAAAGCTAGCTATAGAAGTAAAATATTGCCAGCACATGCCTTAGTTAGTGCTAGTCAGGCATGTCGCATGAATGCAATGTTTGGAACCTACAAATGGTCCCTTCGTTAGGCAAAATTGACATAACTAGTCATACACAGCTCATTTTCTCTTGTAGGCTGAATGGGAGAATATCAGTCGATTCCCCCATGCATGCTAAATTGTGTGGATGGAGGCATCTCCACTGCTGGCTATTGTATTCATGAATACAGTGGTGCAGTGATATAGTGCATCTGATAGGATGCAGTCACTGTTCGGCCAACAATTTTCCGCTCCGATGATTCTTAAATCAACTTTTTTTTGAGCCAGGTGGTGCTTTCAGGGCCACCCACAACTTGAATTGTAGCTGAATTCAGCATGAATTGGACACAATTTGAACCATGTATGGCCAGTCCAAGACACTGCTGCACCTGACTGCTAGTCTAATGCCCTGTACACACGATCGGACATTCCGACAACAAAATCCATGGATTTTTTCAGACGGATGTATGCTCAAACTTGTCTTGCATACAAACTCAATCTTGTCGGAAATTCTGAACGTCAAGAACGTGGTGACGTACAACGCGTATGACGAGCCGAGAAAAATGAAGTTCCATAGCCAGTGCAGCTCTTCTGCTTGATTCCGATCATGCGTGGAACTTTGTGAGTCGGAATTGTGTACACACGATCAGAATTTACGACAACCGATTTTCTTGTCGGAAAAATTTGAGAACCAGCTCTCAAATTTTCTGTGACGGAAATTCCAATGGAAAATGTCTGAAAAGTCCGGTCGGAATTTCCGACAAAAAGCTCCCAACGAACATTTTCCGTCGGAAAATCCGACCGTGTGTAAGGGGCATAAGGAGATTTGGAGATGTCCCTACTGTGCTGCCCACTATTCTCCTTGCTGGAGGCTCTGTCGTGAGAAAGCTATCTCTACCAATATGGCTTCTCCACTCCACATAGAGAAACAATGCAGAACAAGGGATGTAGGACAATAATGGGTAAAAATGTAACTATAGTGAGTACACAGGAAATTGTAGTACTTGGCCACCTGCCTTCATTTTTTGGGCATCGTTTCAGAGTTCAGTTCCCTTTTTAAGACTACTTTTCACAATAGCTAAAGAGGCCCTTCTATCTTGAAGTATGGCTTGAGAGTAGAATATCCTGATTTACCATGTAATGTACTTTGGTTGGAGTCGCATTTTAAATGATAGCTCCACAAATCTGAATGTGTGTCAAATTATGTAGTTGCTGTTAAGTTTAATCACAGGCTGACAAGTAAACCATTAGAAAATGATCTCCACAAGAGGAGAGACACGACCACTTTGAGGGAACATGACTTATGGAGGCTCCAACATCTAGAAGCCATCAGGTTATTCTGCTGAACAGTGTCAATCAAAAACAAGAGTTTCAGGAGTGTTTGGTTTTAAAAGAAATCTGTAATGGATGAATAGTTGACCTTTTGAAAATGCTGTAGCTTGGCTGGAAGCATCTCCACTGCTGGCTATGAGTCGCAGACCTAGGACAAAATTTATAACCAGAAAAGTCCAAGAAACCAAAACTCTTAAAGTGGAGTTCCACCCACTTTTACAACTTTTCAGCATCCCTCATTAAACTGTGCACTGTAAACGAATTGGATATATATATTTTTTTTTTCTCAGCACCTACTGTATATCTGCTGTATTCATTTTTCACTTCCTCCTCCCTGGCCGCGGCCCATCGCATCATTTCCTGTTTGCAATGCCTCCTGGGAAGGGGCAGCAACTTCCTCTGACACTGCCATTGCTATGGAAACCTGACCTGAAACCTATTACACCGCTTGTGCTGTACTGAGCATGTGCGAGATCTGCAAGGATGAGATCCAGGAAGAAATACAGTCTGGCTTCAGATGCCCACACTTAAGATGGCCACGGTCTGCTGTAAGTTTATAAAATAACAAACTACTGCTATAAACTAACAAAACAGACCTTAGTTTGCAGACTAACTTTACTAGAATACATTAAGCTTGTGTATTATAGGGGTATTTTTATTTAAAAAGTATAATTTCAGCCGGAACACTGCTTTAATATGCATATATTTTTGGGACTTTGACTCAAATGTATTGAAGCTTCTAGACATGTTGGTGAAAAAAGGTCAGCGGCGATAGCCTACATATTTAAAATTTGGTATGTTTGTAATTAGGAGAAGTTTAAAATTGTGAACCTAATTTTTTTTCTTTAACCAATTCTGACACTTCTCACATATATGTAAAATTCCAATTTTTTTTTTTTTTACTCAAAAATTACTTGGAACCCCCAAAACATATTTTTTTTTTTAAAGCAAAGACCCTAGAGAATAAAATTATGGGTGTCGCATGGTATTTGCACAGCGGTTTTTATAAATGCAATTTTATGGGAACAAAATACACTTTAGTAAATTTAATTTTAATGCACAAAAGCACAATATAATACCCAATTGTTTGGTAAAATATAAAAGATGATGTTACCCTGAGTAAATGTTACCCTAGTGCAGTGGTAGGCAACCTCGGCACTCCAGCTGTGGTAAAACTACAAATCCCATCATGCCTCTGCCTCTAGGAGTCATGCCTGTGATTGCCAGGGTCTTGCAATGCCTCATGGGACTTGTAGTTTCACCACAGCTGGAGGGCCGAGGTTGCTTACCCCTGCCCTAGCGTGTCATGCTTTAAAAATTGCTAAACTGTGGTACTTAATAATCTCTGTAGGCCACGCTTTAGAAAAGTTTACAGGTTAGCAGTTTAGAGTTACATAGGGGGTCTAGTGCTAGAATTATTGCTCTCGCTATAACCTTCACAGCGATACCTAACATGTGCGGTGCTAACATCATCTACATATGTGTGCATGACCTACATATGTGTTAGCCTTTGCACAGGTGAACAAGGGCGCTTTAATTATTATTATTTTTAATTAAAAAAAAAATTACACTGTCTTTTTACATTTTTTAAAATCTTTTATTGCTAACAGAAGGGATGAACATCATTCCTTGTGATAGCATGGGCCATGACAGGTCCTCTTACCCTGTTTCCCTGAAAATAAGACCTAGCGTGATTGTCGGTGATGGCTGCAATATAAGCCCTACCCCCCAAATAAGCCCTACCCTGTTTCCCCGCACATAAGCCCTACCCTCAAAATAAGACCTAACAAGGACTTTAACTAGGGCTTATTTGGGGGGTAGGGCTTATATTGCAGCCATCACCGACAATCACGCTAGGCCTTATTTTCAGGGAAACAGGGTATCTATTAGACCCCAGATGTTTCCTCTGCCCTCCAAAGCATGCGATCAATCCAAGATCGGATTGATCAGATGCTTGTTCAAGCCGGTAACGACTTGTTTACATGAGACTAAAACGGGAAGTGAGCACATCCTCTTTGCTTTCGGTTTGTGACGTCCAACCGTGGGAGAAACACCATCAGTTCCTCTCCCAGGACCGGATGTCGCTAGTCGCATCCAATCGCATGGAAGAGCTTGGTAAAGGCGGCGGTGGGAGGGGGTGGGACCCCCTTCCGCTGCCTGTAAGGCTTCATGTACACGGATGTTGTTCAACCTGTCCTGAACGATTTAACTTGACAGCTAGAAACCGTCGTCTAAAAACGTCCGTTTAGCCGCGTTTACATGCCGCGTTTGCATCTAGAAGCGTTTGAAAATTTTTTTTTTTTTGTTAATACCCAAAAATGAAAAACGCCTGTAAACGAAGCGCAGCTGAACGCGAGTTGCCACGTTTGGCGTTTGAAATGCCTCTAAACACAGCTTCTGAACGCATTTTTTTGGGTTCCAAAAAAAGCCTCTAAATGCAACTGCCTAGAAATGACTAGAAACTACCCTGTGTACATGTACTGATAAGATAACATAGAGGAGAGTTCAGGAGCTGTTGGAAAAAAATGCCCAACTGCTCCTAAACATCCGTTTACTACCCTGTTTCCCCGAAAATAAGACCTAGCATGATAGTCGGTAATGGCTGCAATATAAGCCCTACCCCCCAAATAAGCCCTATCCTGTTTCCCCGAAAATAAGCCCTACCCTGAAAATAAGACCTACAAGGACTTTAACTAGGACTTATTTGGGGTTGTAGGGCTCATATTGCAGCCATCACCAACATTCACGCTAGGTCTTATTTTCGGGGAAACAGGGTAGCAGCCGTGTACATGAGGCCTAAAAGTAATCCTTTTTAGCTGCTAGGATTACTTTTACATTGAAGGGGAATTGCTAACCCTAACAAAATATATCTTGATCATTGCTGCAGCGATAACCGCATTTCACCCTTGAAATGTACCGGTACATCTTTAGATGACAAGTGGTTAAAAATAACAAACATGTCATACTTACAGTGCATCCAGAAAGTATTTACAGTGCTTCACTTTTTCCACATTTTGTTATGTTACAGCCTTATTGCGAAATGGATTAAAGCGGAGTTCCACCCTAAAGTGGAACTTCCGCTCATCGGATTCCTCCCCCCCTCCGGTGTCACAATTGGCACCTTTCAGGGGGGAGGGGGGTGCAGATACCTGTATAATACAGGTATCTGCACCCACTTCCGGGTACAGCTAGCCGCAGCTAGCCGCAGACTCCCCGCCCACCCCCGTTGTGTTGTGGGAAATACACAGTTCCCACAACACAACGGGGACCAGTGAAGACGCGCAGCGCGACTCGCGCATGCGCAGTAGGGAACCGGGCAGTGAAGCGGCAACGCTTCGCTTCCTGATTCCCTCAGTGTGAATGGCGGCGGCAGCACCCGAGGATCGAGGGACGGCTCGGTCTCGGGTGCCGACATCGCTGGACCCCGGGACAGGTAAGTGTCCTTATTTTAAAAGTCAGCAGCTGCAGTATTTGCAGCTGCTGACATCTAATTTTTTTTTTTTTTGGTGAAACACCACTTTAAATTCATTATTTTCCTCAAAATTCTACAAACAATAACCCATAATGACAACGTGAAAGAAGTTTGTTTGAAATCTTTGCAAATTTATTAAAAATAAAAAAAACAAAAAAAATCCCATGTACATAAGTATTCACAGCCTTTGCCATAACACTTAAAATTGAGCTCAGGTGCATCCTCTGTCTACTGATCATCCTTAAGATGTTTTTAGAACTTGATTGGAGTCCACCTGTGGTAACTTCAGTTGATTGGACATGATTTATGAAAGGCACACACCTGTCTATATAAGACAATTAACAGTGCATGTCAGAGCACAAACCAAGCCATGAAGTCTAAGGAATTGTCTGTAGACCTCCGGGACAGGATTGTATTGAGGCACAGATCAGAAAAATTTCTGCAGCATTAAAGGTCCCAATCAGCAAAGTGGCCTCCATCATCTGGAAATGGAAGAAGTTTGGAACCACCAGGACTCTTCCTAGAATGGGCCACCTGGCAAAACTGAGCGATAAGGGGAGATGGGCCTTAGTCAGGGAGGTGACCAAGAACCCGATGGTCACTCTGACAGAGCTCCGCATTTTTCTGTGGAGAGGGGAGAACCTTCCAGGAGAACAACCATCTCTGCAGCACTCCACCAATCAGGCCTGTATGGTAGAGTGGTCAGAGGGAAGCCACTCCTCAGTAAAAGTCACATGACAGCCCGCCTGTAGTTTGCCAAAAGGCATCTGAAGGACTCTCCAACCACGAGAAACAAAATTCTCTGGTCTGATGAAAGAGATTGAACTCTTTGGTCTAAATGGCAAGCGTCATGTCTGGAGGAAACCAGGCACCGCTCATCACCTTGCCAATACCTACAGTGAAGCATGGTGGTGGCAGCATCATGCTGTGGGGATTTTTTTTCAGTGGCAGGAACTGGGAGACTAGTCAGGATCGAGGGAAAGATGAATGCAGTCTGCGCTCTAATTCATCTCAAAGATCGGGTTGAGGTCAGGAATATGTGCAGGCCAGTCAAGTAAAGTTCCTCCACCCCAAACTCGCTCATGTCTTTATGGACCTTGCTTTTTTTTGCACGCGTCCAAATCATTTGGTGGAGGGGTTGTTTTTCAGGGGTTGGGCTTGGCCCCTTAGTTCCAGTGAAGTGAAGGGAACACTTAAAGGGGAACTGTAGTCTGCTCACCTATTTTGTAATAAAAACATCTTTGCCATTTTGAAGGTTCCCTCCAACCACTTTGCATATTATTTTATATACAGTGCCTTGCAAAAGTATTCACCCCCCTTGGCTTTTTACCTATTTTTTTACATTACAGCCTTTAGTTCAATGTTTTTTTAATCTGAATTATATGTGATGGATCAGAACACAATAGTCTAAGTTGCTGAAGTAGAATTAGAAAAATATATACATAAAACTATTTTTTAGAAATAAAAAACTGATAATTGGCATGTGCGTATGTATTCACCTCCTTTGTTATGAAGCCCATAAAAAGTTCTGGTGCAAAAAAAGTTCTTATCTTCAGAAGTCACAGAATTAGTGAAATGATGTCCACCTGTGTGCAATCTAAGTGTCACATGATCTGTCATTACATATACACACCTTTCTGAAAGGCCCCAGAGGCTGCAACACCTAAGCAAGAGGCACCACTAACCAAACACTGCCATGAAGACCAAGGAACTCTCCAAACAAGTAAGGGACAATGTTGTTGAGAAGTACAAGTCAGGGTTAGGTTATAAAAAAATATCCAAATATTTGATGATCCCTAGGAGCACCATCAAATCTATCATAACTAAATGGAAAGAACATGGCACAATAGCAAACCAGCCAAGAGACGACCGCACACCAAAACTCATGGACCGGGCAAGGAGGGCATTAATCAGAGAGGCAGCCCAGAGACCTAAGGTAATCCTGGAGGAGCTGCAGAGTTCCACAGCAGAGACTGGAGTATCTGTACATAGGACGACAATAAGCCGTACGCTCCATAGAGTTGGGCTTTATAGCAGAGTGGCCAGAAGAAAGCCATTACTTTCAGCAAAAAACAAAATGGCACATTTTGAATTTGCGAAAAGGCATGTGGGAGACTCCCAAAATGTATGGAGGAAGGTGCTCTGGTCTGATGAGACTAAAGTTGAACTTTTTAGCCATCAAAGAAAACGCTATGTCTGGCGCAAACCCAACACATCACATCACCCAAAGAACACCATCCCCACCGTGAAACATGGTGATGGCAGCATCATGCTGTGGGCATGTTTTTCAGCAGTCAGGACTGGGAAACTGGTCAGAGTTGAGGGAAAGATGGATGGTGCTAAAAACAGGGATATTCTTGAGCAAAACCTGTACCACTCTGTGTGTGATTTGAGGCTAGGACGGAGGTTCATCTTCCAGCAGGACAATGACCCCAAACACACAGCTAAAGCAACACTTGAGTGGTTTAAGGGGAAACATGTAAATGTGTTACTTGAGTGGTTTAAGGGGAAACATGTAAATGTGTTACTTGAGTGGTTTAAGGGGAAACATGTAAATGTGTTGGAATGGCCTAGTCAAAGCCCAGACCTCAATCCAATAGAAAATCTGTGGTCAGACTTAAAGATTGCTGTTCACAAGCGCAAACCATCCAACTTGAAGGAGCTGGAGCAGTTTTGCAAGGAGGAATGGGCAAAAATCCCAGTGGTAAGATGTGGCAAGCTCATAGAGACTTATCCAAAGCAACTTGGAGCTGTGATGGCCGCAATAGGTGGCTCTACAAAGTATTGACTTTAGGGCAGTGAATAGTTATGCACATTGACTTTTTCTGTTATTTTGTCCTATTTGTTGTTTGCATCACAATAAAAAAAAAATCTTCAAAATGTGGGCATGTTCTGTAAATTAAATGATGCAAATCCTCAAACAATCCACGAAAAATGCCAAGGGGGGTGAATACTTTTGCCGGGCACTGTATACTGTGATTCTGTACTTTCCCATTATTCTGCAGAAATCTCCCTCCACTAAGTCTGGCTGCAACCATTTTAACTGTGGGCAGCTGAAGCTGTTGCCTGTTCACTTCCTGTATTTACACAGACACACAGAGGCACACCTCCAGCTCTGAAGCCTTGCAGCTCTCATTGGCCCTCTTATAACTCATTCCCCTCCCTTCCTCAGGAGAGAGACCTGTGCATGATGTCATAAGCCTAGGCTTTTTACCAGACAAGAAAGAGGAAGTGGGCTGTATTTACTGGCAGAAAAAAATGTTTTACTATCCAAAGTTAAAACAACAAGGGCAGAAGATTTATTAGATGGAAAGTTAAAAAAAATTACTGAAGGTCCGCTTTAAGGCGTCAGCATACCAAGATATTTTGGACAATTTCATGCTCCCAGCTTTGTAGGGAACAGTTTAGGGATGGTCCCTTCCTGTTCCAACATGACTGCGCACCAGTGCACAAAGCAAGGTCCATAAATAGATGGTTGAATACGTTTGGAGTGGAGGAACTTGACTGGCCTGGGATGAATTAGAGCGGAGACTGCGAGCCAGGCCCTCTCATCCTGCATCGTTGCCTGACCTCACAAATGAGCTTCTGGAAAAATGGCCAAACATTCCCATAGACACATTTCTAAACCTTGTGGACATCCTTCCCAGAAGAGTTATTGGGCGTACACACGGTCGGACTTTGTTTGGACATTCCGACAACAAAATCCTAGTATTTTTTCCGACGGATGTTGGCTCAAACTTGTTTTGCCTACACACGGTCGCACAAAGTTGTCGGAATTTCCGATTGACAACCACGCGGTCACGTACACCACGTACGACGAGACTAGAAAAGGCCGGTTCAGAACCAAGCGCGGCACCCTTTGGGCTCCTTTTGCTAATCTCGTGTTAGTAAAAGTTTGGTGAGAGACGATTCGCGCTTTTTCATACTCGTGGCTTTCAGATCGTTTTCTGCCGTTCAGTTTGTGCTTGTGGGTTTGTATCTGCTCTTCAGTGCGTGCAGCAAGTTCCGCGTGACTTTAAGTAGTCATTGTATTCTTGTTCGTTCGTTACTGGTTTTCAGGTCGCTCTTCACAGGCCTTGCTGTTCTTCAGTGCGTTCTGTTACTTCGTTCTGAGCAGCCGACCGTTTTCTAGCCATGTTTCGTATGCGTACTCCTCGTAGAGTTCGTGCTGTGCGGGGGCTTGGTGTTGGGGTCCTGACCTTGACACAAGTCCAGTCCATGAACAGGGTGGGGAGGAGTTCATGGACCAAGAATTGGTTGCTTCAGCGTGACCAGTTCTGTCATATGCCTTTGCTCCGTGAGATCCATGAGAATAATCCTGATGATTTCAGGAACTTTCTCAGGATGACGGACCTTTTGTTTCACCGTTTGATGGCTTTGCTGACCCCCTATATCAGCAGGCAGGATACCTGCATGAGGCAAGCCATCACTCCGGAGCAGAGGTTGGTCGCTACCTTGCGGTATTTGGCCACAGGGAGAAGCCTGCAGGACTTGAAGTTCTCGACAGGCATCTCCCCCCAGGCTCTGGGGATCATTATCCCAGAGACCTGTTCTGCCATCATCCAGGTCCTGCAGAAGGAGTATATGAAGGTACGATTTTTATCCTTTAATATCACATTTTATTGTATTTAATGTTTGCTAATATATTGTATTTCTTTCCTCATTCCCTAATTACCATGATTGGAATATGCTGTGAATGTCCCCTTTGTCCTCATGCATGCTGGATTTTTATGTAATTAGTATTTTAGGTCCTTCATACATATTTGCCCTTCAATAACCTCCCCAGCATGGTGTCTCCTGGCCTATATTCACCTCATGTAGTCACTTAACAATGTATTTTATCTGCTCCATAGTAGTGCTTTACCCCAAAAACCCCCTAAAATGTTTGGTAATGTTATTTTTGATTTAAATTCAGGCAGAGTACCAGAGGCTTTTTTTTGTGGTGTCCCCAAATTTTTAGTAACCCTCCCTCCCCCAACTGCTAAGTCAGCTGATCTCAATTCTCTATGTATCCTCAATCATCTATCTGCTGACTTTGCCAAACCCATACACACTATACCCATCTCTTTACTGGTCAGATGTATGGATGAATTCCCCAAAGCATGTAGTGCAAGGGCCTGCCTGTATACTTTCCAATGGTACTGTTTAAAGTTCTTGTATCCTATTATTATCTTGATAGGTAATAGCAGAATGTTCAAATGTGCTCAAATGTGTACAGTGTGTATTTATATCTTTGTATTCAGACACTTCTTACCTGTCCAGTGGTCTGCCAATAGTGTAACTAAGGAGGGGCTGTTCCAAGTAATACCCATTATTTAGGCGTTCATCTCTCAATGAAGTGAAGAGGGTTACCTGTCCAAGAGTTCCCCCCCCCTATAATGTTAGAAATGGCCCATGAGAGGGGGGGAGGGGGAATCTGATAGGTGTACCTTATTCTTTGGTGGTGTTAAATTCCCCTTAATAAATGCTATCTGGAGGTTGCCCCATAATGTTTGTGTCTAATCTGCTTGCCATGTTTCTGTGAAAAAATAGTAATGTTTATTGTTTTTTCCTCAACAGTTTCCTTCCACGCCACAGGAATGGCAGACTGTGGCCTCCCACTTTGCCCAGCGGTGGGACTTTCCTAACTGCGGAGGGGCAATTGATGGGAAACACGTCCACATCGTCCAACCACCCAACTCGGGGTCGTACTATTATAATTACAAGGGGTTTAATAGTATAGTGATGTTGGCGGTGGTGTCGACTAATTACGAGTTCCTGTATGTGGACGTGGGGAAGAATGGCCGGATGTCCGATGGTGGAGTCATCGCCCAGACGGAGTTCTACAGGCGTCTCCAGAATGGCAGCTTGGACTTGCCAGCTCCAGAGGACAATGTTGAAGGTCTCCCATTTGTGTTCGTTGCTGATGAAGCGTTTGCGCTGGGGGACCACCTGATGCGGCCATTCCCGATGAGGACCCTCACCCCGGAACAGAGGGTTTTTAATTACCGGCTGGCCAGAGCCCGAAGAGTGGTGGAGAACACATTTGGAATCCTGGCCAGCCGGTTCCGACTATTTCTGACACCCATCCATATGGCGGAGTATAAACTAAACCATATAATACTTGCCTGCTGTGTTCTCCATAATTTTTTAAGAAAACATTCAGCCAACTATGCTGGCTCAGTTGGGCCTGAGGCCGGAATCCTACATACAACAACACTGACGGCGCTTGAAAGTGGCCGTCCTGGCTTGCCCTCCCTGAATGCCCGTGATGTCCGGTTACGATACCTGGAGTTCTTTGCGGGTAGGGGGGCTATCAATATGCCAGTCATTGCCAGACAATATGTGAAACCTTTTTCGAATAAAAAAAAACCAAAAGAAATTCTTTGTGGACATTTACTGCTTGTGTTTGTTTTAGCTGACCCTGACAGAAATGTGTTGAGTGCAGAAAATGTCGTGATTGGGTAACCTTATAAAAAACACTGTTGGCTGGTACTTCCTAAATGCAAAAACACATTTCACTACAAGTGCACTTGCAACTGCACTGAAACTGCACTTGTAGTGCAAAGTGTATTTGCCCTTAGGAAATAACCCCCATGTTTGCATAAAACAGCAATTACATCACCCCAAAAGTGTTGTAGTGTTGAGACAATAATCCACACATTCTTGAGTAACCAACTTTTTTATAGCTGCACAATCACATGTGCATTTACCAAAGGTTTTTAAAACAAACCAACATGTTTGTTGTATAACAATTTTTGCTGTAGCATAATCAAAAATCGAAATGTCCATTTCAGATAAAACAGGCCTGTGTAAAACCAACAAGAAAGCCAAAAAACTTGAACTTACAAAGTTCACATTAGGTAAAACCTGAAGGCTATATCAGACATGAGTATTTAGGAACTGTGTTTGATATAGCGTTCAGATGGGGGGAAATCACCCCTGGAAAAGCCAAATTTGGAATATGCACACCAAGTTCAGAATGTCAACATGTGCTATCTGCCATCACGGGGGATCAAGGGACGTGTTTTGGGGGAGCAAGCCCTTCCTCACCGCTACTTTATAATTGAGGAAGGTGTTGCACCCCCAAAACGCGTCCATTGATCTCCTGTGATGGCAGATAGCACATGTTGGCACACTGTGTGCATCCTCCAAATTTGGCTTTTCAAAACATTGCAAAAATATTTTAAAAATTGGACCACAATCCCAAAACTAGATTTTGTGGGGTTTTAAATTCGCCCCAAAACATCAATGATGTTATTATTTTTTTTAATAACATCACTGATTTTTTGCTGTATGTTGTGCAATTTGAGATTACACCCCATGATCTCCCCGATCAGGATCTGGGCACTTTCTGATGTAAAACGTTCTGGATCCCTCACATCACGATCACCTAAAAAGAGATAAAGAAAACAAAAACACGTATCAAAAATCTGCCACCATCCATCTCTTTTACCTGAGCCTGTGGTCGCAGACACTCACCTGTTGTGGTGCCAATCTCCACCACATCTTCTTCCTCCTGCTCTTCTTCTTGGGTTGGGGGTATTTCACCTTCTTCCATAGGTGGGGAGTCTCTGGTCAACTCAGATGAGGGGTGTCCTCCGAGTCTTTTCTCCCCTATGTAAAACAAAAATGGTATAATTAGCACACAGATATTTGATGGCAGAACTAGAAATAGGAAATATTGCTTGGAAGTGGGGTACAATTATCGATTTTAGTCGAGTTCCAAGATGTAATTTTCTTATTGCCCTTTGTCAAGCTGCAATACTTTACCGGTTTAGTACAAACTTCACAGATGTAGCCCCCCCTATAGTATACACTGGAGCACCTGTGTGCCCCCCCCTAATAAAAATGGTGTTCTTGTGTCCCACACTAGTGCTCCAGTGTCCAGATGTGAAAACAGCTGCTCAGTGTCCTCTCCTTACACACAATCTAGTTGGCATTTCATTCTAGTAACAAACCCATCTACACAAACAAATATTTGGCATCCAAGTAGGCCCAAAAAAAATGTTGGAAAATGCATATGGCCTAAACAATGGTGTTTTAGAGGCCCAAAGAAAAAGGTTTGATACGAACGAATAATGGGCCCATGAACATTAAAGTTGCCCTTTTTAAACGTTACAATTACTAAAAGCATATGGAGCAGAACGAACGGAATAAAGACAGAAAGAATAGGAACACAGCACAACTACTTACTTTTTTGCAGCACTCTCCGGATCTTTCGGTACTGCTCTGGCTCTCTTAATTTGAGGTCCGACCACCACTTCCGGAGCTGATCTTTTGATCTTCGGACCCCGAAATTCCTCTCAAGACTCCTGACCACTTTAGCAATGATCTTGGCCTTTCGGATGTTCGGGTTGGGGTAAGGCCCATACTTCCCGTCATAGTCGGACTTCTTCATGATGTCTACCATCTCCAACATCTCCCCAAAGGACATATTTGTGGCCTTAAAACGTCTCCTTCTGGATCGGGACGTGTCCGGATCCGGGCTTTCCTCCTCCTCCTCCTCGTTCCTGTAATTAGCACGCACCTGCTGTGACTCCGCCATGTGCTCTTCACCCACTGCGCCGAACGAAAAGGGGCAGGGAATAGAATAGAAAGAACGTCAGGGGCGGGCGGAGTTACACGCATGCGCAGTGTATATAAAGCGTAACACGCGTGCGTATTACGTACGATCTGTGAGCGGAGGAAGGAGCATTGGAGGCGCCGATCGTAAGAACGAAGGTAAGAGACAAACTTGTGCCTATACTGCTTCTAGATTGAGGCCTATATTGTAACAAGATTAGCAGAGTTTTGTCTGACATTAGGCTTTGTCTTGTGTTGTGTCTTGCAGTGAACATGGATATGGTACTCAAAGATAATGACTTCATGTCAGTATTCATAGATCTGCTAAGGGAGCTGCCCTGTCTGTGGGAGATTAACCACCCCCATTACAAGAACCAAGCAAAGAGGAAGGCAGCACTGGTGCAATTGTTGGTAATTGTGAAGCAGGTGATCCCCACGGCAGACATCACCTATTTAAAGATATTAATTGGTGGCCTGAGGAGCACATATCTGAGGGAGCGCAAGAAAGTCCTGGATTCGCAGAGATCCGGAGCACCAGATGACATCTATGTCCCCAGGATGTTGTCCTACGACAGGCTGCATTTTCTGGCAGGCCAGACTGAACCCAGGCCATCCCTCTCAAGTCTTCCTTCCACGCTTCCTTCCCCCCTGGCTGAGGCTTCTGACGCCCAACCTGGGCCTTCCAGGCCACATTTGGAGGAGCCCAGATTGAGCCAGGTATAGCATTCTTCTAAATATTTCTGCTTGTCCAATAAATGATGTCAACTAGATGTTAGTTGGGAGTACTAATTTAGGATTGTGATTGATGATGCAAAACATTACAACCATGTCACTTTTTCATACACAGGGAAGTCTCAGCCAGGAGGTGGCCGGGCCGAGCCGGCTGGCTGATATCAAGGTCCCTCCACCCCCCCTGAAAAGAGAAAGTGGCAGTAGGAGGAGTGCCCTAGAGGAGGCTACCGGAGGACTCTTTTGGAGGTCTACAGAGGTCCTGGGAGCACGACAGACCGTGGAGGAGAACATTGCTGCCTTCATTGCATATAAAATGCAGAGGATGGAGGAGGGCCAACAAGTAATGTGTGAGGCCCTCATATCGGAGGCTCTGGAGAAAGGTATGAGGGGCCAAATTACACCTCAGACACACCTTTGTGATGGTCCTCCTCCTCCTCCTGCAGGTCCTCCTCCTCCTTCTCCTCCAGGTCCTCCCAGTCCTCCTCCTCCTCCAGGTCCTACTCCTCCTCCTGCCACATCTCCAACTGCACAGCCACAGCCGGGAAGGAAGCGTGTAAGGAAGACCAGAAAGTGAGGACCCTGGATCCAGTCTGGTCGGCCAAAAGATGCAGCCTCTTGTGGTACCACAGCCTGGGGACACAGATGTCATCTGCTGCTATCTGGATCTCTGCGAATCCCGGACCAGACTGCCCTCCCCTACATATGGACTCCTCAGGCCACCAATTTTGATGTTGAAGAATTGTCTGCCGTGGGGGTCCCAGGCTTCACTAATTTCTCATGTTGATCCAGTGTTGCCTTCCTCTTTGTTTGGTTCTGATCCCTTAATAAAGGATTTTTGTTTTGAATTATACTCTCCTATGTGTTTTACTTCAAAAAGGACAGTTTGTTTGTGAGGATTCAGGTACATTTCAAATATACAATGTGAAATGAACAAGGGACACCAACAACAAACAATCTCCTTGAGATTAAATAATAAAAGATATCAATGGTGTTGGGGTAACTTGACACACAAAACACACACAAAAATATTCTGGAGTAAAAATAAAAATAACATTGAACAAAGATCAGCCTTTGAAAAAATCCAAACATTACAGAAAAAAAAGGCTTAAAATAAAAAACAAAAAATAATATAAAAAAAAAAAAACTGTCAGATGTGACAACTAATAACAATATATCGAGGGAATCCCAATAAAAAAACACAAAGAAAAGTTTGTGAGAAGTGTGTGTGAATATGAGCAGCAAAACGACTTCATTCTTGTCACATTATAAAGAAGAAGAGAGTGCGCTGTATTAAACCATTTTTAACATTGCAGCGTGACGAAAGTGCTGTATCCATTGCGAACGCTAAGTTTACCAGAACGAGCTGTCCCGTGTCGGAATTTCTTCTGAGCATGCGTGGCACTTTGTGCGTCGGAACAGGCCACACACGGTCGGAATTGACGCGATTGGATTTTGTTGTTGGAAAATTTTATCTCCTGCTGTCCAACTTTGTGTGTCGGAAAATCCCATGGAAAATGTCCGATGAAGCCCACACACGGTCGGAATTTCCGACAACACGCTCCGATCGGACATTGTCCATCGGACAATCCGACCATGTGTACGGGGCATTAAAGCTGTTATAGCCGCAAAGGGTGGGCCAACGCCATATTGAACCCTACGGACTAAGACTGGGATGCCATTAAAATTCATATGCATGTAAAGGCAGGCGTCCCAATACTTTTGGTAATTTAGTGTAGGAGTTTAGAGGCAGAAAAAAAAGATCACTTATGTGTTCAGGAGAGGAGCTTTTGAGCAAAAAAAAAACACTCAAAAGCACCTAAATGCGCATAAACGTTAGGGGTGTTTAGGCACATTCCAGTGTTAATGCATTTTAATGACCAGAATTCTCACCAATAGAATGTATTAATGCCAGACGCGGTAACGCACATGCAAAAATGTGGCTTTTTTACAATGTTTTTGCTGCTGTTAAACTCCTGTAGGAGAAAATTGCGTTAAAATCATACAGTGTGCATGAACCTATAGGCTGATGCTCCGACTTATAATTTTTTTCTGTGTAGCTGACATGGAATTAGCATGGAGATGAGGAATTCTGACACTCACTTATGTTATGCTTGTTCCAGGTCTGTCACACATAGGTATTAAAGCCAGGCGACCAACATTTTTTGAAGGAGCCCAGCAAATCTTTTTCTCATGACAGGTGTACTTAAAAGTGTATGTAAACCCTGACAATGAACTGTTTGGGAATAATGCAGCGCACAGAGTTCCGTGCGTTACGTGCATAATGGTAAAATGGAAGTGCAAGTGGAGCCAACATTAAAGAGGAGCTCTAGTCGTATTTCTGAAAATGAAAAGTCAGAAGCTACAGTAGATGCTGGTTTTTAATAAACACACACTCACCTGTCCAGGGATCCTGCATTATCAACCCGTCTTCGGTCCCTGGCACCAGCATCTTAACTGTGGGCACCTGGCTGTGACAGCTTACAGCTTGACTTCGCATGTATGCTGCACATTGTGAATGGCCCCACAGTCTTCTGGGACCTGTGACATATCCCAGAAGACTGCGGGGAGGGAGAGGGGGAAGGAAAACGCAGGCGATCCAAGCGAAATTGGGAGCGGGTACCTGTCAAAATTGGGTACCGACTCCACACGCTGCAAAAAACACACAGGAGGGTGCAACCATCTCGTGCATTACGATAAATAATTTTTATTGAATCCACATAAGCAAATGGATACTCACATACGAACAAAAGTTAGTAAGCCAAACAGATCTGCTTCAGCCAGAACACAATGGCAGTAAGTCCGGAGACAACTGGTTGGACTGCTGATGCGTTTCGGGGGGGGTCATGCCCCCTTCTTCAGAGCTCGCACTCCCCCCAAAAAAATTTGCCCAATGTCAAAGAAGAGCAGGGTAGGTGGCCTTAAAGTGGAGCTTCTCCTTTTGGGTGAAGTTCTGCTTTAGGGTGGTATTAAACCCAAAATCAAATAGCTTACCAATTTTTACATGCGATGGCTGCATTTGTTTTCTTTCTTCTATTTTCATCTTGACAGTAATGCCCCGTACACACGGTCGGACATTGATCGGACATTCCGACAACAAAATCCTAGGATTTTTTCCGACGGATGTTGGCTCAAACTTGTCTTGCATACACACGGTCATACAAAGTTGTCGGAAAATTCAATCGTTCTAAACGCGGTGACGTAAAACACGTACGTCGCGACTATAAACGGGGCAGTAGCCAATAGCTTTCGTCTCTTAATTTATTCTGAGCATGCGTGGCACTTTGTGTGTCGGATTTGTGTACACACGATCGGAATTTCCGACAACGGATTTTGTTGTCGGAAAATTTTATAGCCTGCTCTCCAACTTTGTGTGTCGGAAATTCCGATGGAAAATGTGTGATGGAGCCTACACACGGTCGGAATTTCCGACTACAAGGTCCTATCACACATTTTCTGTCGGAGAATCCGACCGTGTGTACGGGGCATAAGTCTGTTGTTTTTCAACAGAAAAACTTGCTTGCCATTGCAGGGATGAGACAAACTATTTACCACTGATACTTAAAAAGTTCAGCTTTTATTTATTTATGTAAAACATTTATTCCCAAAGGAAAATAAAAAGCTTTAACTGATTATAAAGTTTTTAGCTGGAGCTCAGCTTTAATTTGTTAATGAATCTAAATCTGCTAGTACTTCTAACACAACACTCCCCTCCTAGACTGACAATGCTGCTGTCCAAATCAGCCCATTTTGTTAATCCAGAGTGGAGGCACTCTAATACAGGAGAGGTTACGGGCCAGATCCCCAGGTGAAACTGAGCGAAAAAAGCCTAAAAAAAAAACAAACGAATGCAGCCACCACATTTAATGATTGGAAAGCTGCAATATATTACATTTTTGGTTTGTATGTAAACTCTAACACGGAACTCCTCTTTGTTCACCTTTGTTTTCCTTTGATCTGTTAAATATACCATTTAAAGTGTTTTGTTCTTTAGTCCTGACACAGTTCTTGTCCTAATGAGAGAAAGCTGGACCTCCATAGATGCAGTGGAGTGAGCGTTGTTCTCATAGGACAGGAAGTGTGTTATTGGCAGCATCACCAGGACAAAAGAAAAGAAGACCAATGCAGCCACAGGATCTATGGACTCGTAAGCTGCAAAATATAACATTTTTATTTTCTGGTTTAGATCCACTTAAAACCACTTTCCCCCCGCGCTATACCCGAAATAAGGGATATACAGCGTGGGCTTCCAGTGCCGCGAGGGTGTCAATAGACGTCCTCCCGTAATTGCGCTGTCAACGCCCCCCCCCTAGCATGCGGCTGCTCTGTGATCATCGAGTCCTTCAAACTTGGCTGATTACAAAACACGGTAAAGAGCCAATAACAGTGGCCCTTTAGCACATGATCAGCTGTCAGTCAATGATAGCTGATCACGGAAGTAAACAGAAGCCAGTTATTGGCGTTTTTTCTTCTCACGATTAGCGGTAACCGGCTTCTGTTACCAGGGACATTTGTCCCAATCTGTGCCACCTATCAGTGCCCACCAGTGCTGCCAATCAGTGCCCATCAGTGCTGCCAATCAGTGCCCATCAGTGCTGCCAATCTGTGCCTCATCAGTGTCACCTTCAGTGCCCATGAGTGCAGCCTCATCAGTGCAGCCTCTTCAGCGTACATCAGTGAAGGAGAAAAATTACCTGTTTGCAAAAATTTTTAACTAACTATGAAAAATGTTTGTGTTTTTTCAAAAATGTTGGTCTTATTTTCTTTCTTTAGCAAAAAATAAAAATCCCAGTGGTAATTAAATACCACCAAAATAAAGCTCTATTTGTGTGAAAAAAATGATAAAATTTAGTTTGGGTTCTGTGTTGCATTACCACGCAATTGTCATTCAGAGTACAACAGTGCTGAAAACTGGCCTGGGCAGGAAGGGGGTGTAAGTGCCCAGTAAGCAAGTGGTTAAAGTGTAGGCCAGGGAAAAGTAGAAAAAAAAATATCTCACAAAAATGAGTACACCCCTCACATTTTTGTAAATATTTTATTATATCTTTTCATGTGACAACACTGAAGAAATGACACTTTGCTACAATGTAAAGTAGTGAGTGTACAGCTTGTATAACAGTGTAAATTTGCTGTCCCCTCAAAATAACTCAACACACAGCCATTAATGTCTAAACCACTGGCAACAAAAGTGAGTACACCCCTAAGTGAAAATGTCTAAATTGGGCACAAAGTGTCAATATTTTGTGCGGCCACCATTATTTTCCAGCATTGCCTTAGCCCTCTTGGGCATGGAGTTTACCAGAGCTTCACAGGTTGCCACCGGAGTCCTCTTCCACTCCTCCATGATGACATCACGGAGCTGGTGGATGTTAGAGGCCTTGCGCACCTCCACCTTCCTTGAGGATACCCCATAGAAACTCAATAGAGTTTAGGTCTGGAGACATGCTTGTCCATCACCTTTACCCTCAGCTTCTTTAGCAAGGCAGTGGTCGTCTTGGAGGTGTATTTGGGGTCGTTATCATGTTGGAATACTGCCCTGCAGCCCAGTTTCCGAAGGGAGGGGATCATGCTCTGCTTCAGTATGTTACAGTACATGTTGGCATTCATGGTTCCCTCAATGAACTGTAGCTCCCCAGTGCCGGCAGCACTCATGCAGCCCCAGACCATGACACTCCCATCACCTTGCTTGACTGTAGGCAAGACACACTTGTCTTTGTACTCCTCACCTGGTTGCCGCCACACACACTTGTCACCATCTGAACCAAATAAGTTTATCTTGGTCTCATCAGACCACAGGACAGGTTCCAGTAATCCATGTCCTTAGTCTGCTTGTCTTCAGCAAACTCTTTGCAGGCTTTCTTGTGCATCATCTTTAGAAGAGGCTTCCTTCTGGGAGACAGTCATGCAGACCAGTTTGATGCAGTGTGCGGCGTGTGGTCTGAGCACTGACAGGCTGACCCCCCACCCCTTCAACCTCTGCAGCAATGCTGGCAGCACTCATATTTCCATTTCCCAAAGACAATCTCTGGATATGACGCTGAGTACGTGCACTCAACTTCTTTGGTCGACCATGGCGATGCCTGTTCTGAGTGGAACCTGTCCTGTTAAAACCGCTGTATGGTCTTGGCCACCGTGCTGCAGCTCAGTTTCAGGGTCTTGGCAATTTTCTTATAGCCTAGGCCAGGGGTGTCCAAACTTTTTTGAAAGAGGGCCAGATTTGAAGTGAAGTGCGTGAGGGCCGACCATTTTGCCTGACATTCTTTGAACCATTACAATTCGGCCTAAGTGTGTTAGTCTGAGCACTAATACACTGCCCAACAAGAATTCTCTTGCCTTTGTGGTTGTGTGTGGTGAAAAGATGAGCTCGGGCGTGTTATTTGGATATACCGTATTTATCGGCGTATAACACACGCAGGGGTATAACACGCACCTTCACTTTAAGAGGGAAGTTTCAGGAAAAAAAATAAAATTCTAAATAAAGAACTGTGAAGCAAAATAAGGGTCAGTGCCCATCTGCAGCCCCACCACTGCCACGATTGCAGCCCCACCGTTGCCACGAATGCAGCCCCACCGTTGCCACAAATGCAGCCCCACCATTGCCATGAATGCAGCCCCACTGTTGCCATAAATGCAGACCCACGGTTGCCATGCCTTACCATTGCCAGGAATGCAGCAACCCCATTGCTATGAATGCAGACTCACCATTGCCATGAGTGCAGCCTGATCGATGCCCATCTGCAACCTCGGATGGGACAGGGAGGGGACAGGACGAACGCCAACAGATTACATACAGGAGAATCTCCTGTTTTCTCGGCGGCCTCTTTAATACAATGTCCCATCTCCTATGATGGACAGAACAGTCGTCCAATGGCAGTGCAGGAGATGGGACTTCCTATTAGAGGCCGTTGTGCAAACAGGAAATTCACCTGTATGTACGGCACTCGTCTCGCCTCCTCCCTGTCCCCCCCAGAGGCAGCCAGGATGTATATCTTTTGTGGTGCTCAGGGATTTTTTGGAGGCCACAAAACATATACTTGTCCAAATTACCAGGTGGGCCGTTCAAAACCAGAACGCAGCCCGCGATTGGCCAGCGGGCCAGACTTTTGGGCATGCCTGGCCTAGACCATCTTTATGTAGATTAACAATTCTTTTTTTTCAGATCCTCAGAGAGTTCTTTGCCATGAGGTGCGATAACACCAAGTTTAACACACCTGCTAAGGGTGTACCCACGTTTGTCGCCAGCGGTTTAGACATTAATGGCTGTGTGTTGAGTTATTT
The DNA here is from genome assembly GCA_037952835.1 of Lithobates septentrionalis. Lineage (NCBI taxonomy): Eukaryota > Metazoa > Chordata > Amphibia > Anura > Ranidae > Lithobates > Lithobates septentrionalis. The sequence goes on from JBBDGP010002202.1 coordinate 709,812, forward strand.
TGAGGGGACAGCAAATTTACACTGTTATACAAGCTGTACACTCACTACTTTACATTGTAGCAAAGTGTCATTTCTTCAGTGTTGTCACATGAAAACATATAATAAAATATTTACAAAAATATGAGGGGTGTACTCACTTTTGTGAGATGCTGTATTTGACATCTCTATGGTACATATACATTTCTCCATGTGCACGTACAGAAAAATACTTGATGTGCCAGAAATATAGCGTGCTTCTTCGTTTGTTTGATGTGACCTTATCTCATGGTGTCAGCCCTGCCCTACTCATTTGTGTTGGATTACAAAGAAAGCAAACCTTTCAACATCTCCTCCCCACCTCCATGACCCCTCTGTGCACAGGAAGAGAGCGCAGGAAGTTATCCGCTCAGAAGATTTCTGGCAAAAGTAACAGGTGTTTTTTTTGCACTTATTGAACCGATGGAACGAAACCCTTTCATTTATATATTTAGCAGATCAAAGGGGATCAAATAAAAGAATCTCATTGTTTGGGTTTGCATACACTTTAAGCTGGCAATACATGTAGCAATTTGATAAAGCAATTCAACTTTCCCTTATAATATGTTTTTCTTTAGTTTTCAGAGAAAACATAGGAAGCTTTTGCTTTGCCCATGCAGGGGCTGAGCTAAATATTCACATATAAAAGCAGGCACATGTAAGCAATATGGATTGTCAGAAAAAGAATATTCTAAACAAAATTAATGAGGAGCAGCACAGAAATTAGGGTCCTTTCACACTGGGGCGGGGGCGGCGTCGGCGGTAAAACGCCGCTATTATTAGCGGCGTTTTACCATCGGTATTCGGCCGCTAGCGGGGGGGTTCGGCCAAGAAAGGGTTAAATACCACCGCAAAGCGCCTCTGAGGCCCTTTGCCGGCGGTATAGCCGCGCCGTCCCATTGATTTCAATGGGCAGGAGCCGTGAAGGAGCGGTATACACTCTGCTCCTTCACCGCTCCGAAGATGCTTCTAGCAGGACTTTTTTTTCCCGTCCTGCTAGCGTAACGCTCCAGAGTGAAAGCCCTCGGGGCTTTTACACTGGATACAAAGCAGCGGCTGTTTTGACCATAACTAACCGGAGGCAGAGATGGGAAGGAATAGCTGATCCAAGGTTCCCAAACTTTAATGAACTTGGAGTGCGAGTCCTTCAGGATACTGGATATCTGCTCATTAACCATCTGGGTTTTCACTCCTTGGAAGGCAACAGGCGGAGTCTTCCCGGTATGAGCAATGGTCCACTTAGCAGAAATAAAAAGGTATGTGACCAGTTTCTGCCGAGGGGCAAAAAGGCCCCGTACAGGGAAATGTAAGAGAGCCAGGCTGCTGTCTACGGATCGCCACGTGAACCAGAGTCTGCAGCAAGCCAAAAGCCCTGGAACAAAATCCTGTCAGCCGCAGGTATGACCACCAGATGTGCAGAACATCCCCACGCTGACCACAATTCCTGAAACATCTGAGCCAGGCCCCAGTACCACTGCAGGAGAACTTTATAGGGCAGCCTCAAAGGTAGTGGTATTAAAGGAGCATTTCACCACCATTGTCAGAGCCTTATGCCGCGTACACACGGTCGGACTTTTCGTCTACAAAAGTCCGACGGATGCTGACGGACTAAAGCTGGCTGACAATCCGATTGTGTGTGGGCTTCCCCGGACTTTCAGCTGACTTTTCCAGCCTCAAATCTGACGGACTTTAGATTTGGAACATGCTTCAAATCTTTACGTCGTAACTATGCCGGACCCAGAAATCCGCTCGTCTGTGTGCTAGTCCGACGGGCAAAAACCCACGCTAGGGCAGCTATTGGCTACTGGCTATCAACTTATTTTAGTCCGGTGTACGTCATCACGTACGAATCCGTCGGACTTTTGTGTGATCGTATGTAGGCAAGTCCGCTCGTAAGAAAGTCTGCCGCAAGTCCGACAAAAGGCCGACAAAAGTCTGTCGGACAGGCTGTCGGACTTTTGTAGACGAAAAGTCCGACCGTGGCATTACTCCAAATCCCCCCAATTGAAATTCCAAGATCTCGCTCCCATTGTGCCACCTAAGAGAGGAATGTTAGGGATGACCTACCATTAAGAGAGGTGTAGCATGTCAAAATATAGCCAGGAGACCCCGGCGAGTGTTTGGCCAGGGTATTCAAAAGACGTCTTGTGAAAGTACAATGAAGAGACGAAATACAATGTCGCAATTGCGAAATAATGAAAATGTTCCTGCTGCGGGATCTCATCTCCCATGACGGAAACGAGTGGGTGGATAGAAAGTGATGCAGTGATAAAGCCATGAGTGGTCCACCAAGAAAAGGAATGAGGTTGTTTTAACCCCAGAGGGAAAAGAGGATTATTAGTGATCGGCAGGAGGGACTAAAAAGAGGGCATCGAACAACCTGAATCCCGAACAGAATCCCACGTCTGCAAGCTATAAAGCCTAAGAAGGCTCGATGTCAGTGGACACAGTTAATGAGGAAGACAAAGTAGGGCTTACAAAGATGTCGAAGCACAATTTGATAGTTCCAAGAGCACCCACAGCAGGATATCAGGTCTAGCATGGACAGTTGTGAAATTTTAGGCTGCCAAATAATATTTGGTTATATTAGGGACTCCCAGACCACCTTGTAATTTATGTGCATTTGTGGGCCCAAATGAAGCGGAAGATTCTGTTCTGTAAGAGGCAAAGAAAAAAAAAAAGGGAAAGCCATCCAACTTTCAATTTATTTTTTTGTTGAAATCACAAAGGGAAACATAAAATGTGAGATCAACTGCAAAGAAATTGGATTAAAATTGTCCCAATGGGACAGAAAATTCTGATCACATTTAAAGACATCGTTGTAGTGCTTTTCCATTTTTGGTTCAATCTTTCAATAAACTTTTCCCGAATATTACTGAGTTTCGACTATACAATTGACTAAACTCTGGTGGTGGTTACCATTGATCACTTGCAGTTGTTTTTTGTATTCCTGGTGGATGGAAATTGGTTGAGACTGACTGAAAATTGCTACATGTATGGCTTGCGGCCCCTTATATACACGGGGTGGATTTTGTTCCAAACAGCAAGGGACCAGGTGACAGATTCCCGGCTGATCAGAGCAGAGCAAGCGGATGACATATCAGTGTCCGCTCGGTTTCTGCAGAGTGGACATGGACAGAGCCAACTCTACTATATGGGTGGCCAGGAGTAAATGGACTCTGCTGTCTGTTTACACCCGGCTACCTCCAATCTGCTCTGCCTAAACGGAAGCGGACGGAGTACTTTTCAGTTTTTTTTTTCTTTTTTAACAGTCCCAATCAGACCAGGAGGTAGGCACGAGTCCGTTTACACTCACCTGTTCATAGGGATGTATGGACTTTCCAATCATGTCTGCTCAAAAAACGACAGGCGGACAGATGAACCAGGAGCAAGGGGCAGTCTAGCAAAAGATGTGACCTTTTTGAACTGTAGAAGATATATCCCATAGTGCTCTGATTCAGGGTCACATGACCTAACGCAATGCAATAGCTTAGCGAATTCTTTAATCACCGTGATTTGTGATGTTGGTAATGTCAGAGACCCAGAGAATTGCTGCTGTGGTTCAAGGTCATGTGACCCAGGAATGAAATGCCTAAGGGCCTGCTATATACAGCTTAGAGGTAAGTTCTCCTGATTTTACTGACAGTACCCTGATTCCCTAACTTAGCGATGGTAAATGTGCTGTGAAATGTATGTCTTACAATACTTTACCGCAATGCATACTAACCTGTGTACCTGCGCATGCATCACAGTGCCATTCATTTTTAATGACACCCTAACTAACTGTAATGCCCCGTACACACGGTCAGATTTTCCGACGGAAAATGTGCGATCGGAGCATGTTGTCAGAAAATCCAACCGTGTGTGGGCTCCATCACACATTTTCCATCGGAATTTCCGACACACAAAGTTTGAGAGCTTGCTATAAAATTTTCCGACAACAAAATCCGTTGTCGGAAATTCCGATCGTGTGTACAAAAATCCGACACACAAAGTGCCACGCATGCTCCGAATAAATTAAGAGGCGAAAGCTATTGGCTAGTGCCCTGTTTATAGTCCCGACGTACGTGTTTTACGTCACCGCGTTCAGAACGATCGGATTTTCCGACAACTTTGTGTGACCGTGTGTATGCAAAACAAGTTTGAGCCAACATCCGTCGGAAAAAATCCATGGATTTTGTTGTCGGAATGTCCGATCAATGTCCGACCGTGTGTACAGGGCATTAGAGTAGTGAGCAAAGCACCTTTGCTCACGGGGCCTCATAATGCATATGCTGTGCTTTGCAGTGTACTGCGTAGAAAAAAAGACATGTCCATTTTTTAATGTTTTAAGGTGGGCTAAAATTAGTTAAAGTGGTTGTAAACCTCAGACATAAAATATGAACAAACATATCCCGCTATAGTATGTACTTGTCTCAATCCAGAGCACTAAGTGTCATTTCTGTCTGCTGCCTCCTTCCTCTTTAAGCATGAATCACTTCTGACACGTTTTCCTGATCCCAAGCAAAAAATGGTGACAGAGGAGGAATCTCCAGATGATTGACAACCTCAGCTCTGTTCTTGTGGGCTGTGTGATTGGGGGCGTGTCTCTTCCCTCCAATCAGCTCTCAGACCTCTCCTCACTGAGCTCTGCAGAGTGTAACTTCAGCTCTCCGCCCCTTTTTTTTCTGAACGCTCAGACAAGCTTTATAATTCTGGAATTTGAACGAATGTAGAGAAGAGAATACTGTAGATAAATAGGTTCTGAGTGGAACCTGTCCTGTTAAACCACTGTATGGTCTTGGCCACCATGCTGCAGCTCAGCTTCAGGGTCTTGGCAATCTTCTTATAGCCTAGGCCATCTTTATGTAGAGCAACAATTCTTTTTTTCAGATCCTCAGAGAGTTCTTTGCCATGAGGTACCATGTTGAACCTCCAGTGACCAGTATGAGAGAGTGAGAGCGATAACACCAAATTTAACACACCTGCTCCCCATTCACACCTGAGACCTTGTAACACTAACGAGTGACATGACATCGGGGAGGGAAAATGGCTAATTGGGCCAAATTTGGACATTTTCACTTAGGGGTGTACTCACTTATGTTGCCAGCGGTTTAGACATTAATGGCTGTGTGCTGAGTTATTTTGAGGGGACAGCAAATTTACACTGTTATACAAGCTGTACACTCACCACTTTACATTGTAGCAAAGTGTAGTTTCTTCAGTGTTGTCACATGAAAAGATATAATAAAATATTTACAAAAGTCTGAGGGGCGTACTCACTTTTGTGAGATACTGTGTGCAAGAGGATTTGGTTCATCTCTGTGTATCACCTGAGACTAGTTACTTCACTGGGTATACAGAAGGGTTTGCTACCATTTTAAAGTTCTGAATGACGTTGCCCTTGCTCACACAGTAAACGCAAATGTCATCCAGAGCATCCAACCTATTTAGTGGATAAATAGGGAGACTTTTTAAAATAATTTATTAAATGAATATCCTTTTTTACATGATATTTCATCATGGGGGTGGTAGATCTGGTCATTGGAGACCTGTTACAGCCCCTCATGAAGCTCTGCAGCAACTGATCACTTAAGAGAGCTGCAATCAGCCAGCAACAGATCACTATAGCATGATCTATTGCTGTAGGTAGAGTCTGGACAAAGATGCTTCACCCCTACCAATGCCTCAATTTCAATAGGTAGTCCCTTGACATTAGTTCCACTTCCAATGTAAATACAGCGCAGAAGCACCGTTCTACATTGTTTTTACTGCTCTGGATAGCTGCTCTAAAGCCCGCTGGAGTCGTTGTCAGTCAGCATTGTCTGTTTTTAACTCAACAGAAAAGATAATAATTTTTTTTTTAATCTGTCTTTTTATCCAGTCACCACAGCAGCTGGAAATTTAAATCAGACTTTCTGTTGGACTGTCCCATTTTATAAGGCCCCGTTCACACCTGAGCGATTTTCAACTTGTAAAACGCTCAGCTCTGAAGCTCCAAAATGCCCAACAAACAAAATTCCATGCATTTCAATGGCCCCTGTTCACATCTGAGTGTTCTGTCGCCTGAAACTCAAAAAAAAGTACATGAGCTTCTTTTTGGCAGATTACAAGCGTTTTTTTTGCCACATAAACTTCAATAGAAACGCCTGACTTGAGCAGAAAAACGCTCAAATAGCATCTCTCCAGTCCTAATTTATTTCCTCTCCCACTCCTCCCCCTAGTGCTTTCTATTGGCTAAACCAAAACGCCGGAAACTGTAAAACTCTTGTAATACACTCCTAAAACTCTTGTAAAAAGCTGAAAAAAAGCTTAAAAAACACAGTAAATCAGGTGCTCAGGTGTGAATGGAGCCTAAACTAATTTATTTAAATACAGTTGTGATTCAAGAGGATGACCCCCTCTCCCCTCCAGGTCTGGTCTACAACTGCTGCTGCCTTATTCTTAGAAAATGAGAAAAGAAAAGAGAGCTGTAGAAATAAAAAGAGATAGTCTGGCCGCCACACACACCTTGCCTGGCCTGAGTGGTTGGCAGGTAAAACCAGCCTTCAGGCCATGACCCCAACATGTTTCACCCCACCCCTGCTTGACCTCCATGATTAAGCCCCAGGGGTAGGGCGAAACATGTTGGGGCCATGGCCTAGATGAATCTTGCTGAGACTGCTTTTATCTGCTAACCACTCGGGCCGGGCGACGTATGCAACAGCTGGGCTATCTCTTCCTATTTCTAAAGCATGCTTTGGGTCTGGAGGAACCTCTCCCCAGCCTGCACCCTGACTAGTCAGCAGCATCCAATTCCACAGTAGCTAGTTCTAGCCAAAGCTGTAGTATGATTCTGTTCAATCATTTTATTGAAATTATAAAGAGCACAGAATGGAAGTACTCCAATAAGAATCGTCAACAAGAACTTGCACAATGGGTATTCGGCATACATAATAAGAAAAGAGGCACAAGGCCTTCCACACATATAACAAAAGAAAAACACAGCTAACATTGAAATCAGTAACAGAAAAAGTTCAAAATGTTTAGCACTGGTAAACAAGGGAAATACTAAAGCAATACCTCGCAATATCGTGTTCCAGTAGATTAAGGCATGGAATCAGAACAATAATGCTGCATACACACGGTCGGATTTTCCGACAGGAAACGTTTGATGAGAGCTTGTTGTCGGAAATTCCGACCATGTATAGGCTCCATCAGACATTTTCCGTCGGAATTTCCGACAAACAAAATTTGAGCTCTGGATCTCAAATTTTCCGACAACAAAATCTGTTGTTGGAAATTCCGATCGTGTGTACACAATTCGGACGCACAAAATTCCACGCATGCTCGGAATCGAGCAGAAGAGCTGTACTGGCTATTGAACTTCATTTTTTTAGGCTCGTTGTATGTGTTGTACGTCACCGCGTTCTTGACGTTCGGAATTGTGACCGTGTGTATGCAAGACAAGTTTGAGCCAACATCCGTCGGAAAAAAAACATGGATTTTGTTGTCGGAATGTGTGATCGTGTGTACGGGGCATTGGTTAAGAGAAGGAAGAAAAAAGGAAAGAAGTTGGAAAATAGAAAGGGGAGAGGAGGAGGCACATGGCTCAGAGCAAGAGCAGGACTTGGGCAATAACAACTGCAATGAGTGAGGCCTCATGGTTCGAGGAGAGACTCATCGAAACCAGGGGGTAGAAAATGGTCCACCCAGGGTTGCCTTGTTTTGAGGTGTTTGGGTATTTTGTCTTGGATGGTAGCTTCAATTCCACTGTGGATCATGGAAGAGCTGCACTGGCTATTAAACTTCATTTTTTTCGGCTCGGCGTATGTGTTGTACGTCACCGCGTTCTTGACGTTCGGAAATTGTGACCGTGTGTATGCAAGACAAGTTTGAGCCAACATCCGTCGGAAAAAAAACATGGATTTTGTTGTCGGAATGTGTGATCGTGTGTACGGGGTATTGGTTAAGAGAAGGAAGAAAAAAGGAAATAAGTTGGAAAATAGAAAGGGTAGAGGAGGAGGCGCATGGCTCAGAGCAAGAGCAGGACTTGGGCAATAACAACTGCAATGAGTGAGGCCTCATGGTTCGAGGAGAGACTCATCGAAACCTGGGGGTAGAAAATGGTCCACCCAGGGTTGCCTTGTTTTGAGGTGTTTGGGTATTTTGTCTTGGATGGTAGCTTCAATTCCACTGTGGATCATGGCCTAGGTTATCCTATGGTTGGTTTCAGTAATGCAAAGTGTGGGGGTCTTCCAGGCTCGTGCTATGGTTTGTTTGGCTGCTGTCATGACCTGCAGAATGAGATGGAACTGTGCTCTAATACAGTCCAGAGTATTATGGTCCAGCAACGTGAGGGACGGGTCTGGGTCTAGCGTGGTGTTGATCAGGCTAGAGGCCATTCTGCAAATCTTAGCCCAAAATTGTTGCACAACAGGGCAGGTCCACTGCTGTAGTATGTTTCAAGAGAGGCTTGATTTTTTTTCTAAATGCACAAACTTTAAATGGCTATTAACAGTTTGAAGTAATAAAATGGAAGATTGTTGATCCGCTGAGTATTCAATTGCCTTTCGAGATTAGGAAAATATTTTTTGCCTATTAGAGCAAATTTGTCCATGCTTTATAACTGTTTTTTGTCTTCTTCTGGATCATCTTCAGGATTAGGGTTCTATGGATGCAGATTTTCCATTTATTTTTTGTCTTTTGGTTAAATTTGATAAAAATATATATATTTTTTTCAACCTTGCTATGTAACTATGCAGAAAGACCTGGGCATTATAAAAAATGATTATTCAAATTGTTTATGCCCCCAGTAGCACATACCCTTTTCCCCCTTACCTCTGTTGAGCTGACAGAAGTAAGGTAAGGCATCCCTGTGTAAGCTCCAAATTTCTGTAGTCCTCACCCTCATGTGACAGTGCTGGGCCAATCATTGGGCACCAGTCATTATAAAGAAAGGTAGTGAGTCACAAGCTTCTACATACCCAGTGGTACCGATTGTTCTTTGAGATCCAGGAAACAGAATGGAGTGCCGGGACAGCGAAGGAAAGAGGAGTATGTGCTGCTAGGGGGAAGGGGGGCATTGAGGCATGGATAAAGCACATGTTTATTTTATTGCTGTGGCATGATTTGAATGAGCCAGACATAAATCCAACAGGAGCAAAGCTGAGAGGTCCTTTTGTCTTTGCCCTCCCATGTATAAGCTTGAGCACAGTGCTCTGGAAAAACATCAGGCAGTTATTATATTGAGCTGTGCTGCTGACATATGGGGTGGTTAAGCACTTGCCAGATCTGGAGGACAAAGAACGGGGAATGCAGCCTGTGGGCTTTGTTGTTACAAGTTGTGGTGAGGCAAAACAAACAGGTTCAAGTTATTAAATGCAGATTCTCTATATCCCGGCCTCTGTGAGACTTATGTTCTAGCGCGTTACATGATCGTTGAAGACTTACTTGAGTAGTGAAGTGATCTGCAGAGAAAAGCGTGCACCCTGTTTATAAAAGTCCTATATCTGTCATATGCACTGTCAGTGCCCCCCCCCCCCCCCCAACAATGGTGGGTTATAATAAAGATACAACAGGTGACTGCCTGGTGCCCCAGACCCCAGGGGGCCCACAAGCATGCTAAAACAGCACTTCAGTGCAATTTATAAAGGGTGAATTTCAGCTTTTGAAATCTTAAGACTTTTTTTTTCATCAGAAGGTTGGCAATGGCGGCCTTGTTTTACTGCAATATGTGTTTCTTCACTTGGCCTTTGGGCTGCATTTTAGGTCTGCACAGACCTGATAGGAAGCCCATTGAAGGTGCGTACACGGCATGCTGCCAACACTGCTGCTAATTGCATGACAGTGACTTGGGGCTCTTTCACACAGGCAGTCAGGGAGCAGTAAAAACAGGAGGCTGAGCTGTGGTTTTATTGCCCCTCGGCTGCCCACCCAACTCATTAAAGAAATAATAGGCCCAAAGCTCTTTTAGCCATAACGTCTCATGTGGTTCATAGGAGTGCACTTCATTCTGTGCTCCTGTGCTCCTGTTATGCTGATTGTTATATACATACGGATCTATGCAATTATTGTCTCATGTGTATGCGTGTTCTATTAGCTTTATATGATATACTTCTGCATGCCCTACACAATAAAATTGACTTTTTTACCTCAACCCCAATCTATCAACTGCCTCATTTAAAGTCCCAACGTCTGTCTCCCCCCTTTTTTACATTCTGTGCTCCTATGACCTGAATTCAGCTGACAGTGTGCTAAAGTCTGGTGTCGGCTGACATCACTCTGACAGTGCAGACTCTGAAGGGATCCCAACTTTAATGTGGAGATCCACCCAGATGTCTGATCAGCAGCTCTCAGTGCGCCACTGAGAGCCTGAGCCAGCCGCTCCCGTCCCCTGCACAACCAGTGAGCACTGGAGGGGCAGAGCAAAGAGCCAGTGGCTGACAGTTCCTGGCTCTCTGCTCACTGTAGACCAAGAACCGAGTGATCGGTGGTCCTTGATCGCTGAGGCGGCAGGGAACGGATACAGCATGGGACCGATGCTGCCTAGATGAGTACTAGTTTTTTTGTTTGTTTTTTTTAATCCCACACTTCTCTTTTAACATTGCAGTACAACAGGGTTGTACACATGCTGCAGCCATGGCATTTTTAACTCGGACTGCAGAGTTTGACAGCCATGTACACCTCATCACTGAAGTGCAGGTGAGTATAGTTCAGCTTGCTTCCCCACATCACTTGTTACAATTCAACATTTTATTCTTCAGCTGTTTTTTCCCAGTAAAGGTGTGCCTTGGTTTGAGAGACAACACAGTGTTCTTATGAATACTTTGATAAATGAGGCCTATGACAGAAAACTACTATGACACGTGAGTGCAGTAAAAGTGCACACGGTATAACGATCACGGTTCATTGCAAGGCTGCTCGGGTCGCAAACTGCCATCTTATAGTTATGTAGGTTCATATTTGTTCAGCTCCCACGTGTCTCTCTCCTCCTGGGGCTTTTCAAGCAGCTGTCAGGCCTGTCACCCTACACTGACTATCTTCATCTGGGCTGCTGAGGACAACATAGATGTTGTAGGACAGGCTGTGCCTGCCAAACCAGTGCTTAGATCCCAAGTTATGTGAGAACCCTCAAGATCCACCTGTGTAACCTTCCCATCTATTCTTCTTCCAGCCTTGAAGATATGCTTGCTACCCCTAAAGAGATCTTGTTTCTTTATAGAGTGTGACCTGTATGAGGAGGAACCCCCCCCCCCCCCCCTGCACCTCGTACACACAATAGCGGTTTTGAGTTACTACACACCCCACTGTGCCGCTTTGATCAAAGGGGCATTCTCTTGTTTCCAAGCTCCTTACTTTTATAACTATACCCGGCAGCCCTGACAGCAACCCTATAGGCAGATGAGCAATAGACAGTGTTGACTTACTGACCTCCTCGAGCTAGAAAACAAGACAAGGGGAGGGATAAAGAGTTTTCAATCACCTCTTTGTGAGCAAAGGGCTCATCAGCATTTTTCAGAATGATACATTGTCAGATCTATAGGACACCAGGGGGTTAAATCTTTCTGCTGGCTAAAGAATTTTCGAGCCATTGTCTCCAATGCATGTATTTGTGTGTGATCAGCACATACTGCGCACACATGGTATAGGGATGGTAGCTTCTGTAATGAGCCATGTTCAGCAAGGCCTGGTTGTGTAGCAAATGTTATGCACTGCTATGTATTTATAAGGCATTCAATACTAATAACCAAGTGTGGCGCTGGTGAAAAGGCAAAGTGGGTGAAAACCAGTGGTTTCTGTGAAAGAAACACCAACAAATGTATGACAATAAAGTGTTGTAGTATTCAAACAAGATATATACAAGAAAAAAATTGGTCAATACTTTGAATGTGTACCAGGGTGGAATGTTATAGAACAGACCCCAAGTTAATCCAAAAATAACAATGCCAAAAATACCATAATCAAACAGTATTCAAAGAAAATAAAATATGAAAATTATATATTAGGCGGTGACCCAATGTATTAGGTGTGTAGCTCTGTAAGGGACATAATGTCCATGTGTGAGAAATGAAAGTGTCCCAAAATCTTACAAAGGTAAACGAATAAAGGTGTGGTGTTATAAAACTGTGAGTCTATTTGTTGAAGAGATGCAATACTTCAGGCGGACCTCTTTTTGACATATATTTTATACCCTAAATCTATCTTACCCTATATGCTACGGGGGTAGAGAAAGTACAAAATCTGGGGTAGTAGAACTATAAGATTTTGATACTTGATGTGAAATATCGTCTTCATCGAGATAGTACTGATTCCCCAGCATTCCAATCATATTTACTTTATTTCATAGATTTTATTGTCACATTTTTCTTTTACTGACACATTTTCTTCGGTTGCCTAGGATTTGCTCCTTTTCCTGATAAAGGATTTACAATATATTTGAACAACAATTTGTGCTTCCACATATAAATCAAATTGTTTTAGATCTCTGCTATATATTCCGTGTAGGTTGTCCACAGGTTGCACAGCTGTTTTAAATCAGTGTTATACCTTAACAGTTTTATTTTATTTTATTTTTAAAATGTCATATTTTACCTACTTGTTTGTCCGTTTCTGTACATATGCAAATTTGTATTGGCCATATTTTTTGTGCAAAGTATACAGTTTGTTGAAGTGTTCTTGGGGGAAGATTCCCGGGATTCAGCCCGTTTTTTGTGAAATTGGACCCTAAACATAACTTGGGACTGTAACTGTGTTTGCGTTCCAGCTCTCAGCATGCGGAGCTTTCACTTCCTGTCCCCTGTGATACGCAGGTTATGAGCGGCCTCTCGTCACTCCTTGAGATACACGTCACGTGACTGACACGTGACGTTAGAGCCCAATAGGAGTGACGCTTTGTTGAGTGGACATTGAAAGTGAGGCTTGGCTCTCTGAGTAACTCCTCAGAGACATGATTGGCCACTAGAAATACCATGTGACCGTCGGTCACCTATGACGCCGCTGAACCCGGAAGTCACCTCGTGTAACAGCGCTAATCAGCTGTTACACCCCATTTAAATGAGAATATATAAAGCGCAGTTATGTGGGGGGCTTATCCATACCCCAGCAGAAGCCTTGGAGGGCGAAACGCGTCGGGTCTCTATGCTTATACCCCACCACTACTCACTGCGCTGTTTTTAGACCATTTTTAAGTATTTTTTATATTTAATTTATACTCTGAACCGAGGTTTTACCGCCCCTGTTTGTAAATTTTTTTTGGAGTATATATTTGAATAAAGTGCCACCTTACCTTTTGGAAAATAAGGATTTACACCATGTGGAAGCCTTTTTCTTTCTCTTATTTAATGATATACGGGATAAACCACTGAGGAAACGACCAACCGGTGATCGAAGCTGACCCGTGGATGTTCCTGTTTTCATACTAACACATCATCTGAGGACCTTTGATGGGATTCCACACCAAGTCTTCTTACCAAGTCTTCTTACGGAGCACCACCCCACACCGCTTGACGGTATAAGCCTGTCTGACTCACCGCCAACGGCCTGTGAGTCCACCCTCTCTGGTAAGGGCATCTTTTTGTCGTTCTCTATTGATGATGATATTATCTACATAAGCAAAGGATCCACCTTTGAGGCTACCCCTCAACTTCTACATAGGAAGCCGGCTTACACCTCAAGGGCTGTGAGGTCCGCCTGAAGTATTGCATCTCTTCAACAAATAGACTCACAGTTTTATAACACCACACCTTTATTCGTTTACCTTTGTAAGATTTTGGGACACTTTCATTTCTCACACATGGACATTATGTCCCTTACAGAGCTACACACCTAATACATTGGGTCACCGCCTAATATATAATTTTCATATTTTATTTTCTTTGAATACTGTTTGATTATGGTATTTTTGGCATTGTTATTTTTGGATTAACTTGGGGTCTGTTCTATAACATTCCACCCTGGTACACATTCAAAGTATTGACCAATTTTTTTCTTGTATATATCTTGTTTGAATACTACAACACTTTATTGTCATACATTTGTTGGTGTTTCTTTCACAGAAACCACTGGTTTTCACCCACTTTGCCTTTTCACCAGCGCCACACTTGGTTATTGCTTTTATTTTTACAACGGTCAGATTGTTGTGTTGGCTGCTCTTTTTGTTTTAGTTTGGGAGTTGGCGCAATTTCTACACCTTTTTCTTTTTACGTTTGTTTGACAGTATTATTGCAGCCTCTCCACCTATTTTGATAATCCACTCATTATGGATGTGTTCGATTATCGGACCAGCCGTACTTTCAACATAGAAGGGGTTTTTACAGCCCTTAACACAGATTCAGAGATAGGTGGCCTTTTTCTCAGGTTAAAAAACCTGATGGTCTCCGAATTACATTTGGAGTGGGACATTGCCTTCTTGGAGCAGTATACCAAGGAACGCATGGTCCCAAGAGGCCTGAGGTGGACCATCCATCCCCAACAGGGGGATTTAGACGTCGAGTCATGGTATCACTATTTCAATGAAGCAGGGATATCCTTACTGGGGTTCCTTATAGACAGAAAACGCACAAGAAGAACTATCATAGACAAAGAGATTAAGGAAATTAGGGACAAACTTCTTCCACACAAATCCTCTATAGAGTACACCAACCTCTCTACTAATCTTAAGAACCATTTGGAAAAAGAAGAACGTGAACAAAAAATTAAAAAACAGAAGAAATATAGCAGAGACATCACTGATTATAAAAATGGAAATGTTTTTAGCTGGCAATCTAATGGCCAAACCAAAGATTCGCCTAATAACACGAACCACCCTATGGAGACAGGGAGCTCAGTTGTACCACAGACCCCTTTGATACCTCCACCCATTTTAACTGATACCAATAAACGGCCTACTCGCCCCCCCCAGACGTCCACAACTCAATATAATGGTCCCCCCTCTAATTCTGGGAACAGAGGAAGAAACAACAGGGGAAAGGGTAGGGGCAATAGGGACCGTTCTGTACATTATGAAGATTACAGACAAGCTCACTCTCCCCAAAGACGAAATACAAGTCAGAATGAGTATCAGTATTATCAATCATTTCCATCAAGAACCCCTATCAATACAAGAAACAGGTTCTCACCACTTAGAGATGAAAGATCCAATGATTTCCGAAATTCCCAATACCGTTATGACAGTTGGGACGGAGATCATTTCGATCGATCACCTTTTAACTACAACCAGGACAAACCGAAGCCTTCATACCCGGGGGGTTTTTACAGAGAACAAGAACACCCCACACGAAATTCAGAACAAAACGCGGTACCCGAGGGGGGAGGCGTTCCAATAAAAAGAAAACGAGTGTAAAAGATAATGGCATTTTCAATTTAAGTAAAGTGGATTTCACTCCAGCGGAACTCTGTGTCCTGAACAAAGGATTGAAATTTGCCCCCCCAAAAACTCTAAGTAAATTCTCGACCTTTATAGATGTGCACAAATTTGTGCGCAAACTAAATATACAGAGATACATTGCGTCCAATACAAGTAGGCCCTCAAACCCTCTCACAAATTCTCACTCGGTCCATTCGGGACTAGCTAATCCATCTTTATTTAACCCCCCAGCACCTATAGCTCCCGCCATCAAAGTATTCCGTGACTTAGTACTGGAAGACTTGGATGTCCTTCCAAACAAAAAATTCTATACAGACCCCAATATAAAAATCGGCTTGAAGTCTCTCTGCGAACGTAACGACCTTGTCATCCGCCCGGCGGACAAAGGCGGAGGAATTGTCGTCCTCGATAGGAGAGACTATCAAGCGGAAATGACTAGGATTCTGAGCGATACAGAGACGTATCTGCCTCTTGGCTCTAACCCTACTACAGGCTTCAAAAGAACACTAGTGGATCTGGTTGATACCGGTTCCCAACTAGGTATATTAAACAAAAAAGAAAAACAGTTTTTGATTCCGGTGGCCCCTCGCATCCCCATAATGTATTACTTACCCAAGATACATAAGAACATCACCCAACCCCCAGGCCGCCCTATCATTAGCGGGATCAATTCTGTAACATCACGCATAGGGAAATATATTGATCACTATCTGCAGCCCATCGTGAAAACGATACCATCCTTTTTGAAAGACACCCGTGACACCATCAATAAATTACAGCAGATCACGTACAGTAACGACCTCATTTTAGTAACTGCAGACGTTACTTCCCTTTACACTATTATCCCTCACGAACTGGGCCTGGAGGCAGTGGAACTCTTTCTGTCAAGGGATAGAAATATCCCCATGATTCAAAAGAGGTTCATCATGGACTTACTATGCTTTGCCACCAAGTCAAATTATTTTTGGTATAACGATTGCTACTATTTACAGACAAAAGGGGTAGCTATGGGGGCAAAGTTTGCCCCCAGCCTGGCCAATATTTTTATGGCCAAATGGGAGGAGGATGTCGTCGGTACCCTGAAACCCCCACAGCTAGCTCTGTGGGCCAGGTACATCGACGACATCCTCCTCCTATGGAAAGGCTCTATGGAAACACTGAACCAATTCATGTCGTCTCTAAACGACAATGAGGTGGGCATCCACTTATCCTATGAAGCCAGCTCTTCTACAATCCATTTTTTGGATTTAGAAATTTCAGCTGTCAACGGTCAATTAGAGACAAAAACTTTCTTTAAAGTTACTGACCGTAACGGATACATTCCGATTGACAGCTGTCACCACACAGCATGGCTGAAATCAGTACCTAGGAGCCAACTGATGCGAATCAGACGCAATTGTTCTCTTTTGCCAGACTATTATACACAAGCAGAGACCATCAAGTCTAGATTCATAGAAAAAGGGTATGATGGGGATCTGATCGACCAAGAGATCCACAAGATAGCTTGTATCGATCGCTCCTCATTGTTGGTAGAACAACCCAAAAGACCCTTGGATGATAGACATAGATGGGCCTTTCTTACCAACTATTCTATTCAACACAAGCAAATAAAAAATATTATTTCAAGACATTGGAAGGTATTGAAAAATGATCGTATATTAGGTCCACTACTACCTAAACAAGCCGGTGTGATCTATAAAGGTGCACCATCGGTAAGAAGTAAGATTGCACCAGGTATAGTGGAACCTCCAAAAGTACCATCATTTTTCCATGACCTCAAGGGTTTTTACCCTTGTAGGAAATGTAGGGTATGCAAAGTTAACGCTTGCAAATCCCGTAAAATCAACAATTTTGTGTCATCATCAACTGGGAGGGAATATCAAATGAAACAGTTCGCTACTTGTACTACTAAGTTCATCGTATACCTTATCACTTGTCCCTGCGGTAAGCAGTATATAGGGCGAACCATACGCAATTTTTCCATAAGAGTGAACGAACACATTACAGCTATACTGAAAGGACGCACCAACCATAGTGTTCCTAAACACTATCTACACCACCATAATCAGAACCCTTTGGGAACGAAGTTTCAAATTATTGATAAATTCGTTCCTCATTGGAGAGGGGAACCAAACACGAGGGGTGTCTCCAAACTTGAAACTTTTTGGATACACCTATTGAGGTGTTATGTGCCACATGGACTTAACGTCGAGTGGGATATCAACGCCTTTATTAATCAGTCCTAGGCGATGATGCCCCCCTAAAGCCTGTCTCAGAATTTTGGTGGCCCATATGGTACCCCTCTATATTATCTAAATATTTACATTTGTTCCATTTTCGTATCTCTCTTCAGTGCACCTCTATAGGATTTTTAAGTATCTATTAGAGGTCCCTGACATATACTCCGTTCTATCCTGTAAAGCATGTCCCTGAGGACCTCTATTACCCTTACCTTCTTTCCTATATAGGAACCAGGTATTCTCAGGATCTGGTTCAGTGTTTCTCCAGCCTCTTGGTCACATCTTTTTGACATATATTTTATACCCTAAATCTATCTTACCCTATATGCTACGGGGGTAGAGAAAGTACAAAATCTGGGGTAGTAGAACTATAAGATTTTGATACTTGATGTGAAATATCGTCTTCATCGAGATAGTACTGATTCCCCAGCATTCCAATCATATTTACTTTATTTCATAGATTTTATTGTCACATTTTTCTTTTACTGACACATTTTCTTCGGTTGCCTAGGATTTGCTCCTTTTCCTGATAAAGGATTTACAATATATTTGAACAACAATTTGTGCTTCCACATATAAATCAAATTGTTTTAGATCTCTGCTATATATTCCGTGTAGGTTGTCCACAGGTTGCACAGCTGTTTTAAATCAGTGTTATACCTTAACAGTTTTATTTTATTTTATTTTTAAAATGTCATATTTTACCTACTTGTTTGTCCGTTTCTGTACATATGCAAATTTGTATTGGCCATATTTTTTGTGCAAAGTATACAGTTTGTTGAAGTGTTCTTGGGGGAAGATTCCCGGGATTCAGCCCGTTTTTTGTGAAATTGGACCCTAAACATAACTTGGGACTGTAACTGTGTTTGCGTTCCAGCTCTCAGCATGCGGAGCTTTCACTTCCTGTCCCCTGTGATACGCAGGTTATGAGCGGCCTCTCGTCACTCCTTGAGATACACGTCACGTGACTGACACGTGACGTTAGAGCCCAATAGGAGTGACGCTTTGTTGAGTGGACATTGAAAGTGAGGCTTGGCTCTCTGAGTAACTCCTCAGAGACATGATTGGCCACTAGAAATACCATGTGACCGTCGGTCACCTATGACGCCGCTGAACCCGGAAGTCACCTCGTGTAACAGCGCTAATCAGCTGTTACACCCCATTTAAATGAGAATATATAAAGCGCAGTTATGTGGGGGGCTTATCCATACCCCAGCAGAAGCCTTGGAGGGCGAAACGCGTCGGGTCTCTATGCTTATACCCCACCACTACTCACTGCGCTGTTTTTAGACCATTTTTAAGTATTTTTTATATTTAATTTATACTCTGAACCGAGGTTTTACCGCCCCTGTTTGTAAATTTTTTTTGGAGTATATATTTGAATAAAGTGCCACCTTACCTTTTGGAAAATAAGGATTTACACCATGTGGAAGCCTTTTTCTTTCTCTTATTTAATGATATACGGGATAAACCACTGAGGAAACGACCAACCGGTGATCGAAGCTGACCCGTGGATGTTCCTGTTTTCATACTAACACATCATCTGAGGACCTTTGATGGGATTCCACACCAAGTCTTCTTACCAAGTCTTCTTACGGAGCACCACCCCACACCGCTTGACGGTATAAGCCTGTCTGACTCACCGCCAACGGCCTGTGAGTCCACCCTCTCTGGTAAGGGCATCTTTTTGTCGTTCTCTATTGATGATGATATTATCTACATAAGCAAAGGATCCACCTTTGAGGCTACCCCTCAACTTCTACATAGGAAGCCGGCTTACACCTCAAGGGCTGTGAGGTCCGCCTGAAGTATTGCATCTCTTCAACAAATAGACTCACAGTTTTATAACACCACACCTTTATTCGTTTACCTTTGTAAGATTTTGGGACACTTTCATTTCTCACACATGGACATTATGTCCCTTACAGAGCTACACACCTAATACATTGGGTCACCGCCTAATATATAATTTTCATATTTTATTTTCTTTGAATACTGTTTGATTATGGTATTTTTGGCATTGTTATTTTTGGATTAACTTGGGGTCTGTTCTATAACATTCCACCCTGGTACACATTCAAAGTATTGACCAATTTTTTTCTTGTATATATCTTGTTTGAATACTACAACACTTTATTGTCATACATTTGTTGGTGTTTCTTTCACAGAAACCACTGGTTTTCACCCACTTTGCCTTTTCACCAGCGCCACACTTGGTTATTGCTTTTATTTTTACAACGGTCAGATTGTTGTGTTGGCTGCTCTTTTTGTTTTAGTTTGGGAGTTGGCGCAATTTCTACACCTTTTTCTTTTTATTCAATACTAATAGCTGAAAGCTACAGATAAAATATGATACACGGGGCCTCCGGCTCAATGCCTTTATACAATTCATAGCACACCTGTGATTTTCAGGGTTCATTTTATTTTACAATATGGAAAATATAGTGGTATTACATATTTTGAGTTGTTTTTTTTTTTTTTTAGTGTTCGCCTTAATAATTTGAATAATTTTGTTATGTGACTTTAAAGTTTTCTCTTTTTTGTTCTTATTTTATTCAAGTGGATTTAGGCCCCTTTCATACCTGGAGGCGGGGATTTTGCCGCGATTTCAGGAAATGCATGTGTAAACTTGAGGTCTATGGACCTCAACTCGCATCAAAGTCGGACCAAAGTAGTACAGGGACTACTTTGAAGTTGACGCCACTTGAAGTCACACAGATATAAATGGTACTCATTGGAAATCATGAGCTACGACTTGTCATGCTACTTTGCAGTCCCAAGTTGCAGGACAAGTCGCACAAGTGTGAAAGGGACCTTAAAGTGGTGTTCCGGGCCGAAATTATACTTTTTAAATAAAAATACCCCTATAATACACAAGCTTAATGTATTCTAGTAAAGTTAGTCTGTAAACGAAGGTCTGTTTTGTTAGTTTATAGCAGTAGTTTGTTGTTTTATAAACTTACAGCAGGTCGTGGCCATCTTAAGTGTGGGCATCTGAAGCCAGACTTTATTTCTTCCTGGATCTCATCCTTGCAGATCTCGCACATGCTCAGTGCAGCACAAGCAGTGTAATAGGTTTCTGGTCAGGTTTCCATAGCAACGGCAGTGTCAGTGGAAGTTACCACCCCTTCCCAGGAGGCATTGCAAACAGGAAATGATGCGATGGGCCACGGCCAGAGAGGAGGAAGTGAAAAATGAATACAGCAGATATACAGTAGGTGCTGAGAAAAAAAATAAAAAAATATCCAATTCGTTTACAGTGCGCAGTTTAGTGAGGGATGCTGAAGAGTTGTAAAAGTGGGTGGAACTCCACTTTAAACATTCCTCCCTATTTTCTGAGATTGGAAAGAAGGACACCATTTTAGCACAAAGCGTGTAGGCAAAGGACAAACTGCTGTTAGGCTGGATTCACACTGATGCGAATTGGATGCAGGTTTCCCCGCATCCAGTTCACATGACAGGAGACTGTGACCTGCTCTCAATGAAGCTATATCACACAGCTCTGGGGCGGCCGCGGAGCGCACTGGAAAAGGGACCTTTGGCTCGGTTTCAGGTGCAAATTAGGCAAAAATTCAAACCTGATTCGGTGAACAGGGGCGCACCGGACCCCCTGCTGTGACCCGCGGCCGCATCAGTGTTAATCCAGCCTTAGGCAAATCAATATGCAAAAAATGATTGGTAACACCAGGCTGGCGCCACACAGCTAAAGCTGCTACTGGTGTAACATTAGAAGCAAAAGAGGGAAGCCCATCTGGCATGACATCAGGGAGATAGATAGATCTCAGCTTTGTTTTGACACCAAAGCCATTTATACCTATTCCCCAGAACCTGCTTTGCACTCTCTGTCAAGAGCTTACACCATTAAAGTGGTTGTAACCCTAAAAAAAACAAAAACTAAATATTCCTGTTCCTTTTAACCACTTCAGCCCGGAAGGATTTGCCCCCTTAATGACCAGGCCATTTTTTGCAATACTGCACTGCGTCGCTTTAACTGACAATTGTGCGGTCATGCGAAGTTGTACCCAAACAAAATGTATGTCCTGTTTGTTTCCACAAAAAGAGCTTTCTTTTGATGGTATGTGATCACGTCTGTGGTTTTATTGTTTGCGCTATAAACAAAAAGACCGACAATTTTGAAAGAAAACAATATTTTTTACTTTTTGCTATAATACATTTTCCAAGTTTAAAAAACAAAAACAAATTTTTTCATCAGGTTAAGCCAATATGTATTCTTCTACATATTTTTGGTAAAAAAAAATCGCAATAAGTGTATATTGACTGATTTGTGCAAAAGTTATAGCATCTACAACATAGGAGATATATTTATGGCATTTTTATTATTTATTTTTTTACTACTAATGGCGGCGATCGTGCGAGTTTTAGCGGGACTGCGGCATTGAGGCAGACAGATCGGACACTTTTGACACTTATTTGGCACCATTGATATTTATACAGCGATCAGAGCTAAAAATAGCCACTGATTACTGTATTAATGTCACTGGCAGGGAAGGTGTTAACACTAGGGGACGATCAAGGGGTTAAGTGTGTCCCTAGGAAGGTGTTTCTAACTGTGGGAACAGTGTAGTGACTGGGGGTAGAGAGACATCACTGTTTCTAATCACTAGAAACAGCAGATCTCTCTCCTCTCCCTGACAGAAAGGGGATCTGTCTGTTTACATTGACCGATCCCCTGTTCTGTCTCTCTTGGAAGCGATCGCGGGTGCCCGGTGGACATCACGTCCGCCGTGCATGTGCATTGGCTCCGACATCACGCGGTGGGCGTGCGCATGTCTGCTAAGTCTATTTAAAGGGCCGCTGTACAGCTAGGGAGATTTGCCCAGGAGAGCCAACCCTCCGCCGTATAACGATGGCGGCTGGTCGGCTAGTGGTTAAACCAGGATATACAGCACAGTGCTTGTGTGGTGTCATTTGTCCCTCTCTATGCTGTAACATACCTGGTTGATCCTGCCTGTTCCTGTTTCCCCCTTAGTGTGCTGACAACGGGAATTATGGCTGCTGATCCATGGTACCGTGGTCAGTTTGCGTGCCTCCATCATCCTGCTGCTCTTCCTCTCCCCCTCCTTCCCTGCCTGCCAGCTCAGGAGTCTGTGTGTGAGCCATCTCCTAGGCATTGTGACTGTCAAATCAATCACAAATCCTGGAATCCCCCTTGTTACAGGAAGATGTACTGTGCAGTGTCTGTGTTTTAGCAATTATGTAGCGAAAATCCTTATTTCAGAGCTCCGCTGTGCGCTCACGTGCCCACCTGCCTCTCTCCTCCTCAATGGGGAATCTCAGGCCCTCCTACTGTAGTACTCAGATCTAGGGCTGAAACAACTAATCGATTAATCGACAACTAATCGATTATGAAATTAATCGATTACTATTTTCATAATCGATTAATCGGCCAGTAACATAATGGGGTTAAAAAAACGAAAACGAGCCCTTTATAGTACAAAAAGAGCAAATAATCGCTACTGTAGATGTTACTTTCACAGTTCTACAGTAAAAAAATGAACCCCTTACAGTAGTGATTACTGCTTTTTTTTTTGTACTACAAAGGGCTGATTTAAATTTTTTTAACCCCATTATGTTACCAAACGTCTTAGACCTGGTTCACATCTATGTGTTTTTTGGTGCTTTTTGCAGAAACGCACTACAGTTCATTCATATGGTTTCCCATTGGACACGTTCACATCTATGCTTTTTTCAGCCACTGCATATTTGGAAAGGGTCAGGGACTTTTTTTAACGCAAACCGGTGCTTTTTTGGTTCAATATACTTCAATGGAGAAGCTGCAGAAAAGCATGTAATGCGTTTTTGCAACAATTTTGTGTTTTTTAATCTGCCCGACAACAAATTGGCCAAAAAAAATGCAAAAACACAAGTCGCAGCAAAATCACGTGTGCTAAAATCAAAACACACAGTAAAGAGCACTGCAGAAACAGATCAAAAGCAAACTACATAGGTGTGTAGGTGTGGCCAGCATAGGTGCCTTATGCTGGCCACACAGATCAATTTTTTTTCAGACGAGAATATTCAGACGAAAAATCTTTGTACATTCGCTGAATTGAAAGAATGTTGTTTGAAATTTTCACTTGTTTTTAACATTCTGTTTTTAAAATGAATGTAATTTCTGAACGAAAACCACAAACACTGTCTGAAAATTCCTTTGATTATTTCCAAATGTTCCCATCACTGTAACTGCAGTTGAAAATGAACGTTGATTTGACCCCACTAACAATTAGAAAATCGAACGAACGTTCTTAAATTACATTTTTTTTTAAGGAAGACATTGTTTGTTTGTTTTTTTTTTTTAAATAAAAAAAATTTGATCTCCGAGTCTGATATTTACCAGATTCACCCTGTAATAGTATATACAGTATATCTCTCCTCTAATAGTTTATACAGTATTTCCCCTCTAATAGTATATACAGTATATCTCTCCTCTAATAGTATATACAGTATATCTCCTAATAGTATATACAGTATATGTCTCTTCTGTCCGTTATTCTCAGAGTGGATTCGATATTTTGCTCCCAACCATATAGTTGGTTATTTATATTTACCACTGCATATAGTTATTTAAGAATAAATTGCCTTTTTTTAAAACTATACATATTAACTAAATTATACACCACATTTTTTTTGTAAGGTTATTAACCGATTAATCGAAACAATAATCGGCCAACTAATCGATTATGAAAATAATCGTTAGTTGCAGCCCTACTCAGATCATTGAAGGAGAGCACCAGGAGATAACGTGAGCGCACATCAGTGCTGTAAAAGAAGGTATTTCGCTGCATAATTTAAAAAAACACAGATACTGCACAGTATATCTTTCTGGAACAGAGGGGATTCCAGGATTTGTGTGTAATGACTTTACAACCACTTTAAGGTGCATTTTAGCAGGATTCTCTGGGATCCACATGCAAGGTAGTTGTACTTGGTGGCATAACCTGATTCTCAAACAGCTTGCAATATCTGTAGAACAGAGGCCAACCACTATAAATGCTCTCTTACAAACATTGGCACGTCCATATCAGATCAATTTGTTCCAGTCGGTCAACTAAAAAGGATACTGAAGATTAATTGGGATTGGAAAATGGATGTGGACTTGGGGGAGGAAAAAACTTGTGTTTCCCCCAGGCATTGTGGTTACAACACTCTGACCAGACATGATCCTGTGGTCCACAACAACCAAGCCAGCATACATTGTGGAATTGACAGCACCATGGGAAGATTGAGGAAGCTTGCAAGATAAAAAAGGCCAAGTACTCGGAATTGACTGAAGTTGCTCAGAATGTCAAGATTTTCACTGTAAGAAGTGGGAGGCAGGGATTTCCTTTTTTTTTTTTTAAATCTTTTTATTGAGATTTTTTGTTTAACAAAACAACATAAACCAAAAAACAAAAAAGTACAGAGGAAATCAGACAAGCAGTTACCCATGCAGGGGTATGTAAGAATAGATACATCAGTAATGCAAGACAAAAGCACGGGTAACACTTGAGTAATTGTGGTGTGCCTTCCCACCATCTATCTATCAAGCAGTAATATTAAACGTATAACATAGAGTAGCATAGGTTTCTTCAGATGGCCCAGTGAGGGTTATATTATGGAAGAAAGCATTACAAAGGGTATGATGTTAACCATTTATGAAGAAGCGATAGCGAGGTCTGCTAGCGATTGCTAGCGGATGACAGAACAGCTACACTCTGTGAAGTCTTGGGAGCGAGCAGAGAGCAAAGAGAAGACATCAATCAAGCAAAATGACAGGAAAGTAGGTGGATCCAGACTCCAGAGCCAGACCATTGTCGATATTATACTGTATGAAAGTCTGTAGCCCCTCCCACAGGTATTTAGCTAAATTTTAACAGAATGGAGGTACTTCTGAGAGGGCTGGAAAGATTTTTAGATATCAGCAGCTCACATAGAATAGATGTAAGCAAAAAAAAAAGGAAACCCATATTACCACAAGGGAATGGACGGGGGCCTGTTTTCCCCAATGATAGCCTTCCTGGCATAGAAATGGATGAGACTGACTAAGGTTCTCTCTGCTGTCGTGGTGATGAGTTTCTCCACAGGTCCTAAGAGGCAAATCTCCATAGTCAGGGTTATAGGAGGGGAGGCGATGGTATTGATTACAACCAGCACATCTGACCAATGGGGGGATATCATTTTTACATCTACAACTGAAGACGATGGGAGAAAGGGGTTGCTCCCTCTAAAGCCTCGTACACACAATGAGAATATCGAAAGAATGACCGTCTGTATTTTTGTTGTTCGTCCCTTCCAATAGTTACGGATGAACTGCCGTGATCGGTTCTCAAAGACTGTGTACTAACAATTAGATTACCGTACAATCGGCTCCAATGGTATTTTTAATCCAATTTTCTGATCGTGTGTACTGGGAGTAACAAGCAATCAATTCCATATCAGATCCAGCAGAAGAAAAGCAGAAAATGGATTTGGCTTTATTGGAAAGAGAACAATTGGGAAGGGAGATGAGACAGGCGGGTATGGAACTGAGGGGAGTGTATTGGGGCACCTGGTATCACAGCTCAGCCCTTTTGAGATGTAGTGGGTTCATCATCAAAATGTAAAAGGAGGGTGTCTACCTGATGACCCCAGTGATGTACCTACCCTCCCCCTTTTTACCACACCAATCCCAATATTAAGAGTCCCGAATTATCATAGGGACTGAAATATCAAGTCCTATTAGCTCTATCAGGGAGAGGCTTCCCCTTGCCTCTAATGGATCTCTCCCTTGCTCTCTCCCTTGCTGGCCCAGAACGTTGCTGAACCTCCCTCACTAGCAAGGAAGCAGCAATGGAAGCGTCATCTCACTCTCCCAGCTAGCGAGGCAGCATCTCCATAGAAACAATAAAAAAAAAAGCAGCACGAAATGCATGCTCTTTATTGCAAAACATACACACAATATCTCTTTGGCAATAAGTTACACTGATGTACCTGTTCGCAGTCCTCTGAGGAAGGTACATGGAGCTGTCCTAGCACAGTTCTGTTTAGATTTCTGACACAGTACCTACAGTGCCTTGAAAAAGTATTCATACCCCTTGAAATTTACCACATTTTGTCATGTTACAACCAAAAACGTAAATGTATTTTATTGGGATTTTATGTGATAGACCAACACACAGTGGCAGATCATTGTGAAGTGGTAGTAAAATGAGAAATTGTTTTCATTTTTTTTTTGTACCAATTAATATGTGAAAAGTGTGGCATGCATTTGTATGCAGCCCCCCTTTACTCTGATACCCCTACCTAAAATCTAGTAGAACCAATTGCCTTCAGAAGTCATTAGTAAATAGAATCCACCTGTGTGTAATTTAATCTTTGTATAAATACAGCTGTTATGTGAAGCCCTCAGAGGTTTGTTAGAGAACCTTCGTGAACAAGGAACACACCAGACAGGTCAGGGATAAAGTTGTGGAGAAGTTTAGAGCAGAGTTAAGTTATAAAATAATATCACAAGCTTTGAACATCTCACGGAGCACTACTCAATCCATCATTTAAAAATAGAAAGAGTATGGCACAACTGCAAACCTACCAAGACATGGCCGTCCACCTAAACTGACAGGCCGGGCAAGGAGAGCATTAATCAGAGAAGCAGCCAAGAGGCCCATGGTAACTCTGGAGGAGCTGCAGAGATCCACAGCTCAACTGGGAGAATCTGTCAACAGGACAACTATTAGTCGTGCTCTCCACAAATCTGGCCCTTATGGAAGAATGGCAAGAAGAAAGCCATAAGAAGTCCTGTTTGCAGTTTGTGAGAAGCCATGTGGGGGACGCAGCAAACATGAGGAAGGAAGGTGCTCTGGTCAGATGAGACCAAATTGAACTTTTTGGCCTAAAAGCAAAACGCTATGTGTGGCAGAAAACTAAAACTGCACATCACCCTGGACACAACATCCCCACCGTGAAACATGGTGGTGGCAGCATCATGTTGTGGAGATGCATTTGTTCAGCATGGACAGGGAAACTGGTCAGAGTTGATGGGAAGATGGATGGAGCCAAATACAGGGCAATCTTAGAAGAAAACCTGTTATAGGGCGTACACACGGTCGGACTTTGTTCGGACATTCCGACAACAAAATCCTAGGATTTTTTCCGACGGATGTTGGCTCAAACTTGTTTTGTCTACACACGGTCGCACAAAGTTGTTGGAAAATCCGATCGTTCTGAACGCGGTGACGTAAAACACGTACGTCGGGACTATAAACGGGGCAGTGGCCAATAGCTTTCATCTCTTTATTTATTCTGAGCATGCGTGGCACTTTGTCCGTCGGATTTGTGTACACACGATCGGAATTTCCGACAACGGATTTTGTTGTCGGAAAATTCTATCTCCTGCTCTCCAACTTTGTGTGTCGGAAAATCCGATGGAAAATGTCCGATGAAGCCCACACACGGTCGGAATTTCCGACAACACGCTCCGATCGGACATTTTCCATCGGAAAATCCGACCGTGTGTACGGGGCATTTGTCTGCAAAAGACTTGAGACTGGGGCGGAGGTTCACCTTCCAGCAGGACAACAACCCTAAACATACAGCCAGAGCTATGATGGAATGGTTTAGATCAAAGTATATTCATGTGTTAGAATGGCCCAGTCAAAGTCCAGACCTAAAGCCAATTGAGAATCTGTGGCAAGACTTGAAAATTGCTGTTCACAGACGCTCTCCATCCAATCTGACAGAACTTGAGCTATTTTGCAAAGAAAAATGGGCAGAAATTTCACTCTCTAGATGTGCAAAGCTGTTAGAGACATCCCCAAAAAAGACCTGCAGCTGTAATTGCAGTGAAAGGTGGTTCTACAAAGTATTGACTCAGGGGGGCTGAATACAAATGCACCCCACACTTTTCACATATTTATTTGTAAAACATTTTGAAAACCATTTATCATTTTCCTTCTACTTCACAATTATGTGCCACTTTGTGTTAGCCTATCACATAAAATCCCAATAAAATACATTCATGTTTTTGATTGTAACATGACAAAATGTGGAAAATTTCAAGGGGTATGAATACTTTTTAAGGCACTGTATGTGCTCAAGTGAATGACTCCTGCACATCACCTTACACTGTGAAACAAAGTGTGGCGCTAAAAAGTGAAAAATGGTAAATATAAAATGTATTTATTTTATATTTACCATTTTTCACTTTTTAGCGCCACACTTTGTTTAACTGGGTAATTTAACAAATATTCTATTTGTCGTGTTAGCTGCTCATTTAGAGTAAGCGCAAAATTTACCATTGTTGTGGATCACCTTACACTGGCCAGGCAAGAGAGCCAAATACTGGTATTCAGAAGCCCGGGAGAAGATGCCGGCTTTGGTGAGAGACCTCACTGGCATAGAATTATTGGAGAATAGGTGAGTCTTTCTGCCTTTAGTTCCACTTTAACCGCTAGGTGGTTGTTGCAAGTGACGGGATCTCTCACGTGACTCCAACCTAAGGAAAGCCTAGCATTAAGTGCCTTTCACCACCACTTTTCCTTTATGGCAGCTTTTCAAAATGCCAAGTGCAAGGATTTAGAGTTTGAATGAAAGGTTTAGTGTAGTAAAACACCTTTTTTAACACTTTTTAAATGTATATTCATCAAACAAAAAAGACAAATTAAGAGAAGAGTATCAGAAAGAGAGGAATTTGGTTAAAAAAAAAAAATCAGTTTCTCCAAATGAGGGCCAGTTGGGAGCTATGATAAGCTATTCATTCTTACAGTACATACTCATGAAGGCCATACTCTGTGAAAAAGTGGGTCTTATATGCAAGAAAGGGTTAGCTTTTACATATAAGGTATTTCTGTAATCTGTTGTTCAAATTCAAACTTAAAGTTAATGTTTAGTCGGAAATGTCTCCTTTGCAGACTGGCACAGCTGCCAGATCTTGCTTTCTGGTATCTCTAGATGCATTTACACAGGGACTGTGGCTACCTGCATAGCCCGTGAAATCATGTTATTGATAGTGCAGGTATTTGCTGTGCAGTGACAAGCTGCTAAAGGACAACAGCTTTGGGTACCAGTATGTAGAACCTAGAAAGAAAGAAAGTACCCTCTAATTGAGATTTTAACGGCAACAACACCACTATGTATCATAAAAGAAAAGCTTATTAGTACATGTAAAATGGATCAATCACACATGTGATGATCTGCTAAAAACAAAGCAGAAAAACACATAGTGAATTCATTACAAACATACAAAAATGTATTCTAAATAGTGTTACTCTCCAATGTCCGATAACAACTCTTCGGTACCCGACGTGTTTTCAGGTTCAAGCCTTTCCTCAGGAGATTTAGATAGGAGAATGTATATTCAAATATTTGTCAGAATTGGATACAATAATGGTGCAATATTCTATGAGCTACGCGAGCAGGAATCACAAGGGTCACTGCAGAGGATGGCGTCAGTGGAGATCTCCGACACTGCCCCCAAAGGCCAAAGACAGTGTGTCCCCACGGAGGTCCCTACACTGATTGGTCGCACATCACAGATGGTACAGGAAATAAAAACAGGGGCCTGTAATAGATATGGTTATGATTATTGGTTATCATAATATGAAACTTAGCACAGCTCTTCTTGGTCCTTAAGGTGGTTGTTAGGCCACTCTAACCTGTATACACTATAGGTACTGCCTCCTATTGTAGTATCCCCCTCTGTATGTGATTTATAAAAATAAATGCTGCAAATACCTTATTTTACTGCCGAGATTGCGATCACATGACTGGCCAGCTTTTTCCTTTTCTCCTCTGAGAGATGCAGCGGGCAGGGCTGAGATTCCTCTGCTGATGTCAGTCTGGAGGGGAGGACGAGAGGAGGAGAGAGCTGGCTGATCATGTGATCACAATCTCGGCTCTTAAATGAGGTATTTAAAGCATTTATATTTATAAATCATTCACAGAAGGGGACACTGCAATAGGAGGCAGTGCTGATGGTGTATACAGGTTAGTGTTATGAGAGCAGCAAGAGGGGGGAGGGGTGACTCACACACAGAGAGGAGAGGGGGGAGGAGTACACAGGAGCAGAGAGTAGAGCAGATAGCAGGTTGCTTATGACAGAGGCACATAAACTGACCACGGTGTCTGGTCCCAGCAGCCATGATGCACCGTGGTCAGTTTACAGAGGGGTAAACACAAAGTGGCACATATTTGTGAAATGGAAGAAAAATGATAAATGGTTTTACTTTTTTTTTACAAATAAATATGTGAAAAGTGTGGCGTGCATTTGTATTCAGTCCCCTTTACTCTGATACCCCTAACTAAAATCTAGTGGAACCAATTGCATTCAGAAGTCGCCTGATTAGTAAGAAGAGTCCATCTGTGTGTAATTTAATCCCAGTATAAATGCAGCTGTTCTGCGAAGCCCTCAGAGGTTTGTTAGAGAACCTTAGTGAACAAACGGCATCATGAAGGCCAAGGAATACACCAGACAGGTCAGGGATAAAGTTGTCAAGTTTAAAGCCGGGTCAATTATAAAATTTATAAAAACATATCCCAAGTTATAAAAACATATTCCAAGTTTATAAAAACATATCCCAAGCTTTGAACATCTCACGGAGCACTGTTCAATCCATCATCCGAAAATGGAAAGAGTATGGCACAACAGCAAACCTAAGCGGTCCACCTAAACTGACAGGCCGGGCAAGGGTAGCATTAATCAGAGAAGCAGCCAAGAGGCCCATGGTAACTCTGGAGGAGCTGCAGAGATCCACAGCTCAGGTGGGAGAATCTGTCCACAGGACAACTATTAGTAGTTGACTCCACAAAATTTGCCTTTCTGGAACAGTGGCAAGAAGAAAGCCATTGTTGAAAGAAAGCCAAAAGAAGTCCTGTTCACAGTTTGCAAGAAGCCATGTGGGGGACACAGCAAACATATGGGAAAAGGTGATCTGGTCACATGAGACCAAAATTTAACTTTTTAGCCTAAAAGCAAAACACTATGGGGTTGATTTACTAAAGGCAAATACACTTTGCACTACAAGTGCACTTGGAAGTGTAGTTGCTGTAGATCTGAGGGGAAGATCTTAAATGAGTGGAAGCTCTGCTGATTTTATCATCCAATCATGTACAAGCAAAAATGCTGTTTTTTATTTTCCTTGCATGTCCCCCTCAAATCTACAGCGACTGCACTTCCAAGTGCACTTGCAATGCAAAGTAGATTTTCCTTTATTAAATCAACCCCAATGTGTGCCGGAAAACTAGCACTGCACATCACCCTGAACACACCATCCCCACCGTGAAACATGGTGGTGGCAGCATCATGTTGTGGGGATGCTTTTCTTCAGCAGGGACAGCGAAGCTGGTCAGAGTTGATGGGAAGATGGATGGAGCCAAATACAGGGCAATCTTAGAAGAAAACCTGTTAGAGTCTGCACAAGACTTGAGACTGGGGCGGAGGTTCACCTTCCAGCAGGACAACGACCCTAAACATACAGCCAGAGCTAAAATGGAATGGTTTAGATCAAAGTATATTCATGTGTTAGAATGACCCAGTCAAAGTCCAGACCTAAATTCATTTGAGAATCTGTGGCAAGACTTGAATATCGCTGTTCACAGACGCTCTCTATCCAATCTGACAGAGCTTGAGCTATTTTACAAAGAATAGGCAAAAATATCACTGTCTAGATGTGCAAAACTGGTAGAGAAATCCCCAAAAAGACTTGCAGCTGTAATTGCAGTGAAAGGAGGTTCTACAAAGTATTGACTCAGGGGGGCTGAATACAAATGCACCCCACACTTTTCACATATTTATTTGTAAAACAGTTTGAAAACCATTTATTATTTTTCTTCCACTTCACAATTATGTGCCACTTTGTGTTGGTCTATCACAAAAAAAAAACCAATAAAATACATTTACATTTTTGATTGTAACATGACAAAATGTGGGAAATTTCAAGGGGTATGAATAATTTTTCAAGGCACTGTATATGGCCACTTTAAATTTGATTAGTAGAATTATTCTATAATGTATTTTGTGATTGCCGTGTCTTGAATAGTGGCTGTTCTTGTGGATGAGAATCATTCCTTGATCTGACACTAGCTGCCTTTAAGCTGCGATTTTGTGTTTATAAAGCATGAATTATCGATTGTCTTCAGGATGTTTGATTGCTGTGTTTTTGTTATTTGTGTGGTGTCCTTGTTTTGTTCCAGTCTCATGATAATTTGCTGCGCTTTGTACCTCCATGTTGTTTGTTCCTCCTGGAGGGGAAACGGCGGTTGAACACCTATTTTCTGTTAGGAGAAATAGTCAAGACTTGTTGGCTTGGCGCAGAGGTTTGAGCAAGACTTGGTACCTGGCATCCCATGACCTTTAATGTTACATGTCTACAGCTTCCTGGGATTGCTTAAACGATTCTCCTGCCCTGGCGGAGTGCCCACTCCTAATTTCAAAACACTTGGAGACAATGGTGCTTTTTAAAAGGCGTTCCTTTGCCTGGGGCACGGGTAGCTGCACAGGGCACGTTGTACATGCAAGGCTTTTATTTTCTGTCTTCCTATCACAGTGCTCTGCGTATCTGTGTCCTGAAAGACGCAGGTGTTTAGGAATTATATTCCACAAGTACGTTTGCTGATAACCAGGTAACTCTCTTGAGTTTGGCAGGCAGATCTTAGGAAAGGAAAGACTGAAATTCCTGTCCAAAGTACAGATCTGGCATTGAATATCTGGTTTTTGTACACTGTCTGCCAAAGTTGCTCCACTAATCTAGAAACAAATGGCTATGCTCTTGCTAGTCAAAGATGAACGTGTTCAGTCTTAAGGAAAAATGCTACCTCATTTACCTTTTTTTTTTTTTTTTAATTATTTTTTACAGCTGCTTGCATATGTTCCAGAATTGCTTTACCTATAAAGTACATGAAAACCCCAACTGAATGACAATAAAGCTGACCACACACGGTTCAAATCTCGGCTGGTACAGCAGACCGAGATTCCAACTATGTCTGGGCAGGCTGAATGTACCCAAATTGATTGATCAAATCATTTTTTCTAGTGTAGCGCTGGTAGATTTATGATCTACCATCTGATAGGTAAATTTAGTGAATTGCTTGTTAGAGGAAGTTAGTTTTGCCTCTGTTCCAGCTTGGCTGACGTTGCGTGTGGTTCCACACTGAGCCGGTGGGTGTCATTGTTACCATTGGCTGGTGTTGGAAGAGCAACGTGTTGAAGCGTATGAGTGCTCCTCTGTCCCGGAGACAACTCGGTGGAGGTGGTCCTCCAAATTGCATTCTGGGAGAGGGTATTTATGGGACAGACGCCATGTTTAGGGGTTAGTTTTACAGCCACCTGCTGGCCCTCCTGGCCGACAGGTATTCGTTAGAATACCACCTTGTGGTCCTCCGTTCCGGAGGCCCGCGGCGCTGCAGCGCATGGGTGGGTCCAGAAGCCTGTCTGGGGCCTACCACAGCAGCCGAGGAATGGTCCTGAGCTGTCTATCCAGAGTGAAGAAGCTGGACAACCGAGGAGATCCCAGGGGAGGACCCATCATGGAAGGATCACGCAGAGTGCTGGTCTGGAGAGGGGCCTGGTGACTCGGTTGGAGGACGTATCCTGAAGCAATCTTACTACATAGTGCTGCCGGGTTGGCTTAAAGGTTCAAGTACTGTGTATGACATTCACCGCAAACCAGTACATCCTGTGGCAGAGGATCGTACGGGTTTATTCCAAGCAAGTCTGTGGCAGAGACTTTTGTTCGTGCTACGTACTGGCTGCTAGGCAAGTGAGAGAGGCCTATCCAGGCGAGCAAAGATCAGGTCCCATAAGGGGATCGCATTCAATTACAATATTCAACTTTAAAGGACGTTCTCAAGAATCCTAAAGAAAATGATTTGAGCTTCCCTGCAGCTTTCCTCCTGCCTCTTTCCTGCTACTTCCTTCGTTACTTGGTTCAATAAAGCATTGAAAACGTACTTAAGTGTTGGTGCTTGTATCGTCCAGAGGTAAACTCAACGGAACCCTAGACCAGGTGCCGGTGAAACAGAGGTATCGAGAGTGAAGGTAACAAGCCCGCTTAACTGCTTCAGATCCGGGCCATTGCCAAATGACGGCAACAGCGCGGATCTAAATTGCCGGGACTACGTCCATTGACGTCGTCCCGTGCACGAGCGGCCTGCGCGCCCCCTGCAGGGCGCGCGCGGCGCGCTCGGTGATCAGCGAGTCTATGAGACTCGCCTGATCACAGATCAGAGTAAGGGGTTGGTCCCACATGATCAGCTGTCAGCCAATGACAGCTGATCATGTGATGTAAACAGAGCCGGTAATCGGCTATTTTCCTCCTCGCGCTGACAGCGTGAGGAGGAAAAAAAAAAACCCGATCACCGGCGGCCGTGATCGGGACATCAGTCCCGATCATGGCGATCTTGTAACACAGCAGTGCTGCCTACCAGTGCCCACCAGATTAACCCATCAGTGCCCACAGTGCCATCAATCAGCGCCACCCATCAGTGCCCACAGCGCCACCCATCAGTGCCCACAGTGCCACCCATCAGTGCCCACAGTGCCATCCATCAGTGCCCAAAGTGCCACCCATCAGTGCCACCCATCAGCACCCACATCAGTGCCACCCATCAGCACCCACATCAGTGCAACCTATCAGTGCCCATCAGTGTCACCTACCAGTGCCCATAAGTGCCCATCAGTGCCGCCCATCACTGCCCATCAGTGCCCCCCATCAGTGCCGCCCATCAGTGCCGCCCATCAGTGCCACCTATCTGTGCCACCTATCTGTGCCACCTATCTGTGCCACCTATCCGTGCCACCTATCCGTGCCACCTATCCGTGCCGCCCATCCGTGGCCATCAGTGCCGCCTTATCTGTGCCCATCAGTACCGCCTTATCTGTCCCCATCAGTGCCGCCTTAATTGTGCCTATCAGTGCCGCCTTAACTGTGCCTATCAGTGCCGCCTTAACTGTGCCTATCAGTGCCGCCTTATCTGTGCCTATCCGTGCCCATCAGTGCAGCCTATCAGTGCCCACCAGTGCCGCCTCATCAGTGCATATCAATGAAGGAGAAAAATGACCTGTTTGCAAAATTTTATAACAAACTATTAAACATGATTTTTTTTTTCCAAAATTTTCCATCTTTTTTTGTTTGTTTAGCAAAAAATAAAAACCCCAGCTGTGATTAAATACTACCAAAAGAAAGCTCTATTTGTGGGGAAAAAATGATAAAAATGTCATTTGGGTACAGTGTTGTATGACCGCGCAATTGTCATTCAAAGTGCGACAGCACTGAAAGCTCAAAATTGGTCTGGGCAGGAGGGGGGTTTAAGTGCCCAGTAAGCAAGTGGTTAAACCAGCAGCTCCACCGAGAGTTAGTGCTACACTAGATTTACATGTGATTATTGCTATTATAGCCGCTAGCAGTAATCACTGTGTTCTCCCGGCGTGGGGACCCCTCACCACCCGCCACCTATGGTTACAGGAAAGAAAATTGCTCCGTCTATGGCCAGCTTAAGTTTGTTAAAAAAAAAATAAAATAACTTGTTTTAATCTTCTATCATACTTTGTGGCATCATCCTTTGTGTCCGGTTGATTTCCTGCAGTCTTCTTGAAGCCACCTACTGTCTACATGTACACCAGTGACAACTTCATGGCATTTCCCAGAGAGGGTTTTCTTGATGGTGACAACAGTGGATCTTGTTTGTGTAATGTATGTTGAAACGATCACCTATCTATGGAAAAGCAGCGTTGTCACCCTAGGCTCTCCTATTAATATTATACAGGTACATGCCAGCAACAAATTAGTGATGTGTAACCCTAGGTTCACATCTGAGTGGCTCCATGGGTGTGTTTTGTGCAGGCCTCTAAAAATGCAGAGAAAAGGTTCCAGCACCATTTCTGGAATCGCAGCCCACACGGGAACTGCAAGTGCAGTGCGGTTGCAATTTTCAGTGCGTTTAGCGTGCCATTGGGTTTAATGGCACCCGCATGCATCCAGCGAGTTTTTCTGTGCAGGTGGCTGCGGGTACAGGTGTGGACCAGCAGTGGGAACCACCCACACAGATGTAAACCTAGCTTAAAGAGACAGAAGGGGTGAGCTTATGATTAAAAACTGTGTAATGTTATCAACTGACTCGGAGGATACTGATTTGGACTGCAACACCCCTTATCTCGATAATATGGGCAGTGTTTTGTAGTTTACATAAAAGAACCTGTTGAGAGCTGATAACATTGTAATTTCAGTTCATTACACAGAAAATTGCACATTGGACATCTGGCATGAGCAACTAATTTTTTTCTGCACTTACAGAAAAAGTTCTTAGGGCTAGTTCATGGCTTTGCAGTGTGTTTTAGGTGCATTTTACCTGCGTTTTTAGGTGTGTTACCAACTTCTTATAGCCTGTTTGGATGTCAAGGATGATACCAGCGGTGTGCAACCCTCCTTTTCAACAGGCATAGAATTGTAGTATTCTCATAATAATTATAAGCAGATGTCCAGAGCATACCCCTACATCAGAGCCCCCCTATCAGAATTCAAAAGTTCCCCATCCTCCCTTACATCACAGTGCAACTCCCTTACTTTGTGCTGCTGCTGGGGAGCAGAAATGCAGGGTCTAGAGGAGGACCAGAAGAGGGCTGGAGTCAGCTCCCGCAGTCTACTGAATGCTGAGACCAGGAGAGACGTAAACGAGGGGGTGCTGCAGCTGCACAAAGAGGCGCAGGATCTGTAAGAGGAGATTGGTCCTTCTCTCTGCTGCCAACTGCTGAGACAAGGTGGGGGCGTAGATGAGGAGGGTGCCGCAGCTGCAGGAGAGGTGCGAGGGCCACATAAAAATGGCCTTCAAAGACATTGCAAGAACACAAAATCACCCGTTGCTCTGCCAGGACCACCTGGTCCTTATTTTCTTGTTGAGGGATGACAACAAACAACTTTTCTGGACTGAAAGCACACAAACTGGTGTCAGCCCTGTTCTTTTGTCCTTTGTAAACTACAGAATCCCCCATGTGCTTCTCAATCTTCAACACATATATTTAACAGACCAAAAGGGAGCAAATGAGAGAAGTTGAGTGTTTACGTACACTTTAAAGTGTTTGGTAACTCTAAAATGAATATGCATTCCCTTAGTAATACACTATCCGATACATGCTAGTACTTCTTCCCCTCATTTAGTATCAAATACCTGGTGATTCTGCCAGTCCTATTTTTCTGTTGCAATTTGACCAAGCAAGTGGAAGTAGATCCTTGCTGGTGTAGTCATTTTGCATCTCCGAGATTGCTAATTGAAGCTTCAGGACACCGTGTAGACAGACTGCATGCCTTTAGTCCCATAGTCAGATTTGCTGCCATGCACCCTGGCCCGTCTTGCTCTACTTGATTGACAGCGGTGCTACCCATGCTCATTCTGCTGCCCGTCCTCAGGCAATGCTGATATACCACTGCCCCCCCCCCCCCCCCCCCAAGAAAGAAAGGAAGGGAAGGCAGTGTAGTCACGTGACCATGGAAAAAAATAAGGTATATAAATATTTTATTAAAATATATATATTATGTATTACAGCTATAAAAATGTATAAAGTTATTTTAAACCTTATACTGCATTGCCCTCATTTGCTTTCCCTGACTTCACAAATTCTTTAAGCAGTTAAATAAAGTACTTTGTATCTCTTTTATCATGGGGTAACCCGTGTCTGTTTCTCTTCCCCTGTAGTTTCACCAGTGTGTCTCAGGGCACCCACGTCCTGTTCAGAGATTACTCCTTTGTTCAGTGCACCCCTCATAACCGGGCGTCCTTTCTACGACTCTTCTGGAGATGCTTCAGGACAATCGCTAAGAATGGAGGTAAGAAGAGGGAGACAATGGGGGGTGTGGGGAGGTTATTATTTATACATTGCTGGAAGATGAGATGCTTTGATGTTGCTTCCATCTGCACTGACAATCCCACAGTGGGGGGTTCAGTAATCTAAAGCTTTGTCCGCTTAAGAGGGATTTTATGAATTCTTCATCCTATAATGAGGCAATATGGCCATCTGAAATAAATGCATGATGGGAATGTCAATGGCCTGTTTACAATTCATCAGTTATGTTTTCCTTAAAGGGCCAGTAAAAAAAGAAAAACGTTTTTGGGTGAAATTGCTACTATGTATCCAAAATATAAAAGTACCCAACTCTATACAGCAATTGAGATATTTTTTTAACTTTGCCAGTTGCTTTATTAGCTCTTGTGTTATACTAATGGATGTATCGCATTGACAGTGGGCAGCTTTTTTTTTATGAGATATCTGGACAGGAAGTCACATCCATTGCATTGCCTACATTTTAAATTTGTTTTGTTCTTATTACAGACTAAAACAGTTTTACCATTTGTTCATAATTGTCATAAAAACTTATTATCTGAGCAGAACCATTATGGAGGAAAAACTCCATTTGTTGTTGGCACCATCTCAAATACATTGTATATAAAGGATAAGTACCCCTCGGTACAAAGGGATTTTAAGGGCGAACTTTTGAAGACACAATATTTTCGAAAAATGTATTATTTCATAAAAACAGTATAGCGGTCAAAGATACAACCAAACATAAAGTGATACATAATATCCATATATAGTATATAAGAAAAAAGCACTTCTCCTATGGTCAGACGCGTTTCAGGAGATTCAAGATAAATCCCTTTCTCAGGGGCATGAAGGAGATGATAGTTGGAGATGCTCTGAAATAGAGAAGACAAAGTCTAGATTTCCAGAAAATAACAAAGCAAACATGGTGTCAAACAAGGAAACATCGTAGCCAAAAAAGTGTGCACATACCAATACTACATTCATGGAGTCAAATATTTGTTAAAAAGATTATTAGGATGGTGCTGAGCAAGAATGGGGACACATATCCAGAATGAAAAAAAGTCACCAAATAAAGGATAAATCCTCAAGGCTCGAGAGATCCCTCACAAGGATGTTTCCATGTTTGACACCATGTTTGCTTTGTTATTTTCTGGAAATCTAGACTTTGTCTTCTCTATTTCAGAGCATCTCCAACCATCATCTCCTTCATTTCCCTGAAGAAGGGATTTATCTTGTATCTCCCGAAACATGTCGGGCCATAGGAGAAGTGCTCTTTTTTTATACTATATATGGATATTATGTATCGCTTTATGTACCGTTGTTATCTTTGACCGCTATACTGTTTTTATGAAATATTATATTTTTCTATTTCTTGAAAATATTGTGTCTTCAAAAATTCGCCCTTAAAATCCCTTTGTACTGGGGGGTACTTATTCTTTATATAAAAACTTCTTATGGCTTCATGCGCACAGATGTTTATTAGCTCCAAAGTCCTCAAGCATGTGAGTATGGAATATATTTCATCAATGCGCCAGTCTTGGGATCGGATAAAACCTCTGTACACCCATGCACAGGTAAACGTATCAGTGTTTAAAAGGGTACAGGAGAGTACAGCCATTCACTTGTATGGCATGTTGTACATGTCACTTGCAGCTCCCTGGGCCTGGGAAAAATTTCTGTAAACTTTTTCGTAACCTATTTTTATGGGTCCTCTATGGCAGTTGGTAGTATTGTTCTATGTGGTAGCTGGACAAGATGCCAAAAGCTAATTAGATCTCATTGTGAAAATTTGGGCATAGATTTTTGGGAAAAAAATAAAT
Organism: Lithobates septentrionalis; assembly: GCA_037952835.1. NCBI lineage: Eukaryota > Metazoa > Chordata > Amphibia > Anura > Ranidae > Lithobates > Lithobates septentrionalis. The sequence continues at coordinate 749,997 of JBBDGP010002202.1, forward strand.
CAATCCTCGCGCTCAGCCAAAACCACTAATGTGAACCTCTGCAACTCAAATATCCTGAATACTGGACCAATAAATAGTGTAAAGAAAAAATTGGTGCGCTGTTCCTTTAAATTCAAAAAACAGATTTCAAATGCAACAAACAAGTGCAAATGCTAGACACATAAAAAAATTGTGCATATAATAGTGCAAGCCCAAAAAAGGGGTAGCCTCCCTGGCAGTTTTCCCGAGTGTGGCTCGGGGTTAAAATTCAGTCCCATTAGCGGTAACCCCGAGCCACACTCGGGATTAAATTGCAGGATCCTGGTGCGGCGTTACTTACCTTGTCCCCAGGATCCTGCGATGTCCCCCGCAGTGTCCGTGGGCTCTGTCTCCTCCGAAGTCTCTCTGTGCCAGGCTCCATTCCCTGCGAGCGTCGCGACGCACTGGGGCGGAGCCTGGCGGCAAATTCAAAAAATTTTAAAAATCATAACACATACAGTACTGTAACCTTACAGATTAAAGTACTGTATGAAATTATTTCACATCCCTTTTGTCCCCAGTGCTTTTTCCTATGCCCTGCATGCAGTTTTATATGATATATACTGTTCTTTCTGCCTGGAAACTTGAGATTGTCCATAGCAGCCAAAAAGTGTCCCTTTATGTCAAAAGTGGCTTTAGACCAGCTAGAAAACAGTGATAGTAAATTAGAACACTTGCAGAATTGAGCAATAGTGAATCGTGAGGAAATTTATTTTATTAATACTATTTTTTTTTTAATTTTTTATTTTTATTTATTATATTATAACCAGGGAGGTTAACGGATACATAGAATTGAATGACCAATTGTGTATGTGATATCACTTATAAATAAAATAAAAGAATGGAAAACCACATTTATAATAATAACGTGCAAATGGCCAATGTACAATGTATCTTAATAAACATTCTTTGTTGAACTAAATTTGTTGAACTACAGTAATGCCTTGGATTGCGAGCATAATTCGTTCCAGAAACATGCTTTTAATCCAAAGCATTCGTATATCAAAGCGAATTTCCCCATAAGAAATAATGGAAACTCGGGTGATTCATTCCACAACCATTTATTCATATAAAAATGATTACGGCAATAGAAAATACAGGACAGTATAAAGTGTATACAGTACGTGGTCAGAGGTCCGGGGGCAATACGAGCAGTAGAAGAATCACAGTTTCTAATGTAAAAAAGAGTGGAATTACACTCACAATGTTTAAAACAATATCCTGTGTTAAGGAGTCTGGTGCTCATCCATGTAAAGCCGCTGGTGAATACAGTAAAGCCGCTGGTGTAAAAATGACTGTATGTGTCCAGAGGCCTGGGGGCGCTGTTGGCTTCCAGCGCTTCCTGGAGAACTCGGAGACACTCAGAAACTGTTGACACTTCCAGGCACTCTGAACAAGCGTTACGCCTGCCCTCTCCAGGAAGCTCTGGGAGCCACCAGTGCCCCCCGGACCTCTGGCCACAGTACTGTATACACCAGCGGCTTTACATGGATGAGCACCAGACTCTCTAACACGGGATATACATTGTGAGTGTAATTCCACTTTTTTTTTACATTAAAACTGTGAAACTGATCCTTCTACTGCTCGTCTTGCAAGATGGCGCTCGCATATCAAGTTACAATATAAAAAATGTTGCTTGTCTTGCAAAATGCTTGTATACCACGTTACTCACAAACCAAGGTATTACTGTGTTAAAGTCAATCATATTATAATAATAATAATAATACAGGATTTATATAGCGCCAACAGTTTGCGCAGCGCTTTACAATCTAGAGGGGGGACAGTACAATTACAATATAGTTCAATACGGAAGGGCCCTGCTCGTGGAGCTTACATTCTAAAGGGAGGTGGGAGGCGGTACAAAAGGTAATAGCTGCGGGGGATGGTCTGATGGGGGTGGCTCGGGTACAGTTCTTAGGTGGGTGTGGGATAGGCTTCCCTGATGTATCTCGCCAAAAAAAATCCATTTAAATTAAATGGTGATAAAGTGTTCAGTGCTTATGATAAGTTCAACCCACAGTGCTGAAAGCACTCCGTGTATTGAAAAAAGTGGCCTCTTACCAGTTGACATGGATCTCAAATCATAGAGATCAAACACACACAAGCTCCTTCTCCAAAGTGGGCTTTTTCAATAGCAAGGCACTTTAGCTTATGGCAAACTCAATAGTTGATAAAGAGAGAGGCCGTCCATATGGCTCACAAGACCACTACTTACATAGACATATGCGGAATATAAATAGGGAGAAACCTCATAATGTGATTCTGTTTTAAGTAGGCTTAATTAAAATTAGAATCGCACTTACATCAAAGTCATGGATCACAGGCAGTATATGAAAGAAGCGAGTCGGCCGCAGTACCATCTGACCTGTCAACACATGATGACGCCGTAGGCAAGCTTCACCCGACACGTTTCCCCAAAAAAGGCGTCCTATGGGATTAAAGATGGTCTAGTGAAAATCTAGTAGTTGCAGAGGTGTGAAGTATGT